>OX439143.1:5490587-6115587 GCA_949318255.1 Pollenia labialis | reverse complement strand
TTTCTCAACCCACCCATTCAACGCACACATTCATATACATATGAATTTTTATATTGTATAATTGTATAGCTAGCGACAAAAAATTAGCCTCCAAAATTAAAAAATAATTTGTCCTTCACCTCTAAAGAGGGAGCTAAATATAGAGAATGTTTAATGTCTTAATATGGGACGTGATAAGAGATCTCGAATAAATAATAGATAAACTCACTGTTTATTGTTGGTGTTTTGTTTTGGCTTTGATATTGTTACAAGTAAGACTTTGAGTGTTTATAATTCTTATTCGTTTTAGGGTTTTATTTGTATAATATTTTTGGATTTTCTAAAATCTTTAGAAAAGGTTTCCTGATGAGCTGGCCTAAGCAACCAGTGAAATGCGCATAGAAGCTAGCTTTCCCTCAACAATAAATTTCAGTGTATTTATCAAATATGAAAAACTGGGAATTTAGCACGTCATACGGAAATCGTATTAATAATAAATTTTGTATTCCCGAAAATATCTTTGATAAGATTTACATTAATTTCCCACTCAAAAGTCTGACAGGTTTGGTCTATCAGTTAGTAAAAGAGCAATTATTTGATAGGGTTTCTAATCCTGGGGGGGGGAGGGGGTTACCGCGAATTTCGATTCGAAAGAAATTATTTACGAATTCGAACAATGTGAACTGTGTATTACGATTTTCGGTATAATTGTTTCGAATAAACGGACGTTTTTCATACTTTATTGAAAACAAAAAATCCCTTTCTTAACAGCCACTCTCTATTACGAACAAAAAGTTTTCATCAAATTTAACATTTTTTTTTTTTATACAACCTCTGTCATCGTTTCGAACGATTACGAAATTCGTAATACACAGTACAAATTATTCGAACTCGTAAATTATCTGGAATTTCTAAGCATAATTAATTTTCAAAGAAGCCAATTTTTTGCTACTGACTGTATACATAATTAGAAATAAGTTTTTACATATGACACCCACACAAGAATCAAACTAAAAAAAACTGTCTCTTTTATATTTTTAAGGCCTTTTTTCAAGTTTATAAAAAGTTATAAATCTTTTATTTCTAAGAATTTTCTGGGAATTTTTGCTCGTGGGATAATTTTTGTTGATCTTGAAAAAGGAAAAAAAATCAACGGTGATAATTATGCTTATTGCAGCGTTTAAGTGATCAAATGAATGAAATAGGCCGCATTTGGTGAAAAGGAAATGCTCCAGTTCACACATCCACTATATGACGCCAAAATCAATGAATTATACACATGTAGCTCCCTCGGTTTATTGTCTATTTTCAAACCTTAAATCGGTAGTAAAAGTCTTGCCAACTATGAAGAGTTAGTCTGAATTAACACGTTTCATCTTTTGATGCTCAACTTCTTTTCAATTCCCTTTTAAAGATGCCAATTTAATCACACGCAACAATCGGTTTTAACTTTTTTCGGTTCAAAACAGCAACAATTTTATTAACAGCGAAGCAAAGAGAGAAAAAAAGAAAAAAAAATACATGCAGACAAAGCGTACTGACCGAGTACACGCATCTCCGTACTAACCCCTTTCTTCTTTCTTCGCTCACCAAAAACATAATAGTTGAGCATCAAAAGATGAAACGTGTGAAAGCAGACTAAGACTCGGCGGTTGATGTCTATTTGAATTTGAATACTACAAACATCGTATCGAGGCTATTAAATATTGCCGAAAAAAAGGGCTTCGAGCTCAGACCGGATTATCAGGCCGGTTCTGAAAATTACTTTAATTTAAATCACATGTGCCCTTTAAAATCACACGTGTAATATTTTGGTGTTCCGGTTTTGTGCGTTTCGATGTGATCTTCATTTGAAATCAGGTAATTTTCAGAACATAAAAAAATTTCCCCAAATCTTCTGCTTTCTTTGTTGAGCCAGCTAAAGAGGGAAGTGATATTTATTTGACTTATTATTCGAAATAGTGGCCGGCATAACAATTGGGGTATTCACAAGGTAGTCATAACGTTGTAAAGTCATAATTACAAGAAATATATACATATGACTGCTGTGGGCTACCGCTTATAATTTTGATTTCTTCTGTTTAGCTATGATGTATCAATGAACACAGCATTAAAATTTTTATTTTGTTTGAAACACAACAACATTAATTTTAAACAATTGTAATATTGATAGTACACCTTGTGAATCCCCCAAATATGTTTATTTTTGTAGAACAATGTTCGTTTGAAAAGAATTTATTTTTTTTTGGTTAATTTCAAGGCCCATTGAAAAGGTCTGTGCAAGAAGCCTGATGATCATTGTTTATGTTCTTTTTAGTTGTCAAAGTTGTTTACATTTTGCTTACATGTGCATGTATACGTTTCTGGTATGCTACACATACACGTTTTTTCCTTTTGCTTTGTATATGTGGTAGTAAATTTTTGAGGAATGTCAAAAGTTACTTGTGTTTTTGACGTATCGATCAACGAAAGCAATTTTATAAACGATTTAGATCCCTAAATTAAGCTAAGTTCGATAGTTCGATGGACCATAGGCAGCTATGGTTGCGTTTAAAAAAATGGTTGAAAAATTTCATTAAGTAAATCCACTTTTAAACCTTGACCTTGATAATTTTAATTAAAGAAAATTTTCTTTTTTTATTTACTTTAGTTAATTTTCGAAGAAGCCAATGTTTTACTACTGACTGTATACTTAAAAAGAAATAAGTGTTTACACATGACACCCACACAAGAATCAATCTAAAAAAATCTGTCTCTTTTATATTTTAAAGGCCTTTTTTCAAGTTTATAAAATGTTATTTAAAAAATTGTTAAATAAATCTTTTAAAAAACTGAAATATTTTTAACAATATGGGGGTGTTTTAATAAAAGTTTAAACTTCAACAACTTTGGAGTTGATTCAAATTAATATTTTGTAATTCTGATTATTTAACAATCAAAAAGTCAAAAACACCAGCTACCAGGAGAAAAATGAAAAATGTACTTGACCCTTATTCGAGATGAAATCATCGAAATAGTACAGCCAGCCAGCCAGCCATTCAGCTAACCAACCAACCTTAAATGGCCGGAAAGAGTCTTTAGTCTTTTATGTTAAATTTTTTTTTTTTTTTTTTGGACTGGAGAAAAGTGTGTGTTTTCATAAAGTATTTAAAAAATATACAAAAAACGAAAACAATTGCTACGAATCTCTTGGGTATTTTGTATTTCAAAAATAAATTTTTCATAAATTTCTTTCTTATTGTTTCTATTTTGTTTTTTTTTTTATTTAAAATACAAGCATAAAAAACTCAACAGAAAATATAATAAAATAATCATTTTGGCCACATCTTTTTTATTTCTAGCCTGAATTTGTGAGTGAGTGTGTGTGTGTGTGTGTTTGTGTTTTTCTTAGGTGTCAGTGTGCTTGTGCCTGTCTCAGTTGTTTTTGAACAAATTGAACAATACAAAACTGAATAATACTTTTTTTTTAACATCTATCAGCCGTCTTGTCTTCAATGCTCGTTCGTTTACATACAAATTGACATACAGATTTATTTGTTTAAGATTTTGAGAGTGTGTGTGAAAGTGTGTAGGTATATTTTATTATATTTTTTCTATTTTTAACAACAATTGTAGGTGGCACGAATGCTGCTACATCTATAATAGCAACAAAAATAACAACAAGTCTCTACTACAAAAACATCATATACCCATCTACACATATATATCACTCAGCGTTCTCAGTTTTAGGATTTTTTTTAATTGGGCTTAAAAACTTCTTGAGAATTCCTAGGGGATTTTTTATTTGGGAGATAAAGCACATTTTCAATTGGGGAATTTTAGGAAAAATATATTATTCTAAACACCATTTGTCCAATGGCAAGACCAATGTCTTCAAAATGTGGATATAAATTTAAACGGGTTTTTAAATTTTAAAACTAAAAATCATATACTCGTTGAAGAAACTGTCGGAAAACTGATTCCAGTATACCATATTGATCATTATGAACTAGCCCAATGATAAAATATATTGATTTTGAAAATTTCGACTTTTATTTTTTAGTTGACTTAAAATATTTATTATAATGTGCAGGGAAACCAAAAAAATGCAATTGCATGTTTTTCCTTGTGCGACCAATGAAGGCAGAAACAATATTTTTATCCGTTTTAGAGCTTTTTATGAATTTTAGCATCGATTTGTTAGTGCATATTTTTTGCATATTTTACCGTTTGCAGCATTTGTTTGCATCATTTTGTTAAAAGAGCCTTTTGCAACATTTTTTAAGTGTATAGCGCATATTTTGCGTTTTTAAATTATATTTTGATAAATTTTTTAGACGAAAAATAAGAAGAGCTTTCGCAGCAAAAACAATTTTTTTTTTGCGAAATTTTGGCTTTTCTGTTTTAAATATCTATATGTATACCCAACGTGTTGCTTTAATTTCGCCATCTATGTAAATAATTATATTTTTACTCGAAAATTGTAAGACAAAGGCAAGTTGTCATTAAAGATATTTTAAACTTTAGAATTTTATGTATAAGCAAAAATCAATTATTTATATTCATCCTTTAGTATACCGATCGATTTAGAATCACTTTTTAAAGTGACCTAACGATAACCATCCGTTCGTCTGGCTGGTTGCGTATCCATGTTAATTTTGTGCGCATAGTACAAGTTGCAATTTTGTAGATAATTTGATCAAATTTGTTAAATACATTTTAATTGTACTAAGGAAGAAGTCTATGCAAATGGTTAGAATCGGAATATAACTTTACATATTCCCCATAAAAACTTTTTTCCAAATCAGACTCTGTGTCCGAAAGCCATCTAATTATGTTGCTATTTAGATTAAATTCGCCTCAATAATATTTTCCTGCAAATCAAATTATATCCGAATTTGTTCACATTTGCCCAAAGCTCCCATCCCTAAAAAAGCTTAAACTATTTTATTTTGTTATTTGGCAGAAGGTGTTTTTTTTAAATAATCTTGAAATACAATTAAAATATTGTAATTTTGAGCAATAAGTACACTGTGCTAGTTGCAAAAACAGACAAGCCGTGCACCTGGCGTGTCAACCTAGTTGTTGCACGCTGAATCCAGAGGTGCTTACACTTTTTTAGGTAAGATCCTGAATCCAAGAAATGCCGTTATTTTGAAAATGTAGGAGGTTGCACAGCATATATTCGCGTAACTAAAATTAAACTGGGAACCCTAATTTTACTTGTTCAGTGAAAAACCAATCCATTGGATTTCGCTTGTTCTTTTCAAAATCATTTAAACGTTTTTTCTAAATTTGTATTTGTTTTTCTTTTCTTAGTACGATTTTCTTAACATTGTTTTTTTACTTAATTGACAAAAGGTTTTAAAGTTACAACATCTTAAAATAACAAAATTTATTGATTCTCAATTGATTTGTGAAAATAATTGAATTGAAAAGCCATTAAAGCCAAAAGATTTACGGATCAGGCGGATAGACGTTGAAATAATTGACATTATTCCCTCAAGCAGGTTGTCGAATTTATTTTTTTTTATTAGATTTATTGTAGTACATTCTAATTATTTATATTTTTTATATTTGCAATGTTTGCAGAATTTTTCTTAAAAATCCCTTAAAGAATGCATTGTAGAAACTTTTATAAAAACAATTGCAAGTGCCTTATTCAGCTGCGCCGGAACTTTGAAAACACTGGGAACATATAATATCAATAAAAGTTCAATATTAACCAATCTTTATAAAAACTGACCTTACACTATTATAATTGGTTGCGGTTCAGACCCATGTTACGTTATTGCTTTTTAATTTTATGCTTTCTCTTTAAAAGTTGCTACGAAACTCTTTTCACATTTACATTTGAATTTTTTTCAAGCATTTTTTCAATCAAATGCAAGGTGAATTCATCCCAGGTAATATCCGTACTACAACAAGTACAACTGGTAAAAAAACCACAAGCTATTTTTTTTTTGTAAAATCATTGTACAATGTCAAAAACAGAAACTAAACAAAACAGAAACAAAGATAATAAACAAAATTTTGACATCCAATAATGATTTTAGCTAAAAAATAAAGTTATCAGCAGGGCTTTTAAGACCACCTGTAATAAATTCGCCTTGATCAAATGTAAACAAAACAACTGTATTGTCAACCAACCATTTTCTATAAATACTAAGCGGTTAAAAATTCGGCTAAAATCTAGTTTAAAAATCAAGTACCTATGATGATAGAAAATTGAAAAATAAGAATAAAGTATGAAGTGAAAAAAGTGCCGAAAACGCATAGTTTTCGATTCATGGGCCTATAAAGTTTTTATATAAATGTGCGATTTTTTACTACATTGCCGAACGTATAGGTCCAATATTGGTATTATTTTAAAGCTCTTGAATAGATTTTTCTGAAATGTATATCAATGGTTAACTCCCATACAGTTTTTACAAAATTTGACATAAACATAGGTATTATTTCAACTTTTTATTGTAAAATTAAAAAAAAAAATACAGTCAAATTTTGCTTTAGTTTGTTTTTTAAACCTTTAATTAATTTAAAAAATATTTTTATAAAAGCTGCGTTTTTTCTTCAGCACAAAAGTTGACAACATTTCGAATTAAAAATATTTAAACACGAAAAAAATTAAAACAAAAATTACAAAAATTCATAAAATGCCTATCCATGCGTCGTCACCTCTTGCTACCAAACAAAAGTTGCGGCGTTAATTGCATAATGTAAATACGATCGTACTCAAATGATTTTCAGGAGAGAAAAGACTGCTTTCGAAAAACACTTGCCCATATAGCCCACTCCTGAAATATTCCAGCTGAGGGTGGAGGGTTTCAAAGAATCGTACAAGCCGAGTATAATAAAAATATAAGTTTTTTAGACTGGTTGTATCACATTTGAGTCATGACACTTTTCCTACTGAGCTGATAGTACTGGACTTCAATCTCAAACTGCCTAGGAGAACCACAAACAATATTATCCAAAAATTGTTCTCTTTTGAAAGTAAGTGTGTTTTCCAAGGACGGACTTGGTTAAATTGACTTAGAAACCTCATGGGCCCAGAATACGGAGTATTAAATAAATGTTAAAAAAGTTTCACACAGAATGACAAACTTAGAATAGCCTAGTTCACCAATAGTGGTGGAGGGTATTAAAAGGCCCACTGCGTTAAGAGGCCGTTTAAACGTTAATAAATCGCTCAAAAATATTCATTACTTCAAGCGTAAGGCAAGTTTGTTTATTCATAGTCCTTCGATTCGCTTTAAATGAGATTCGCCATTGAACTGAATACCTTCTTACTTAAACGGCTATTACAGAACATTGGTTATTGCAGCCGAACGTAGAATAGATTTCCAAGCGCTTCGATTTTCTCGGCTTCTTTTCCAGTTTGTGACACCAGGTCTCGAGATGTCTTCCTTCACATAATCTTTTCACCTTAGTTTTGGTCTTCCCTGTAGCAGCTGGAGCCTCTACATTCATTCTCACAACATGATCTAACCAAATTAATCGCTCTATTTTATACATTTAACAGCATCAATGTCGACTTGTAACTCGTACAGCTCTTGGTTCATACGACACCGATATTCTCCGCTAACGCATATTGGTCCATAGATTTTACGAAGAATTTTTCTCTCGAATACTCAAAGTACTGCCTCGTCTGCTTTCGCAAGTGCTTCAGAACCACATAACAGCAAGGGTAGTATCAGTGTCTTGTAGAGGGTGATTTCTGTATACTGAGAGATGGCTTTGTCCTTAAATTGCTTGCTTAGACCAAAGTAGCATCTATAAGCCCGGATTGTCCTTCGTTTTACTTCAAAACTGATGTTGTTTGTTTTGTATGTGGTGGTGCCGAGGTAGATAAAATCAATAACCCGAGTATGCTGAAAGTCTCTTGGTTTTAACCGCCAGACCCAATTTGGTAGATTCCTTTTCGACTTTCTCAAAGTTTGCAGTTAATGCTCGCAATGTTCGACCCATGATGTAGATATCGTCGGACATGCGAGCACCTAAAATTCAACAGGACGTCACAACAAAATATTTCGAAATTAATTTTTTTGATTGATTTTTGTGCATTTTATTAAACTTCATGTTCACAAAAAATGTTAGATCGCTGCGATCAAAAATGGCGACTTTATTTAAGAAATTCCAATGGCAAGTACGCCAAGTTGTTGATTTTGTAAAGTTTTTTGCTTCTACTGTAAAAAACAAAACGTGTTTTTATGCCCTTTTGCATTTTAGGTGACGATGTGTTGCTTTGCTTATAGTGTTCCAGACCCATTCACATCTGCGTCTCGTATTACTGAAGGGCTAAGATGTTATTTACCATTTTAACTGATGATCTGCATCAGTTTAGGTCGTCCTGCAAATCCAGGTCAAGAGCCAATTATCTCACCGACTGTAGTTTTCAATATCTCACGCACTACGCTCGACGGTATTTTGTTTGCGATGAAAAGAAGACCTATTCCTCTGAAATTGACCCACACTGTCTTGTCTCCTTTTTTGAGCACGGAACATTAATATGGACCCCTAACCGCGAAAATATCGTAAGAGCCAAAAATCAAATTTTACAGGAGAGAGTTTTTTATTTTATTTCATAAACATTTTGTATGAAATTTGTCGCCCACGATAAAATTGTTCTTGCTATAAAATCGCAACGTGACCAACACATTTTCGGAGATGATGCAAGAGTTGCTAATAAAGTCATTTATTAAAAAAAAACCAAAATTGAAAATGATGTCGCTTACGTTATTTTCGCGGGTAGGGCTCGATATACTGAGGTTCCAACCATCGGGTATGTGTTCTAGCAAGATTCTACAAACAAGCTGATGCATACGTACTATCAGTATGTCACCAGCGGCCCTTAACAGTTCAGCTGGCTATAAATCAGTTCCTGCTGCCTTACTATTCTTCAGCCGGGACACTGCTTTTTAAACTTCATTCTGGTTCGGAGGTACACACCCAATACCATCGACTTGGATTGATTGTGGGCTAAGTTCGTTCCTGTTTTTACCGGATGCCTACAGTTTGACGAAATGTTCTTTCCATATCCTTAGCACACTATCTTATCTGTTACCAGATTACCTTCTTTGTCTTTGCATGAGGATGTGCCTGTACCAAAGCCCTGTGTCCGGTGCTTCATTACTTGGTAACATTTTCGGACTTCATTCTGACTCCTGTACATCTCGATTCTTTCGCACATACGTCTTTCCATTTCTCTCCTTTTCCTGCGGAAAAGACCTTTCTGCATGGGTACCAAGAGGGAAGCTTCTGGTACTAAAGATTTTGCAGCATTTTTCATAGAGTGGGCAATGTTTTGCCATTGTGATGCAATATTATCGGCACAAGGAGTGCTTTCTTCAAGCAGATGGGTCAATCGAGTGGAGTGTGCCGTTGCTGTCTGTCGTGGCTGCAGCTTTCCGATGCCCATCTTCCGTCCTGTATTAGATTGTACGTTTATTGCTACATAAGAAGGGTGCGAACATTTGTTGCACAAGGTAATGATCAAATCAATGGTTGCTGCTCGGATCGATCTATCACAACATGCTCAATCGGTTTCTCGTTGTTTGATCTGGGGATAGCCAAGTGGTTAATCGGGATGTCGAAATCTGGTGCTGCTTACATCCATATTTTTTTGTCGCGGTGAAGTCTGTTAGCCTCATTCCGTTATCAAATGTTTTCTAGGGGAAGCTTAATTGTCTGATAGTTGGACTAAAGATATTCTCCTTTCCTATTTTTGCATTAAAGTCTCCTTGGACAATTTTAAAGACATGTTCAGGACATCAGTCACATGCCCTCTCTAGGTGCGCATAAATTATATATTTTTTGTGTTCGTCCTTGTCTTCAGTAGCGGCATGGACACAAATAAGACTGACGTTGATTTATACGCATTGAGGCTAGCCTCTCATCCACCGCAATGAATCTGGAGTCGAGGTGTTTGAGTCTCCGGCTAACCACGACCCCACAACAGGACGCATCAGTTGTTTCATGGCAGCTGTAACACAGTGCGTCTACTTTTGTTGTTGTGACTTCCACGTGGTGTCTGCTGGGTAGCTACCTTTGACAGCTGTTAAAGGTAGTAAGCTGAAATATGCCGCGCGTCCGTCTAGTAAACCACACTTAAAAACGAAAGAAATGATAAATGGCCCTGAACTTAATATGGTTATAAAAAAGACAGAAGACAATCCTGAATTGAACAACAAATTTTTTAACAACTATCTAAAACTTCGTAAACTTGATTGATTCTTCTGCCAAAAACTAAAAAATCTCTGTAGCTTGAAAATTTTTTTATAGCAGGAACCAATTTAAACATCAACTGCTGTTGCGATGAGTCTTTGTGGGGGCGCCAGATTTATTTTTGATGAGAAAAAAGAACGAAAAATATCAAACATCTGTGACATATTTCAGCCATTTCATTTCATTTGATTTACATTTACATTCAATTATTTATCTGACTTAGTACAATACTGTTGAACTTTCTTTAATATTTCTGTTGTGTTTGTTGATGTTGTTGTTGTTGTTGCTTTGCTGTTGATGATGTTTGCTCTCGAAATGTAACAAATGTATGTCTTCATTTTCTAATTTTAATTTTAAAAACTAAACAATTTGTTAAAACATGCATTTATTTAGTTTTTAGTTGACTTTTTTTTTGTACATATTTATTTATTTTATTTATTTCATTAAAGAAAAGAAATAAAATAAAATTAAACATTTTTGCAAATATTGACGCACCGGCTGCAAAACACACACAAAACTTGCTACTTTCAATTTTTTGTTTTAAAAATTTCAACACACAGGGACAAAAATTGAATATTTATGTATGTTGTTCGTCCATTTTTAATTTTAACAACAACAATGGAAACTACAAAAAAGCGAGCGAAAAGATAAAAAAAAATTATATTTCAACTAGAGGAGATCTGGCGAGTGAGTGAGTGAATGTGTTTTAACTAAAATCTAAAATCTGGCTAAGAGCCCAGACAACGATTATTTGTTGTTATTTCCTTTCAATAGATTGTTGTTGTTGTTGTTGATTATTGTTATTGTTGCTGTTGTATTCAAATTGTATTATACGATGAGTTTCGTCTAAAAATTAAATAATTTATTCGCATGTACATTCTAGCAAAATATACATTCACACAAACATACATACAAGCAAACTTATGTATGTGTGCGAGGATGCTTAAGTAAATATATGTATCGGTGTTTTCTTGTTGTTGTTTGAATTTCCCATGGACTACTGCGTGTAACCAATATAAAAATTAACAAAAAATAAATATGTATTTAAATTGTATTTATCAAGAAAATAGTCTCTGAACATAAAGATTGGCATGTTGTTTCATTGTGATTGCACTCGGTCGTTGTACAACAAATTAAAGATTTTTGAACAGTAATAAGCCACGTTATTAGAACGCCCAAAACACTTTGACTCGGATGTTCAAATATTGCTTCTATAGTCTTTAGCATTTTTTCATTTAAAGTTTTCAATACGTTTTAGTTTGGGACACGGCTACATCTGACCGTATGAAAGAGAGTTATGCTGGCTGTAATTTTTTTGCATTAATTTTGACTTTTATAATACCTTTACCTTTATAGAGAAAACTAGCGGACCCGGCGAACTTCGCCTAGCCCCAAACAGCCTGTTCATCGATTTCGATCGTTAACGTTCGCATAGAAAATTATATGTAAAACAAAAACAATATTCGAAAATTTGTTTTTGTTTTAAACCCTTAAGCAAACACCAAAATGATTTTACACAAACGAACTCCAGGGCCTGGCTGGAACTTCTTGTATTTTGTATGGAGCTTTTTGTGGCTATAGAAAAACTCACACTAACGAACCCCTGGGCCTGGCTGGGACTACTTTTATATGTATTGAGTTTTATGGCTATAGCAGGAACTTTTTGTTGTCAAATAGAATAATTTTTCGAAAAAAAGTAAAGAAAGGGTCTTATGTGTTGCGTATGCTTTTTAATACGTTTCGTTTTGATTTTATTTACTACAGTACAAATATAATAGGGTTGGGCCTGACCAGGCCCTGGTGGATACAATATGCACAAAATTTTTATTTGGCCAATTTCCACGCCCACGGTGTTTAAATTTGCACTTTCTTCTAATTTTCTTGTAAAAAACACTTTGAGTGAGGAAAACATAAAGTTTCGTTCTAATATATTTAATAATTATATTAAAAAAAACTGGAAAAAAGTAAAAAATGCCTAGGAAGGATCTTGTGTTCGCTTAAGGGTTAATGTAGTTTTCTATGCGAACGTTGACGTTCGAAATCGTTAAACAGACAGAAAGTCAACGTATAACGCCATCTATCGGATTTTGGCTGAGAACTTTCTATTTTTTCATTTGGAAAGCCATTAAGGAATAATTTAACACAAAATTTCGTGCAAAAAAATCAATTTTCGATTTTTCCAATTTTCCGACTTTTGCGGTGAGATTTTCCAATATTCCGCATTTCGCGTTTTCTGCACTTTTCCATGATTTCCACTAAGAACTTTCTATTGTTTGATTTGTAAAGTCATTAAGGAATAATTTCACACAAAATTTCATACAAAAACTCGATTTTCGATTTTTCCAACTTTTCCGAAGGGATTTTCCAAAATGTTTTCCCGTAAAAACCTTCTCCTCGAAAATACGAACAACTGACAAAATTTTTTACAAAAATCGGCCTAGCCACTCTCATTTTATGAATTACTATACATTTTTTACACCATTTTTATATACATATTGGATTTTGCCATGCCCCTCAGCCCGCAGAACGAAAATCAAAAATCAGACTTCACAGTGCCCGCCTGAAGATTCCCTGAAAATTTATAGTCCATTCCGCTTAAAGGCCAAAAACCGATATAAGCCAAAATTGTCATATTCAAATGCAGATTTTTCGAATTTCATACAAATTATTTGTCCTAAGGTCCATTTCGCTTGCAGTCCATTTTCGTTTAAAAGCCACATTTTCTTAGCATGAGAATATAATTCTTTATGCAAAAATGTTCGCTTATAGTCCACTCTGTTTTTTATATATTTTTAATCAACTGGTAACATGTTTTTATTTACAGTTCTGGTAACTATTATAAATGCCAAATTTCGCAATTTATGTTTCATAACATGGTGTCTTCATCTGACAATTTTTTTTTCATAATAAATGCAAAGTTCATAAAAAAAAAAAAAAACGATGACAAAAATATTAGAGTTTTTTATATAGACGGTGAACACCCCATGTAAAGAACCAATGAAATTGATAGTTATGTTGTGTTTGGTTTCGTCATCCAAAAAAGGTAAACTACACCTTTGAAAATAAAGGTGGTAGGCGCAGGGGGAGCAAAACCCCCTATAGGATGCATATATTAAATATCGCGGAACTGAAGAACTATTATGGCGAGAGTCTTCAAATGTGGTTATAGCCGCAATTAACGTAAACTATAAATATCAAAATAAAAATTAGCGGGGTAGAGGAAGGAGGAGCAGTACCCCCAACAAAACGAATATATTAAATACCGCATATCTGAAAACAAAAGCATTCAAGCTTTGCCGGACCCACTCTTATTCTATTTCAAAATAAAAATAAATGTGGCAGGTGCAGGAAGAGCAATAAATATGTTTATTAAAATTAAAATTCGTATTTTTCTGTGATTGTTTCTCAGAAACTACTAAACGAATTTTCCGGAAATTTTTACATCCATTTCCTAAAAAATGTCTGCGGTGAATAACAAGTGTTAGATTGCTGCACTTGTTAAGGAAATACTTTAATAAAACGTATGAGAAAAATCTCAGTATGCTATGCTTCTGACTTTCTACTCAAAATGTATTAACAAAGTGACCTCAGTACTACAACAATGAAACAATAGAAAAAACAGCAGGCATTTTGCTGCTAGAATTGAGACGGCAAATGTCAAAATGCCTTTATAAAAAATGTAAAAAAACAAACAAAAAATGACGCAAAACGTCACACACGAAGAAAATCACTGCAAACAGCTGCGCTTGTGAGGCCACTTTATTAGAACATTCCAGTGTTGCAAAATTTTAATTTTGAAATGGTACTGAACTTCAACTAAAAGAGTATTTTTCCCACCAAATGGTACTTCTTGTTAAAAAAATAAAACAATACTTTATGAAAATAAAAGGTACAAAAAATATTTAATTGGAATTTATTTATACTAGGATCGCCCGGTGGCCGAAATTCGACCACTTGACATTTACTTTCTAGAGAACCTGTATGTTATACGTAGTTTTGATTTAGCTGCACAATCTCCTTTGCACGATTTTTTGTGCAGGTAAATCAAAAATGCAGTTATCTTAAATGCATTTACCTGCCTTAATGTGCAGGTACACAATTGTGGTTACCTGCACAAAAGTGCAGCTAAAGTAAAGTGTTTGATTTAAAAGTAGAATAAAAAAATTATTTTTTTAATACATAAATTTATATTTTATTAAAATTTTATTTCAACCCAGGAGCTTACTAGGAATCTCACATGGAGTCTTTTTGATCGTCGTAAGAGAGATTCTTCCATAAAGCAGCGAAAAACGCTTATATTATTCGTAAAGGGAATCGTTTATGATGTATGTTGAGTTTATCTAACGAGTCTTTCAAAAGCATGCTAAGAGTCGTATGAGACTCATGTAGGTTTTATTTTACAGCCCGTGAAATACTCAGCCGTATGACTAAGCTACCTAAATAAGGGCATCAGGCGTATTTTTCATGCCAAAACTTCTAATTTTCATACAATTTCTATAAAACAAACCTTAAGGTTGCGAAATCAATACCATCCTGTCGGAAAATCCTTTTTTGCAGATCCTTAGACCGGTTTGTTTTATTAAAATTGTATTGGCAATAGCATTTTCATACTTCAAAAACTGTCTTATTTAGGTAGCTTAGTAATTGTTATACGACTCTTAAGCCTATAGTACACGGAATGTAAAAAGCCGCATACGCATGCGGTTCTGACGTAATTTTGACCTCACTACAATACCCACAATAGCAAGTTCGTGTTGTGTGATGACGACAAAATTACGTCAGAACCACATGCGCATGTGACTTTTTACATTCCGTGTACTATAGGCTTTACAGAGAGTCCCAAAAGGTTCATTTCAAGATTTACAGACGAGCGTGTCAAAAAATAAATAAATTAAGAAAAGATTTAGATGTTTTTGTTGTCAGATAATCACCAGAAGATTCTTTTAGGAGTTGTATGTATATTAAACATATCGTCTAACAAACAGCCTATGCTAGCTGGGAAATA
Organism: Pollenia labialis; assembly: GCA_949318255.1. Classification (NCBI taxonomy): domain Eukaryota; kingdom Metazoa; phylum Arthropoda; class Insecta; order Diptera; family Polleniidae; genus Pollenia; species Pollenia labialis. The sequence continues at coordinate 6,100,397 of OX439143.1, read as the reverse complement.
GCAGATCATTTTATACATGTATGTTTATTTAATATAAACGAAGCATTAACAAAAACAATGAGAATTCACAAAGAACATAAAACATAAAAAAACAAAATAATTGCGATTTATATTTTTATAAACAGCTTAAATTGGATATTTATGTGAAAAAGTGGCCAACATATAGTTTTATGTGTGCAGCTAACTTTGATGTTTTGTATGAAAATATTTAAAAGCTGCCCAAAAATATGAAAAATGTGCAGGTATACAAAATGCACATAAACAAGGATTTTGAAGAATAATTCCAGAAAATATTTATTTTGGGCAGTTAAGTCAAAGTGCAGCTAACTTTGATATTTTGTATGAAAATAATTTTAAAATGCCAAAAATTTTGTGCATTTATCTTAAATGTGCAGGTATAGAAAGTGCACTTAAAAAAAGGAATTTGTATGGAATTAGAAAGAATAATTCCAAAAATTATCAATTTTGTGCAGTTAAGTCAAAAGTGCACGTAAACAAAAGGCAGTTAAGTCAAAACTACTGTACAACAAAAACGTATACATTTTAAGAGAACAGCAAAGTCATTAAAAAAGGTTTCCGACTTTTATTTTCTTAAACGAAGTTTTTGCGCGACTTTATTTTTTAAAATTTCTAACAGTGTTTGCAAGTACAATGCAAGACAAACACATTTTGGGAAAATAACAAAAAACACTACCACTATTAATACATGTATGTGCGTATGTTTGCAAGCAAATTTAAAACGCTTTTTAAACACTGAAATCCTAAAAATTAGAAATTTATATTGTGCATATCTAAGATAAGTATTTAATAGCAAACTGTATTTATATTTGAGCAACACACATGTAAATAATATTTCTGTTGTACATAAGCGACATGCGTCCCATCCATAATATTATAACTACAACATCAAGTACCAGTTGTAAACGATTTCTTCCTTTGCTTTTTACATCATTTTGCATTTAAAAATGATAGTCAGAAATGAAGTATCGATAAAATTCCAAAACCAATATGTGAAATGTCAGCCAACACTAGTTTCGTTCTTAATATTGGCTATATTTTTCCAAGAGAATTTAAATACATTCAGTTCTCAAAATGCTTTATTTCTGAAAGATCCGCTAGAACACGGAATTGAGAATTGATAAAACATTTTATATTTTTTTTCTACGCTTGTCTGCAGGAAAGAAACCGGAGTATCTGGCGGGAATCGAACCCGCAACCTCGGCGCTGATGACTAGCTCACTACCAACTAGCCTACCGGGGCAAATAACATTAATAACATCAGTATAATGCCATTGGGTTTTTTCGGAAACAATATTTTCTAAAGTGAAGCTGATTATCCCTTTTTAGGTTTTATTTTCAAAATAAAATTTAGTTCTTAATGTTTCGCAAATTGTCGAATTAAATTATTTCGCAGTTTCTTTTACTTTATAAACCATTTCCTTAACATTGCATGTTTCTATAAATATTGTTTTCATTTAAATTTAAATTTTACAACGAAACCCTTTTTATAAATTTTCTTGCCACTTGTAAGAACAAATATACCATTCTGAAAAGCAAAATAGGACTCCTGACGTCCACGCTTTGCATTTCAATATTAACGTTAATTGTTTTTTTACAAAAAAAAAACAACAACATAAATTTTGCAACAAACACATAATGACCAAAGCCTGCTATGGAAATAATCACATCACAGTTAAAAAGCTCAAAGGATAAAAAAGTACTGAAAACAACGTGGGGGTACTGCGGTATTTTTAATATGAAAAAGTACTGAACAAGTACCAAAGTACTGAATTTTTCAACACTGGTACATTCTGTTACTACTCCAACCCCCATCTATCAGGTCTGCTTACTTGTACAAAAACAAAATACGATTCTTTTTAGTTGTCAAAAATTTACTACCACATATGCAAAGCAAAAGGAAAAAACGTGTACGCGTGGCATACCATAAACTTATACATGCACATGTAAGCAAAATGTAAACAACTTTTGACAACTAAAAAGAACATAAACAAAGATCATCAGGCTTCTTGCACAGACCTTTTCAATGGGCCTTGTACTACTCTATGTAGCTTGTCAACATGGTTGTCGTTGATTGTTGTGTCACCTCGTTCAATAGATAACATCGGGCGTGTTGGCAAGTTATAAATTAAAACAAGGATTAAAAAAACATAAACCATTCAATCATAAAATTTTTAAACGAAAGTGGAAATGGATGGCCATACGACAACCAGGCAGAAGGGGTGACCAAACAATACATGAAATTGAATGCGAAGCATTTGCTTTGGTACTAAGTTGGAGTAAAACAAAATATAATATTGAAGTTGCCCTAATTTAATATAAAAAGAAAAAGGAGGTGAATATTTTCTGTTAAGCCTGGTACTCTGTTCAGTATTTCGTGCGAAATGTTTTCAAACTTAATAAAAAAAAATTTCTGTGAAATGCAAACGAAAAAATGTTGATAGAGTTGTACTTTGTTTATATTACGAGAAACATGCGAAATGTTTCTAGCAACATTTTTATTTTCCGTGCGAAACAAGTGCAGCTCATATTATTTCGCACGGAATTTTAAGCAATAACAAGCGTTTCAAAAAGAAAAATGTAGAAAAGTGCAAAAATGAATAATAAAATTAAATTTTTTTGTTTTTTGCTATAGAAAATTATTAAAATAAAATTGTTTTATTTTTTTAATGACAATTATCAAAACACATGGGCTGCGTTCGTAAATGTATCACTGCTCTGCATCAGAAAAGCAAACTTTTTTTAAAGCCGATGAAAAAATAATTATAATTTTTTTTATTGTGTGACTATTATTTTTGTGGAGTATTTCCCAAGTTTTTGGTCCACATTTACATCACTGATATATATATATATATATAACCATTTGAAATCACTGATGCAGCGCAGTGATGCATTTACGAACGCACCCATGGTTTTTGTCATAGATGGGGGTAGTGCACTAGTTTAAAATTATTGCAATAATTTTGTTGATCTTGAGTAATGAATAGAAAATTAGCAATCTCACTACACATAAGTTATTGCATTTTGCGCTAAAAAAATAGTTTGATTAAAAAAAAAAAAAGCAATCATCAGTTAATTGCAGTTTTTTTTTCTTCATTTATTTGACTAAAAATTTTGCACACTAAAAATTTTGCACACAATTTAAAATACAAAACTTGTGTTTTAATGATAAAATCCAAGAATTATTCCGTTATTGACAGAATTTCATTTAGTTTTATTTCCTTTGCTTATGCATATCATCGGAAAAATCAAAAACAATGCACGTACAAAATTAAATTTATTTAAATTTTAGTGATATTATGTTTTCGTACAGCTTTTTGATTGCAAGTTCAAATTTTGAACTATAAATTTGGATTCAGTGCAGATTTAATGCATACAATCACAGTTAGCGATAGTGAAAAAATTTGCAATACCAATTAATTTTTTTAGTGGCAGTGAAAAAAATGCCAATCATCACTAAAGCTGGTAAAAAATTTTAAAAACTAATTTTTTGCAGTTTTATTAAGTAAGAGTGCAATGTTTATTTAATCAACATTTAGTGCACTACCCCCAACTATGGTTTTTGTTTACCTTCAAATATAATGTTGTATACTTGTAACTAATAAAAACGTAAAGTTTTTAAAAACCGCGAGATAGATAATATTGATACATGACAAAATTTTCGTGTGAAATAATCAATGTTGCTCAACATTTTTCGCAAGTTCGAACAGAGTACTAGGCTTGAAACAGCCCAATTATGAATAAAAATTCCCCGGGAGTTTTCTCCTTTCTCCCATTTTTCCTATGTAAATTCTATTGCAAAAATGGGAAAAGGGAAAAAAACTCCCGGGGAATTTGTATTCATAATTGGGCTGAATATCTTTATTTACTTAAAGGTTTCATATCGTTAAGTTGATTTAAAGTGCAAACAAAGAACAATTCTTTTAATTTTATCTCCCTACTTCCAAGGCATACTTATATCACGTGTCGCGCACTGTGTTCCCTTCAACATGTACAAATATATGAGTTTGAGAGTGTTGTTGTTGCTGCTACGTTGGCTCTAAAAATAATCTTGTGTAAAATTTTGTATTGTATAAATTGCTTTTATTCTTATATTTTAATAATGTACATGCTACATACATACATTTGTTCGAAAATGCAAAAAAGCATCATTGGGTCAAAACTTGAGACGTTACTAAAAGGACCATTTTTTAGACAAATTTTTTTTTGTCTGAACATTTTTTCTTTTGTTTTGTTTTTTTTTTGCTTTAACATACTAGAAAAATTAGTTTGTTTCGTAGAAGTTTTTCATTTTGCACAATCAGACAAAAGAGCAATAAATACATTGTTGAACATTATTTAAGTTTTTTATTTCTTTTATTTTGAAAATAATGAAAAAAAACAACTTGTAAAATGTCGGAGAATTCTTCATGGTAAAAGTTTGTATTTTTGGTCTGGTCAAAAGGTTTGATGTTAAATGTATGTTTGAATATTTACACTTAAAGGGGTTTGTACACAATCAAAATACTAAACAAGCATGTTTATATAATGAGTAAAATTATGTGAGTGTGTGACACCGACCATGCTGGATAAAAAGCCAAACCAATATAGATATTATACCTATCAAGCACACGTACACGAGTTTGACATCAAGCACTTTGTTCGTGTATTAACCCCTTGAAATTAAACTGTTTAAGAATGTTGAATGATGCACCCAAAGCAAAAACATATTTCAATATGGTCACATCAAAAAAAAAAAAAAATTTGAATAAAAAACGAAAATTTTTAAACATATTATGGTTAATTTAATCGTATAATTGTGACCGGCGACCATATTATGGTTAAATAAGTCCTCCATGAAGAAGCCACAACCATATTATGGTTACTCCTGAACATGTTATGGTGAATAATAACACAAATATGTTAAACATGTATAATATCATGGTTGTTGTTCAACCATAGCATAAAAACAATTATAATATGGTTGTGGCTTCTTCATATAAGCCCAATTCAACCATAATATGGTTAAATACAACCATAATATGTTTAAAATTTTTCGAAAAAAATTGTTTTGTTCGAGGTGACCTAATTAAAAAATGTTGGGGTTGAGAGAAAGGAATAAGCAAATGATTTGTATTATAAATTGATGTACTTATTAAAGTTAAGAGTGCAAGAATTAATATAAGAGAAATGTGTGTTAGGCAACCGAACTTCTTCTATATACAGCTCAAGGCAAATTCACTTCACAGGTGGCGTTAGAAACAAAGCTAAGCTTTTTTTTCTTACTTAGAGAAAGAAATGTTAAATTTTTTGAATTATTGCCCAACTAAGAATGTTGTTTTTTTATTGGTTTTTTTTTACTTTATTTTCGCCGCCACCTGATACATGATTTCACTATGTTACAGTAGTTAGAGAGTGATTGGATGAGAGGTGGTGGGGGATTTAATTTGTTTTTTTTTTCATTCAAGAACTAAGAAATATTCTGAACTAAATCTAAATTAATTTAACAAGATGTCAGGTAACGAATTATTTGTTTAACGTTGGTGTAAAGAGGAGAATTTGGGTAAAAACTTAATTGCTTTTGAGGTTTCTACTAAAACTTACCCATGATTCTGGGTGGACAGGTGGCATGATCAGGACCTGTTACCAACACATGTAGAAACAATTGTTTTTGTTTAATTTTCATTTGATTTTCATTTGATTTTCGGTTTGAAAAATTAAATATTAAATCCTTTTTAAAATTCTATATGCCTTAACCGTAAAAAATATTTTAGCTTTACAAAAGGTTTATTAAACAAATTTTAAGTGGAAAATTCGTTTTTAAACCTTTTACAAATTCGAAATGATTTTCAGAAATAAGGTCTTTAAGAATGTTCATTCATTCATTCATTCACATTGATCCGTAGGAATGTTGCGAAATTTTGTTGGGTTAGTTTTTTGACAAAAGTTTTTTTTGTGTGTTTTTGTAAAAATATTGTTCACAAAAAGAGTTTTAGTCACAAATCCAGTGTTAGTTTTCTAAATTTCTGTAAATGATGTTTGAATATTTTGGTTTTTGTAAAGAACACTTGTTTATCTACCAAACTAGAATGTGTTTAGATGTGTGTTTTAGTCACAATTCTACTCTACTTAAAAGAACAAACAAAAAAAGGGAAGAAAACGTTGGCGAAAAAATTATCGTAAAAAAGTAAAAAAAAAACTGCAACTGCACATAAATTATTTTTCCTTTTCTTGCTTTTCTGTTTGAAATTTAAATATTGATAAAAAATTTTTATTGATTGAAAATTAAAAAAGCGGAAATTGTTTTTTTTTTGTTGCACTTACAGAACAATACTGCTACAAAATCTGTATCTTCGATGATTTTTAATAAGATTTTAGCATTAACTTCTTCAATACGATCGGGTAAGTCCATGGCTTCCAATGATGTTAAGAAATCCAAGACACCTTCTTCATCCATAAGATCACCATCATAGATAATTGGTTCCTTTTCCCTGTGTATTTAAGTTTAGAACCAAATGGTTTCATTTGAAGTTTCATTAAATTAGTCATTGTTTAAAAACGATCAAATACAGTGATAGAGAGAGAGAGAGAGAGAGAGAGAGGAAAATCGGAAATGCTTTTAAGGTTTACCTGAAATATGTAAGTGCTGGGAAATTTTTAATGCCGTATTGTTTAGCTAGACGTTTATCGTTGATTTTGACAAAATCAACACCGAATGAATCGGTGTCATCGTCGATTTTTTCGAGTTCGGCTAACACTTTGTCACAGGTGACGCAGCTTCGAGCATCTAATGGAAAAAAATAAAAAAAAAGTATTTAATAAATTTTGTAATTTTTATTAATGTATGTTTAATATACAATAAAATTAAATAACCGGGGTGTGTCTATTCGTCTGCTATAGAAGTGGGAAATTTTTATTTAAAAGGTTCATAATGAATTAAAAACAAGCGCAGATATAATAATTTATTTATGTTTTGCCCACCTCTGGAAAATATTGCAGTTAATTTACTATTTTTGTACCCTCCACCGCCATTGTGAATGAGGGTATTCTCGAATACATGGGCGGTGAACCAATTTAAATGAAATTCCATTTTTCTCAACTCAGACAATAATATGATCGGTGCTTTCTTTTAATGGTCTAGGACCACTTCTAATACGTACGTAGCCATCCCAATGGGCCACGTATTACAAATTGATTTTCAGCAAAACAGACATCAGCAATAAATAAAGCACACCAGATGCACCAAAGCAAAAATATAACTTTTACTTTGTATTTTATAATTTCAATGTTCACTAATTGTTTGCAAAAGAGAAAACAAATTTGATTAAATTAAATTGCAACAACAGGGAACAACAGAAGAAGATTATTTAATTGGTTCCGTTATTAACAATAAGTTCATAATCAAAAAAGCCACAATTCTTAAGAACAGAACATTTCTTTTCTTTTCGACTTGGCAAAAGTTAAATTACACGTGTAAAAATTCCAAAAAAATTAGCAATAATTTATTTTTTAATTGAAATTGGTTTTATATCATGTTGATTCTTGCACACTGGGTAAATAGTTTCCGCTTGAATCATCCTTTTCTTCAGAAAATGTTTGGCAACGTCATTTAACGCCCAGAGCTAATCTGAAAAGAGCATCCGCATCAGCGTCAGCAGCATCATTTTTAGCCGCCAACAATCCCAATTTGTAATTTAAATTTCTATGAATGAAATGATAATTTTTATTAATTGATGTATTTTATTTAAATGTTGCTGTTGTTTCTTGGTTTCTTATTTATTTAATTTTATTTTCCCCCCTCTTACGCTTTTAAGGGTTGTGAGTACGGGGGCCGTGTTTTTTTGCACAACCACTGATGGATGATTTACACAAAAAAAATTCATTTAAATTACACTCTTCCCAAAAACTTGTTGATTTTTTCATTAATTCATAAATATTTTATTCTTTTGAAATGTGCATTAAGTTTATTTTGTTATCTGTTTTTCTATTCTTTTTCTTACTCTTCTTGTTTTTTTTTTTGTAAAAAGAACCTAAAGAAAATGTTATAAATAATTCTTTAAATTGTAAGATATGCAGATACATGTAGTATATAACAGTATGTATACATATGTATATGTAGTATATAATGAATAATATGAGAAATCTATGCAAACAAAAACTTTTTGAAAATACCTGTTTATACAGTGCAGGAAATATGATGAAAGACGGTTGGGTTTCTCGACAAAACAATTATCGGGAAATCGAGGAAGGAATATTTTTGTATGGATATGGAAAACGATTTTGAGAAAAGTTGATTTTTTACAGCCCAACCTAAATCAGCGCCTAAGACATTAGGCCCAACTATAATATGCTTTTGTTGACTTAAGCAATTGCGCGAACACATGTGATTCATATGTGTCGAACCATATTGAACTGGCATTTGCTTAAGCAAGGTGTGAAACAGATCGCACTTTCCGTACGGAATAAAATATATTTTGATTTTTTTTTGTTATTTAAATGCTTTTTTTAATAATTTATTTTGTTTTGTTTTGACAGTAGCCAGCTTATGCATATTATAGTTTGGCCTATTAGATTTTCTAGCGCTTGGCTTTAACGTTGCAATGACAAATTTAAATTAGAGCGTCAACGCTGTCTCATGGACAGTAATGGAAGCTTTTATCGTTTAATAGAACCCACAAAACAGAAACAAAATTCAGATAAAACCGCTAGATTGACCAAAAATAGCCAACTTCACTACTTAATGCTCTTTGCTATTTGGGTTTACTTCATACATTTTACATTTTTTTTTTGAGTATGAGAATTCTTGACAGATAAAAAACGCTTATTTAGATCCAATTCAAAGAATAAAGAGATCATTAATTCATGTTCCATAGCTGCTGTCAAGACTTCTGCTACAAGATTTAATTCTGACGGTAACAAACTTTCACAAAACATTTTGGTCAATTGCTCTAGAAACAATTTAGCATCACTTGCATCCGATACCAGAGAGTGCAGAACTTTTAAAGCGGCTTCTCGAATCTCAAAATATTCACAAATTAATTCACAAATCAAACGATTTATGGGAAATGAGTCTAGAGCTGTAAAGTTTGGCATATCTCCACCATCCTGAGTCAATAATATTTTTTTCATTATTTCCGGAGATTGCAGAAGAAAACCTGGGGCCTGATTCAGGCAGTCGTGATCGAGTAATTTCTCGATTCGTAAGCAATTAATTATCTAATTATTTCAGGCAATACTGAACGAATCGGAATTATTTTTTCAGTGTTATAAAGCATTAATTGGAGTTTCCCAATAGTGAAAAAATTATTTCGATTCGTTAAGTATCTTCTGAAATAAAATTGCCCTCGAATCAAGAAAGTACTTGATCACGACTGCCAGAATTAGGCCCCATGATTCGAAGACGTTGAAATAGTAGAGAAATATTTCAACACAAATGAGGAATCCTTCAGCATTGCTTCAAAACATTGAGGATCATCCGCAGATTTGTTGAAAATAACACTCAAATATTCGCAACAGATATCATCATCGAAACAAAAACTCGACCAATAACAGTGACATTCTTTTTATTATAATATTGGCACTGGCTCGATAAAATTAGTGTGCAGCAACAGTTCCAATAGATTCCTCTCCTGCATGTTTTTTATCATTATCTTATATATCGTTTTTAAATTAAAAGCATCAAAAGCACTGCAAATAAGTGATAAATACTGTTATTATTTTCAGAGCTACTCAAATAAGAGCGTTAAGCTTTTTTATACATGGAAATGCTTTTGCCAATACATTTTTAACAATAGAAAGCGACTTAGCGATCTGTCAAATAAGATTTTCCAGCCGAATTCGCGTTCGGAAGGTTTGTTTCGGTGTTAGGAATCATTCCTAGGAAGTTAATATGTTTCAGAAAGTTGTTTATTGAGATATTAAGTACATTTTTGTAGTTAATTGTTTCCTTGAATTTTGAACGGTTTGTTTCCTATGGACCTAAACAGGGGGAAAAAGGCAAACAAAATCGAATTTTTTAAAGTTTTTTGCGATTTTGATCTTGAAGATGAAGTTTCTTTGATTTTATATGTTCACAATTTTTGTTCTTTATGGCATGAGCTACAACTTTGTCTCAGAGGGTTAATCAACATTTTGAACGGTTTGCAAGATATGAGCCTGAGAAAATGATCACTTTTTTGCAAAAATGACACCGAGGCCCCAATTCTTTAAGGGCCCATAAATTAAAAAGTGCATGACTTTGGGCAAAACTGGAAGCCACGGGTCTATTTTTTTGGCCCTTTATGGTTATTTTTTATCCGAATATGGTTATTTTTCCATGATTTAAAAAATTACACACAGTGTTATCTTTATATATAAAATTGTAACGTTAGTGACTGATCGCACAGCCTAATCGCCTGAATCTTAAAACTTGAAATTTGAACCAGAGATCGGTCACTCCCCAAATCGATCCACTAAGACGGGATTTTTGAAGATTCGAATGTTTAGGGGGTTAACAAGATCAAAAACAGGAGAATTCGGTAACCTTATATGTATCTCCAAAACTTAAAAAGTTACAAAAAAATGTAATACTTATCGTTGTTCTTTAGAAAAATAAGCGGACAGGTTTCTGGTACTTTTTTGAAATTCGGCCCTATTAGGGAGTAAACGGGTAAAAACTGAATTTTGGTACTTGTTTGACACCCCATCTATATTTTGAACCAATAAACATAGAAACAAAATTAATACCACATTCGAAACTTATCAAACAAATACGAATACAGGTTTGGTACTTTTCCGAAATTTGAACATTTAAGAGGTGAAAATCTTAACTATTTTTGGTACTTTTTTATAAAACATTTTTCTCCATTCATTAACCAATTCGTACTAAATTATGGGCTGCACCTACAATAATAAAATTTTTGATACTTTTATGAGGGGAAATAATAGCACCCAAAAAAGGAAACACGGGAAATTTTATATTTTTCTTTTGCTTTTTGGTTCTACATTTTTTATTTTTTAATAAACTTTGGCATACAAATATGTCCACGAAGGAAAAGGAGACGCTAACGAAGTAGCGGGTTAAATGCTTGCTAGTGCTATGCACATACATATATTCTCTCTTTCCAAAGATCGGAATTATAAAAAATAAATAAAATAGCTCCGAATGACAAAAATTCTTTAAAAAATATTAAATATACAAATCTGAAGATAAGATATTTTTTTTTTAATGAAATAACTCATCGCATATTTTATTATTAATTTTCATAGAAATGGGACGTGGAAAGCATTGTACACCTGAAAAAAGTGCTATTATTAAAAAAAATTATTTCTGAGCACAAATCATATTCTGAAATAAAAAACTTGATTGGGTGCTAGAATAAAATGATTGTAAATGCAATAAAATTTACTCAAAAGTCGGAAACACGTAGCTGCAAGAAAGTCTTGCTACCATTAATGGTTAAGCGTTTAATCAGACAATACAGAAGACTCGGTTTATGCCAGCTACAGGAGCCAAGTGTGTCCGCAAGTGTTGAAACTATTCGTCGGAGATTGCGAGACAACAACTTGAATGCCTGTAGTCCCAGAAAAGTGCCCCAGCTCTCACGTAAGCATGTTTCAAAACATTTGGAGTTTGCTATAACTCATTTGGAATGGCCAACTGAAAAGTGGATCAATGTTCTTTGGACAGATGCATCCAAGGTTGTTTTATTTGGATGCAAAGGATCGCGTTCTTACGTCAAAGACCCCCTTATGCTGAATTCAATATAAAATTCACAGCGAAAACCATTAAACATGGTTGTTCAAGCATTATGGTATGGGGGTGCTTTTCCTTCTATGGAGTAGGATCCATATATTGGATCAGCACAATCATGGATAAGACACTTTACGTTAAGATCCTACAGGCAGTAATGCTACCATATGTTGCTAGGGAAATGACGCTTGGTGTTTTTTTCCAGCAAGACATTAACCCGAAGAAAACTTTCCAGAAAGTGGTTTCAAGACAATAAAATAAACGTGATGGAATGGCCTGCTCAGCCCCCGGATCTAAATCCAATCAAGAACTTATGGACAGATATAAAGAAGGAAGTTCCCTAAACAGACCCAACCAGTAACGAAACCCTTTGGATGGCTGTTCAAAAAATCTGGATCAGAATTTCGAAAAAGAGGCACCAAAATATGGTGAAATCGATGCAAAACCGTTGTGCAGAGGTTATTGCCAATAATGTGCCCGCAACAAAATATTTTTTATAATATCCTTAATTTATTCTTAGTTAAAGTATTTATTTTTAATTCAATAAGAACTGAAGTGCTATTTTTTCACTGAGTGTTAGCTTGTTATTAAATATTGTTTGACGTATCTTATGACAAGTATTCAATGAAATCAGTTTGATCTACATATTTACTAAACGAAGAATTTTTTTTTATATCCTGGTGCTATTTTTTTGACCGAAGCTGTACACATTTATATAAATGAATCAATAAAAAATATTAAATAGTGACTCTTTATGTTTTTTTTATATTTTCCCATTCATATTTTTATTTTCTATATACAAATATATAATCACGTATGTGAATGTTACATGCCCAACAAACACGAAAGTTTGATTTCAAATTGATGATGATTTGTCGTTTGAGAAAACGTTTGATAATGATTTGAAAATCATTTAAAAATCATAGCATTCTCAACAAAGAGGGAAAATTATTTTCAAATTGAAAAATGCCTTTATTTTCGAAATTCTCAAATTTTTATCCAATGTGGATTTTAATACCATGTGGAACAAAAATAAAAACATTTTATTTTTTTATTTTAAATTCATTATTAATTTAAATAAACTGTGAGATTTACATTCGACACCATAGCCAATAGATGAAATAATGTTCTTTCCGTCCTCTAATTCTTGCAAAGACGAAATTGGCTCCCTCTTATTTTGAGGATTGTAGCACCGCGATTATACAACGAACTTAAAATTTTCACAATTAATTTTTATTTTTCACAAGAAATAAATCGTTTACTTGTAAAAAAATTTAACCACGAAGTGAAAATTTAACTATAATCGCCTTTTTGATGTTTACATTTATTTTTTCGCTTTAGTTTTGATTTGAATTTAACAATTTGAAATTAAATTGGAAAAGCATTTTATGTCAAATGTTTATTTTCAAATCATTATTTAAATGTTAAAATCAAACATTTGAGAAAAGTTGGAGAATTGTGTTTGATGTCAAATAATAAATTAATTTCATATCAAAGGTTTGACTTCGTGCTTGTTGGGTACATGGTTCCCCTCACACATACAAACACTAATGTCTGAATATTTAACAACTGAATAAGAAAAAGCCCTAAGTTACATTAAATAAATTTTACGGGAGAAGAAAAAAAATGTATACATTAAAAAACCCCACATTTTTAAAATTATTTTTAAGTTTAAGCTTAGTTTTTATTAAAGAATTAATATTTGGCGGATAATATGGAGTTTTTATTTTGCTTGCGGTGATGAAACTCTTAAGCTGGAGGTCCACAACACGCGTTACTCGCTTTTTCGCTGCATACGCAGCTGTCAAAAAAGTAGAATCTGTGTAGTTATACGTAGTAAGTTACATGCACAAAAGCGTAGACGCCTTGAGGCGAAAAGTAGGTTTACTTTCTACATTTGTAAGCGGCATAAGCAGCGTTCGAACTAATCAGCTGATTTTGACAAATTAAATTTTATTTTTACTTGTGCTGCTGCTGCATAAAAAGCTTTGCATGCAGTGCGTTGAGGCGAAAACGCGTGATATGGACCTTTTGCTTTACGCCTTTGAAAGTTTGTTTTATCTGAAATCAAGTGAGTCTAAGTCGGAAAACAACTAGGGATGTAACGATACGCCATTTTGCCAATACCATACCGGTACTCAAAATAAAATATCACCGATACGCAAATTGAATTTGAACTCAAGTTAAAATCACCAAAACTCAAGTAGGGTAATTTTTTTTATACAAAATTACAGTGTAAGAGGTTTTTAATATTTAAAATTTAATAAGATTTAAAGAAACGGTCATCATAAAATTAACAAAAAACATTTTTTTTATGCAAATATAACAGCTTAACTCCCGTATTTATTAACGATTGTCAAATTTAACAAACGTTTATTAAGGAAAATTTTCATACAAAATTTGTTTTGTAAGCCTTTATGAAATTAATTTTTTTTTTTTAAAATACGGGCGTAAGAATTTAATTACATTTTAATACGTATTAAAAATTGACATTTAAAAGATTTTTGTTTAAAAAACAAAGTATTCTCAACTTGTGCAGAGATATGCGATTTCGCAAGTCCGTTTAAACCAGCCCTGCAGCGAAAAATATTCTCTTAGATTCGAGAAAACTCATTTGATAACTTAAGAATTCCTGCGCCATATTCTTCAAGTTTGGGTATAACATGTCACTGCGCACGTAGAAAAGCTGATCAGCGTCTCTATAAATACTAGGAGATCTAAGGTAAGTCCCGACTTCTTCTTTAGCAGAATCACAGCATATGATGCAAAGAGGTTCTTAATCCTTGGATCAAACATTTTAGATAAACAGAAGGTTTAATTGTTTTCTAAAGCCTTAAATCTCTTAGTAAGAGCTAATGCTTAGTCAGAAGCTCTTGTTGAGGTATTGCAAAAAAAGTCGAATCTGTGTTGTTTTACGTAGCAAGCTGCAATAGGTTTACTTTCTACTTTTGTAAGCGGCATAAGCAGCGTTCGAACAAATCAGCTGATTTTGACAAATAAAATTGTAGTTTTACTTGTAGCGATGCCGCATAAAAAAAGGGTTGCATGTTACCTGAAACATAGAACGCAAGTTAGGTATAGAAAATATGCAATGCAACCACGGTACTAACAAGGTCCAAAATGTACAAAAAAAGGTACACCTGTACCATTATTTCCACTCGTGGTATAGAGGCTTTATAGCTCTGCATTGTTGTTTTGAAGCATTTTTGTATAAAAAAACTTTGCAATACACAGTTTTGTTTTGTGGACTCAGCAAAAAAAAAAACAAAAAACTCGTTATACTTATTAAGGACTTGAGTGTTTTTTTTTTTACTTTTTTTTAATTATTCTAGGAGAGTATGACATAAAATGTAAATTAATACTTCTTATTATATCAGATTTTAAAGTCGTCAATTATTCTTTTTTTTAATTACACAAAAGTCATTTTGAAGTCACAACGTCAATACATTGTTTGTACAATATATATGTACATATGAATATATATGTATTTGTGTACATACTTTGTGTATACATACATACATTCATTCCACTATACATAAACAACATTTTCTCATAGCATACATACATACATATCCCATTATGGCATGAGGGAGGGGTGTTGTTTTGAAATGAAATTACTTTATTTTTTTTTTTTATTTAAAACTTTCTATTACTAATTTTTATTATAAACACATTAAATTTTAATACACATTCATAAATTATTAAATGTATTTTGTATATCGAATACATCGTTCCTAGTCTTTTATTGATTTAATTATACCTTTGGGGCCAAAAAAGTTTTTACTCTGCCTTGAAATTTAAAATTCAAAAAAATAATAAAATTTTTGTGATTTATTGCTTTTAATTAATAAAAATTTAGCAAAACAGCAAAAAATTATATAAAAAAATTGAAGCATCTGTTACTTGAAAATCCCATTTGTGTGTGTGTGTATCTTTGAAATTGCAATCAATCAAAATGGTGTTTTAATCTCTTCACACAGAAAAAATTCCAATGTTAAATTAACGTGACGAAATGTTGATTGAGAGTCATAGGAAAGTATTTATTGAAATTTTTTGTCATTATTTCATATTAATTTTAAATGAAAAATCTTAAATCACGTTTATTTAATAATATTCACTGTTAAAATAACATTGCTCAGTATTGAATTCATAAAAACCTGTTTTATATTAAAATCAAAAGTTTATCTTGTTAAATTAACAAGCATACATAATTAAGTATGTACATTTTTTTATTTTCATGTGTTGTAAAAAGAAGACAATACCCCTATTATTTTATTTAAAATTATTTAGTTAAAAAGTACATCAAGTTTTCAAAGTAGAATGACGACGAAAACCATATCGGGCCATTCTGCTGATGTTTCTGTTAACAAAGGAGAATGCAAAATAAGTGATACATGTGTTACAGGGGTAAAGCCAATAGTACACGGAATGTACAAAGCTACATGCGCATGTGGTTCTGACGTAATTTTGCCGTCATCACACAACACAGACTTGCTATTGTGGCTTTGTAGTGTCGTCAAAATTACGTCAGAAGCACATGCGCATGTGGCTTAAGTGTTTTGAATTATTCTTAAATAAATGCATATGTTGTCTTTGCAGCTTCTTCACACTGTTATAACACACTCAAACCAATTCAACGTGTTTCGGATTGTTATTTCAATATAAATGACATGTTGATCTAACTTTACTGCAATGTTAAATTAACATGAATAATAGTTATTTTAAAAGAGAAAAATGTTGCTCGCAAGTTATTGTAAAATCAGGTTGAATTAACATAAAAAACGTATGAAGCAAAATCACCACCGAAAAATTTTAAATCAACCTTGTTTTCTACGTTTTTAACTTGATTTTTTTCTGTGTGTTTAATATGATTTTATCAGATTGAAATTAAAATATTCTAAAATGATTTATCAATCAACCAAATTAAATAAATGGATGTTTACCTTAAAAAACAAAAAAAATTTTAACAGCCAATTACAACGTTTAAAGGTCAGCCTATTTCCAGCGGGGAAAATGTAATCAGTACAAATCGCGAATGTTTAACACAGAACATGTCTTTGAATTGTTTTAAATGATTTAAATGTAGTCTGTGAATGAGCATCCCTTAGAATTAAATTAGTAGGCGACATAAAGGCAGTACAATATAAACGATTTTTATTAAGAAAGTGTGGAAAAGAAAAAACGAAACGAATAATAATCACATACAGAAACAGGAAATTCCTTTTTCAGCAAATGTGGGAATACGCATGGTAATCTTTGCATTATTATTGTGTGAGATAAAATTACCTTCTCGATTCCAATGAATACATTATTATTATTTTTTGGTTATTTATGCAATAAATTCCTTATTTTTTCCGCTGGGTTGTTGATTATTCAGGTGATAATTTATTTAATTTTCCTCAATTACATAACTGAGCCCTTATGGCTAATAAAAGCTACTAATTAAATAATAAACATAAAAAATATAATAAACAAGAAATAAATAACTTATGTACAAAAATAAGTACATATGTAATATTTAACAAAGCTATCTTTACAAACGATAAATAGACATTAAGTTCAAGAAAAATAATACATTCAATAACAAGGACATAGAGAACGCTTTTTATTTTGTGCCCGTATTACGCAGCACGAGATAGAAAATTAAACATATTGGCAATTATTCGTTTAAGTGAATTGACAAGTTATTTAGCTCCACAAATTTCAGCAACTTAGATTTAAATGAGGGCAGCGAGCAAGAAAAATTTCTTGGATCTCTTGGCAAAGTATTCCAGCAGCGCTGCCAGAAGTAAGATTTTACCTTATTTTTTAAGATTTTTTAACCTAAAAAAGATTTTAAGATTTTTTCCCCAAAAACAAGATTTTTTGTTTTGTCTAGACGAAGGTTAGTTCAATTAAAAAAATCTTCTTTGTTCCCATTTAAAAGTTTTTAAACTAAATAATACAATTAAGTATAAAATTTGTTATGTTTTTTTCTTGTTTATTTTATGTATTAAATAAAATATGAATTGTTTTTATTATTTATAATAAAAAAAAACTAATTTTTTCCTAAAATAAGATTTTTTCTTCAAAAATAAGATTTTTTTTGGTGAAATTAAGATTTTTTGCTGAAAATTTCTGGCAGCCCTGTATTCCAGTGTTTTGAGACCCGAATCTGATACGATGATAATGTACAGGAACTAGTAAGAAAGTGTAGTCGGTCAATCCAGACCATAATATGGTGACAAAATCACAACGAGGTGGTTAAAAAGTATTGACACCATCTGTTATCAAATTGAACACAAACGTAGATGGCTCACTTTTGACAGCGAATGGTGTCAATTTTGGTATTTTTATACCGGATTTTTCCCTCTGTGATGAGAACCTACAACACAGTATTTAAAAATAAATTTTTGGGAACCATGGGCAATCATGATCCCGCCAGAACAAAGTTTCGTTATAAGGTTAAGATTCAGTAAAAGTTCTGTGTGCCGAATATTTTTTAGATATGGCACCTGTACAACAATAGTCTATTAACTCAAAATGTTTGTTTTTCCACTTTTTGGAACAAATGGACAGGTTATATTAATAATTAACCGCTGTAAAAATATCGTGCTATTATGTCTACATTTGTAATGTAAAATTAAAAATTGTTTTGCTTCTACTGAAATATTTTAATTTTGAGTTAAAACAGTATTGTTGAACGAGTTCGATATGTATCTTCATCTTCATGAGATTTGTTTGCCTTTGGTTTTAATAGGTCTATGTTACCGTAAAAGTTATTGTCTCAAATTTTTATGTCAATACCAACATTTAAAAGGAATTTATGGCATTAAAAGCTAGTTTCGGAAGTATTTGTATGGGAACTGTGTTCAAAAATGGATCGATTCCAACAAAATTTGGTGAGATGACTTAGATTGCAATCAAATAAGTTTGGACCAGTTTGATCTAAATGCCAACGAAATTAGATGGTTTATATGCACAAAGACTGTATTCCACAAATAAGCTTGTTTGGGGGGCTTGTGAAATTATGGATCGATTTTCACCATTTTTAATTGGGGTATTCACAAGGTGTGCTATCCTGTTATATTGTCATTGATGGTATAGTTTTATCCGGCTAACATCCGTATTTAACCTGCGGCTAGCAATTTTTGCAACAAAGACCTTGCGGCGTCAAATAAGAACGGCTCAGGACTCTGCTGTTTGGTAAACAAACAAAATAAAATTTATTTGTGATTTGCGTCTGAAAAATGGAATATAGTCAGGTAAGATCTTATTTAATTTATTAACTCATGGATAATAATTAAAAAATATTTGCTGTAAAGGTAAATATTTATTTTTTATATTTGTTTTAAATCAGCTGATTAAAAATCAAAGCAGCACCCTAAATTATGAGGGGTTGTTCACAACAGTCGTATTTTTTCATGTTATTGTTTTAAGACATATGACTTTATGGCACCTTGTGAATCCACGAAATATGTATTGTCCTTCTCAAAATTGAAACCAATATATCAAATTTTATAAATATTATCAAAATAATTTTTGTGGGAACACAAATAATTATAAATAATTAATACTGGGTTATCTTAAAGATTTGTAGCACAGATACAGCAATGGAAGAGGGGGGTTTTTCTGCTGTTCTATTTATGGACGTTTTTTCCTTCACTTAATTTTGAATAAACGCGAAGCCAGAGTTCATTGATTTTTATGATCCATATCTCAATTTGTTCAAAGGTTATGTAACTTTACGTGAAAGTTTAACTTTAACCTTTAACTTTTTTTGGATTTTTCATGATTTTTATAAATAAAAAATTTTAAATTTATTTATTTTATTTTACGTAAACAAATTTTACTCAGCCAATTTGTTAGTGATTTTCAAAGCTAAAAATTACATCTTAAAAATAAATAAATTAAAAAAAAATTTTAAGAAACGCTTTTCTCTACCTCAATATATTGATCAGTTGTGAACACAAAATAAATATGAATACTAAAAAAATCGACTAAAAGTCAAAAATAAGAACATTTTAAACAACATAAACTTTTAAAACAAAATGGAAAAATTTCACACATCCCTTAAAGAAAAGCGTGGGGCGCGTTAGTATGAAACAAAATGCTCAATTATTGAAAATTCGTAGCTTTAACCATGATTGGTTGTATTTCTTTCGGTCTGAAATATTAAATTGTACTCACGGCAGTCATGCTTTTAAGTTCAGGTTGGTATGGGCGCCCCACGCTTTTCTTTAAGGGACAAAACGGAGATAAAATTTGAAATCAGCGACCTTAAATTAGTAAACATTTGCAATAAAGTTCTAGGCCGCACAAAAAAAGTTTAATTTTGTGCCCTTTAATTAGAAATTGAGGTTGAATGTCGTTAATATGCGAGTTACTTCATCCTTTGAATTGTTCTTGGCTTATTGGCGTACACTTTTTCTTTTAAATATCCCCATAGAAAGAAGTGGTGGTCAAGTGGCACAATGCTGTTGGAACCGCACATATAGTCCAGCTCCATATCCTCAACTTCTGGCCACAAGAAGTCGATGACGCAGAACAAACTGGGCGATCATGCACAGATGTTTTCACATTTCCTACAGTACAGGCCCGGGCTGCTCAAATTTGCGCGCACTTCTCCCGATTGTGGCCACATTTATTCGATAATGCTGACTAAAAAATCACGAAGTGCACGAAATTCATTTAAATTTGAGCGCCCATCTGCGTAAAAGGCTTCACCAATCTTAACGCACTGGCCAATTGAAATGTCAAAATAAATATATAATAAATCTTGACGTTAAGGTGTGACTCACAATTAACACCGTACATTATATTTGGACCATTCATTATAATGTATCAGTTTCTATCATTTTTAAACCTACCTAAAGGATCATATAGACGAAACGTTTTTTACGCCTGACTTTTCAACTTTGCAAGTCACATGTAATTGTGCATGTCTGTCAAAATTGCTGTTTTACATAACGTTTATAATATTCGGTCACAAACGTACATGTTATTTGTTTCTGACATTGTCTTGGTTTTTTTCGCATAGTTATTGCAGAAAACAAAGTGGTTCTCGGTTTCAAAATAGCGTGCGGCCGCCAAAAAAAATTTTTTGCTCCGTAAAAGAGTTGAGCCATCTTAAAAATTGTTTCTTTAAATTCGAAGATGCCAATTTATGAACATTTTTTCTATTAAAAGGCCAAAAGAACATACATTTGTCGGTATTGTAAAATAACAGCCTCAGCCGGCTAATGATTCCGTCAATAGTTCACCCGCCGGCTTCATTGCGGCATAGACTTCTAACAACATCGATGTCAGATTGTTTGTCAGAAGAAAATAGAGCACGCTCTAATTGAAATTTTGTCAGCTGACTTTGCGTCGGACTTTTACAAAAGCAAAGTTAAAAAGGTAACACACGACATGTAGGTATTTTGCCGTGGGAAATTTAACATGTCAGATGACAAAAACATGTCGTGTAAGGGCGCCTTTATCTTTCAATTTATTATGAACATGAATTATATTTAAGGAGAACCAGATTACCAAGCCATTTTCGCTGAGCACAGTCGTTATAAAGGAAGACAATTGTCTACTTGCTATAGAAAGCCTCATCCTCCGTTGGATAAAAAATTTAAAAGGACATTTCCATCTGGGTTCATAAGGTGTTGGCTCTCATATGCATAGAGGTATAATTAAAAATTTTGTTATTGGTTTATCGAAGTAAGATTTTAATTTAAAAAATTACTTTACGACGTTTAATTAGGTTTTTCTTTAGGTTATTAGAAAAAATACCAGGTCTTTTTTTTTCCCCTAAATAAACTAAAAACATAAAAGGCTGTATATAATTTTTAATGCCAACACTTCAAAGATTTTTTTCAAAATAATATTATGCAAAATATATTTATTTTTTTTCTCTATTACTCTTTAATTAGGAAATTTTTTCTTCTCTCTTTCAATTTCTAACCTTTATTCCGCATCAGTTATTTAAGAGCAGTTATTTTACTTTAATCAAATATTCATTAATTTACTTGAATATTCAGTGCACATTTAAGATTTGGGACAAATTTTATTTAATGAAAATTATTGTTTAGATACTTTAAGAGTATTAAGAATAGTAGAAAAGCAAAAAAAAAAATTTATTTTCTTGAAAAAATATTTTTTAAAGAAACTTATTTATATTCATAATTAGGAAACAAAACGATTTAAAATCTGTTCATTGAAAATAATACTTAAAAATTGAGAAAAACTTATTACCAGCTCATTTTTGGTTTGGCGTATATGCCAAAAAGTCGTAGTGGAGAAAAACGACAATGAAGGTTGACATTAATGGTGTTTTCTTTTCTACATAAAATGTGCCTTTTTTAAAAAAAAAAAAATTCAATTTGGTGTCTTTTTCTTAAAAATCATGCTTTTCGGGAGCAAAATTTTTAAGAAACAGACTCCAAATTGCATTTTTTTAAAAAAGGCACATTTTTTTGTAGAAAAGAAAACACCATAAGTTTTCTGAAAATATACTGTAACTTTTTGTAAACGTTCTTGAACGAACTTAGAAGTTATTTTATCGAAACTGAAAATAATTCTTCTGTGCCGCATACGCCACTTATCTGTATTTAATTTTAGAAAGTAGCTTTTTGTGCTTCATACGTATACTTACTACTCTGTATTAAGTTGTTGGCAATTTGTTTAGCTTTTACTTCTTTTTTTCTTACGGCAACGAAGCGAAGCAAAAGTAATTTTTTTTCTTGTTGACATTTTATTTTAATTTCGCAATAACAAATTATTTTTCTTGCTTAATGAAGCAAAGCAAGAGTGAATTTGTTTGTATTCAGAAAGGGGTTATTTAAACTGTATATACCGCATTCCTAACTAAAGTTTTTTTTTTAAATAGTCGGTAGGTCAAACCAATAATGAGCAGACGATATTTAAGTTCAAAAATCCTCGATGATTAAGGATTAAAAAGGTATAATATATTTAAATAATTTCAGAAACATTTTCACTTAATGCAATTTCTCGAAATGGAGAATCAAATTTAATCAAATGGAAAACGCGCTGGATAGCGATAATTTATTGAACGCGATATTAATTAAAATTTTGACACCTTCGCTACAAATTATAAAATTATTTTGTAATTTTTTACAGCGAACATTTTTGGGATCCACTTTCCCTAAGAAACTGCATTTTGGTTTACCAGAAACTACAAATACTATTGACCTTGTTTTTACTTGTACGCAAATGTTCTCCATAAAATATTTTTATGGCACAAGTAATAAAAAAATACATATTCTAAATCTATTTTTAAATACCTATAAAAATTAAAAAAAAATTTTGTTTCTAAATATTTGAAACAGATTTGAACTGACATCTTTTCTCATTCAATCTTCTGTTTCGTTGTCACCCTGGGCTTGTCATTCCATTCCCTTTCCACTTCATTTAAATTTTTTTCATAAAAATTCTTTATTATTAATTTCTGTTTCCTTAATTTTCTATTGGTGCTGCGAAATGGAATGTAAAAAAAAGAAAAGAAATTAAACAGCAGCAGCACTGTCAATTCCTACACTTGTTGCTGGCCCATTTCATTCCTTTAATTTTCTATTTTATAAAAATTCACATTGAATTCTAACACGTCTTACTACACATATAAATACCCGCAAACGTACACAGCCACACATGCAGAGGAGAACACAAACTGCTTACAGACTCACGCAAAAAGCAATCGTTACATTGAACAAATGTTTGACGCCCTACACGCAACCACTATTTTTTATTAAACATTTGTTTGATTAAAACAACGTTTTCTAGAGCAAACATGAAGTAACACTTAATAAATTACATTTTAGAATGATATTTTTTTTAAATGGTTTGAAAAATAAATAAAAATTAAAAATTGTAAACAACTAAAAGTACTTTATTCGGCTGTGCCAAAACTTACCGATTGTACTATACTATCCTAAACTGCTTACAATAACTACAAAGAATTTGACACTGAAATTGCCATTTTGGCTAAATCGACTTAGAATTACTCAAAGTAAATTTATTTTATGGGATCTTAGATGAATATTCGAAAAGTTTTGTACAGAATGACAAATTAAGTATACCCATATTAACCAATTGTGGTGGTGGGTTAGTGGTCACGTTTTTGTTGAGTGTGAACATCCCTTAAGCAATTCATACTCATAATATACGAATACAATTATATACCGTTTAAACGAAATCATCATCATTTTCACCGTCAGCCAGCATTTACCGCCCTACATGTGTTTGCTAAAATTGCATTAATTTGGTTAAGTTTTTGCTTTTTATAATGAAAATTGTTTAGTTTAAAATTTAGGAAAGTTTGATTATTTCTAGTTGTTAAAGGCGCCCGTACACGACATGTTTTTGTCATCTGACATGGCAAATTTCCCACTGTAAAATACCTACATGTCGTGTGTTACCTTTTTAACTTTGCTTCTGTAAAAGTCAGACGCAAAGTCAGCTGACAAAATTTCAATTAGAGCGTGCTCTATTTTCTTCTGACAAACCATCTGACATCAATGTTGTTAGAAGTCTATGCCGCAATGAAGCCGGCGGGTGAACTATTGACGGAATCATTAGCCGGCTGAGGCTGTACCGATAAATGTACGTTCTTTTGGCCTTTTAATAGAAATAATGTACAAAAATTGGCGTCTTCGAATTTAAAGAAACAATTTTTAAGATGGCTCAACTCTTTTACGGAGCAAAAAATTTTTTTTTGGCGGCCGCACGCTATTTTGAAACCGAGAACCACTTTGTTTTCTGCAATAACTATGCAAAAAAAAACCAAGACAATGTCAGAAACAAATTACATGTACGTTTGTGACCGATATAATAAACGTTATGTGAAACAGCAACTTTGACAGACATGCACAATTCCATGTGACTTGCAAAGTTGACAAGTCAGACGCAAAAAACATGTCGTCTATATGCTCCTTAATTAAATCCGTTTTTTCACTAAACTTTTTTCCTGTAAAGAACTTCACAATGTTTATTATGAAATGTGAAGAAAACCACTGTTTTTTCGTATATTTCAAAATAATTGAATTTTTTTAAAATCCGTTGGGTGGATTAACATCGATAACAATCGATGTTTTTAAAAACTTATAATTTCTTTAAGAGACTTTTACCAAATAAAACTTTATGCCCTAGAATACGTAGAGTCCCAAATAAATCGTTTGCAACCTAAAATCTGTCAAAAAAATTGTCAGCCTGTTCATCGATTTCGAACTTTTACCTTCGCATAGAAAATTACATTTAAAACAAAAACAAATTTTAGAATTTTGTTTTCAATATAATTTTCTAAGCGAAGGTTGACATTCGAAATCGCAAAACAGGCAGTAAAGCTGGCCACACACTAGGGATAGTGCATATGATTTGTGCGAGCTCGACGTCTTGTTACTTGTTATTGGGGGCTGTGCGCGCACAAATCACAGTAATTGAAAATTTTTAACTTCTTGTGATTTGTTCAATGTGTAAGTGGACTTGTGCGTGAACATATTAAAATTTTTTAATTTTAGACTACAAAACGTTGAGTTGTATGTATCCATTGTGGAGTTGTTAAGCATACAAAATTTTTTTTTATTCTGCTTCGATTTTCTTCTTTTTTTTATCTTTATTTGTTGTTTGAACAAACAAATTGTGGAAAATGTAATTGCATCGCCCGCTTCACAATTCATGTTGTCTCTTTGAAGTTTAAGGTAATTGTGATTTGTTCGTCGTGTGTGGAGAACTGGTACGCTAACAAATCCCTAGTGTGTGGCCAGCTGAAATGTTTCTTTTATTGGTTGTTACTTTTATACTGGCAAACCGAGAATTGGGAGTTTACAAAATGATAATCTATGTTTCATACATGTATAAAAATTACAAAAAAAAGGTGCTGTTAAGTTGCGTAACTGCTATACGTCGTTAAAGCTGGCCACACACTAGTTTTTTGTTCATGTGATTTGTGCGAGCTCGACGTCTTGTTACTTGTTATTGGGGGCAGTGCGCGCAACAAATAACAAGGAATTAAAAATTTTTAATTTATTGGGATTTGTTTGAAGAGTTAGTGGGCTTGTGCGCGAATATTTTAAATTTTTTTTTATTTTAGTCTACAACGATACATCAAACTGTATCCATTGTGGAGTTGTTTAGCATAGAAAAATTTTTTGTATTCTTCTTAAATTGTTTTCTTTTTTTAATTTATTCTTTTTGTTGTGTACAAAAATATATTATCAGCAGTGCGGTTGCATCATTTGCTACTCAATTAATGCTTTCTTTTTGACGTTTTAGGTTATTGTGATTTGTTCGTCGTGTGTGAAGAAATGGAACGCTAACAAATCCCACGCACAAATCAGTAGTGTGTGCAGTCAGTTTTAAGGATAAAAGTTTATCATTAAACAATAATTAAAAACAAAAACTATCAAAACCAACCGATAGGTTTGAAAACTATCGATGGTGATACGATACTAAAAAAATATTCACAGCGCTATCGGTTGTTTCAGAACACAATGCCAAAAATGTATTAACAAATTGACCTCAGTACTACCACAATGAAACAATAGAAAAAACAAGAGGCATTTTGTTGCTAGAATTGAGACGGCAAATGTCAAAATGCCTTTATAAAAAAATGTAAATAAACAAAAAAAAAAATGACGCCAAACGTCACACACGAAGAAAATCACTGCAAACAGCTGCGCTTGTGAGGTCACTTTATTAGTACATTCTGACTTTGCCAATCGCCCCTGGAATTAATTATCAACTATACATACATATATTTGGAAAATGATTGTCAAAATTTAGAAGATTATCTCAATATTACTTTTAACGAATTTGCTGTGTAATTTGTTTAATGTATATTCCAAGGCGAATTCAATTACAGGTGCTGTCGGAACTACAACAATTCAAAAACAACAGAAACAACATAGGATTGTTTGCATTGCATTGTTAGTGCCCATAGCTCAAAATGTCAATTATTCTTAGCAAAACACTAACAAATCAAAACAAATAAGCTCGCACTATCAAAATCAGATACTGTTTCCACACCACCTGTATGTAGTTTATTCGCCTTGGCATAATCTGTGTGAAATTTTACTTTATTCCCAACTATAATAGACTTTAGTTGGCTTAAGCAATTGTGCGAATACATGTGATTCATATGTGTCGAACCATATTGAACTCAAGAAAACTTTTTGGTTAATTTTATTAAACTGACATTTGCTGAAGCAAAGTGCGAAACAGATCGCACATTCCGTACGGAATGAAATATTTTTTGATTTTATTTATGTTTTTTAAATGGTTTTGAGAGGCTTATTGTTAATTTTTGACAGTAGCTTAAACAAACTTATGCACATTATAGTTGGGCCTTTTGCGTTCTATTTTTTTAATTTTTTTTTTATTAATTTTTGACCGCCAAGTTTTTTCTACAAACATTTTTTTAAGAAATAATGTTTAACATAAACTGTCAAATGTGATTGTCATTTCCTGGACATTTATTATTTGCGCGAGTAAATAAAGAAACGTTTACATTCTTTAGATATTAGAACTTAAGAGGTAAGTTCGTAATGTTTCATTGAAAGCTAAATATCAGTTCAATTTATTTTAAGACTATCGAGTGGGCAATACAGGATACCCGCAAGGCAATAAATGTGCTTCCATTAAATTGAATAATTTAAAGCGAATTTTAAGAATTAATAGCGCTTAAGCTTAAAAATAAACTTTTTTACTGCTCTTCTGCTTACGTTCGAGACGTGCTGTTTTACTTCAGGAACCGGTATGCTCTTCCTTTTTTTTTGTGAACATAACCAATTAATTGCATACCGGGAATAACAAAAAGGTTATGGCGGGCTAATTCATTATATAAAAGCAATTTGGGACACAGTAAATTGTAATTCTTCATTGGCAACACTGGTAAGTACATGTATGTATGTGTATTATAAATGTTAAATTCTTTAAGCCTATAGTACACGGAATGTAAAAAGCCACATGCGCATGTGGTTCTGACGTAATTTTGACGACACTACAAAGCCACAATTGCAAGTTCGTGTTGTGTGATGACGACAAAATTACGTTAGAACCACATGCGCATGTAGCTTTTTACATTCCGTGTACTTCTTATAGGCTTTACAAACAAATTGACAGCCAGCATAACTCTTTCTGCAGAACTCTCTCTGCGGTCACCTGTGTGAATTCGTCTTGACCCAAAATTAATGATTTAAATAATATTGAAACATACATAAAGTTTATGGCTTTGCTTTAGGAATAAATAAAATTTTTAAATCCACATTTTTAAATCCTCCTCAAATACTCCTTCCTTGCCATTAAACGTAGCAAATCTTCAGGTCGCCATTGACCGCTTTAATTTCTATCTGTTGTCCATTTTTTTTTGTTTTTGTTCATCTTTTTTAAACTCAAACGCACAAAAAGTACAACTAAGTTGAAAAGAGAATGAAATGAATAAATAAATATGCGACTAAAGAGGAAGACTACGTAAATAATTTAGAAAGACTTGTACAAAAACAAAAACAACAAAATAGAAAATGAATAGAACGGAAAAGACTTTAAGGCAAAAATACGAAACGCGAATATTTTCCACTTGAGTTTTTTTTTATTTCTGTATTTTATTTTCATTTCTAATTTAAAGAAAACTTTATATAATCAAATACAGGCGCAGACACAGCGACAGCACGATCATTTTAAAAGAAAATTTCATTAAAAATTTAAAATAATTTTTAAGAAGTTGAAGAAAATTCCAATTGGCCAGGGAAAATTAAAAAACAAAAAAACCAACAACAACACTTACACCAAAATACCGCTACATAATCCTTGTCAGCCAAAAGTTTTTCCAATTGCTTGGCATTGACTTCTTCGATAACGGCTTCGGGTTCAAGAGGTGCGGAGGCAGCGGGAGCTGAATTCGTTGAACCTTTCTTGTTGGCACAACTCACATTTTCGGGAAAACTCAGCACAAATAAAGAACAAACGACCAAAGTCAGTAGAGATTTTAAACGCGGAAAATGCATTTTCTGTTTGATTTTTCTATTTTTTTTTTTTTTTTTGTATCGTTTTCGATTTTTAAATTTTCCAAAATTTTTATTTTTTTAATTTCACTTTATCTTAACGAAATTAAATTCATCGGCGAAAAGTTGTTACAAAAATAAAGTTAAATAAACGGGGGGAATGAAAAAAAATAAAGTAAAAAAAAACTAAAAAGAAAATTTTAAGAAGAATAAAAAAAATTAATTCAAAATTTTAAATTTAAAAAAAAAAAAATTCATACACTTTTTTAGTTTTCACTTTCAACATGAATTTCTAATTTCATCTTTTTTTTTTTTTGCTTATTTTATTAAAAACTTCTTGAATTTTCTTTGTATTTCGTTGGTTTTTTATTTCTTTAAATTTATTTAAATATTTTCTAAATTTTATTTCTTATTTTTCCCAATCGATTTCAATATTATAATATTGTACATATATACGACTTAATGTTTCTATATGTATGTGCGTATGTAAATCTAGTATATATTTTTAGATTTGAATGTAGAAAAAATGTAGAAAAATTTAAATATATATAAAATTTTAAGAAAAAGATATAAATTTATTCACAAATTTCTTCCGCGGACTGTTTGATCGATTTTTTTGAATTTTTTTTTTTATTTTTTTTTTTTTGTTCTACTCCGTGCAGAGGTCCGCTCGCAACTGAAAGATTTTGGTGAAAATTTGTTTATTAAAAACTAAAAATTAATTATTTTTCAAAGCTTTTTGGGCCAAATTTCGAAGAGAATGGTGAAAAGTTTTGAAAAATGAAAATCAAGCGAATTTCGAATATTGAAATATTTTTAGAGTGTGCGCGAGTTTTTTTTTTGTTTTTAATTTTTTCTTTTTCTGTTTTCGAATATTTTTGATATAAACAAAATTTGAGATCGCAGAGTAGATATAAAATAAATATATAAATTCAAGAAATGTAAAATAAAAAGATCACGATTTTGTTTGTAAACAAAACAAATTGCATGAAAATCCATCCCATTTGTATCCAGATTCATTGAAGCAAATAGAAATTTAATTACTTAGAGAAATTTGTGTAGATGTGTGTGTCTTTGTTATTCGTAAATGTGTGTAAATTGATCGTGAAAATGCTGTAGAATTTCGTATTTGTATTTGTATTTATTTTGGTGCCTTTCTAATACAACAAGATACAGTATCTTATAAATTACAGTATTAGAATCCGATTAGTTATTAAATATTAATGAAAATTTTACACAAAGATTGGACTTAAACCTAAATACATATTAGAAGATCAAACATTTAAAACAAATTGAACATTCATAATTTTAGCATTAATAATAATAAATATACTAAATTTTAGCAGTTACATAATAAACATTCTTTATTGCGTTGCTAGTGAATTGTATGTTTGTGGGAAGATGGTTCCAGAGATAAATTGTGAAAATAAAAAATTGATGAGAAGATGCTGCATCTCGATACTTAAAAGTTCTGATTGAATTATTTCTGGGTGAAGAAGTAAATGTTAGTTTTTCATACAAGTAGCTGGGCTCTCTAGTTGTTATAATTTTGTGTAACAAAACAAGATTTTTTAGCTTCAAATAATCATCAAGAGAGATACCAAAGATACGTTTAGTGTACAAGGACACACTCTCAAATCTTTTTATACCAAATATATAGCGAGTTATGTTATTAAATGTTGTATTCATTTTCCTCTTGTCATTACTGCTACAGCTTGCAAATATTTCCGATGAGTAAAGGAGTGTAGGTATTAAGTATGTTTTAGCTAACAACATTCTTATCTTAGGTGGTGTAAAGTGATGACTAGACCATAGACTTCTTAGCATACCATATGTTCTTCCACAAGCTTGGTTAATGTGATCAGTCCAGGTGAGCGAGGTATTACAAATAATCCCTAGATTTCTGACAGACTTAACCAATTCGATTTTAGAGTCTCCAAGATATATATTTATTTCATCACTGATCATAAAAGACCTCTTACAAATTATTAAACACTTAGACTTTTTGGGATTAAGTCGCAAACCATTAGCTGATGCCCAATTGAGGATTCTTTTTAAGTCGTTGTTAAGCTCATTGACTTTATGCCGAACTGATGTTTTTGGACAACTTAGATATAGCTGAACACCATCTGCATACATCCGTATACGAGTGTGCTGAATTTGTCCGGGTAAATCATTAGCATATAGTGAATATAGAAGTGGACCAAGTATGGAGCCTTGTGGGACACCTCTCGAAAGTATTAGTGGGTCAGAAACTGCTCCATTATTAGCAACCGACTGAAGCCTGTTAGACAGGTATGATGATATTAACTTAGAAGCAGGTGAAGAAAAGTAAAACATTCTTTTAAGTTTGAATAGAAGCATTTGGTGTTCAACTGTGTCAAAAGCCTTTGAATGATCTAGCAAAACCAGGAAAGTTACTTGACTATCATCCAAATTACTACGTATGTTTTCGATTACTTCAGTAAGAGCTGTTGTGCAGCTATGTTTTGATCTAAATCCAGACTGTCTATCAGTTAGAAGAGTTTTTTCATAAATGTATTTAGTAATTTGCTTGTGTAAAAGGCGTTCAAAAACCTTAGAGAGATAAGGAAGGATAGAAATGGGCCGGTATTCTTTATCAGCTTTAGGTACTGGAATAACTTTGGCATACTTCCATTCAGCTGGGAATGTGCTTGTAGTAACAATTGTATTAAAAAGGTGATTGACATAACGAATTATCCATGGTAAAATTAGTTTTATAAAACGTGGATGTATATCGTCTAGACCAACTGCGTTAGATGTAACAGCACGGAAACCCTCAACTATGTCTGTTAAGCTGAAGCATTGAAAGTAAAAAAGATTTTCAGGGTTTAATGGATCAACAAGAGAAATCCGATCATAGAAATTGGGTTGTACCGGAGGTTGTAAAATGTTAACGAATTTCTCATTCAGAGCATTAACATCCACATCATTAGTGCGAAACTGCTTTCCAAGAATGCCAATGTCCTTTATTTGCTTCCATGTATGCTTTGTATCAATTGCTGTGTAGAATTTATTCCCCTAGTATATTCTTTTATCATGCCTGATTTTGGAAACAACTGCCTTTCTAGCTGAACGAAAATCTTGAAGTGAGGCACTGGTTCTGTAGCGTTTCCATCTATGGTACAAGTTATCACGACGTTCTATTAACAGTTTTATTTCAGAAGAAAACCATGGTCTTGCTCTGCATTTTACTTCTTTTGTTTTAAGCGAAACATGTTTGTTAAATAAATGAAGAATAGTGTTATTAAGGAAATTAACTTGGTCATTGACAGTTGGAATATAGCAAATATAATTCCAAGAGGTATTATTAAGGTCTTCTTGTAGTGATGACATGTTTATGTTTTTATAGTCTCGGAAGGAGAATTTTTGGTGGTATTTAGTAACATTAAAATTATAAGACATGAAAATAAGATCATGTTTAGAGAAAACTGGTACTGCTAGTTGCTCATAATGCATAACATTACATTTGTTATTAACAAAAAAAAGATCCAGCAGGGTAGTATTAGATGTGGTATAGTGTGTGGGTCTGGAATTATTTACAGCAAATAAATTAAATGAAGTCATGACGGAACAAAGATAAGAGCCAGAATGTGTTAATAAGTTGCCATTGAAATCACCTGATAAAATTATATTAGAATAAGATAATAAGATTCGTTTGCGCCTAAAATAGAAAATAAATTATTTTGAACTGTACAGTGAGAGATGAATTTAAAACAATTAAGAAAGTATATTCAATCTAGTCCACTTACCCGACACACTTTCGAGATTGTACCCTATTTGGCCACCATGGCCAATCATGAACCGGGCAAAAAACAAAATATTTGATGTTATGAGGTGAAGATTCAAAATTCTTTGTGCCGGATATTATTTGAATATCAATACCAGATTTGTTCGTCTTAAAGCTTTTTGGAGAGGGGGCTTAGATGGGACTTATGGTCCATTTTGGAGCCACCAGTACAAAATTTTGCCATGACATAGTACAATATTGTTGCCAAATTTTTTTTTAAAACCGACATTTGTGAGGAAGTTATGGCACATAAAGCTTGTTTGGGGAGTGGTATTTTCATGGCAGATATACACAAATGAAGAACAATTTTAAACAAATTTTGTGAGACGAATAACGTTGCAATAAGTTATTCTTGGAGCAAATTTAATCTAAATATAAAAATTAGCGGGCAGTCGTGTAATGAACGTAGATTAGTACTCTTATTAATAATAATAATTTCTTTATTTTTATTCCTGAAGATGTTTCCCGAAGGGTTACGAAATATTGATACATAAAAATAAATAAATAAAATTTATTAAAAACTAAGGCCTCGAGCTCAATTATTCGCTTACGTATTGAAAACAAAAAGGTCGAAAAAACATACATAATAATTATTCCAAAGTTAGTATGGGGACCATGTGAAATTATAGACCGATTCGCCACATTTTTAATAGGCTTGGTCCTTGCGCCAATAAGAACCTAAGTGCCAAATTTCATCAACCTCTCACCAAAATTGCGTGCTGTACTTTGGGCACAAAGTTACCACAAAGGTACCCACCCAGCAGCACTAAGAGAGTGATTCGGTGAGCAGTGACCAATATTTTAAGGTGTTACCAATATCAGCACAAATGCATAATACCCTCTCCACTATTGTGGTGTGGGTATAAAAACAAAAACAAAAAACTACTAGTAATTAGTTGTGTTAGTTAATAAATAATTGGATTTTTATTGAATTTGTATAGTGCATATGATAAAATATTTAACTGCCTGTTTGTAGAACACGAGCGCACGAAACGTTCGTTTAACTTACATTTACATAAAACAAAAACAAAATTTAATTTTAAATGTTAGTTAAACGAACGAGTCTTGCGATCGTGTTCTACAAACACTGCCAGAGAGAAAACCTTTTTCAATATGATCACCTCCCGCTAAACTTTTTTTTTGAACGAAAATTGTTATGGTTGATTTAACCATATTATAATATTAGTTACATATTATGGTTGCCCACAAACATGTTATGGTTAATAATAGGAAAAACTTAGAAAATAGGAAAATACTATTGTCAATTCAAAAACAAATTATTGTCATATTTGACCATAACAACCATAAAAAGGTTGTGGCTTCGTGATAAACGACTAAATCAACCATAATTTGGTTGCCGGGGACAATGATATGATTAAATTAACCATATTATATATTTAAAAATACATAGTTTTTTTTTGAAGGTGACCATGTTAAAAAATGTTTTTCTCTGCATGCAATAATTCTTTATTTAATATGAACATGTATGTCATGTGGTTTTCCACCTTCTCTCTGTTAACTCTACTACCCGATGTAGTTAATAGTGCTCCTGGCGATTGGGCTCGATTGTGACACGAGCATATGGACTGCCAACACCAACTTTGCGACGCATAGTGACACCGCCATTCGGTCTCAAACCGACCACAATGAAATAAATGCAAACGGAACAGAGAGCAATGAGAGCCAAAATTATAATGCCATAAACCCATCTGGGCCAACGTTCGCAACTGAAATCGTTGGGATTGGCTCTGGACAAACTCACACCCCTTAGACGGGAAGGCTTAAAGCAACGACCGTTAGTTTCGACGCGCACCTCTTTCATCCACACTAAGTTACAATCGCAATGTAGCGGCACGCCATTGAGATCCAGGGTGGCCAATTGAAAGAATATCGGAGACAAAGTACTATTGAAAGCACGCAAAGTAGTACCACGAAATATGATGGTGTGTAATTTAGGTGAGCGTGTGGCATTTCTACCAAAGGAGAATTCGTGCATGTTCTCCAAACTGCGACTGTTTTGAAAACTGATTTTCTCTAAAACTGCTAAAGGCACAAATGAGTTCTCTTCTATGGCCTTTAAACGAGGCATGTCCTCCATAAACAGTTCGTGTATATGCCTTAAGCGTTTTGTGTCCGATTCTAATAAAGATTCAAAAAGATTTTCGCTCAAATCAATAATCTCAAGGCCCTCGGGTAAATACTGGGGCACTTCTGTCAATAAATTGCGTCTTAGATCGAGTTCTTTCAACATCACGCTCTGTGGCATTACAATGCTTTTAAGATTACAGGCCTTCAATTTCAGAGTGCGCAATTTATTATTCACTCCGTATGTGTGATAAAAGTCCATTGCTTGAATGCCTTCCGTTTGATTGAGTTGACGATTCCACGATAAAAGCAAAGACTCCAAATTTTGCAGAGGTAAAAATATTTGAAAGGCCAAATTGTGTAGATTATTATGCGACAAATCCAACACTTGTAAGTGGGCCAGATCGGAGAAGGCATGTGGTTCTATGGTTTGTATACTATTCCAACTCAAGTACAGTTCACGAAGATTCGATATTTTGACGAAATTCTTCGACATGACCATGGAAATATTGTTGTGCATTAAGTTCAATAGAGTTAAACTGTCACTGGCCAGCATGGGCACATGCTCCAATTGGTTCCAAGTCATATCCAAACGATCAGCAAAGGGGGGCAACATTTCGGAAAAGTCCGCTGTTAGCAAACTCTTGAAGCTGCAGTCGATATTGAGTACGCGCAAACCCCATGGAGAGGAACCCTCGCTTATACATTCACAAGATTTACGGGTATTTCTATGTAATTGGGGATAACAAAAATGTTCGATATCGCTGGCCTCAATGGCTTCTGCAGAATTTCCAATGCATTGCAGTAAGAGCGATAGAGCAGTTATAATCAGCCGTGATTTACAGCAGGTCACCATGTTTGTGGGTGTGTTTCAGCGGTATTCTTTAAACTTTTAACAAATGAATTCCTCTATTATATGATTTTATTAGCGATTAATTGGATTTTTAATAACTCATTATTCATAGTTTTTTTATATTTCGTTTCACTTTTAGAGTTTAATCAGTACTAAACGCTTCGAGGGAAATTTTAGCCATTCCACAGCGAACGTTTATCTTTTCTTCTTTATCTTATCAAATTTGAAACAGTTTCTGATAAGGTTTTCGATTTTATTCCAGTCTGTTTTGTAAACAATATTCAAAGCAGTGTTGTGAGATCGTTAAAATGAGTTCTTTTTTTTCGTTAAGAATTTATCTATCAGTGGCCCCTTGTGGAGGAGGGGGGGGGAGCTTTAATTGCTCTTATTATCTAACCTGCTTTTTAATTGAATTTATTATTTATTTTGTTTTGTTAGATACCAGAATGTAATGCAACTAAAAGTTTTCGATGTAAAGTTACCCTCGTTACTTTTTACTTAAGAAAAAAACTACCACACAAAACAAAAAACTTTAAGGTAAATTTATTTATGTACAGGGTTATCCAATCAGTGGTTTCAAAGCCGCCTATCTTGCAAGGCTGTTAGCTGTTTATTTGGTTAACGCTTTGCCACTTACGAATATGGATCGTTTAGTAACCAAGAAATTCGGGAAATACGGGTGATTATGGGGTTCAAAATTGACCTAATGTGCGATTTATTGGTATGATTATAAAGAAGTTTAAAGAGACTGGAAGCGTTCGAGATGTGAGGAGGCCTGTGCATCATCGCAATGTGCACACTGCTGTTAATATCGCTGCTGTTAGTAAAAGTGTGGCGGATAATCCCAAGAACCGTTACAGTCAATTCAGAGCGCTATGGCGGTATGATGACCGACTTTTTTGGCCTGCAGTTACAGATTATGAACTAGACGATATGCGGTTTCAACAAGACGCCACAAAACAAGACCGATTTTGGATTTATTGCATGGAAAAATAATTCCAGAACGCGTTATTTCACGTTTTGGGGACGTTAATTGGCTACCAAGATCATGAGATTTGAAGACCGTGTCTACGCCGGTAATCTCCCAACGCTGGAGCATTTTAAAACCAACATAAGTCAAGTTATCTCGACGACCACAAAAGGATCTACTGCTGCAAACAATCTAGAGGCGCTCATTTTAATGACGCTGTATTTCGGACGTAACGAGAAGGTCCAAGCATTATTATTAATTAAAAGTTTCATCGAAATCAGAGTTTTCAGGCAGAGTCGCATAAAAATCCGTTGTATTTTACAAGTCGCTTTTTTCAGCTGACACTAACGTAACAACGGAGGAGGGGCACACAGTGAACACTTTGATGAATAAAAATTACGCAACTTTGCCTTAAAGGAGGCGTACGATAAGGGAAAAGCTGATAAGAAAACCGGCACATCAAATTAGTTGTCAGTTAGAAAAAGTGACGTATAAAGTACAACGGATTCTATGTAACTAAATCCTTTTATATAACTTTACTTTTGAATCCGGAAAATTTATAGCCCGTTTTATAGAATATTTTTAAAGAATTCTTAAATTTTTAAGAAAAGACTATTATTTTTCTTATTACAGATTTACTTTTCTTTAAGAGAATTGTAAAGTTTAAAGATTTTAATGACAGCCAGAACTTTTTGTGAATATATTTTAACAGTCTAGAACATTTTTTTTAATCATTACAAGCCCATTCTTTAATTCCATTTTCCTTCTAAGACAAAACATAAGCCCCAACTTACATATAAAATAATAATGACAGTGGGGTGAATTGTGCTGCAGGCAGTTTTACGTCGGCTCCTCAAGGTCACTCAACCACAAAAACAGAGACAAAATCTTAAAATCCTTCACATGCAGTCATAAAAGAGATGGATGACCTTAAATTGAAATAAATGAAATGCCGCAAAATAGAACATTTAACACTCAACCAAATAAAATGTTGCATAAATATTGTATGTGTATATTTTGCTGGTGGCATGCCACTGTTTGCAGTTGGTTGCTCATAAAACATGCCACCAAGACAAGAAATGTAAAGATAAGACTGACTGACTGACTTATCTCTGAATTGAATTGAAGAAAATGTCGCTACTTAATTTTTTGCTGACATAAAAAACGAAACGACAAGATTTAGTTTTAAGAAAACGGAAGGAAGGGCAAGAGGGAAAAAAAGGATGAAACTGCAAAAAAAAACAACTCTTTAGGCGTGTATTGAGATGACGATGCCAACAAAAAACAAACGGGAACTAAGGCCAACAGTCCCTGGTGAGAACTTGTTGAGGCTCTTTGTTTCTATTATGAAAATTTCGAATAGCTTGCTTTGTTTTGTCTTGTCGTTTTTTCTTTTTCCTCCTGTTTAGACGATATATTTTAAATATTAAACCCCAAAGACTTTTGATCTTTAGAAATATCTTAAAAAATCATAATTCACACAAAATGTTTGCGGTTGTATTCCTTAGCTTACACATACATACACACATACACTGTGCTACCATTTAGAGGATATGAATGTATGTATGCGAGTGTGTTTGAATGTATGTGTGTGTTTTTATGTTAGGATGTATTTGTAAGTTAAAATGATGTTTTACAAAGTCATAACACGAAATTGCAATTTTAACATCACTTAAGTTAGAGTATGCGTGCATGTTAAAATGAATGGAAGAATGTGTGCGTTCGTATATGAATGTGTTTATGTTTAACTGAAAATGTCCTTACACACTTCCACCCCACTACTAGCGGTAGGCTAACACACTCTTTTATATCTTTTTTATGTGTTTGTGTATAATCGCTTAAATTTATGTAAAACATGAACAAACCATAAGGACTGAAATAAGTAAAACTGGGGCCCGTTTAAAAAATAATCCTGAAATTCTCAGAAATTAATAGCTTGGCGATAATTCTTAATTGATTTTATTATTATTATTTATTTATTAGTAGCATTTCAAATACTTTTATATAACACTAGCATTTAACCCGCTACTTCGTTAGCGCCTCCTTTTCCTTCGTGGACATATTTTTATGCCAAAGTTTATTAAAAAAAATACCAGTTGTGGAACCAAAACTCTAAAGAAAAATATCAAATTTCCCATATTTCCTTTTTTGGGTACTATATTTTTCCCCCATTAAGTTATCAAAAATTTCATTATTGGTTAATGAATGGAGAAAAGTGTTTTGTAAAAAAAGTACCAAAAATAGTTACGATTTTTACCCCTTAAATGATCGAATTTCGAAAAAGTACCAAATGCGTATTCGTATTTTTTTTGATAAGTTTCGAATGAAAAATTAAAAAAAGTTTCCTCTTATATTATCTTGAATATTACGTTTCTTGGTCCAATACTTACGGAAATTCAAAAAGTACCAGTTAAAGAACAAATAAAGACCAAAAAGTTCCGCAATAGATTCTTATCCACTCAGGGCATTGCATGTTGAATATTATGTGTTAAGGTCCAACATTAACGATAATTAAAAAAATATTAGTTGTATATACATTTGGTTATATAACCAAAAAGCTAAAGTTAAATATCAAAATTTCCGTATTTTCCATTTTGATAGTACCAAAATTCCTCCCATTAAAATAATAAAAATTTCAGTATTGTAGTGGGAGCCCATAATTTAGTAGGAATTGGTTAATGAATGGAGAAAAGTGTTTTGTAAAAAAGTACCAAAAATAGTTACGATTTTCACCCCTTAAATGATCGAATTTCGAAAAAGTACCAAATTCGTATTCGTATTCGTATTTTTTTGATAAGTTTCGAATGAAAAATTACCTTAAAGTTCCCTCTTATATTATCTTGAATATTACGTTTCTTGGTCCAATACTAACGGGAATTCAAAAAGTACCAGTTAAAGAACAAATAAGGACCAAAAAGTTCCGCAATTGATTCTTATCCACTCAGGGCATTGCATGTTGAATATTATGTGTTAAGGTCCAACATTAACGATAATTAAAAAAATATTAGTTGTAGAACCAAAAAGCTAAAGTAAAATATCAAATTTTTCTGTATTTTCCATTTTGGTACTATTTTTCCCCCCATTAAAATATTAAAAATTTCATTATTGTAGTGGGAGCCCATAATTTAGTACGAATATGTCAATGAATGGAGAAAAATGTTTTGTATAAAAGTACCAAAAATAGTTACGATGTTCACCCCTTAAGTGTCCGAATTTCGAAAAAGTACCAAATATATATTCGTATTTTTTTTGATAAGTTTCGAATGTGGTATAAACTTTGTTTCTATGTTTTTTGGTTCAAAAGATAGATGGAATGTCAAAAAAAAGGACCCAAGTTCAGGTTTTACCCGTTTATTCCCTAATAGGGCCGAATTTAAAAAAAGTACCAGATATCTGTCCGCTTGTTTTTCTAAAGAACAACGATAAGTATTACATTTTGTTTGTATCTCTTTTGGTTTTGGAGACATATGGTTAACGAATTTTCGCGTTTTTACCGTTTTTTACCACCTAAAAATTTGAATTTAGGAAGTGACCAATCTCTGGTTCAAATTTCAAGTTTTTTGCTGCAGGCGTTTAGGCTGTGAGATGATGAATAAGTCTGGAAAGTTACAATATCGAGGGCTTATATTCAATACCCGCCATACGCCAAAATTCAATTTTTCAGGAGAGAGAAAAAATGTTTCTGGTTTAAATTAAATATTCTTATAAAATTTACAGTTTTTCTTCTAAATACATTTGGATTTATTTAATTTTTAATATTTTTCGGCATCATGTTGTAGAGATTTAATTTTTAATAAAAGAGAGATCTTTTCATTATGTTGTTATCTGCTCGTTGTAATCTGAAATATTTAGCGTTCCTTTGGCTATAGGGGTTGAACATCTACTACGTTCCTTATTTGTTCAATTGAATAATCAGGCGCATCTCCCATTTTCATGTTTTGCATAAAATTAATTGTGTTTAGCTCTAGTCTTTGTTGTATGTTAAGCCACTTAAGTGTATCTAACATATGTTTTATTGCGGTACATCGATTGTATTTAAGTAATGAGCGCATAGCTTTATTCTGCAGCTTTTGCAGTTTTGTTATTTGCTATTCTGTGCAGCATGTATACAATACAGTTGATCCAAATTCAAAATGCGGTTTACATTATAAATGTTTATTGCAGTTATAACTGATATTTTTTGTTTCTTATACGTTTGAAAAACCCGATTTTTTCCAATTTTTTTACATATATTTTCAATATGTTCTTTTAATTTTAAGTCTTTGTCTATTAGAAACCCCAGATATTTTATATTGGCCCCTATTACGGTTTACAACTTACCTCAGTTGAGTTCCAATTATCAAATAATGAACAAAAATAGGGTGGTCGATTATTCGATATTTGCAAGAAACCGGGTTCCGAATATTTCGACTATATAAATCGGCACAGGCAAACCAATCACGGTCGATAACTTTCAATATTTTTAATAAAAACATTTTAATTTTAAAAATTACACTGGTTCACAAATTTTTAACTTTTTGCCATACCCTCTAACATGAAATGTTTTCTAAGATAAATCGGGGCTGCCGATCACGAAAATGACATTCATTTATTTTTCTCATGAAGCGTTTTCGAGATATACGCGAAAATCGTGTTTTTCTGCAGTTGTTTAAATATTTCGAAAAAACTCGAATCAAAAAATTCTACGATATCTGTGAAACCACAGGGCATATTAAAAAACAATGTTAGCACGGCTTAAATATAATATTGTTGCCGAGTTTCGGATTTTTTTTTAACTGAATGTGGTTAACCGTTTTTAAGTTATTCCAATATATGTAGTGAAAGTGCCTTAATTTTGGACATAACGGTATATCTTGAAAACTGGAGCTGATAGAGAAAAATGGATATTAGATTTGAAATCAGCGACCTCAAATTAGTAAAAATTCCAGACCGCAAACTTACTGTTCCGCAGTGTAATACATATTAGCATTTTTAAAAAATATTTTTTAAGAAAATTAAAATTCGGTGGTTTTCACTAAATATGCCGTAATTTTTAATTCTTTGTCTGACGATAACAATTTTCCGCGTACTATGTTTGACACAAAATGTTATTTTAGATAAATGTAAAAAAAAATTTTAAAATTGTTTTATTGCCTTTTGAAAAAACATAAAAAATCACTTTTTTCAACTTTAAAGTCCTGCAACTCAGTAAATCTTTAACCGATCGGCACAATTTGGCATAGTGTTGTATCAATTGATAAATATATTTAAAGTTTACAATTTTTGTCCCAAGTCTGTTATAAACTTAAAAAATTGGGAAATGTTTTCTGGCAACACTGATTTAAACGCACATGTACTATTCGTTTGTATTCATTCTGATTATAAGTATGTTTGATTTTATGTTTTGAATTCTTCTGCTGCTTCAAAAATGTTATTTTATGACTGCTTCAATGTTATTCTAAAACTGCTTCAATGTTATTAAACAACTACCTAAATGTTATTGTTCTGCTACTTCAAATACAAGGTTATCTGCAGCTTTTATAACTTCTAAAGTAGGTAGTATTTAGTTAAAATTTGAAAAATAAAACTACTTTTACTGCTGCCAAAATTTAGAGGTAGCGAGAGCAGTAAACAATTTTTTACTACGCTGCTCCAATTATTTTCATTTTGGGCTACTACCACAACTACCGCTACCAAAATGGGACGGTAGCTGTTGTAAAAGTGAATGAACGACCACAAGTTTTTAACATTATTTAACAAGACTATTTTATGTTTTCTCGTTGCTACAGTTACTTGGAGTATAGTTTTTTAAGCACTGGTAACAATATTAAAGGATGAAATATTAATACAGCAAAATTTTATTATTTTAATTAATTTCGTTCTCCTACGAAAAATTTTCTAATTTTGAACTTTTATTCAAAATTTGTACACGTTTTTCAAGCGATTTTTGAACTCTATTCTATATTGCTGTTCTATATTTAGCCATTTCTTTAATGTTTTTCTAAAATTTTCCCACGGTTTTTAATAATCGAAAACTATTGCAACAAAAAGTTTTTTAATTCATCAGCACTCAACGGCAAACATTCAAAAGAACATTTTACAAATGTTGAACATCAGTCCTTCTTTACAAAACCCATACACTTGTACAAATTCTCATACTCATTCCCATACGCACACGGACACATAATGTAGATGTCAAAAAGTTCTTAATCTAAACAACATGTCTTAATATCAAATAACGACAAAAACAACATCGACAACTTCAGCGACTAGAGAGTGTCTTTGCGGTGACGGCAGATTCTTAGTGGGATACTTTGCCGTTATGAAGAGGGGGAGGTTTGCCGAGGGGCTTATATCAACGCACATTCATTTTAAATGCTGTGGCAAATATTCATACTTATACGAGTAAGTACTTCAAGTAGATTAAACAACATTAAATGGGAGACAATTAAACAATATTGTTTTTTATTCCTTTTTTTAGGCTTTATTCTTAACGTCTTTTGCTTAAGATCATGAATAAATGCATGAAATTACGAATTCCTTAAAAAAAAAAAATTCTCAAATAAAACATGATTTCATAAAAAAAAACGTGAATAATTAATGGTTAAAGTTGTTATTACAGCAACACTAACAAAAACATTTATTTTTCCAAAAGAAATTGAGAAAAATTTAGAAGTAAAAATGGATGCCACAAGGTGTTAGAAATTCAATTCATATTATTAAACACGTACAAGCCTCCAATTCGCTTACATATCGCCTCAGCAAGCAATCCCACAATTATTTGCCTTACAATTCCAATTTTTTTTTGTTTTTTATTTTATTGTTTATCTTTGAATCGAACGGAATTGATTTGCATGAAGTTAAAAAGAAATTCGTAATGAGAAAAATAAATAAAAAAAAGAATTTGAACTTTCACAACAAAAGGCAAACAAAAAGTAGCAGTAGCTAGAAAAGCCTTATCAGTAGCTGAAACCTACATGATTTGCAAGTTAAGTGGTAGCAAGTAGAGCATACGGACCTAAAAGTATGCAGCAAAAGAAGTTCAAATTTCACGTGCTTAATACTCCAAAACAAAGAGAGCAAATTTCCATTTAATTGTATCTGGGTGCGAATGTGTGTAAAATAAACTCGATTTTACTACAGCAACACTAATTTCGAAGAAAAAACAGCATAGTTTTGTTTTTGTTGTTGTATCGATGATGAATGAGTTGTTAATGATGGTTGTGATGAAGAGAAGGAGC
The DNA here is from genome assembly GCA_949318255.1 of Pollenia labialis. Taxonomy (NCBI): domain Eukaryota; kingdom Metazoa; phylum Arthropoda; class Insecta; order Diptera; family Polleniidae; genus Pollenia; species Pollenia labialis. Next base: position 6,056,751 of record OX439143.1, on the reverse strand, counting down.
AGTACGTTGGCTATAATGAAGGCAGCCTAAGTGACGAACGATGCTCTAAAAAATATAAAAATAAACGGAAATAACAACAGTAACAACAACATCGACAAAAATCATAAAGTTAACATAAAGAGAGTTTGAATATGCGCATTTTTATCAATGATAAAATTTATTCCATTTCTTTTAGGATAAACAACAGTGGACGCACACATTGTTGGATAACTTTGAGTGACCCAAAATTATAAATTTCTTAAGAACACCTTAAGAGCCAAAATTGATTTTTTTTAGGTAAATATAATCATGTTGCTAATTGTTCCCCCAGAAGGAAAATAACACTGGTCGTCAAAGAAAAAAGTCGCCAGCAAAAACTTTGTTATTTTCGGGGTTTAAAAAGCTGCAGTCAAAATCAAAAATTGCGTTTTCTTCCACTTTCTGATTTTTCATTGGACGAAAATAAACCGTTGCCTTTACTTCTGATTCATTAAACGAAAACAGTCGTAGTGAAGGCAAAAGCAAAAAACGAAAAGTTGTACAGTTTGACAGACTGACACTTTAAATAAATCCCGAAGTTAACGAAGATGGGACGTTGTATATAAATATGAATTTTTAAGGTAAAGGTGTTCAAACTCATAAAATTTACATTAGAACAGTAAAACCTTATCCAACGTTTGTTTTACCTGCCAGATAAATTTGTGAAAAATCGTCAAAAAAATCGCACAACTTAAAATTTAGTTTTTTTTTTTAAATTTTTGTTCGGTTTTTATAATTCAAACAAAAACATAATTACTTTATACCCAGCTAGCATTTTCAATCGTGTAAGAACTACTGGGTGTCTCATGAAGAGCTAGTTTGATCGTCGATGAACGAATTTTTTAATCGTAGAAGATTTCTCACACGGGAAAAACTGTAACACGAGTAAGATTCTTCCATAACACATGGATTATCTAACGAGTCGTTCATGCCATGAATCGTAGATATTACCTTTCAACTCGTATAATGCTCGCCATATGATTGTTGAAAATATTTTTTATATAGAGAGTCGTAAAAGGTGCATTCGATGATGGTTTGACGAAAGATAAACAAAGTGTTGTTTTTGTAATCTTAAAAAATATTTAAAGATTTTCTTAAGATTTGCATATTACAGCCTAAACAAAAGTGGCACGCGTTTTCTAGTTTTCAAAATGTGTCATGTCCATAGAATTTGTATGAATCATATCTAAATAGAGCGGCGTCAACGCTTTGCATTTGGAAATCCCGATTTTGACAGCTCGTTTAATATTGAAGTTGGCCGCTATTGTTAATTAACCGTCTTATCTCTATTTTGATTTATAATTTGTGGGCTTTATTAAACTACTGTTCGTGACACAACGTTGACGCTCTTGCTTAGGTAAGGCATATCAGCGTTAAAGCGAAGCGAAAGAAAACGTTTCGTCGCTCTTGTTAAGGTATGGCTGTTAAACATTCCACGATTAAAAACGAACGTGTCAGAAAATGTAGAGTTTTATTCAGACTTTGGAGACTGAAAAAAATCGTCGCATTTTAAGAAAAAAATCAACAAATCGTCACTTTGCTAATTTCAGAACAACAAATCGTCAAAATGACGATAAATCGTCAAATCTGGCAGCCCTGACTACAAACCTCGTCGCGCTATTTTATCATCTTTCTTATTGTTGTACTGTATGTGTTTTTTGTTGTTGTTCTTATATTTTACATATAGAAGTGTTGCTTACGATCAAATAAAAAAATTAAAAAAAAACGACAACATTAAACGCGTATATTATATTTTTGAATAGTTGTCAACATTTTTGTTGGTTAAATAAAAATCAGACAAAAATATTAATGGAATCAGTAAAATTTTTAATTTACTTTGGCAATAATTTTTTCTGTGTAACGTTAAACGAATTTTTAATTTTAATTACATTCAAATCAGAAATTGTTCAGAAACAAAAACAATTGAAGGCATTTTGTTTGCAAAGGATTATTTGAAAATTAATTCTTCAGATTGCTCCAGTGCAAATATTACAAAAAGTTTATAAATAAATAACGATCAGATAGCTTGTACGAATAGGGTAAGTCGAAAACTATGTTGATTAAACCATGTTATAAATTTTATCTATGCACTAACACCCTGGCTTGCGTCGTTTCGAAGCTGCGACTTTTTAAAATTTCTGTGATTTCGAAGTTCCGTCGTTTCACTTTGCATTGCATGACTTCGAAGCTGCGTCGTTAGTACTTCGAATTGCATTCATTAATCTAAAAACGTTTGTCTAAAGCTAAAACAGTAAAACGGGATTTCCCGTTTAAGTCTAATATTTATGTATGAAAAGGTTGCAAGTTGAAGATCGTTTGTAGTTTCAGATTACATTTGCTGAAGTGAAGTTAAATTCAAATATGTTGCAACAATGAACAACAATAAGAACAAAAACTAGACATTTTGAAACGTTTTAAAATGGAGCTACTTCATATCATTAGGATTGAAGATTGAAATCGGCAAAGAATGCCCAGATGGTTATTCAAAACAAAGCTTAAACTTTATTTGAAGATCTAAAAGAAAATTATCCGTTATGAAGTCAAAATTTATTTTTTCAATACAAATGTATGGAAGAAAATCATACTTTAGTTTGCGGGGTTTTTGTTTGCGTCGTTTTTCCCGGTCCCAATTAGCGACGCAGACTGGGGTATTGGTTTACATATATCTGTGGCCTTTTGACCAAACATCTTAAGTCAAATTTAAAAATTGATAAATGCGGTTAATTATACGAATTTTCCTACAAAAAACATTTTTGTTTACGATTTTAAAATGTTGTATTATAAACGAAATTTTTCTTTAAAATCGGTTTATTTTATTATTCGATAGAAATGATTCTTTCACCGAGTTTTTTTTAAAATTTTTTTGCTACCTTATCTCGACTTAAGACGTTTTGTCAAAATGCCACAGATATGTTTTGTGTATATTTTTTAAAAATACAAATTTTCATATTATTCGAATGTGTATTTTAAGTCAAATTACAATCCTAAAAAACTTTTATACTTTGATAGTCTTATTCCTTCCTTAGAATACACATACGAATAATATGAAAATTTGTAAAATAAATGTTAATCAACATGAGAAATAAATTCCCAGATTCTATTTTTTAAAAACTTATAAATTGTACATGCTTGTAATTCTAAGTTTATTTTTAATTGTTTTGTTTGAATTAAAACTGCTTAATTGCTTTTTTTTGTACAATACAAAATTTTATTTTTAAACAAAAAATTAAATTGCCTCTGATTTGGAACATTTAAATATTTGACGGGAATGTTCGTGACGATTTTGACGAATTTTGTTAAAAGTTTTGGAGATTTTTTAAGAAAAAAGCATAACAACCCTGGTCGTGGTGCTTATAGCCTTCTATATATCAATCTGCCTTGCTGTACTTGTTGTTGAGCTCGGGTTACCTTATTAATTGTACCATGAGTGGTGGGAACACTTTTTATATTTCGATTTTACGGATAGGAACACAAGTGGCTCGTACGTTGTAATAACGACGAAAACTACAAACGCAATAATTTTTAACGTCTTTTTTTTTAATAAGATTTCTGTCAAGGCGAATTGACTTTCAGGTGGCGTTGAAAACACAGCTGTGCCACTTTTTTTCTTAATTAGAGAGAGGAACGTCAAAAGTTACTTGTGTTTTTGACATATCGGCCAACGAAAGCAACAAAAAAATACATTGTTGTGTTTTTGGTGTTGTTACTTGTTGTAGTATCGACACAACCGTTTACATGAATTCGCCTTGATTTCTGTAATAAAATAATTTTATGACAAATATTTCTTTATCAAACAGAATTTTATAACAAAAATTTTAAAAATTAATTAAAAAAGTGTTTAAATTTTAAAACAACTTTAAAATTCTTGCGTTTTCAATTTCAGGACACTCCTGAATACTAGAAAAAAATCCAATTTTACGTTCATAGAGTGCAATTGTGTTCCTACGGTAAAATATAGTTTTTGTAAAAGCGAAGCCAAAATTAAAATATAAAAAAAATTTTCGGTCCGATTCTGAAGTAAAAACTGGAAATATTCCATTTATAAGAATTCTTGCGTTATTTTAGGGAATTTTGGATTTTACTTCAGCGTTTATTGAATTCGCCAAAGGAATTTAGAAAAACTTAACAATATTCAAAGTTAATTCCCGTTTGGCGATATTTGACTGTAAATAAAGTACTTGGCTGTTGTTACTGATGCTGGCTGTTTAACAAAGTTTGAGAGTTGGTGATTGTATCTTTATGGGGGGAGTGTGTGTGTGTTTGTGTGTGTGTGTGCTTGTGTTTTGTTATTGTTGTTTGTGTGCCACTGGCCTAGTGCCATGAATTTGAGTTGTACTCGTTCGTATTTAAGTTAAAAAAAAGGAAATTGAAACTCTTGAAATTCTATACTTCGCCTAGAACGAAGATACAAAGCATTAACAAACAGACAATTACGCATACACATACAGAGAGTGAGCGGCACACATACTAACATGAAATGAGCATCAACCAAAACTAAGTCAACATCATCAGTTTGTAGCACAACTTTTGTTTTGTTTTTGGCCAAAATGTATTTACTGTATTTGTAAAATACACATACATACATACATGCTCAATTTTCTTTAAAAAAAAATGGAAAAGGGAAAAAAACATACAAAATTCCGAAATAAAATGAACAGAACTGAAGTGAACAAAATGTAATAGAAAACAAAAAACATAGAAAAGTATTTGTCACGCACAAAATTCAATTCAGTCATCCTCCTGAGGCAAGAGCAACAAAACGTTTCACTACCGAATACGCGGACAAAAATGCAAATGAGATTTTTTTTTTAAAAAATTCATGCTTGAATTTTGAAATACAACTTTTTACTTTAAACTGTAAGTTAAGTTATTTTTTTGAAATGTTTTCTTCCTCGGTTCCGTTTCCCAAACTACTAATGGTGTGAGTGTACGTGTGTGTGCAAGAGATGGAGTGTGAGAGTTTTCATGTGGGTGTGTGTGTGTGTGTGTGGAGCAAGTGTGCAATTGGATCTGTTTAATTTTTTTGTTTGTTTTTTATTGCTAAAAGCTACAAATCCCTGTGAGTAAAAATGGGATTTAGATGTCAAGTGATTTATGGTTTAATAAAATAAAAAGAAAGTGTAAAAAACTGTCATTTGAAACATTAAAACGTAAACGGCAGGATTTAGTTGGGCTTCTTCGCTTGTTTGTTACTTTTTGTTTATGACAACAAAGCACCAACATATGCTTCAAGAAATTGAAACAAAAACAAACAAAGGTAATCAATTCTTTTGTTTATTGAGAAAGCAATAAAAGTTTAATAATTTGAAATAAAAAAAAATTGTTTAAAGTTAAAAATAAATAAAAGTAAATTAATAGAAAAAAAACCGTAAATTTAGCAAAACTTTAGTGTGTGTGAGGGTGTGAGGTCAAATAAGTGTAACAGAAGCCATTATCCTTAAGCCCAAACATCCTCTTACGTACATATGTGTGTATTTGAGCTAAGAGTTGAGTGTGAGTGCGTGTGGCTGTTTAAATGGTATTTTAGACGTCATCATTTCTCTATCAAACAGCCAACCACTGAAATGTTTTAACATCTAAATATGGCCTTGTAAACGAATTATCACAAAGACCCTTTACTGATTTACTGAGTCGTTTTTACGTTCATTTTGTTGTGTTTTGTTTTTTTGTCTATGATTGCAAAATAAACTAAAAAAGTATCATTTCTGAAAAAGCCCCAAAAATGTTTTCATCTCTTCACTTAAAAAAAAAAATCCCCTACAGAATTATAGAAAATAAAAGTGAAAATGTTAAATAAAACAAATCATCATTGACTACAACTAAATAAATCTTACAATCCCTTGAGCATTTTTGTTCTTCGTTTCGTTTCGCATGGATTTATTCTTTGTTGTGAATGTGTGTGTGTGTGTGTCTGTCTGTTTATTTGTTTCATCTTTTTGCGCTCCCCAAGTATCACATAAAAACACAAAAGACTTTCTTTCCATGCTTCACTAAATCTGTTCAAGGAAACAAATAAAAACCCTTTCAACGGCACAATAAAAATAAAATAAATAAATAAATTGATCTACAATACAAAAATAAAAAAAACAACAAAAATAAAATATAAAACAGCACAATAAATTTTTTGTTTAAGCTTGAAAATTTGAAAATCCCCTTCTTTGTTTCCTCCTTTCCCATTGAAAAAGAAAATCGCAACCGAAACCATTCAAACAAATTGGAATCTAAAATACAACAATAAAATGGCATCAAAAAGAAATAAAATTAAATAAAAGTGAAATTTATACTTCGACTTTTGTTGTTACACCACAAAATACGCTGTGTGTATGAACGAAAGAGTCAAAAGTGGAGTACGTGGATTCGAGAAAAGGTAACCTTCCATTCTTATTCCTCAAGAAAAAAAAAAACAAATCATCAAACAACAGCCAACAATGGATTCGACGGTGTTTAAATACAAGCAGCAGTATCAACAGCAAAATCAGCATTTTAACAGAAGCAACAACACCAACATCAACAATAACAGCAGTAGCATCAGCAACAACAATCATAACAATAACAATCAGAATTCAATATTCATTTTGAATACAACAACCCATAACGTAAGTTTCTTTCACTTCTACGGTTTCTGTCACGCAACAATTCCCTAATAACCACAGCAAATATTTAGGAACTACACCATTTCCATATTGTTACAAAAATTAGAAAATGTTTTTTTTAATTGTCTCAAATGTATATGAGACTCAGTGATGTTAACTTTTTTTTTCATTACCGTACGACCTTCTTAAAATTAGAGTTTTTGAGAAGAAATTACCGTACGCAAACATTAATGTGCTGTTTCCAAATGACAGGCAATTGATTATGTAGTAAAATTTATATGAAAAGCACTCACTCCATCGCCTGTCATTTGAAAACAGCACATAAGAGCAGTATTCATAAATGTGTTTTAAGAAGATAATTTTTATTTTGGAAAATTTTTTTTAATTTTTTATGCCGAAAAACTTTGAAGTCGGAGTTGCGACTCCGGCACAAAGCCCTCAACTCCGACTCAACAGCCCTGCTGTTTAGGTAGTTTTCAACCACTTTCTCTCCCATTTCGGGCGGTATCTCAGCAATAACTTGACAAATGCTCTTTTTTTTTAACGCTTTAAAGTTAGGCGAGTATCAGAGTACACAGAAAAAATTGGAAGCCAACTTCAATTAACGTATTTGTTAAAAATTTGTACTAACTATTAATTAAATTCCGTACTGATTTTCCGCCAGCAAACAAATTGATCATATCAATTAACACATTTGTAAGTTTAAGCTTTTCTTGCTGTTCAGGTTCAATCAATAGGTTTAAATAAAATGTGACCCCCAGCAAAAGAAGCTGTATAAAACGTTAACGCAAATTAATATTTTTTTCAATCAACACAGTTAATTGAAACAATTAAAAAATTGTTTGAAACTTAAAAAAAATTGTGTGCATGTTTTAATATTTGAAAATTTACATGCAAACATTATAATTTTATTTTCAATTATGGCAAATTAATTGGAACAATTAAAAAAGTTGTTTGAAGCAGCATTATTGAATTAATTGAAAACATTTTGGTGAACATTTTTGACAAAGGCCTACCAAAAAAGTTTAACAACGTCAAATAGCATTATTCTGGTGGAAAATTGCGTCAAAACGAGATATTACACATTTTCGAAACTTCCCATGCAATAGAGCCAAATTGGTTAAGGTACGGTCACATATGGCAAACAATTTTCAAATTTTGTTTGCCGGCATTTTTTTAAAATTTGTTAAAAAAAATAAAAATTTTATTTGCTGGTCACACTACGCACATTTATTTGCCCATTTTTGTTTGTTCAAACAGATATTAAATACCTTCAAATAAAAAATGGGAAAACATGTTTGCCCAGTGTTCACATATAAAAATATTTGCCTAAAAATAAATATTTGATCAAATTGTCAAAAATAAAAATTAAATAAATAAAATTACTTTTTATTAAAACTAAAAATTAACATTTTTATGCAAAATATGGAAACTTTTGTGGTTTTATGGTACAGAAGAGCGAACAGCAGTTTTAAAAATAAAAGAGGATTAAGATAACAAATAAAGGGATAAAGGCAATTTGGCAAAGTAATTTCCAGTCTTATACAACTAAATTAACATACATTATGAAACTAAAGTATTATTTATTACGGTTTTAGACGCAAGCAATAAAGTGTTTTAGAGAGTGGATCTATTGTAAATTATAGACCGATCTTCACGAAATTCAGTTATATGATTTCTAGGCATATAAATTGAGTTTGTGCAAAATTTAACCATAAAAGGTGCATTCCGCCACCAATTTACGTTAGTTTTTGTAAATAAATATTGATTTTTTCAAGAGGTTGTTTCCCATTTCGCTCCATAACTCTTTTCCTACTAAACCAAAAGTGCTGAATTTCAATCCAAACTGCTTGGACGAACTTGCGGCCAAAATTTTTATTTTTCGTCAGCATCCTTTTCTAAATTAATATAACAATGTCCATCCGTCCGGCTAGCTGTCGATGTTTACCTTATTCGCAAAGTACATGTCGCAATTTTTGAGATAATCGGGTGTGTTCTAGAATCCGAATTCACTCGAAAGTGGATTACTGCAGCATTTTTTGTGTTCCACAATTCACCTCCACATGTTTTTATTCGTTTTCAATTAGAGTGGTAAGGGGTTAGTGAAAGTAAAACGAATCGGCTATAATTCTTATGTATATGTGAGAACATTTTTAGCAAAAAAACCTAATATTGGTTTTTAGTTTTAAATGTTCTTTATATAATGAAATCAATACGTATTTTCACACAAATATTGCAAATTTTTGCAAATTTCCACTGATTTAGCAATATTTACAGAATTTTTACCACTCCTTTTAGTTTGGGGGACTTTTCATCAATTTTATGGGTTGTTTGAAATATTAAAAATTTTTGCGAATTTTCGCTACTTTTGTAAATTTTTTTTTTGTTTTTTTCCGACATTTTGTTTTTTAACCGATTTGGCAATTTCAAATAAATTTTTGGGTTTGCAATTTTTCGTGAATGTTCGCGATAGATGCAATTGTTTTCTCTGATTCTTTACAGCTTTAACGATTTTTAATAAATACATATTAAACTTTACTATTAGCAAATTTCCGCTAATTTAGCCACTTATCGAATTTTTGCCATTCCTTATAGTTTTATGGACTTTTAGTAAATTTTATGGCTTGTTTGAAATATGATAAATGATCGCTATTTTTGCAATTTTCGCGTATCTTTTTTGCTCATAAAAACTTATTTCTGGAGAAAAGTTTTGTGCCCACAAACAATCTATTATCACCTTACCAAACGTTATTGTAATCCATCCATATTTTGCCATAGCTCTTATACAAATACCCAAGGCCCATCTATCAGGTCTGCTTACTTGTACAAAAACAAAAAACGATTCTTTTTAGTTGTCAAAAATTTACTACCACATATGCAAAGCAAAAGGAAAAAACGTGTATGTGTGGCATACCATAAACGTAAGCCAACGTATACATGCACATGTAAGCAAAATGTAAACAACTTTTGACAACTAAAAACAATGATCATCAGGCTTCTTGCGCAGACCTTTTCAATGGGCCTTGCAAATACCCATTCTGTAAATAGCTTTTAATGTCATAATAATCTTATGAATGTTGGTTTTGGCAAAAATTTCTATAATAGATTGTAAATGTTGTCTTGGTAGGCCGAGAATTGGATCTAGGTCACTTGCTACAATCACTTCAAGACGAAAAAATCTCATAAAGATGTCTATGTCGGTAAATTATTCGGTACTTATAAGTTTTATATAAATCTTTAATTCCTTATTTAATTTTATTTTGGCGGGTCCATTATTGTCCACTGACCCCAAACTATTTATATAGACACGCCATTTTTGCAATGCATAATTCGTAACATTAGCTCATATATTATATGCATTTTAAATAAATTACCCATTTACTTAAGAAAAATGTATTTTGTAACATCTTGAAACCTACTTACCGCGCAACTCTTTGCTAAAAAGAGAACACAGGAAAAATTGTTTTACATAAATAAGTTTTTTCGTAATTAAAAAATTATTTAATTCTGTTAATTTTTTCAATCATTTTTATTTGCCGCTGTTTGGTCTTACAAAATTTTTGTAAGAACAAATTTTTATTTGCCTAAAATCGAGGAAAATATTTGACGTTAAATGGTCACATTAGGAGCATTTTTGTTTGCTAGCAAATAATTTTATTTGCCCAAAATCAGCTGTTTTTCTGTTTGCCCCTCAAAAATATTTTGTGGTCAGATTAGGGCAAACAAATATTTGATATTTTTTGACAAATGTTTGCCATATGTGACCGTACCTTTAGTGGTATGTGGCTCGTGGCACCGTCTTTTTGAAATCACATATCGTACAGTTCACAAAAAAAAATTGCCGGGAACGCCGTGGGATCGACAAATTCCGATTATCTACACTTTTACTAATATAAGCGACATTTTCGGCAGTGCGCACATCCTGACCACATTTGCAATGCTTCCAGACTCTTTCAATTTTTTTATATATTTTGACGGCCATAGTCAGCAGGGAAACCAGAAATAAGCCCTAAAAACGCATTTATTCGCATTAAATATGCAGTAAAAACATAAAAGTATGCCTTGAAAATTTTAAAAATGTGCCCCAAAATAATCAAAAATTTCTAATTTGAAAACAAAATATTGAACAATTTAATAACATTTCCATTTAATTAAAAAAAATCATAAAATTATAATCAGTAAAGCGCAAAAACCGTAGTATTTACAGACGACTTTTCAAAATTTCTTCATATTTGGAAACGATGAACAGTCATCGGCTCACAAAAACAAAGTTATGTTAACAAGGTTAACATGGACAGACAGCCAGCCAGATGCACGGATGGACATCGTTAGATCACTTTAATTAGTGATTCTAAGTTGATCGGTATACTAAAAAATTTGTCCAGATTTCTATGTTCTACACACATGTTCAAAAACGTATACAATGGCTTTTTCCTTAATTTTTGCTTATATACCTACACAATTTTAATGTTTAAATTAACAGTTATCTTTAATGACAACCTGCTTTGCCTTACAATTTTAGAGTAAAAATTAACTGTAGATGGCGAAATTAAAGCAACACGTAGGGTACTCAGATAGGTATTTTATACAAACAAGCGAGAATTTCTGACAGCCTTGTCAGACCGTCGATTTTTTTTTTACTAAATGGATAACCCTGTATACGGGTTTCTTTTTGGGTTTCTGTCACAGTTTAGCACTGAAAAGCAGCAACATCAGACGGTAGAAAAAGTGTTATTAAAGGCTCTTTTGCACTGTACAAAATTTAAAAATTTCAATTTATTGAAAATGTAGACAAGTGTTAAAAAAAATATTACTTCACGAAATTTGAGCTCCTACCATCTTAAATATAAGATTTTTAATTTTATCAGAGTTTTATTTTTATTAACGCACAAGAAGAAAATCAGGTATGGAAAATTAAAATTTTGTTCTATTTTTTTTGTTCTAATAATTTCAAGTTGTTTCTTTTAAATTTTGAGATAAGTCACTCATTTTTGTTGTAAAAAATAACAGTGTGCTCGGCAGGAGCCAAATTCCAGAATTTACGTAGGATGCCCCCTTTCTTAAAGTTAACTTTAATAAACTAAACAGTTTTTTAGTTACACAGAAAAAATATCTCAAGAAAATTTTTAACAACACACACAGTTTGCTAAAAATAAAAGTTTAGGTCAACAAACTTTTTGTTTGATTTAATGAAAAAATTTATCAAATTTATACTTTGCGAAATAGCACACAAAAAACATATTTAATAATGAAAAAATTAAATATTTCTTCATATTCAATAAAAAAATATTTGAATCAAATTAAATACAGTATTTTTACAACTCTTGTCCATTTTTTAATAGGTCATAATTCTCAATCGCTTTAAAGTTTTATTTGCATAATATTTTTAGTTTTTCCTAAGTCTTTGGAAAAAGGTTTAAAATGATGATCTGCATTTAGCACATCATAATTAATAAATAAACAAAAAAAGATTCGATAAAAGTTTTGTTTGATTTATTCAACATTTCCAACAATTTATTTTAACAAATTACGTCAACATTTTATTGAAAAAAAAAAATTTTTTTTGGGCAACAAGTTTTTTTTATTGACTCAATTAACTTGGATGTTGACTAAAAATTCAATAACTATACCTACAAATTTTTTATCAATACCGCAAAAATCGCCATCGCAGAAATTTCAAAAAAAATTTTTTTTATCAAATATGCGGTTTTCGTAATCAAATATAAAAATTCAGCCTTATTGTGGTTGCCGTTTTCGTAAACAAACGTGTCGTTTTTTGTAGTAGATTAAAGAACACATGTTGTGTATTACTTTAATCTATTACACAGTCCTATACGACAACGACAACCACAATAAGGCCGATTATTTTTTTCTGTGTACGCGAATATCTGTTGTGCAACCTCCTCCAAAACAAGAAAACAAGAGCTAACCTAAAAAAAACTCCATGTGCCCATCTTGTCTTTTTTTTTCAAATAGCACAGAGTAATCAAATACAATACACAGGCGAAAAAAGTATAAAAAAATAGTACGATCGTATTGACTTTTCCACACTTGAAGAAAATAACTTAAAACAACTGTTAAAAATAAAAATTAGTAAATACTAGCATTAAGTCCGCTACTTCGTCTTTCTCACTTAGAGTGGGTTTTTAACATCGAGTTTAATCTTAGCGGCAAACTATAATTAATTAATCTGAGAATAAATTTAATCGAGTACGTTTTTAAGAGATATTTTAAACCTCGCAGCATTGCCATACTAAATAACAACAAATGGCAACAAAATATTTAAAAATGCCAACTTTTTATCAATCTATTTAGCATTTTATACAGAAGAAGAAGAATTTTCGCCCTTTTAATTCCTTTAAAAAGAAAATTAATTCTGATAATTTTTTTATTTAGGTTTTCATATGATTTAGAATCACTAAAGTCTTCATCTTAACTAGAATAATCCATTTTTCTGTTTTCTAAAAAAAACATTTTAACAGCTGCTTTTGTTATACATGTGTATGTGTTGACATTTGATGATAAAGTTAAAACCACCGACATTGACCGCTTAAACTGGCAAATGACAATAATTAATCCTCATCTTAAAAACTAAAAATACAGATTAAAGATGACTAAATCTCTAATCTCCATGTTAAAAACCCACCCTAATGGTGTTCTTGTTTTTTTTGATTCATGGGTGTTACATGCTCGGCAAGACATTTTATACATGCACGTTTAAAAATGTGGTATTTTTTTGTAGAAAAGAAAACAACATAAAACTCATTGTTGTTGGATAAGCTATTTCTCATGCGCATTTCGCTAGTTTCTTAGGCCTGTTTATCATGAAACCTTTTTCCAAATAATTTGGAAAAACTAAAGATATAATAAAAATAAAACAAAAAAAGAGTTTGTTGACCTAAAATTTAATTTTAACAAACTGTGTTGTTAAAAATTTTCTGGAGACATTTTTTTCTGTGTACAAATTGTTAATTTTCGAATCACAAATTCTTCTACTTTCGGAACTGTTCATAATATATAAAAATGTTTATATCGTGCAATATTCTGAAAATATAAAATTATATCGCTGGCTTAAAATGCAAAGGCTTAAAGTCCACTTTTTTTTTAATGCAGTGATGTGCAATAAGTAAAAATACATTGATTACAAAGAAAAACATTACAGTTTTTTCGTTGTTTTGTAGTGATAAGAAAAAGCGCCTAGTCAATTTTATCACAAGAAAAAGCTCCATGTCCAACAAAGCTTTTAGATCGGCAAATACTTATTTTTTTCATTTAAAAATGTTGATTGTTTTTGTCTTAACTGAAAAATTTTAAAATATGGACTTAGAATCTTTGCATGTTAAGCCAGCGATAGACAAATCTTCTTAATAATCTGTTATTTATATATTTCGTAAAAATACAAAAATCATTAATTTACAATGGAAATGGTGTATAACCCGTTTAGTACAATTTAAATAACCCTGTAGCTTTATGTTCGTATCTTTGTATTTACAATGTTTTATATTTATTACCATCATTTATCATTTGATTGTTTCTGTAGATTTTGCCAAATAATCCCAAACTTTATTATTCGGATTTTAATGATAATAATGTCGTATCATCATCATCGTTCTCGTCTGCCTCCACTGCCACCACCACTGCATCATCGTCAGTCTGGTCGTCAGCCTCTTCCACCATGTGTTCGCCTGCAGCCCATGCCATACAAAAGCTCTTCAATTGTAGCAGCAATAGTTTGAAATTAAATCACCATGGAAATTATAATGGAATTGAATCGAAAACATTTAAATCAAAATCGGAATTATTAAAGAAGAAAACTAAATTTTGGAAATATTTAGAAGGCGAGGCCAACGATAAAACAAATCAACGAGGAATTGATGATGCCGATTACAGTAATCAAAAGAAAGAGCCGGGAAAGAGGTTTGTAAAATGACATGATCAATGACCAAAGAGTTTATCAATTTCTTGTTTAAGCCTCAAATACAAATCAAAATATTGGTCGAATTCTTATGAGAGGAATAATCAAAATCAACGGGATTTAGCCGAGCTATTGGAGTACTCCTGCAGTTTATGCGACAACTGTCGTTGTATGGATTGTCAGGTAAAGAATTTTGGCGTTTTGAAATGAAATAGAGAAATTTGTTGAAATGATGAACTTTTAAATTTTTAATTTTTTTAAATTTTCAGATTGGCTATTTTGATTGTGAAAATTCCGATGATAGTAATTCGGAGTATTCATTTCACATGAGTGCATACGAAGAGGACGATGATAATGCAGACCCTAGTGATCAAGAGCATTTGGAATTGAAAACGTCTAAAGATACACCGATGCACAACTGCTTAATAGGAACATGCGATAGTTGTTGTAATGAAATCGACAATAAACCCAATACCATTCAACATTTTCAAATAGATTCTACGCCAAACAGCACTGAGGCGTATTGTGTTTGCAACGAACTTAATTATACCAAGGCCAAGTGCTGCCAACAATGTTTTATTAAAAGTATTGACGTTGGCGAAGAAGAAGAAGAAAAAGAAGATGAAAAGAATTGCCAAGATTTTGTAACAACTCGAGAGCACTAACAAATATTGAGCTTGTTTCAATTCTTTAGCAACAAGTAACAAAAATTTAACGTGCCAAAACCAAAATGCTTCAAAATCTTAAAAAAAAATATTTAAAAAAAGTTATTTATTTAAACGAAACCTAACAAAATTTAAAATATTCAGCAAGTGCTATTATAATTAAAAAAAAGAAACCCAAAGAAATAAATTAATTAAACAAAATTTTTTTGAGAGACTAATAAATTGCAAGTTACCCAAAGTTTTCTGGCGTTAATTAAATCAGAGATAAAGGGAATTAATTCTGTGTCATGATTTCATGTGGCTGTAATTCGAAATTCAACAGAAATCAGTTCTATTTAATCTCTGTGGAAATGTGTTTTTTTTCTTAATTTGTTTTATTTAAAAAAGAAGACCAGGGGGTTACTGCGTATTTCGATTCGAAAGAAATAATTTACGAGTTCGAACAATTTGTACTGTGTATTACGATTTTCGCAATCGTTCAAAATGATGACAAAATTGTATTATAAAAAAAAATTGGGAAATTTGATGAAAACTTTTTGTTCGTAATAGAGAGTGGCTGTAAAGAAAGGGATTTTTGTTTTCAATAAAGTATAAAAAACGTCCGTTTATTCGAAACAAATATTACGAAAATCGTTATACACAGTACAAATTGTTCGAATCCGTTAAGGATTTCTTTCGAATCGAAATAAGCGTTAACCCCATCATTTCATTTGGATTTATTTCCATACACTGAGAGAAAAGGCTTCATAACGCTTGACCAAACGTCATCGGGGTCAAAAGTTTATGTCACCAATGGGATGACACATCGGCATCACAGTATTGACGAATCGGCCTCTGTTTAACAAAACATGTCATCAGCGCGATGACACAGTTACATCGCAGAAAGACCTCATTAGAGACATTGGGATTGACTAAAGTCAAAGTAAGAGAATATTATTATTTACTTACCCGTAACACATGTTTCACTTTTGTTGTTTTCCGCCATTTATTTACAGAAGAACTCTGAATAAGGTGTTCGTAATCATTCTACTTTGAAAATTTGATGCATTTAACTTAATGATGTAAACAAATAGAATATGGGAATCTTTCCTTTTTTTAATTTTCAAACAGGAAAATAATGTTAATAATACACAATGTGTTATCAAATAAATGTCACTGTAGTCATAGGAAAATATGACAAAATTTTATGATGACGCTCGTCATTGGATTGATGGTACTTTTTGCATCAAACAGGCGTGTTCTGAAAATCACTTTAATTCAAATCGCGTGATTTCAAATCACATGTGCCATTTAAAATTACACGTGTGATATTTTGGTGTTCCGTTTTTTTTTCGGTGTGATTTTCAATTGCCGAAAGCGCACAGAGAAACACAAAAACGGTGTGATGTTCAGAACATCACCAAATTCCACGTTATATTTTTAAAAGCACGTGATTTGAAATCACGTGATTTCCAGATGACATTTATAACAACATTGATGTCACAATTCTGATGTTAGGGCATCATCAATATGAAGATGCATGTTTCTATCAGTGTATCGAAACTCAAGTCAAATCAATTTAATGTAACACTTATCCTGTTCTAACGCGTCAAAATTGCCCAAACAGGTTTGTTGCTTATTATTTTCAAAACTAGTAAATTTAAAAATCTTTTTTTTTATTGAATCATATAAACAAATACATTAAGAAGGGCTGAAAATGTTCAAAGAAGAACCTTTCTCCCACCTGTTGGGGTCTAATAGAAGCGGCGACGAAGATACCCCAAAACCAATCCCAGGTATGGAGTGTATTCTACCCAGCCAGAATGAGGTCAAAATAGTGGTCTTCCGGCTGAAGAATAATAAGGCAGTAGGATGCGATGGATAGCCAGCTGAACTGTTTAAAACCTGTGGTGACATACTGATAGTGCTAATGCATCAGATTGCATGTAGAATTTGGTTAAAAGAACGCATACCCAATGACTGGAGCTTCAATATTTATGTCCCTTCCACAAAAAAAAGGGACAAGAAAGTATGTGCCAATAACAGAGGAATGAGTCTCCTTCCCATCGCATACAAAATACTATCGAGCGTAGTGTTTTAAATTGGCCGGAAAATCGACTACGGACTATAGATATTTATACTACGCCAAATCCTGGAAAAGACCCTAGAAAAAATCGACACTTACCATATATTTGTAAATTACAAGGCTGCTTTCAAACCATTGCCCCTGCAAAGCTAATACGGATTTGCAGGATGACCCTCACTGATACGATATCCTCAGTTAAAATAGGAATGAAGCTCACCAAACCATTCAGTACCAAACAGGGCTTCATACAATGAGATAGTTTCTCTTGCGGCATGTTTAGCATTCTGCTGGAAAAGGTGGTATGGCACGCAGATGTGAATAGGACTGGCACAGTATACACAAACCATAGTTGGGGGTAGTGCACTCATTTTGCAGTTTCAACTCACACTTATTGATAGTGCAAAAATATTGCAATCACTTTTTTGATGTTGAATGATGAATTGAAAATTTGCAGCCTCACTAAACAAGAGTGATAGTGATGCTAAAAAATTTAGCACTCAAAAAAAAATAGTTTGATTTAAAAAAGCAATCATCAGTTTATTGCAACTTTTTTTTCCTTCACTCATTTGAGTGCAACTAAAATTGTTGCACTAAATTTAAAATCAAAAACTGGGTTTTTCATGATTAAAGCCAATAATTATTCCGTTATTGACAAAATTTCATTTTGTTTAATGTTCTTTGCTTATGCATGTCCTCCAAAAAAATTATTTAGTGATAGTGCACTGCTGATTTTAATCAATATTTGGTGCACTACCCCCAACTATGACACAAACACATGCTGCTCGCTTAAGTCGAAGCTATCGTCATCGTAGGGCGAACATTCCCAGGAGTAACCGCAACCTTTGAGGAT
The DNA here is from genome assembly GCA_949318255.1 of Pollenia labialis. NCBI lineage: Eukaryota > Metazoa > Arthropoda > Insecta > Diptera > Polleniidae > Pollenia > Pollenia labialis. The sequence continues at coordinate 6,038,645 of OX439143.1, read as the reverse complement.
GTCGTGAAAGGAATCTACCAAAGAGGGTCTTGTAGTAAACGAAGTTAAAGCCAAGTTGACGGTTTCTACCTCCAAGACTTCCACGGAATAGTGAAAGTTGGAAACCACAACTTTGAGATGGTTAATGATTTTATCTACCTCGGCACCACCATAAACCAAACAAACAAGATCAGTTTGGATATAAAACGAAGAACAATACTGGCTGGTAATTTAAGAATAAAGCCATCTCTCGACGGACAAAAATCACCCTCTTCAAGACACTGAGACTACCAGTGCTTTAAGGTGGTTTTGAAGCATGAATACTTGAGAAAGTAGACGAGGCAGTACTTGAAGTATTCGGGAGAAAAATTCTTCGTAATATCGATGGACCAATCTGCGAATCTGCGTTGACGTAGAATATTGGTGAAGTATAAACCAATAGCCGTAGTCAAGCGTATTAAATTACAGCGATTACTGTAATGCTTGCTGTTGTTTTGCTTTCAGTTGTTCGAAAATAAGCGTGTTTTCAAAAGACCGACAGACAGGGGAGCATGGCTAAAAAGAATTAGTATTGCTCAGGGGCCCAGCATATCGTCGGCTAAATATGCAAACCAGCTAACTCCCTTTCAGAAAATTTAACAGGAGAGACAAACAACTTTTTATACTTCATATTTGCAGCTTCAGAGAAAAACATAAAAAATAGCTGGTTTAACACCCTTTAAAACTCAAATTGAAGAAAAGTTACATGCTGGTCGACCAGGCGTATCTTTCTTTATCACATGACATCAAAATCTCAATTTATTAAAAAAGAAGACTTAGCAAGTTTGCATATTAAGCCGCCATTATACATAATATGTATAGTATCAGGGCTGTGGAGTCGCCCGAAAAAAGTACTAACTCCGACTCCAAATGCTGAAATTTTTTAAGTGCGACTCCGCCTCCTACTCCGACTCCTACTATAACCTTGATGCTAAATGTATATGAGACTCAGTGATGTTAACTTTTATTTTTGCATTACCGTACGGCCTTCTAAAAATTAGAGTTTTTGAGAAGCAATTACCGTACGCAAACATTAATGTGGTGTTTCCCAGTGACCGGCGATTAATTATGTGGCAAAATTTATCAGGGGTGTGCTGGAAATCGCAAACGCAAAACGCAATAATTTGGAAGTTGTTTTTAATAAACTTTAAACCTAATTCTTATAATTTTTGGTTTAAAATCCTGTTTAATAGGAAAATATTTGTTAAATATTTGTCTTAAAATTCTTTTATTACAAAAAACTTATTTAAAAACGACTTTTAAAATTCTTGCGTTTTACGTTTGCGATTTCCAGCACACCCCTGTATATGAAAAGCACTCAGTCGCCTGTCATTTGGAAACAGCACATAAGAGCAGTATTCATAAACCATTTACATATTTAAATTTTAAATGTGTTTTAAGAATATAATTTTTATTTTGGAAATTTTTTTAAATTTTTTATGCCGAAAAACTTTGGAGTCGGAGTCGCGAGTTTTTGTGGGTACTACGACTCCGACTCCGACTCCGGCACAAAAACATCAACTTCAACTCCGACTCCACAGCCCTGTATAGTATTTATTATGACAAACTTACAGGCCTGTTACAGAAATCAATTCCGACCGAAAGTGGAAGTAATTTTTAATTTTGTTCCTCCAGAAACGAAAATTTATGCCCAATTTTCAGGATTGTATTTAAATCTATATTTAGTTAATTTTCATAAAAACTTAAATCGTATTTAAATACAGATTGGTTTTTTGAGTTTTATTTGAAAAGTCTTATTAAATTAAGATAAAAGTATGGTAGCACTACTAAATACAAAAAAAAAAATATAAACAAGTGTAATTATTTACAAGGTGGTCTGAAAAAACAGCTGACTGTTAATGCTTTGTTGCCTGTTGTTGTTGTATTGTTGTGATATTGAGGCCACCTTGCTAAAATATTACAATGGAAACTTAAGTTGAAATTAAGTGTACCACATCGGTGACTTAAGTTCCACTTAAGTTTTTAGTGAAGAAGAGAATTTTGTATTTAAAACGATTTTAAACATAAATGTGTTTTAATATCAATCCTGAAAATTGGGCATTAGTTAAAGAAACTAAAACAAATTCGATCGGAATTGCAACTTCGGAGTTTAAACCATTTTGATCCACGAATCATCTGTAGCGGAGGGTACAAAAATATTATAATCTTAAGATTTATTAAACAATTCACTTTTTTCCACTAACAAATTATTTTCGAAACTACAAAATTTTACAAGGTTTCTTTCAAATGTGCTAAATTCCCATTTCATACTATTGAGAAACTGAAATTTATTGTTCAAGGGATAAGCTATTCCTATGCGCATTTCATTGGTTGCTTAGGCCAGATCGTCAGGAAACTTCATCCAAAGATTTTAGAAAAGCTAAAGATATTATACAAATAAAACTGTGAAGCGAATAAGAATTATAAACCTCAGTTTTACTTGTAACAATATCAAAGCTTAAACAAAAACAGCAACAATAAACAGTGAGTTTATCTTTTCTTACTAGTCCCGACAACAGTTTTACAACGAATTTTCTCCTAAATAGGACCACGTTTTGTTGTCACTTTTATATCAAATTTAGAACGCCCTTTGCGCTGAATATACAGCATATGAAATGAGTTGGGCGTGATTTGAAAAAAGTACGGTATGTTTTGCTTTTAAATAATTTTTGCGTTGAAGCGATCACAAACAATTTTAATAAATATTTTTTTTTTTATAAATAAAAAAAATATTGCGGTCCGTATGTCAAAAGTTGTTTGCGCTTATTTGCAAATGAGCAAATATGCACTACTATTTTCGCTCAAGGTTTTGTTAGGGAAAACGAAGTAAAATAAAGCAATTTGCAAGTACATACGTACATCTTGTTGTTGTGTTGTGCAAATGGGTGTATTTTTACACACATTTGCATCGTTTGCACACTTTGCACTACCCATCGTGGTTGTTGTAATGAAACTATAAAAAAAGATAAGTAAGCGTGTTATATTCGGCCCTGCCGAATCTTATACTATTTACCATGGTGCGACAAGAACAGAAAGTTATATAAAACCGTTCTTTAAATATAACTAGATCAATTTTGCTCCACGACCACTTCTCCGACCCGGCCCACATTTTGTCGATTATTGTCTTTTGATAACCAAGATGCTTGTACCTAATTTGGAAACTTTGGCTCTAGAAGGTCTTTGTGCGGGAGGTGCCACGCCCACTTTTCCAAACCCGCCCATAGCTTTAGAGAGTTTGTTTATTGATAAGCAAGAAGCTTGAACTTTATTTGAAAACTTTGGCTCTTTCCGTTCTCTATATCCAAAAAAAAAAAAACAGACGGACAAGCAGACATCTTTAAATTAACTTCGCTGGACATGAATGTATTTGTTATGTGTTAAAAGAGCAAAGATAACCAAAAAAAAAAAAAAAATTTATACCAGGGGCCAAACGGCATTCGATATGGATCGAAATTCCCATTTAAATTGAATTGTAACTTCGATCGATATCGAATGCCGTAATTTGGCACCAGGTATATGTTAGTAATGGGTATAAAAAACAACAACATGGGATTTTATAAAAAAAAACTAAATATGCAGTCGTGGGTTTTTGCCCATATCTCAGCCATTTATGGACCAATTTGACTGATTTTCAATAGCAAACAATTCCGGACATCGTGAAAGCAACTTCGCTACTGTAAAGTACCCAGAATACTTTATAGGGTCTAAGATCAATATTGAAAAAATTACAAGCGGAATAATAAACGTATATGTACCCTTTTACCTTCGGTGAAGGATATAAAAAAAAAACAAAACAGGCATGTCCTTAAAATCGAGTTCGAGTGAAATTAAGATCGAGCATATTTACAAAACGAACCCTGTGTTGAAAGTTTATAAAAATTAGTTTTTACGCAACCCATTCTCTGAGAATCTTAATTACCTTTGCAAAAACTACTCTTAAAAATAGGAAATTTTTCGATAATTTTTACTCGATTTTAGTTTCCAGAACATGGCCGTTTATTTTAAAATAAAATCTAACTAATCCCCGAATTTAAGTTGAAAACTCTAGATTTCGTTTTATTTACAAATTGTTCAATATTGTTAACATTTCAAATCAAAATAAAATAAAAAAAAACTTTATCTGGTTTCATCCTCAATTTTCAGTAACCCTGTTAGACCACCGACAACATCATCACCCTTATAAAATGTTACTACAACTTTTAAAGTGCCCCGAGGCATTTGATTGGGCCAGGCATCTGTATTTAATTCAATTTCCTTGAAATAATATTGTCCAGCTGGTATAGGACACAATCCATCATCACCAATGTAGGGTATATTGCTATTTTCGCCGTATGTAAATGAAGGCTGCACGAATTCCTTGTAGAATTTTTTAAAGCCCTCACAAACCTTCGTGCGAGGAACATCCATGGCCATTTTTTTATAGTTCCCATCACCATTGGGACTGGTATACATTTCGACGGTAAATCCAAAATTATCATCATCCATATCATCTAAAATTATTAAGGACCCGTTAACAAAACGTTGACGTCCCACAACTTTTAAGTGGCTAAAATCTACTAAAGTTTTGCTCTCTCCGTCCATGGGTATCAGTTGGTCATTGGCCACCACATAGTCTTGGGTTGGCTAAGGAAAATTTAAAAAAAAAAAATATTAACTTTTGCTTAAATAAAAGTTTTCTACAGGACACCAGAACTTACCATACCCTGACAAAGTTTAAAGAGTCCCCCGAGAGCAATTAGTGATATCAATGTCTGGCTCATTGTATTCATTTGTTTAGAGTTGAAGTTCTACTGTGAGTTTTAGACGGTTGACATTTTCATTTTATTGCATTGTTAATTATTTAAATACCTGTAAATTGTTTGTGTTTTCTATGACACGCAATTTTTTATTTAACAGTAGTTTCCGGTTTTAATTAACATGTTGTTTTACATTTTTTGCTGTTTCTTTTAGAATAAACAATGTAAGATTAATTATTAACGATATTTAACAATAACAACAAATTAATTAAAACAAAACAAAAATGTCTATAATTTAATTAACAACTTTGTAAGTCAATTTGACATTTTACGCAACATCTGACGGCCTAAAATGACAACTGATTTATTTTTTCGATTTGATGATTTAAATCATTCCATAAGCATGCAATACTTAAGAATTTTCTGTTGTGAAGATAATAAAAAATAATTCTATTTATTGACACGCCCACTTCTCCAACCCCGCCCACATTTTGTCGGATGTTGTGTATTGTTAACCAAAATGTTTGTGCCTAATTAAGTAACTTTGGCCCTTGCAAGAGTCCAAATTTCTGGAGAACGGCATGCCGTTAACCAGCTACATATACATATATCTGTATATAAATGGCAAAACAGTTAATAACACTTTCCTCCTCTGTTTTAAAATGTATTTACTTACAGAAGTGCACAATCTATATTTAAATAAAACCTGGGGCCTGATTCTGGCAGTCGTGATCGAGTATTTTCTCGATTCGAAGGCAATTTAATATCTAATTATTTCAGTCAATACTGAACGAATCGTAATTATTTTTTCAGTGTTATAAAGAATTAATTTGAGTTTCAGAATACTGAAAAAATAATTTCGATTCGTTCAGTATCGACTGAAATAAAATTGCTTCCGAATCGAGAAAGTACTCGAACACGACTGCCAGAATTAGGCCCCTGTTCTATATTTTATTTATTTTTAATTTGGCAAAAACAAAAATTCAAAATATTTAAAAATCATTATTTAAACACATATGTAAATGAGTCATATATGAATCCTTTTTCAATCACTCAAGTGATAAATCAGTTTTTTATCATCAAACCTGATCTTACAAAAAATCATTTGGGTGATTTTTACAAAAAATAATCAGCCAAATGCTAGCTGGGATATAAAATAATAAAAAAAATTGGTTGGTCGATTATTCGACGTTTTTAAAAAACCACTTTTCGAATATTTCAAGAATTTTATATGGAAAATATTTTTAAAACTGAGTGTTTTTCATATAAATTTTCTATGCGAACGATAACGTTCGAAATCGTTGAACTGGCAGTTAATTTATTTAAGAAATATTTTACCCTTTTCCAATGAGAGACATTTTTGTTTACTCCCATTTTACCGAACTTTACCAAAAAAGTACGGGATCGTACCTTCTATTTCATGAATTCACCCAAGGCCCATCTATCAGGTCTGCTTACTTGTACAAAAACAAAAAACGATTCTTTTTAGTTGTCAAAAATTTACTACCACATATACAAAGCAAAAGGAAAAAACGTGCATGTGTCGCATACCAACTTTTGACAACTAAAAAGAACATAAACAATGATCATCAGGCTTCTTGCGCAGATCTTTTCAATGGGCCTTGAATTCACCTTGCTACAAAACAATCAAGTTTTTTTTATTCAAAATTGAGTGTGCCCTGCTACAAATTTATTCGTTAAATAAAAAAATAGAACAATTTTAGTATCCACGTACATAAATAATAAAAAATGTCCAAGGCAGGTAAAAAATTATTAAAACTTAATAAAAATGAATTTATAGACAGTCACATCAGAGATAATGAAACATTTCCCGAACTGTTGGTGCGTTTGGAATCAATCGATTCAGTTTTCTTGTTATTATCCTCCAACGAAGAAATCGTTCTAAACAGTGTCCTCGGACACCTCATGGAATATATACGGAGAAATTATGAAAACATTTCTTTGCTTAAGGAGAAACATCTGTTGGAACTTCTGTTGCAAAAGGAATTTTATCGTGCCAGTGCCGATACGACAATAAAAAGAATGTCTCTGTTTGTGGTCAGTATGATGCTTGAAAATATGAATTGTCTAGTAGAACTGGACAATTCAAAGTTATGTCAAATTGTTAATTTGGGACTGTCGTATTACATTGAGGAAGATGATGATATTTGCTGCGAATATTTGAGTGTTGTTCTCAACAAATGTGCGGATGATCCTCACTGTATTGAAACGATGCTAAAGGATTCCTCATTTGTATTGAAATATTTCTCTACTATTTCAACGTCTTCGAATCCAGATGTTCTTCTGCAATCTCTGGAAATAATGACAAAAATATTAATGACTCAGGATGGTGGAGATATGCCAAACTTTACAGCTCTAGACTCATTTCCCATAAATCGACTGATGTGTGAATTAAATTGTGAATATTTTGAGATTCGAGAAGCCGCTTTAAAAGTTCTGCACTCTCTGGTATCGGATGCAAGTGAAAATAACTTTGTATGCGAGAGAGAATGGGCTAAATTGTTTCTAGAGCAATTGACCAAAATGTTTTGTGAAAGTTTGTTACCGGCAGAATTAAATCTTTTAGCGGAAGTCTTGGCTGCAGCTATGGGACATGAATTAATGATCTCTTTATTCTTTGAATTGAATCTATTTGATATATTTTTCAAAAGGATTAATGATACATCTTTGGAACAAGAGATAATTTGTAAAGCTTTACGGGTTTTAACAGAATGTGCGAAATGTGCGAAATTTGTGGATCGTTTAGTAAAGGCTGGTCTAATGGACAAGTTCGTAGAATTTATATTTTATTACGAAAATCCTGCTGCTCATATTTTATTGGGGTTAAGTCGTTTAATAAAATCTCGGAAGGATGTTGAATATATACTAAAGAAGTCTAAATTCGATTTAACATCAATTATATTAAGTATTTATTTAATTCAAGTTCTTCCAAGAAGTATTTTATTATAAAAACTTTTTCCTTTTAGACACTTTACGGAATAAAGAAAGCAACATAAAAACACGTGAACAGGCAGCAAATTTATTGCAAAACTTTCTTTCTCACTGGCTTGATAGAGTAGTCATCGATACTATTCTTTCAATTTTGGCAGATATTTTTGCGCAAGCTCCTGAAGAGAGATCAATCGATTTAGTTTTAACATTATTAAATATCATCGAAATAATATGTGAATCTACTTATTATCGGGAAATGTTATGTGAAAACAATAAAATAATTTTAAGTATGTCAAATTTGTTAATGGTAAGAATTTAAACTTTAGTAGAAACGAAATTTTGATCTTTTACACTAAAAGCAAAATATTTAGAACTCTTTTTCAGCTGCCATTTTGGTTACACATATATTTCGATGTCTATGCACTTTAATAACTGAAGAAGCAGTGCACGAGACACTATTCAATTCCCAAATATGTTCTTCCATTAAAAGAGCCTTGCAATCTTCCTCTAACCAAGTTGGAGCTGCCGCTACGAATTTCATAATGCAAACCACAAGATTTCCGAAATTTGTAAAACGCTATGTAGACTCGGGTGTATTAGAAGTGTAAGAATAAATTAAAATTATTTTGTACTCGGCCATGTTCTAGAAATCGAAATCACGTGAAATTGAAATCGAACAAATTTTGAAAACTTTTCCGTGCTCAAGGTTCATAAAAATATTTCCTTTTAAATGCGTCATACTTTTAGGACCACTTTCATCTACCTAAACTACTTTTGAATTCAGCAAAAAGCTGCGTTCATTTTTACAAAAATTCAATTAAAAATCTTGATCGATTTCATTTTCACGTGGTTTCGATTTCCAGAACATGGCCGATTATCTTCCTAAGCCATTGCCTTATTTTAGCCTCCTTCTTAACCCCAATCGGGCGATTTGCATACCAACCTGGACACCAGCCATTGAGAGTATTCTCTCAAAGAACCCTACACTGAAGTTTTGTATTCAAAATAATTTGAGCTTCACCGACATTACAGTGGGCAGTGATTTTATGGTTTCAAAAAGAAAATTCAATGATTTCCGATTATTTCAATGTATTTTAAATGAAGAAGTCTCTCCTCTACAGCCTGTTGTAGTAGTAAATTTTAATAGACCTGAAAATCCCGAGGATTTAGTTGTCCGGGTACCTTTAAATTGTGCGAAAGGCATTGAAGGTAATCAGCGTACCAGTGAGAACGAATGGTGTTATTGTCGTTCGCCAGGGGATGAATTCTTGCCGAAATATTTAGAAGAGGTCATTGGTATATTTGAGTCGGAAGATTTGCCAATTAACCCATTGAAGCAGCAAAGATCATGCAATTTCGATTCTTTAGCAAAAAGAGCGAAAGTTATTGCTCAAGTTGTGGCACGAGTCCTGGGTAATGATTTAATGAAATTAGACCTGAATTCAGCTGAAGAATGTTCTGACAATACGGTGGTCAAGTGTAACTTAAAAAAATTATGCTTGGAGTTGCATTGTTCTTTCGTACCTTTGGGTCGTATACGCAGTGGATGTGAATTTGAACGGGCCATTCTTTTTAAGGCTTTGGCTGATCAGGTTGGTCTACCTTGTACTCTGCAGCGCAGTGTTGATGGTCGCGTGCTATTTAATGAACTACCAATGCCAATGGAATTGGATCAGGATGATATGCACTGCGATAAGAAAACTCTTACCTTCATAAACTTTCGCATGCTGCGACCTACACATATTATAGACTTAATGTACAATGTGGGCGAATTGTATCCCTTGCAGAGTCGTCAAGCTCTTAAGTACCTACGGTTTCATTGATGTGAAATTTTTATACATCTACAATAAATAGTTTTTTTTGTATTGTTGCGAATAAAAATTGAACACGTTCTCGTTACATTTATTTTTTGAAACTTTTTGCTGCTGGCAATATTAAGATTATGAATTGGCACTGCCAACTTGACATAATTAATTTTTAGTTTCCTTCGTATCTTCATCATTGGCAATACTGTAGATACATTTTTTACCTTGCCAACAATGCGCAGGTCCTTGGCAAGTTTTGCCATACATGACATTTGTAGCATGTAGTATTAATAAGTTTTTTTCGGAAACTAATCCGAACTAAAAAGAAAAAAAAATGATTTTACTTAATTTACAACAAAATACAATCTACACATCCATATACATAAATATATAAGTATTTTTCTTAAGCAATGTTCTTCCTATTTGCATGCATTTTAATGACCTGCAATTATTTAGCCAGTAAGTTAACACTGATATTTCTCAAAAAAGTTGAAGCAAAATCGATAATCATCTATTTTTTTTGTGCCTAATATTTACAGTGGCAGGACAATCTCTAACCACTGCAATACATCGTACCCAGGCTGCCCAGGAACGCATAAACGATTTAAAATGCTACAAATGTGACACTATGGAAGATGGAGAGGCGTGTGTCGCTGTTTCAAATGCCAACACAACCAATTTTGTGCACAAGTGTGAGGGTGAGGAATTCATTTGTATGGTACGTGCTCTTCGGCAGTACTTTATTTTGTTTTAAACGCCAACTCTTTGTGTTGTTTAGGTAAAACGTTTCTCTTATACCACCAGTACTGAAAATTCAACCAGTTCACCAAAAATGTGGTCTCTCGATAGAAGATGTGCTGTTAACTGTGAACCCGGTTGTATTGTCATTGGAGAGCGTACCAAATTGTATGCTTGCACCTCTTGCTGTGAGACTCCTCTGTGTAACACAGGCAAAGGCTCGGCCTCCTCTTTACTGTATCGCCGCATTGAAACTGGCATCGGCACATTGTTGAGTCTAATAATCGGCTCTAGTTTTCTACGTAGCATATCTTAAAGTTGTCCTATGCTTTCTGCTCGATATTCACCTTTGACGAATTTTAAGCGAATTAAAGGACCAGTGCCAAATAAAGCCCTTTTTTTTGTAAACTTTAATTTTAAAACCACCCATCAAAAAAATTAATTCTATTAAAGAAACTACTTAATAATGAAAAGATTGTGTCAAATTTTTGTTTTATTACACTTTTCTATTGAAATCTGGATGTTTTTTAATTAAGAAAATTCTAGTTAAATTTTGTAAATTTTTGTGGCTGTAGGAAAAATCGCCCAAAGAAAAATGGCAAAAAAAAAAAATAAAATGAAAAATCGCACAAAAAATTGCATGTAAAATTGGGCCTAAATTCATATACATATAAATTTAACCAAATTTTTTGGGCTATTTTTCGTAATTGTTGGGTGTTTTTCGTTTTTATAAATTTATAAATACCGCTGCTTCGCCGGCGTCTCCAAAAAATCGAAAGTTTGGGTTTGTAGCTTTTAACAAAAAAGTACCAAAATGTTTCATCGCTATATTCTCATGCACTAAAGACCCTGCGTATATATCTCTATGTTTCTACCACATGTAGAGCTGAAAAGTAAAAGAAAGTAATTTCCCTTTTTGAGATTTTTTTGTCTCCCAATTGAAGGTGGGAGCCCATTATTTAATACGGACACGTATGTCAATTAACTTAGAAAATGTGTTGTAAAAAAAGTACCAAAACCATGTTCGATTTTCACGCCTTAAGTCCTCATCCATATTATAAATCATTTGCTGCAAAAACTTTTCTTCAATTCTCTTTTGAAACTGCATTCGTGTCCATAGAATAAAAATTTTGTTTTACAGCATTGAGTCATTTTCTAAGCCTTGTCTCTTTATTTCAATAACAAACTGCTTGTACATGAAACAAATTACACTTTTCCATTCGTCTTTCCCCTTTCATCAACAAACTCAAATGTTTCGCAGCAAATGTTTCATAATATGGATTGGGAATAAACGTTAGGGTTTCGAAAAAGTACGAAATTCATATTTGTATTTTTTAGAGAAGCTATGAATGTGATATAAGTTTTATTTCTATGTTTATTGGTTTGGAAGATAGTTGGGGTGACAAAAAAGTTCCAAAATACAGGTTTTACCCGTTCACGCCCCAAAAGGGCCGAATCTCGAATCAAAAAGTACCATTTACCTGTACGCTTATTTTTTTTTAATAACAACGAAAGTTATTATTTTTGAGCTTAGCTGACATGAGGTTAGCGTATTTACACGTTTTTACCAATTTTACCCCCTTTACATTCGAATTTCCAAAAATTCCGGCTTATTCGATTTGGCGAGAGACCAACCTCCGGTCCAAGCTTAAGACGTTAAGGCTGTGCAATGGTGAATCAGTCAGTCAGCCAGTTACGTTACAATTTTATATATCGTAACCTGAAATGCAACACCTCGTAACTAACATTTTTAACTTTTTACAGTAGAAACAAAAAATGTTATGCATGTATGATCGTAGGACGCAACGCCGTAAAATTTTAGAAACACGCTTCACTTACCCACAATTTCGTCGTTAAAGTATTTTGCTTCTTTTGATTATAAAATATATATAATCTTCTAACTGCCACTGGAGCATAGGGCGCCCTGTTTATTAGGTGATACGTTAGCAAATTGTATTACTTAGATTGGTGATAGGACTGCTATCTTCGTATTCAATCCCACGATGAAGCCATGCTTCAGCAAATATTGATGTAATTTGCCAACTTGCCTGAGACGTTAAGATGTACCATTCAGGCTACATGACTGGGCGCCGTCTTACTTTAGCTAGCCTTCAGAGGAATCTGAAAAGCCACCGCCCGGAAAATACTGGGTATAGGACCGGAAGTAGTGAGCTGTTTGGACAGTCAAACAGAGGAATCGTTACTGGTCACTCCCAAGTGAATGACAGTCAGAAAACTTTTCGCACTACGTGCACCTTTGCTGAAAGTCCCATGTCCCAAATTATATATTTTTGCACGCCAATTTTTCTTGATACTTTTATTCATTATAAAAGTTTTGGGCGTCAAATTGTATCCTGACGAAAGAATTACGACTGTGAAAATCGGAGCAATTCTAATAAAATTACGAAACCTGTTTTAAGTTGTATGTTTCGCTGGATCTAAGCTTTAGTTTTAAATATTATTAACAAAACTGGTATGGTGTAGGCGTAAGAGCTTTATCCGAAAAGGATATTTGTATGGACTGAGTCTTATTATTTTTAATAGGCTTATATAACAAATTTCATTAACTTACACTGGTCGGTATGTAAATTAGCATTGAGACCGTTGTAGCTGAATCGAATAAAAAATGACCCCTTGAATCCGAAAATGGCCTTCTATAATTTACTTATCACTTACTATTATAGAAGAAGCCCCGCCGATTATTTTCGTCAATTTTCGCTTTTTTTATAGCCGTGATTTCAATTGAGAGGGGTGTCAATCATCATTTAAAGTTAAGTTAAATTTCTTCATTGCTCCTTATTTTCCTTTGTGTTGATGCAATACATTTTTAATTTTTGGTTAGTTATGGCCTTGTGCGCTTTAGGTAAATATATATTTATGTATGCATATTATATTGTTAATTTTTATATAATATACTGCCAACTCACCTCAATAATGTTTAACTATGCTGGAGCACAAAAAAGAACTTAATAAAATGTGATGCAAATAATTAAAAAAGGGGACCTCCCCCAAAAATTTATTGGTGGTGATGATAAATACAGAGGTTAAATTTGGAATTAGGAGGTCCTAACATAAGAATCAGCTGAAATATTGTCATGGCTCCATATTTAGTACTCTTAACAGAACACGAAACGGATTAACGAACAAACGAACAAATTGTTATATCAACTAAGAAAGTGATTTTAAGTCGATCGGAGTACTCAAAGTGGGTAGGTCAAATATTTGTATGCGTAGCAAACTGGAGCACGAATAGTTATAATTTCAACGCAGTAAAATTTAACTTGACAAATTGTGGCCACGATTATCATCTGACTTTTGCCATTATAATCGTTTGTCTTAACTGCCTTTAAGAACAGGAGTAGGTGAATAAAATTCTGTTAATTTAAAATAATCTACTAATTAATGTGAATATTTGTTATTGTTTACACGAACTTAAACAATATTAATTTGCTATTTAATTAAAAGTCATCAAAACAATACGCGCCATACACACAGCGTCAAAAGTAAGTCAACATCAGCGATTACTTTATACTTGAGTTTTTTTTTCCCGGAGTTTTTCGATTCCCGGGAAAACGGGAAAATTTTTTAAATTTCGCGGGATCCCGCTCCATATAAATAATACAAAGTAAATTTGTTTTAAATTAATGAAAAAAACTTTTTTTTTAAAAAAGCGTAAGAGAACTTATTTACAAAGCAAGTAAAATAAATGCCTAGAGTATTTAAATTTTATTTATTAATTAAAGGTTGAAAGAGGAACTTGAATTATTATTACCTTACGCTTTTATAAGTAAATTTCGTATCATTATGCTCTAGATACAAGATAAAAAGATAACATAAACATAACAATTTAATTCATAAAACCATAATAAAAACAAACAAAAACAAGTAAGAGTGCTATATTCGGCTATGCCGAATCTTATATACCCTTCCCCATGAAAAGAACAGAAGTTTATATATATATATATATTTAAATATATGTATATATACATGTATATTTATAAAATATATATCGTTTAGTTTTATTTAATTATTTGCACATGATTGCGTGCTATTAAATATATTAAAAGTTAAATTAATATATAGCACGTTTAGTTTTGATCTAATTTCAGTATTTGGTCATACCGACATCTTAAAGTATAAAATTACCATTTACTTTGGTGATAAAACTTGTGGTCGGGAAGTTCTATGGTTCCCGAAAATAGGTATTAAAAAAAAAACTATATTGTTGACATTACTTTTTTTTTTACCGATATTCCGAGTTTTTCTAAAGATTTCCGATATTGTGTTCTTCTAAAGATTTCCGATATTTTAATATCTAAAACGTATGAATAGGTCATAATACAGCTCTAAAATTTTAGTTAATGTTTTTCAATCCTTTTTTGGAGTATTTTGCACATAACTTAACCATTTTTAACCGATTTGGCAGATTTATATACCAACGTGCTTAAAAATAATATTTCCATTAAATTGGCTTATAGGCATATATGTATGTATATATACCTACATATATGTACATATATTTAAGCAAACTTAATTATAAAAAAAAACAAACTTAATTATAAAAAGAGTAATTTTTGGGATTTCAGTATTTTGATTATTACTCAGTAATTTTTTAACCGATTTGACAGATTTATATACCGACGTGTTTAAGAAGAAATTTACCATTTACTTGTATTATAAAGTTTGGACTCGGGGAGATCTATGGTTCCCGAAAGTGGGTATTTAAAAAAAAAAATTAATTTTGGTCATAACTTTTTTGTATCTGAACCGATTTTTCTGAATTTTTTATAAAATATGTTCTACTAAAAATATTTTGGTATATAAGTCATATCCATAGGACATATGGCAGCCCTAAAATTTAGGTTTTAATACAATTTTTAATTTTTTTTGTACGGGAGGTACCACGCCCACTTCTCCAATCCCTCCCACATTTTGTAGGATGGTGTGTATTGGCTACCTAAATGTACCTAATTTGGAAACTTTGGCTTTTGCCGTTCCCCAGATACACAGCAAAAAGTAATAAAATTACAACAACCACAAGGGATTTTTGGAAAATATTAGAGGTAGTCGTGATTTTTTGCTCATATCTCAGCCATTTGTGGATCGATCTTGCTGAATTTCACTAGCAACCGATGGTAGACTATATGTGACATAAATGTAAAACAACCTAGCCGCTATCATGTCTGGAGTCTCCGGAAAACACATATCAAACGTAAGACGGACAGACGGACGGATATCGTTAAATCAACTTCTCTCCCCATAAGGACCCAGAATATATATACTTTATTGGGTCTAAGATCAATACTGTAGAAATTACAAACGGAATGACAAACTTATATATACCCTTTTCCACCTGAGGTGAAGGGTATAATTATGGTACTCAAGTTTTGAGACCAAAAAGTAAATTTATAAAATATATACAATATTTTAAATAAATATGTTTTATAAATATATTAACATTTTTTAACAGCTTAGGAAATAATATTAAGACACACTCAATGCGTTTAGAAAGTCGGCAACGAGTATATTTCTTATTTTATTTACTTATTACCATGTTTCCGAAACATTTCGTTCACTTTTTTACCTATTTTACCGACAAATAGTTTAAAGTGCAAAAGTTAAAAGTTGGTGCATATTTCTAATTCACAGTCCGAAGTAATTTTTCTTTTTTTATAAACAACGTCTATATCAGCCAAATGTATGACAAGGTTGATGCAAAAAATAGCATCAAGCGGACTTCTTCTTACAAGATCCACCTGTAATCTTTAGGACAATGTGGTTTTAAAATTGTATGTTGTAGTATCTTACACGAGTTTCCATAGTTTTTTTTTTATTTCTGTTTCCCAACACTTCCCAGTTATATAAGCCGTCACAAAATGAAACAAATTTATGTTTATCACCTTATAAACATATCGTCATATCTCAACACTTTTTTTTAATTTTAAGTTAATTAAGCAAAGTGTTCCTTCTACTTTCTCGTAACAAAACATCGGGTTTTATCTCAAACTGAACCGAAGTTATAGCAAAATATATGTATCTTTAAATCGGTAGATTTTAACTTTAATCGCATTTTGCCATTTTGTAGATATGACTTTGCTGCAATAAAGGAGCGATATTTTTGGATATCTCCTATTTGTAAGACTTGTCCATAGACAATTAAAATCAACTGCCTGCATCTTATTTTGAATTTATGTTCTTTATAAACTCTTCACTTCACTAAATTTATTAATTATCAACTGTTGCACGGCACATACTGCTTTTGGTAGATTTATTGCGTCAGAAGACATTGATTTACGAACGTACTCACTATCAACAGATGCTAATTTTTAGAGAATATAAAACTAAATTTCAAAGTGTAAATAGCTTTTTTCTGAAACAATGAGGAACTTTTATTTCCCGGGATCCCGCAACAAAAATCCGGGAAAACGGGAAAGAAAATAATTCCCGGGACGGGAAATCTCGGGAAAAAACCCTACTTTATACTTATTCTTACTACAGTTAACCTGTTAAAACAAGTATAATTTTTACTTTTGGCGCCTATAATCACATTTTGTTAGGAATCAACTACATTTTTTTTACATAAATATAAAAAGTTTTTACCGATGTTGACTAAATTTTGACGCTAATTGTATATTTAGAATTATTTTTCCATCTGTTTAAATCTCTATTGGCAAGTTCATTTGTTTGTTTCTGTTGTTATATTGTTAACATTTTAATATTTTTATTAGATACATTTTGTTTATTTTCTCATTATATTTCAGGCAAGTACTTTTAAGTTCATTATGCTCTATTTGTTTTTGTAGATGTGCTAATATCAGCCAAAATAATTCAAGTGAAAAATGCTTCCAATCCTTTCTGTATTTCACTTCTCTTCCATTATCCTTTGTCCTAAATACATGTGCACATGAATCCATGTAAATGCATTTGTTTGTTGTACTCAACAAAAAGAGAAAGAAATAATTTACAAGAACTGTTTATTATTAAACAAATACTTTGCACACATTTACATTGGAATGTCTTCATTAGTTTGACCCATATTGTCTGCTCTTAACCCCACCTTCAACCACTGTTGTTAGAGGTTTCTTAGAATCAATGATTGCATGCACTTTCACATGCGTGTATACCTACATATGTGTTTTCATATCCCAACAAACACAAAGTCAAACCTTTGATATAAAATTACTTTATTATTTGATTTCAAGTACAATTCTCAAACCTTTTTTAATGGTTTGATTTTAACATACGAGTTTTTAATTTAAAAGATTTTGTTTATCGTGCTTAATTCCCAATTTTTATTCTTGATAAAAACACTGAAATTTATTGCTGAAGGGTTGCTTACGCCAGCTTATCAGGAAACTCTTTTTGAAAATAAGAAAAAGTTAAAACGGGTAAGTGAATGATATCTTGCTTGCAAAATAAACCACTGTAAAACACACATTTTGCTTCAGGTTTGTGTTTACCAATAAACTTCACACACATAAAAAGTGGTTTAAACAACGAGCTGTTTTGTGGCAAGCAATGCTTCTTTGTCCTCGGCCATATCATGAAACATTTGCTGCGAATCATCTGAGTTTGTAAATGAAAGGGGAAAGACGAACGGAAAAGTGTAGTTTGTTTCGTGTTCAAGCAGTTTTTGTGAGTTTGTTATTGAAAGAATGAGAGAATGTTATTAAAAGAAAGAGAGAAGTCATACAATTTCCCAAATTGCTGCAAAACCAAAGTTTTGTTTTATAAAAAACGAATGCAGTCTCAAAAGAGAATTGAAGAGAGTTTATGCAGCAAATGTTTCGTAATATGGACGAGGACTTAAAAAAAATTTAAAGTTAAAAAAACCTTTTTAAAATCAAAAAAGAAAAAAAACTTTCGTTTAAAATTTTACTATCAACTAACGATTTTATTACACAATTTATATGGTATAAAAGCTAGAAAAAGTCCCATAACTGCCAAGGAGTCGCCCTTAACATTTTCCTAAAGCATACTTGCCCTTAAATTGGGTCTTCACCTTACAATTTTTTGTCATATTAAACGTCAAACTTCATAGAAAAAAACGCTGACAAAAATATTAGAGTTGTTAGGCGGAAATTTAATTAAAATTTTTCATCTTTTGTGAAGAAAATCAAAAGTTGTAGACAGATTTTAATCAATAATGGCTTGTTTTGTTTGGAAATTTCAAAATTTTGCTAAAAAATTATTTTTTTTGCCAGAAAAAAATTTTATGTTTCTAAAACGACTGTGCGGATTAGAAAAGCCGCACTTAAATACATTTTACTGCAGGATTTCGGAAGTTTTTAATAATTTTAAGGCCTGTAACTCAGTGAATTTTTATCCGATCAACACACAATAAATATGGGCTGAAAGAGGAAAAACAAATTTATTCAATAGTCTAAAGTTAAAGTTGTTTTAAAGTTTATTCCTTAATATTCCTAATACCACAGATCGAAAGTAAACTTCAGTTTTTCTATTAAATGATATTTCACATTTCAAATACATATAACTTCCTGAAAAATCGTATAAAATAATTGAGCATTTGCCTTTTAGACATAAAGATCTCAAAGGTAACATTAACTCAAATGTAGCTTAAGTCAACTTACGCATTTTTTCCTTTTTGCCTCAGATATGCATGTTCCGCATTGTATTATAATTTACATTTAAGAATAACGTTTTAAAGCAAAAGTTGAAAATTTTTAAATTTGAAAATAATATCCGGTTTCTGTTGAGAATGTCAGGGTTTTCAAACTATTTTCAAGTAATTTTCGAGCGTTTGTCGTTTGAGAAATGATTTAATTTGAAATTGTTTTCAAATTAGAATCAAATAACGATGTTTGTTGGGATGTAATTGCAATGGATAGCAATTACTTTGTGTGTAGCAAAGGTACCCAGCAAATAAAATTGGACCACCTGACCCATTTTGATAAAATGGACTACTCCATGGACTGGTCCGATGTAATGCAAGCATGGACCATGTCATTGTTAAAAAGTGTTTGTAGTGAGACGACATGTCTACGTTTTTTAACGACGTGCTTTCGTTTTTAAACGACTTCAAAACTAATCCTCTTGAGTATACCATGGAGTAGTTTTAAAACTACTCCTTAGTGGTCCAAAGGTGGGTTATATGATCCTCTCCTAGGACATCGTAATGTTAAATAGACCAGGTTTTTCCCATACGTTTGGGTTACTTTTGGACTAGTCCTGGTCCTTTGTGGACTACTCTTTACACGCGTGTTTGGACTGGTCCTATTATTTGCAGGGTAGCCAACCGATACACAAGCACATTTATTACAACTATGAAACGACCTTTGTTGTTGTTGTAGGTATTGCATTTAAGTTGAGGAGCTAAAGATTTGATTTGATTCGATTTCATATGAAAACCATTTATGTGAATATGAAGTGGTGTATGTGTTTTCAACAAACAATCTTATATGCATGTGCACAATCTGACATGTTCATATAAAAGAAAATAAAAAATTAGATTGAGAAGCACACATACGCAAGTAAGTATACGTTGTTCAATATGAACATTGTACGAGAGCAGCCCAAAGAATTTTCGATTAAACCTTATTACAGGGTAACTAATGGTCAAAGACCCTTCAGGAATATCAATCGACTTCTTAACAATTTTAAATGCAAATTGCATTTTACTTTAATCGAATGTCGTTTTTCTAGTATACGATAACAAATAAAATGTAAAAAGTCATACTGAATTTGAAAGTATTTTTCGTTCCTGCTCGTAAAAACATCACAGCTAATATTCTTTGAGATCTCTTTCACTAATTTATTTGCTAGTTCCCAGTAAAAAAATGGGGCTTACAGGTAAGGAGCTCTCTAAGGGAGAAAAGCAGAGTTCCCACTTACAAAATTGCTGATTCAGCAAAAAAAAATGTTGAAAACAGTAAAATATGCAAAAATATGCACTAACAAATCGATGCCAATATATTGTTGCTACCAGAGTTTCCACTCGATTAATCGTTGTTCGACTAATCGAGGAATAATTTCCACCTTTTTTTGATCGAATAATTAAAATAGCCAATTGCGAATAAAGAATAACTCGAACAATTGAGGCCAATTAATCGATTAAAATTAATTTCTTAAAAAATTCCACTTATTTATTGTAAAAATATTTTGTTTAAATTTCTATTTACAATAATCATACTTTGACACATATTTTAGTTCATTTTTAGATTTGAGCGTATGTGACAAATTATGTAATTCACTATAAACGACAAATTCGTACAACAATTCATCAGCAGTTATAAATGTGTAAACCATGTACTGCCAGATTATGGGTTACCTGTTATTACCAGTCTGTCGAGCCTTTTATTACCTCGTATCTTTTAATCGGCTGGATGTTGACACTTGAGATATCGTTAGATCCGCCTTAAAAACCTAATTGTCCTTGTTTTAAAACGAAGTCGAATTTTTGTAGCGAAATAGTAATACGTTAAAAACCAATTAACCAAACCTATAGAGTAGTGTTTTAAAATAAAGGAAATTAAAAGGGGATTCCAAAAAAAATATGGAAACCGAATACATACGAGTGCAATTGGAATCAAACAAGTTAAAAAAGATACTGTTTTAAAATTTAATAAAAAAAATTACATGGAAGTCGTAAAGTTGTAAAGTCACATGTCTTAAAATAATAACAAGAAATATATATGACTTCTGTGGGCAACCGCTTATAATTTAGATTTTTACTGTACAGTTATGACGAATCAATGAATCAGCATTAAAATTTATATTTTGTTTGAAACACAACAGTATTTTTTTAAACAATCGTAAACTATTATTTAGGACATAATGACGATATGACTTAATAGTACACCTTGTGAATCCCCCAAGTATACATTGAACTATTATCTTTACTACACCTTTTTAAGTTGAAATTGAGAAAATACAAATTAATATTCAGAAAATCGAAGTGATGTTGAGAAAATACAAATTGATATTAAGAAATCCAAATTGATGTTGAGAAAGTACAAATTGATATTAAGAATTTCAATTTTATATTGAGAAAATACAAATTGGAATCAACTTAAAAAGGTGTAGAGCTTCTCTTCAAATCAGGAAAAACTGCGGTGATTTTTAAAAAAACTTAACGGAGAATTTCTTTCGATTTCAATTTCACTCGATTTTCAGGAATAAATGATTGGTTTAAAATGTTTTCCATAACTGGCTGGCACCGGTCATCTCTTTTTTTCTGTTTATTAATAAAATAAAAGTATGAATTTAAAAAGAGATGTTTGTTTTTTCCCATTGGATAAAATTATTCAAGTTATTCGAGTAATTCGAACCATTTAAAACCTTTATTCGATTAATCGAATAATTGGATACTCTAGTTTCTACCTTAATTGGTCGCACAAGGAAAAACATGCAGTTGCATTTTTATGGGTTACCTGATAATGATTTATTCCGTAATAAAAGTATGCAATTTCAAGCATCTCTTGTGTTCGGTAAATTTTCGGGAACAATCGTTTTAACATTTTAAAATCATGTAAGGGATTAGTAGAAGTGCTCTCCCAAATTGATATTTAAATAATCGGGCATCTTCTGAAAATCACTGTAATTGAAATCACGTGATTGCGATTTCCAATTGCCAAAAGCACACCGAGAAACACAAAAAAGGTGAGATTTTCAGAACAGCACAAATTACACACATGATTTTAAAAGCGCGTTATTGGAAATCACGTTATTTTAAGAACAGGCCTGAATATTACGCACAAAGAATCCAAATCTCAAACCCCGAGATTGGTCCCAAATACGTTACAATCTTGAAAATGTGTCATTTAATGCTGTAGTGTAGAGTATTAAATGGTCGGGGCTTGACCGACTATACCTCTTACTTATTGAAAACACAAAATTTTAATTCAGCCGAATCAGTTCTACTTAAATTTAGATTGTGTAGATTGTAGTGCAATATTCTAATAACAATTTTCAGAATACCCTCGTACATGCTTTGGAGAAATATGTACATATGCACATATTTAAAAAGATCTTTTTTGACCAGATACCCAAAGTTTCCGATAATCTTACAAAGTTTGAAATTCGAAAATTCAAGTTTTATTTTGGGGAATTATTTTGTAAATTTTTTCGCTTTGCCTTAAGAGATTTTTTTGATAAAATCTATTGAATTTTCAAAAATTTGTATGCAAGTTCATTTTAAGTGAGGTGAAGTTTTTGGCAAAATAAGGGGTCATTTTACTTTTTACTAAATTAGATAATAGTTTTTTTTTAACTAAGTTTTGATTAAAATTGTTAGTTACATTAGCTCAAAACGTATTTAATAGGGTTATTTGTTAATAATTAAGTCGATTTAAGAAATAAAAACTTAAAGTATGGTTACCTAACCCCCCGTTTCCACATGCAGGTGCAAGTTCGAAAAACTCAATACATACACTCACATTTTTTCACCAGCATTCCCACAATTTTTATACTTTCAGCTAATCGACTGTTTCATCGAATTTTCGTCGATAATACGAATACGCAACTTGCAAGTAATTACTTGCATGTGGAAACGTAGGGTAAACATGAACACTTTCCTTCGAAGCTTTTTAATCGAAGCAATTTCCATCCAGTTGCCTTTTATAAAGACCGAATCAAAATAATACTTTGCTGTATCGATTGCATTAATAAATAATGCATTACAAAAGTCTTCTTCATAATGCGAAACTATATTAACATCTATTAAAACGCCCTCAGCCAAAAACGAAGTAAAAAATCCACATGCGCATGTGGCTCTGACGTAATTTTGATGACGCTACAAAGCCACAATAGCAAGTTCGTGTTGTATGATGACGACAAAATTACGCCAAAACCACATGCGCATGTAGCTTTTTACATTCCGTATACTATAGGCTTAACATAACTTTATCATTTGATATCAAGGACAATTCTCAAACCTTTTTAACTAGAGCAAGACTGCGAATGAGGAAAACGGGAAAGTGAAAAATTATCTGTTTATTGTCCAGGTGAGTCAATCCTGAAAATAAGAAGGAATATTTTGTCTTTCCAAGAATTTCAGGACGGAGAGAATGCTTTTTTTCTATGTTTCATCAGCAATATGGTTAAGCTTACAGATTATTTTAGCGAACAAATAATTCAAATTGAAACAGATATTAGCTGCGTTCGAGAACACAAAAGTTTTAACTATTTTTTACTGAACTTTACTGCATTTTACTAAATTGCGTTCGCGTACACAAAATACAGAAAATGAGAACACAAATTGAGAGCGAAAAGTGACAGTTCTTGTCTGAGTATTTACAAATTTTTACTGCAGAAATTTTTGCAGTAAAATTTAGTAAATCAAAAAAACATATGTTTCAAAAGGTAAACAAACAAAATGCTTACAAATTGTGAAAAAATTGTTAAATAAAACAAAAGTTGAAACAAAATTAAACAAAAACCAAAAGTGATTAAATATTAATTAATTGTACTTGTTTGTGACGCATTTAGTTGGCTAAATACCAACATTTGAAACCTTTTTTTGTTATGTTACTTTTTTAGAGTTGTAAAAGTGTGAAGTACTTGGGTACTTATGTAATCAATAGCAAAAATTTATTCATGTTGTTATGAATAAATTAACCCGCCACAAATTAGTAACATCAAATAAAATAAAAAACAAATACATATGGAAGATTACATGAAATAATTTGTTAGTATTATCCAAAAATGTTCGTGTTTAATCGATTACCGATAAGAAAACGAGTTAAGTAGTCAAAAGTCTAAAAATTGTTCAACACTTCAATTATTTGGCATCAGCTGTTGCCTTTATTTTACGAATTTTTACAAATTTTGCGTTCGCGTACTTTTTTGAACAACAGCTTTTTGTGAGAGAAAATTTTACAATTTTCTCATTTACTGCATTTTACTGTAAAAGTACTCAAACGCACCTATTAATTGACATAACAAAAATCATTTCACATTTATTTTCCGCACTGTATAATAATTCACACAAGTTAAAAATAAATGAATTATTTTCAAATCATTTTAAATTTAAAATTAAACTCCGTGCACACTTAATCATGAGCAGTCACCGCTAAAAAATTAATCAAAATCGTTATTTTTTCATAATCCAGTTCTTAATTAAATCTCTAACGCCCACGAAAATTTCGTCAGCCCCACTGTCTCATTTAGCTGGAAAAAATATAACGGTATTTTTGTTTGTTTGTCTGTTTTTATGCTTAATTATAAAATTAAAACCATCTTTTTAAAAAAAGTTTTTTGTCCCTCCTGAGCATTTGTGATTTTTGAGTTGTGACTGTTTGTGAATTAGTGTGCGATATGTATAAATGAATGTCTCAATGTTTGTATGTATGTATGTTTGTAATGGAATCCTTATCGGTGTATTTGTTCAGTAAGCTTGATTTGTTAGATAAATTTGCTTTGATTTTAAATTAACAATTTTCTATTATTTGTGGGTCAGATTTGATCAAAATAACAACAACAACAAAAACAGTAATACAAAATAATATGGTTCAATTATTTTTGAAAATTTCGAAAATAAAGTTTATATTTAAAAACAAACGTTGACACACACTATGTTTTGCATTGCACAGTGGTTTTGGCAGATGAGTTTTAACAAATAATCAACATCATAAGTTTTTATTTTTCGTTGTATTCGCTGACATTGCGTTTTAAAAACGCTAAGAAATAGTCAAAATTAAGGGTAGATAAGTTCTTTGTTGCTTTTTTGCTATTTGAAAATTATTTATCTTTGCTTTTCCTGTACCCATGTTCTGTAACTATACTGAGAACTTCCCGCATCGAAAAAAAAGTGAAACAAAATATTCCATCGTTTGTCGAAAAGTGAGAAAAAAGTGTGTCTGTAACTCATGTCGAAAACTATCAAAAGAGATTACGTCGTTACGTTATAAATCTCATGACATTGCACTCGAAGCCGATGTGACATTGCAGACGGTGAGAACGCCAGTAACACATATCGTTAACGGCGACTAAAATTTACTAAAGTGAAAAGTTTTTCAACGACGGCGGTGAAAATACAACCATCGGCTATAGCAAATAATGTTAAGTGCGACTTTAATGTTTGTTGTTAGCAAACGAGCTTTGAAAATATTCGTATATTTTATAAAAATGTTAAAAGTAAAAGAATAAAAATAAATAAAAAATGTGCAAAGAACAAAATATTATTATTATTATTCTTTGTGTTTTGCATTTTTAATTGTTTTTTAGTGTTAAAATTTTTTCTCGCCCCATTTGTAATCGTGAGTTTGTTTGACAGTTCAAAGGGGGAACTTTGCTCACAAAAATGTTACAGACACACTTTTTCTGTAAATTGGCGAGTCATTTCCATACGTGACAGTTAGTACTTGCAAAAAAAAAGTTACAGACACAGTTTAGTGAAAAAAAACAGCTGTTTGTTTCAATTTATGGCAATTTTATTTCATTTCAATCGAAAAGTTTCTCGACGCGAGAGTTACAGAACATGGGCACTGATAACAACAATGGTTCACAAATTTTTAACTTTTTGCCACAACCTTAAAAATAAGACATTTTCTAAGATAAATTGGGGCTGCTTAGCTCGAATATGACATTTATTCATTTTTCACAAAAAGCGTTTTCGAGATATAACCGAAAACCCAGTTTTTTTTGCAGTTTATAAGACTGTCGCCAAAAAATTTTAGAGCTGATTTGTTTGAATTACGCTAATTTTACACTGTTACAAATATATATTTTTCCTCTCTCAGCATATATTTACACTGGGTTTATCGGATAAATATTCACATGCCTTTAAATAAAAAAAAGTTGATTTTTCCTACGTTTTTTCCAATTCATATCTTAAAGACAATTTTGTTTGCTTTCAATAAACAGCAGCAGCATTAAAAAAATTACTTTCTTACTAATAAATCCTTCTTAAATAAACAGCACTAAGCTTTTCACTTAAGGACTATTAAGGATATATAATGAAATCACCAAAATAAATAGATGTTTTGTAATTAGATATTTACATTAACACTCGTACCACGTACCACAGTTTGTTTGTATTTTCTATTCAGTCGATCTATAATATTTTATAACATAATTTTAAATTTCACCCCTCCCCAATTCCAGGCTGAATGCAGACACATGCATTGAATGTATCCTGGCTGGCCTCTTTGTAAAATGCATAATTGCCAGTTACAGCATATTTGTATTCCTTATTCTGGTTGTTGCTGATGTTGTTATTATATATTTTTTTTGTTTTTTTTTGTTCTATTTTGTGAAAATGTATTTTAATACACAAAAGGGCAGAAATTAAGTTAAAGACAGACAGACAGACAGACAAACGCTCTACTTCCACAAAGTTTTGCAAGCAATCAGCCAATAAAAAAATATTTCTAAGGATGTTCTTCATTGATGTCATGCATTGGGGTGACTGTAAGTTTATTTATGAAAATATTCAAACAATCTATACGTAATGCCTGCATGCAAGTGTAAATGAGTGTGTATGGGTGTTGTTTGTTTCTGTATAACAAATGAAGTTTATTACATTTTTATTATCTCTTCCTGACAACACATCATTTGTCATTGAAATTTGTGTATGCAATCCGAGATAATCTTAAATGCAAACAACACTCGTTCTCCTCTGGCTTCCTCCACCACCACAACTTTGTATTCATCCTTATCCTATTTCTCATTCACGAACATTCATGTATTTATCATTAGTCAATAATACAACAAAAAATATATCGATAATACAAAAATATAGAAGAAAAATAAAACAAAACAAATCAGTAGGCTAGGCCGAATCAATGATGCCCTCCACTGTTCGCTCATATGAAACGTTGTTAAATTATAAAAACACAATGGAACATTTTCAGTATTAAACTTTGTTTGCTTTTGCAAAACGTTTGATAGATCAAACATCATTAAACTATTTCTAAATTACATAATGCAAATAAAGTTAAGTCAATAAATAGCAATTGTTAAAAATAAAGCTAAAGTTTGATTAAATAGTTGTTAGGTCTGAACAAATGAACCTTTAGAAATTAAAGATTTACCCCGTTATTCATAAAAAATATTTTTGATTTAAAAAATTTTCATAGGAATTTTGTTCAATAAACCTTTAATAAATCAAAAATAGTTTTTATGAATATGGGGGCAAAAAGTTAATTTTTATTTGTATATGGACTAAATGAAATACTAAATCGAATTTCTGCTATCTCATATTTTATTTGTCCAATAAGTATTTGGGCTCATTATGGTTGCTTTAACTCATCTCGTATGGGTGGTTTAATGATTTAAATTTGCACCAGTTAACAAATTAATATATAATAAGTATCAATTAAATAATAATTGAAATTAACAACATTTTCTGCAGTTATGTTGTTGATATATAGGTAAACGTTTAATTCACTTGATTAAATTTTTAATTGAAACTAATTTTATTTTTAAACAAGGGTTCTTTCAAATGTGCTAAATGCCCATTTCATACTATTGAAGGGATAAGCTATTTTTGATTAATTAATTAAAAAAAATTGGCGAATGTTTTTTCTGTGTAGTTGTAAATAAAAGCAGCTCATTTTGTTCCATTGAAGTTGCAAAACATGTAACATTTCGAGTGATTAGAGGTAACATTAAAAAGTGTCACATGTATATACTGGAACATATTTTTCTCAGAAAATAAATCGGCATTAAGACGCTCAGACTTTGTGTCAGTAATTTGTGATTTTTCTCTTCCCGTACTTTTGTCTTTTTATGATAGAAATATATTCTTACTTGCAAATCAGAAAGCTCTCATACTTAAATTTAGTTCTCAAGGTCCAAATACACTGATCAAAATACTCATCAAACATTGTCGTATTATTAGTGAACCGACGATGCTGGATGGAAAATCCAAAAATTTAGATATGACGGCGAATTTTACGTCCAGCACACGTACGCTGGTGAATTCACCTGCTGGACAAGCATTTGACAAGTGTATTTGTCCCTTTAATCGTTAAATTATGATTTGTAACAACACAGGCAACGTTTGACCGGAAGTACCAGTTGTTGAAGGGGGATAAATACGAATGTCGTTTCATAGCGTGAAACAGGTACATAAATAGCTACTTGCACTATAATTGAGACACATAGAAAAATCTTATGTTGCTTTGTTTGGAACTAAATAAATGAACTTTATTTTATGTGAATTAAATTATCAAAATTTAATTCAGACCTTCATAAAATAATTAACATAAAGTAGGTATGTAACCTATGTGTTTTTATGAAGTGCCCCATTTAAAGTGTGAATAGCTGTATGCCTTTTAAAACCGCCTCTTATATGCGTCGTTGAAATTGACAAGATCTAGAATATATGTATGTATATACTTTATAGGGCCTTCGTGTTACAAACGAAATGACAAACTCAAAATACCACCCATCCTTTAAGTGTTGGTTATAATAACATTTAGGAGGGGTTCATGTTTGCTTCCTTTCATGCTTATTTTTCTCGTGTTCATTATTAATTTGAAAATCAATCTATTGTTGACACAAATTTCTAATTTATTTCAAATGTTCAATCATATGAGTATTTTCTAGTTGCAGATTTTTATTTTTTTATTATGCAGATTGTAACTGGGTTAATTTTGCTTATTTTAAAATACTCAAAAAATTATTAATACAATTCCTTTTTATCCTTTTTATTTAAAAAAAATCATTGAAGATATTTTTTCTTTTAAATAAATATTTCATATGTATTTTAGCATTTGAAAATTGAAGAATATGATTTGAACATTAAAAATCTCTAGACAGAAAGTAGATTTTGTTAGAATTTTTTTTTTGCAAAATTTTAAATGTTTTATAAGAATATTTGTCTAAATAAAATCTTAAAAAGACAATGGAATAAAATGTAATAAAATAAAAAATGAAACGAAAACGTTTTATTCTTAAGCTCATAAAATTTAATGCTCTTCTTATTTCTACTTCTGCATTTTCCATTCCTCATACAAAATACTTTCATAAAAGGAAACAAATAATAAAAGAAATAACATTAAAATCTTAGAGTCTCAAAGTCAGCAGTCAAATATACACCGACATTTAAGGGTTGCCATTGGAAAGAAAACATTTCCTTTGAATTGTGAATACAAATTTTTATTCTCTTACACACCGTCCAGACTATTCATTGTTGTTCTTCATCTTCTTTGATGTGGGGGATACGTATGGCATGACAACCCATAACAAATCATCAACACTAATCAAGACGGCGTTTGTATATATGGGAATACTGCAGTGATGTTAGACATCGTTGTGCGAACAAATGTTTGAACAAGAACAAAACATCGAAAACAGCAGTATTTAATATCCAAATTCATGTGTGCACAAGAAATTGTTTGTGGTTAAAACATAGCGATAGCTTGTCTGGGCGGAATGTTATGACTTCTTGTTAATTTTGACGATGTCTTTATTCGTCGGCAGCAAACATTTTTTAGGTTATTTGAGAGATTTCCTCTCCGAATAAAGCCTTAACAATTATGTTGTCATATAAATGAATATTAATTTCCTTCTTATCTGATGTCTTACAGGAGACCTTGGCATATAAATGAATATAAATATCCTTTTTATCTTGGGTAGTGCAGGAGTCCTTTTCCCGAAATTATTTAAAAATTTGTAGGAAAAGAAAAACCTTTTATATAACCTCAACAATTAAAGTTATTTTGTATGATTTGCATACCTGATCCAAAGTCGAACATAAAGTTCACTGCTATATAACGTTATCTGAAATGCGAATCTAAGTAACCATAAATTAAAAATCGACTTTTTCATTGATTCTGAAGTATTTCATTAATACAAATGTCCCCAAAAATCTTTTGAACAAAATTTGTGATTTTATCAGCTGGTAAACGCTAAAAGGCATAACTAACAGTTTGCAAGCAATGCATTATTGTCAGCTGGTAGATTTTCCAAGAAAAACAAATTATAAATAAATGTTCACACCCAGCAAATATTTGATAAAATAATTCAAAAAGGCATGGCCAGTTAATTGATCAAACTTAAGCATCATATTAAAAAATTTCTATTGATTTTCGAAACTTTATTTGTAAAGAACATAATTGTATACATGTAGTTTAGAAACTGTTAAATAGCTTAAGGCGCCTTATCATTTTAAATAGTTGCAACTTCTAAAAGCTACGATAGACGTAGGAGTACAATCAAAGGGGGGATTACTGTAGAGTTTTCTCATTTTTTTTGTTGACAAGCCGCTGTTATGGCCTTGGATTCCCTCTCCCATCTCCAAACAAGCCAGCTGAGCAGTTGCATATCAGGTTAATATGGGTCCCTGGGCACAGGGAGAAACTGGGCAACATTAGGTCGGATTAACTTGCTAGAGTTGGCACTACCTTTTGGTTTCCATTTTGATTTTTTTTTGAAGATGAATATTAATTACTACAAATGGGATGCGGATTTGCCAGGAAACTTTGGCCCCGCATGGATGACGGACGAATCGATGACTAGAAGGTACGTATCACGTTTGGAATCTTTTGTCACGGGACACTGTCCTATAGGTAGGCATTCACAACGTCGGTGAGCCAGATACTATGATAACTGGCGCAGCTGCGATGACGTAGAACATCATCTCTGTCACTGCTTGCACTGGCGCAAAGGCGACTGTCCGAAATGGGATCCGAAACCCTTGACGGACTGTATGATATCTCTGGCGTACAGCTGGAGCACATTTCAAACTTCATTGAAAGTTCTGGCTGGTTCTACTGTGGGGTTCTCATAATGTAACTCCATGGTATCACCGTGATTATGAGGTCTAAGTGAGTTATATGAGTACTGACTGTAATTTTTACCTAACTTAACCTCATTTGGTAGTCATTGAAAACCCAAATTTGGCTTATCAACAAGTTCAATTGAGAAAGATACCGAACCAATTTAAAAGCATTCCTTTATCGTATCGAACCAATTCCTCTGCAATGGCAGCCCTCTTACACTAAAAAGCAAATAACATTAAAGTCGAAGTAAATGCTTAAAAGCCAATAATATAAAAAAGTTAAAGTTATAAAGTACTTCATAAAAAATTACGAAAACAAAAAATGAAAGAAAAAAAAAAAAAAAATTACATTGTAAAACATTCAACAAACGCTAATGTTTCTCATGGCAAAAGTGTTGGTTTGATGGCAAGTTCGAGCATCAAACGTAAGTACTCCTTCTCGTTGTTCGGGGGAGTTAAAGCAACAACAGCCTTACAAATCTAAAATATTCACTTCGTGGGTGAAAAGTTTAAATTTGACGGTTTGACAGGAATACAATAAAAACGAATAAAAATAACATTTAGGCTAGTAGTAATAATTTTTGGCAGCACAAAATAACAAAAATTCAAATGTACTAAAAAAAGTTTTTAGTTTAAAAAAAAATTGAAAATAAACAATATTGAAAAACAAAAACGTAACGTAGCAAATGCTCATACCAGGACTAGTTAAATTTTTTACACAGACAAAAGTTTTTACTCTTGTTTTTAATTAAAAATTTTGGGCTACAAATAATGAAGATTGGGCTTAAATAAAATTGCACTAAATCTGTTACCTCTGCACGTAACATAAAAAAACTACGAAACAATTCTACTTCGTGCTTGAATTTAAACACCTTTTTTCTTAAGTGTATTTGAGTATGCAAATTCTCTACTCTACACTCTGGTTTCATTTCACTTTAAACTTATTGCATGTTGTCTGTAAGTTTAAAAGGTCTTGAACAATTGAGTTTATTATTCACAAAGTGCTGTGCAATAATATAAAAAAAAATGGATGGATCAAAAATGTAACACCCATAAATATGAAACAGTTGAAAATTGAATTATAAACGTGATTTAAAGATTTTTTGAATGCATTTGATTTTGTTAATTTATCAGTTAAGATGGCGTAAGGAAGTTTTTAAGGCAAATGTGCAAAATCATATGTTTTCAGGAGAGGGCTGCATTAAAAAATCTTTAAGTGAAAACTTCAGATAGTATTTATTTATTATAAGACTTATTTGCTTAAATATTTTCTGAAACTTTATAAAAAAAGAAAACGGAAAAGAAAAAGATTTCTTTAATATTTTTTTTTTTTTTGACATATGAGAAAAGGGACCTTGTGTGTCAAAAATCGGGTTTGGACTTAAGAGTGGCTTCTGGCACCTAAAAGGGTGTAGAATAATATAAAATTAGTTTTTCTCAAAACTTCATTTATGTCTTTGTACGAGATGTGCCACGCCCAGTTCTCCAATCCCGAAAATATTTTTACCAAATTTGGCCGATTTATCTCTTATCGTTCTTTAGATATAAATCAATCTATTTTGTGCCATTCCCTCTACTCCAATCCCGCCCACATTTTGTCGGATGTTGTACAATTAAAACTAAGTTGCCATAATTTGGAAACGTTGACTCTTGCCGTTATTCAAATATAAAAAGAAAGAAAAAACAAAAACTTGGGATTTTTGGGTCAAATTAGAGGCAGTCATCGGTTTTTTGCTCATATATCAGCCATTTAAGCAAGCAATTACGCACTTTATGTGACATAAATGTATAACTATGTATTGTATTTTTGTTAAATGAAAATGGATTTTGACAAGCCTGCAAAATTTTTTATTATTACATACATATTTTTTTTTACATCCACATTTATTTGGCTTTTTGGTAAAAATTTTCGGCTGCATGAAGTTATAAAAATAATCCTACTTTTGATTTCGCTCAATTAGGGACATACTTTTTAAAATAAGTTGGGTTTTTTCAATCGAATTGTAAGAAGTATTTTCACTTTTTTCATTATTTCGGTTAAGCATTTTAAATATAACCGGTTAACAGGGTTTATTTCAAATGCATGAAAATACAAAAACCAAACAATAGGAGAAACAATTTCGTGTTTTCTTCTATATTCTTTCTTCCCAAAGTATTTCATATGTCTTCCTTTCATTTCTCAAACAAAAATGTAACTAATGTTTTTTAAAAAAAATGAGGCTACTTCTACTTCTGGAGATGACGTTTATAATAATTGTATTTAGTTAAAAATGTTTTAAAAAATAATAATAAATAAGTAATATTGTTGCGGGCAAATTTTGCAAACGGCTTCTTAACACCAGTGAAAATATTGCTGCCTAATGTGAACGAAGCTTAAGTCTGTGTTCATACGGCTCATGTTGACATGATTGCTTCTTTAGGCGAGAGGGACGAGGGGAAAAGAAACGAGTACACAGATGCATGTACTGTGCGTACGCTTTGCATTTTCATTCGTTGTTTAATTTTGTTTTTGTTTTCAATATCAAAAAAGCACACATGCATACGCACGACTATACAACATAAAAAACATGTCGTCAACATGACATGAATCATTTGAACGCCAATTCATGTTCAAAGAAGAAAAAGGAAGAATCAGGTCAATAAAACATAAGCCGTATAAACGCAAACAAAGTACATACATATACAGGTATGTACATGACTTAAGGTATGTTCAGACCAGACAAATATTTGATGACAAAACCCAAAAAAACGTGACCAGTAAAATTGATAAAATTTAAGCTTTTTTCTTAAACAATTTATATTTATTTACTAAGCTTTATTTCTAAAGTGATAATTGTATAATTTAATTTAGAATATGTTAAATAAGGTTTGCTCTAGCCAAACGTTTTGCAAAAGCAAACAATCCTATAAGAAAACTAGTGGTTACGTGTTGGACATCAAATATTTAAGTTTTTTTTTTTTTAAGCGGAATACAAAGCCTCAGCATTATAGAAACGAATAGTAACATGAACATGCTTTTTGTATAAACTATATTTCAATTCGTCGACCACAATTCAAAACATTCGATGACATTGCTTGATTCCTTCAATTTGGTTTTAAGTTCTTGGTGTTTTAATAAATAAATCTGATGAATTTTCCCATATCGATGTTTCCGCCGGTATTTTGTAGTTTTAAGCATGAAGATATGCTAGAACTACTAAACCTTTTTTAGTGACTTTACGGGCATTCCGTCCTCGGCAACACAACAGGCTAATATTTCACCCAAGGATTACTTTTGGCAACATATTTTAGAACAGTATTACAAATTTGCAACCTCTTAAGATAACAACTACTTGGAACTGAGTCAACTTTTACTTGGCGTATATTTATGTCAAGCTTGTGGACATTGCTGTCAAATTACTTATTACTTTTTAAGCTGAGCATTTTTTTGTAGTATGTATTTTGAATTTCTAATGGTTTTTGTTATAAGAACACACGCTTATATAACGGATTTGTATTTACATACATTAATCATAATATTTTTTGACTTTTGTTACATTTTGTTTTGACATTCTTCATTAAAAGTTTAAGTTTGCCCAATATTCAATTAGAAAAATACTTGAATAACGGGTAAATTTATAGCAAAGGAAAGGAAAACGTATATAAATTACACATAACTAAAATAACCGGTATATTTGACCAAAATAACCGGTTTATTGATATTCGAAAAATGGACGTTTTCAAATATTCGACTTGGACAAAACTAATATAACCGGTTAAAACCGGTCGTTTACTAACCGTTCGATCTCCCTAGTGCTTAGATAAGTTAAAAAAAATATAAAAACGACGATATTATCTAAAATCAAAACATTCATTTACAGCTCTGTTACATTTCCCCCGGGGTGTGCTTATGTGACTGAAGGAGCAGCTACCTATTTGGGTTTCACCTTCTTTGCGGAGTAAAAAACGCTAATCTTCAATAAACTAAAATCGCGGAGAGGCGCACCTTTAAGATGTCGGAACAGGAGCAGATTTTCCCCCGAAACCTAGAAAAGCTTTGCATGGAGATGGGATCCTCGTAGCTTTGGCTCGAAGGCAAGGGTTGAAGTAAGAATTTTTGAAAATAATTTTCAGAAAAGTAGCAAAAAATGTGGATTAGCTCCTTTTTCAACCACGACCATGTTATCGCAAATTTCTAAAAAGAAAATCCACCAGCAATTTGTCTTTGTATTTATTAAATAACAAAAAACTAAAGATTTATATTAAAATTTATTGCAAATATAAACATTTATTTATCTGCATTCTCCTCCATCCTCAAACTGTAATAAACACTAATCATTGACCTGGGCTTTCGGAGAAAAACAATAAAAAATCCCCCCCCCCCCCAAAAAAAACACCCACAAAAAGCACCTGATTAAAGTTTAAAATATGTGCTGCGGTTTAGGCGAACACAATTCTTCCCACTTTCTGCCAATAACATATTTTTTTCTTCTTTGTTTTTGCCATAAAAATGTAGAAAAGAACAGATTTGTTTTTAACTAAAAATATAAAGTCACTGTGATTATTTTTTTTTTTTGTGTTCTATCTTCGACGTCCTCTGAAGACTGCAATTATTTTTAAATGGCCATAAAGATAAAAAAAACAGCAAGAAGAACTGAACGAATATTTACTCCTTTATTGCTCTACGATGTATTTATTTGTAGATACAAACGTAAGTACAGGTGGGTATGCAAAAATCCCAAACCCTTTCAAAAGGAATAAAAACCAAAATTATTGTCACAGGCCAGTGGTTTTGCATAAATCCCACAATCCAACCAGCAACAAAAACACTTCGATTAAAATAATGGAGCAATGGCGCAAAAAAGGATGAGTTCAGTAAGAAATTTATGTTTAAGATAGACGCGGTGCGGTCTTAGAGTGGAGTTTATAAGAAATGTGGTTACACTACTAAAACAGTGGTCCTTATCAGTTGTTTTTTTCGTTTTAATAAAATATTTATGTATTGATTTGAAGTTCTGTTTTCCCTTTTGCGAACTCATTGCATTTATCGACAAAAGTTGAGTCTAAAATTGAACTCAACAAATCAAAAGCATAATTTTAAATGTAAAAAATAAAGAAAATCAAACTTTGTAATAAGAAAGAAAATAAAATGAAATCTAAAAGACAGATGCGCATTTCCCACGAGGACATACATTCATACATTCATTCTTTCGTTCAATTCAACTTCCCACATCCAACCATCCACGTTGTTATTATTGCAAATACCCACCGCCACACAGCGATTTAGTGCTTCGAACTCAAGCACTTTTGCGGATGCATTCGAATGTCTGAGAGTGTTTGTTAGTGTTTTTAGGACTGACAAAACGAACAGGATGTAGTTCAACATTTACCGGGAATTTGTTACTGTTTATATTCTTGCCGCTGCTTTTGTATTCTTTAGCAAAAAGTTGTGGCAATTTACATTCAATTTAAGTTCAATACCTCTCACTAACAGTGAGTTTTATTATTCCACTTTCTATTTGTTGTAAAAGTTTTTCTTTTGTGAAAAACTTCTAAAGAATAAATTTTAAATAAACATTATCGACTTTATAGACCCCTATAAATTAGTGATCCCAGCCGAGTGTTAACAGGGTTGGGCAGTTTTTCAAATTAAATTAAAAACAAATACGTATCAAGGCGAATTTACGCCAGGTGACCTTATCTTGCTACGTAAGCAACAGCTGATTACTAGTCTTGTGCTAAAATGATATACCGTTCATGTGGTTCTGGGGAATATTTACTAAATTCCATAATTTTTGCTTAAAATTATGAACTTTAAAATTATTTTAAATTATTACATTTTAAAACAAACAATTTAAAATGAAGAAGAAAATTAAACATTTGTTTGGATATTTGACACAAGCTTAAAATATTTTTCAGTGTTGTAGACGTTTTCAAAGTAAGACCACCTTGTATGAATTCGCCTTGATACGTATTTTGTATTTGTTTTTAAAAAACATTTCCAAAATTTATTTTGTATTAAAATACCTGTCGCTCAAGCATTTGGATTTCAAATACTCATTGACTCTAAGAACACATCTACTTTTAATAAATAAAAAATAAAATGGCTCACACATTAACATCTTTGGCCACTACGGACATGAATAATTTCATATGAAAGAGTCACTATTTATAATTTGTTAAGTACACTTTTTTAAGGAATATTTTCCGCAGGCCCAAATCGGTTGAATTTATAAAAGACTATCTTGTGCACAAGTTATTTAATCCATGCCCCACAAGATGAAACTCATTTTATGATACTTTACTACAGATTTTGAAACATAAATGCAAACTAAATGAATTCGTTGACAAGTTGAGTAAGAGCTACACTTTCTTGATAACTTGAAGAATGTTGGTTTTTAAATGCCCAGACGTTGGAGGATTATCCGAGTGGACAAAAGTTTTATCGGCAAAAATCGGGTGTCATGTGTGGCTCCTGGCACAGTTTTGTTGAAACCACATAAAGTCCAGTTAATAGCCTTTAATTTCAGATCAAAAATGTCGGTAATCATATGGCCAAAGCTTTAATCGACCAATTCAGATTATCCAGCTGACTTTCACTAACAGAAGCGATATTTTCGGTGCGCACATTGTGAATGTGCATCATACATTCCTGAACACATCTGTAACGCTTCCAATGTCTTTAAATGCCATTACAATCTTTCCAATTCCTTGCACAGTAGGTCGATTATGACGATCATTATCACCCCGTAATGCTCGAAAAGTAGCCACGAAGGAAAACGAAAGTTTTATCAATTTTAACGCCCTTTTCGGTTGATAAACGATTCATATTCGTAAATGGCAAACCTTTCACTAAATAAATGACTCTTCAGATTTAACAGCTGACAGCCTTGCCAGGCCTGCGGTTTTGTTACCACTAAATGGGGAATCCTTCATACGTTACATCATATATCGCTGGCTTAACATGTAAAGTCCATATTAAGTCCATATTTGAAAATTTTACAGAAGAGACAAAAAACAATCAAAATACATGTGATGAAACAGTTTGAGAGAAATGTTTAAACTGTACTTTTAATTGGGACTTTGAGCTTTTTCTTGTGATAAATTTGACTTAGCGCGTTTGCTCATCACTACAAAACAACACCAAAGAATGAGATAACTGTAATTTTTTCTTTGTAAACAATGTATTTTTACTTTTTGCACATAACTGCATTAAAATCTATATTTCTTAAAAAAGTGGACTTAGAGCCTTTACATGTTAAGCCAGCGATATTTTGAAAATTATACATAAGAAATCGATTTGAAGGTGAAACTGTGAGGGACCACAAATTAAGCTTATTTTTACGAAACACAATGTGTGATCATAGATTATACTTTATTGCTAAAATAAAAGCGATCTAACTTCTTATACCCTCCTCAACTAGTTATGAATAGGGTATACTAAGTTTGGCAATCCGTGTGAAACCTTTTCAATACTCATCTAACATCTCATAAAGTTTATATGGGGCAATCCAAATCAAATCGGATAGTTTGGAGAAACATTTTTTTTTTGATTATCTTTATTTTTTGCTGTGTTGATGTCCTTCTCAAAAGCACATTTCAGCAAATTTTCAGATTTTTATGGCGAATGGTTAAAGAGATATCGAATATTAAAAAAATCCTTTGAAGCAGTCACTATATTGCACTAGAGGTACTCTTTCATAAAATACTGCTAAGTAATTAAGAAATAAGATTATGGGTACTCGAAAAGGGTGAAGGATGTTGTAATCAGTAATATATTTTGCTTAGATAAAAGTAAAAAACCGTATTGAAATAATTCTTAGTTATTAAAGTTATTCTTGGGATTCAAAAAATTAATTATCAAGGTTTCGTTTAAATGTGCTAAATTACCATTTAATTCTATTGATAAACTGAAATTTATTGTTGATGGGATATTTTATTACTATTTAGATATTGTCAATGCAAATAACAAAATAATTAATTGAGTACTAAAAATATATCCTGCGAAGTCCTAGACAATTTTTGCACAGTGGTTTATATCGAACATTTTTTTTAACAAATTTAAAAAAAAAAAAAAATTGTAGTTATTTGAATCCCACAACCAAATGGGTGTTAGGAAAATCAAAGAGAACAAAAAGTGTTTTCTATTTTTTATTTGATGGTAGACAAAAAAAATCAAAAATATAATTCTATTTGGCCTAATATTGAAGAAGTTATGAGCTTTTAATTGCACATACAGGGGTGTGCTGGAAATCGAAAACGTATATCGCAAGAATTTGGAAGTTTTCTTAAATACACTTTTAATCTAATTTTTGTAAGTTTTGTTATTTACCATAAAATTCTTTTATTACAGAAAACTTATTAAAAAACGACTTTTAAATTCTTGTGTTTTGCGTTTTCGATTTCCAGCACATCCCTGATAGTTTTCTTATAAAGCGATTTTTTTAATATTCGATATCTCTGTAACCATAAGCTAAAAAAAATCTGAAAATTTGCTGAAATGTGCTGTGGAGAAGAATTGCCCCATATATTCTTGGTCGTTGTGTGATTTTAAGTCGATTAAGCTTTCTTTCGGAAAACTCAAGAGAAAATAAAAATATTGATGTCAAATTGTTTTAAGTTATGCTAAGCAGTTGCTGACTTAATCAAGCAAAATCGGTTCAGTAGAAAACGAATTATGAATCTAAATGTGAAACCCCCACCCCAATAAATTGATAATTTTGTTACAAAAACTAAAATTATTAAACGCTTATTTACAAGTTATAGGTGATTTAGTATTTATTGGTCATTAGACCGGGTCGACCTCCATACAAAAAAAAGTTTTGTCAGTCACCCCCTAGAATGAAAGATTCTAAAACAGGATTTTTTTTGCCACGCCCCAAAATACAGTTTTTTATATGTAGCGCTGTCCTTCAAAGCCCGACAGCATCATATCGCATGTCGTTGTTCACGGATTGACAATGGCTCTATTTTTTGCCTTTGGTGACTTTTTAATCTGGGCGGCACTTATGCCATCTCGGATCCTTCCCAAAAAGTCAAATATTTCTCACGTGCCAAGAAAGCCCTTCTAAAACTTAGTATGTATAGCTTTTATGACACGCCTCCAAATTAAGCCCCTTTTTTCTTTTTGACATACAGATTACATTAAACCAGAAAGAAGCCCATACAAACCAAACAAATTTTCATCAGTCACGCAATAGAGTAAAGGGGTAACTAATTACTTTTGAAAAACTTTTAAAAATTGTTTTTGCCACGCCCTAAATGACAGCCCTTTTTGTTTTATATATAAAGTTCAATTTCATCGTATATTTTGGTATTTAATGCATTTTTTTATCTAACTTAAAATTCTAGATGGCATTTATGATATCTTCCCTCTGATATCTAATTTTTTCACGTGCCAAGAAAGTCCTGCTTAAAATTAATAAATCTAGCTTTTAGTATGCTCGCCGCACCCCAATTTAATTTATAGAACTTCCGTGCCATTTCAATTTAATCCCCCTTGTGTCTAGTCAAGATTTACATACACCAACTAACTACCCAATTTATAATTTTTCGCATATGGGCAAAATCTGCGTGACGAACGCTAAATTTGTTCGCATTTTCTGATTGATATATAAGCATTTTTTGGTCTTTCAAAAGAGATAGCTTTAACGTATATATAGTATTTAGTGACATTAATGGCGGCATGAAATAACTCCCCACGAAATAACTCCCCAAAAATAAAATGAAATAAGTCCCCAAAATTTGTGGACTTATTTCATATGAAATAAGTCCCCAATTCAGAAATGAAATAAGTCCCCAAAGGAATGAAGTAACTCCCCAAATCAAAATGAAATAAATCCCCAAAAATTGAGGAGTTATTTCATTGGAAATAAGTCCCCATTTCCTGAAATGAAATAAATCCCCAAAAAGTATTCAAAACATCCAATCAATTCAAAATAGGGGGGGGGGGGTTCTTTTTTTACCATGGGAGGTAAGGCCATGATGGCTTTATTGATCAATTTTGCGAAGTGAGAGATATAGCCATATTTTTTTCCCAAATGAGAGGCAAAGCCATATTTTTCCAGAATATGGTTACGCATGGGTGGGGTGCTTTAAAGCCATGGGAGATAAGGCCATGATGGCTTCATCTCTCATTCAAAAGGGAGATAAAGTCTTTTATTTTTTTTGTTCATTTGAATGGGAGATAAGCCAGCATGGCCTTAGCTCGCATTAGCGATATTAGAAAATGGCTTTATCTCTCATTTCAGTTTTGAAGAACTTTTGCATTTTACATTGATTAATAGTTATCACTTCCGGAAACACTAAAGTCAAGTATTGAAATCTGGCTTCGCATACTAAAGTTTTTCTGCGTGGGGGCCTGCGGCCGCGCTTAGGGGTTTTTTCCTCCAGTAGGACACGGCAGGTGGCTTCGCTGAATAAAGTTTTTCTGCGTGCGTCACAAGAATAAAAAAATGTTTTTCAATGATAACTAAGGATTTTCCCTTTTACAGAATGTTTACACCATGCATAACAATATTCTGAAAAAATATGGCTTTATCTCTCATTTGCGAAAAAAAATATGGCTATATCTCTCATTTCGCAAAATTTTAAATATGACATTATAGCAATAAAGCCATCATGGCCTTATCTCCCATGGTAAAAAAGCACCCCCCCTATTTTGAATTGATTGGATGTTTTGAATACTTTTTGGGGATTTATTTCATTTCAGGACGTATTTTAATTTTTTACAAGTTTTAACTAATTTTGAAAATGAAATAAGTCCCCAAAAATTTTTTGAGGACTTATTTCATTTTAAATTTTTGGGGAGTTATTTCATATGAAATAACTCCCTAAAATAAATAATGAAATAAGTCCCTAAAAAAATGAAATAAGTCCCCAAAAAACGTTGTTGTTGTTTCCTGTATATTTTTTTGGGGAGTAATTTCATTTTTTTTTGGGGAGTTATTTCGTGGGGAGTTATTTCATGCCGCCGACATTAATATGTACTTACGAATGGCATACATCATAATTTCTTAGCAATTATTTGTTGCGAAATAATTGATCACAAACTTTTGTGACGCACGCCACAATAAGTGGAAGTAACTTCAAAGGTTGAAGTGTGTTTTCCTAAGTTTTAACAAATTTTGCATCATAAGGTATACAAAATCTAATTCTTTAAAGAAAGGTGACTATAAGAGAATTCCAAAACCACTTATTCGCAGCCAAAAAATGTTGTGATTTTTTGACAAAAGCCGTGAACCTTTTGTGACGCACGCCTCACAACGCACGCTACAGTTTTCCAGTAGTTTTTTATTTATTTTAACAAAACAAATTATATTTTTATAAATTGCGTGTCTTAAACTAATGGATATCAACTTTTTTTTTTAACGAAATTTATATTTTGACGAGTCTGCTGTAAGTGCTATTTTAAGCACAAAAATCACCTAAAATAATGCTAAATTCACGTATAACATTAAGAAATCAGGGGTGGGGTAGTATTTGGTAAAAATTATTGTATAAATGATCTTCGAAATACATATTTTTTAATATAAAAATAAAATTATAAATCTAGTCTTATATTCCATTAACAATATTTTAAAAATTTTTGGTTGGTGGACTGTTTCTGGGATTTGCCCATTTAAGCACACATTTGTATGCATTTAAATCATTTTGTATAATTTTTATTATTACAATTCAGCAATTTCTTTAGATTTTTTAGTTCATCTTTTAATTCTGTGCTATGGTTTAATGTTTGCTTTTCCAAATAAAATAAATATATGTACAATAAAACCACGATTAACCGGACCTCTATTAATCGGTTACATCTATTAACCGGCATGTGGTTCTTTTTTTTCGCTCTATTATCCGTGCTTTACCTCTATTATCCGTGCTTTAGATTTATACCTCTATTAAGCGTGCTTTACATGGGGTCTTCACCTGAGATAATATCTGATATAATATGTGAGAGAACGTCGGCAGAATGAGAGAACAAATTTCTTCATGTTAATCTTAA
The DNA here is from genome assembly GCA_949318255.1 of Pollenia labialis. NCBI lineage: Eukaryota > Metazoa > Arthropoda > Insecta > Diptera > Polleniidae > Pollenia > Pollenia labialis. Next base: position 5,995,736 of record OX439143.1, on the reverse strand, counting down.
TCTTAGACAAGGGGAACTCGTTTGTTATAAGATTTAATAATCGAATGAATCTCGTACAGTAAACTTGTGTCGTTTTTATTATTTTTTTTTTAGTTTTTTCTATTTTTATAGTTAAAAATATTGTTTTTTTAAACATTTATCACAAGATTTTCACTATTTGCACTTAAAAATTAAACAATTTAATGAATGCGTCTTTTTTTGTTTTATATGTATGTATGTGTATTTTTGACAGCTCATCTTATAAGATAGTTGTTATAAGATTTCTCATAACAACTGTCTCATAATATTTATTAAAATTTTTATAATAATTTTTTTCCTTGTAAGAGATTTTTTTTTTTTTTGTATACATTCGTGTTTATAAGAAAAAAATTTTTGTACTTATATATTTTTATTTATTCTTTTTGTTACTTGTAATTTCTAGATTAAAGCTCAGAAGATGTTTTTCAATGAAAAACGAAATACATATTGGCAAAATAAATATTGAATAAATTAGAATTATTAACAATAAAACCAGGACCTCGAGCTCAAAAGAAAAACAAGTTCTTTTATTAATTAAAATTAACACTACTTATTTGAGAGTCTACAGATAATACTCTCTGCGATTGAATTTAACGTTTGCTGATATAAAAATCTTATATCTTATCTCACGTGGAGACCCTGTGTTACATCTATTATCCGTGCAGCATTCATATGTTTTTTATTATGTAAATATGTATATCTAAATCCGGTGTTTCCCCTTTTTAAGTTCATGTTCATGTTTTAAGTTCAGACATGTAGTTCGATCAACCAAAGCATAATCAGTAAAAATACCAATTTTATTGTTTTTAATGATACAATTCATATTTGATTTTGCATTCTCTTTGACGATTTGTATGTTTTGTATAAAAATATGTGGTATATTTGAATCTGTAGTTACATAAATCGAATGTTTAAATAAAAAAAAAATAAAAAAAAAATATATTTGTGTATATTTTAATATAACCTCTATTAACCGTGGATTTTTTCGATTATCCGTGCTGGTGCCGGTCCCACGAGAGCCGGATAATCGAGGTTTAAATGTAATTACAATAGGTCCTATTTGTAGTATTAAAATAATGTAATTACTAGGGATGCGATGCATGTATTTCGTCGATAGTCTAAGAACGGTGTCGACCAGTTATCTTTCCGAATTAGCGTTAAAATAGCATCGATTTGTTTTTGCATATTGGTGCAGATTTTGGTGAAATTGCATATTTTTGTATATTTATGTTTAGGTTTATTTAGGACTTAAATACACACTTAGTCACTTTTTAGCATTTCTAATAGAATCTGCCTAATACTCGCAAAGCTTATTTAAAAAGTTCTTCTTGGCTGCATAAAAGGTATTTTTTTGGCAAGCTGGACCAAAAATGGCTTTTTAACGAAATAATTTAAAAAATGGCAAAAATGGCCTGTGCCATAAAAACTTGGCCTGGTGATAAAATAATAAAATGGGCATAATTTTAGAGCATAAGTAAAAAGTGAAAATATGAAAAATTGTAGTTGTAAAGTTTCTGAAGGAATTCTTTTCAAGTTATGAAAAATTATTCATTAGATAGGAAGGATTTGATTTTTCTTAAAAGTCATCTAGAATTTGAAGTTAGATTAAAAAATGCATTAAATCCAAAAGTTAGCCCGTATTCTAGCCATTAACAATTATATACGATACGATGAAATTGAACTTTAAATGGCGATGCTTTATATATAAAACAGAAAGGGCTGTAATTTAGGGCGTGGCAAAAACAATTTTTAAAAGTTTTTCAAAAGTAATTAATTACCCTTTTACTCTAGGGCGTGACTAATAAAATTTTTTTTGGTTTATAAGGGATTCTTTCTTCCTGGTTTAATGTAATATGTATGTGAAATAGAACAAGGGGCTTAATTTGGAGGCGTGTCATAAAAGTGAGCATGTTAAAAGCTATACATACTAAGTTTTAGAAGGGCTTTCTTGGCACGTGAGAAATATTTGACATTTTGGGGAAGGATCTGAGATGGCAGAAGTGGCGCCCAGAATTTAAGCTCGGATTGAAAAGCCATTGTAAACCCGTGAACAACGATATTCGATATGATGATATCGGACTTTAGATGACAACGCTACATATAAAATACCAAAAGGGCTGTATTTTGGGGCGTGCCGAAAAAAAATTTTTTCCTGTTTTACAAATTTCATTGACATATCTTTTATTCTAGGGGGCGACTAGCCCACCTTTTTTTTCGACTAAAATTATTGCTCATATAAAAAAATATTGTTTGTTTTAAGTAAAACGAGAATCCTTAAAATAAACTTATAATTTTTTTACTATTCGCATTCTAACTCGTTGTAAATAATTTTTTACTCATAAATAATTTATGTAGATATTTTCACAAGTAATTAACGTTTTCTTAAGGCGAATGTACTTCACTTTATATGATTTTTTTCTTTAATTGTAAACCACTTTTAACTTTAATCGGATTTTTTAATGTTTACATTTGATGTCTGGATTTGAGAATAAATTTGATAGCAATTAGATATCGAATTGATAGAACTTTATATGTCAAATGCTCATATTCAAATTATTATCAATTTGAATTCAAATGTTAAAATCAAACATTTGGAAGTGTTTTGAGAAATGTGCTTGATATCAAACGATCAGTTCATTTAATATCAAAGTTTTGACCTTGTGTTTTTTTGGGTATCTATTTGAATAATAATTATTATTAATTATAATTAAACATAATTAAAAAATTGATTTGCACATGAATTTTGAGCATTTTGCAAGAATTCGCATTCGGAAAAAATTTCACGACTGAAGTAACGCTTATTAACGAACTGGGAAGCGATTAAAATTTTGTAAAAAAAATAATATATATCTGTGGCAAAAAGGAAAAAGTGCTTAAGTCGAGTTAAGCAAAATTTGAGTTTATGGCGCCTTTGTAATATCCATGCTTAAAAGCACCCATGGACAAAGTTTCAATAACTTTGTAGGATTTTTAAACGAGATAAAGCAAAATAAAATATTTTCAAATATATCAATGAAGGTATAAAATTGATTTCCTACAAAATTAAAAAAAAATAGACTTAAGCTATGGTCACATTTAGCAAACATTTGACGCCCCAAACGTAACCACTAGATTTGGTTTGATTTTGCATACCGTTTACTAACTTATTCTGTAATTTTTTTCAGTAAGAAAGTAAAGAAGATCAACAAATTTATTGAATCGAAAGTTAATAGAAGATCAATTTAGTGGTCACGCATTTTTTAGATTTTTTCACCAATTATTTGTTAAATGCGAACATAACTTTAGGCATTTATTCCTTATTGCCATACATTAATATGTCACATTCATAAAATTGTAACATATAAAACTAATATGATCCAAAAGAACACTTTGTGAGTTGCGAAGTTATTTCCTTAATCACATTTGGGGATTCACAACGTAGTTGTAAAGTCATATGTCTTAAAATAATTACATGACGGTTGTGGGCAACCGCTTATATTTTAGATTTTTACTGTACAGTTATGACGAATCAAAAACACAACAGCATTTTTTTTTTTTTTGAACAATTGTAAAATATTATTTGGGACATTATGGCGACATGACTTAATAGCACACCTTGTGAGTACCCCAATTATATTTGTGATATAAACCATTTTCGCTACAACCTAACTATTTAGTTGCGACATACACCTTTCAAAAAGAGTGTAGTGTTAAACTACTCGCTTGAATTGCATTTTCAGATGCGTTGGTGCAGACCAGAGTTTCTATTCGGATAAAATATTTCCGGGAACAATTTTTTTTAAATTTTCAGAATTTTCCGAAATTTCGTCCCATAATTTTCGCTCTAAATTTAAATTTAAGGCTGTTGCAAAATTCAAATAAGAATTGAAAATCAATTCGATAAAACTCCACACTGTACGATCAGCCATTTACAGAAAAGGTCCAGTAAAGTTTCTAAAATTACGGTAAATTTTAAAAATATTGAACTGTGAATATCGATCTGTGTTCGTTGCATTTTTTTCATAAACATTTTCATATAATTTTTACAAAAAAGTTCCCTACAGGAAATTCCCGGGAATGAAAGAAAAATGGAATGGAAATTTTAAACTGTAGTGAGTGTGTATGGGTGTTACAAGTGGGTGTGGGTACATACTTTATACTATCACTATGTCTACTAATGTGTGTTTGTGCATTGGAGTAAAGAACTATTTTGTTTTTCGGTGTATGTATATTTATGTGTACGTGTGTTAATATCTGTGTAGTAGGTTTTTGCGATTTTTTGTACTGTTTTCTATAAATTGATAATAAAAAAGGTAAAAAACGAATCCACTATTTTTTCTTGCCGCTGTTGGTTGTTGTTGGTGTGAGTATTTATTTCTTTGTTAGTTTAATTTTTTTTACCATGTACCGGGAATTTTATATAAATATAAAATAAAACTTGAACAAATTCTTTCTCTCTCACGTTTTACTTTCCACAGTCTTTTCAGGTGGTCTTTTTCGCACATGAATTTACATGTTTTGCTTAAATTACGAGGACACCCTTCTAGATACCTACAATGACTAAATTTTTCTATATATTTTCTTAATGAGTTTGTGTGGCTGTGTGTGCTTTAGAGTTTCTTTTCGTCTTTTTTTGTAGGATGTAAGTTGTTGTTTTCATAATTTAAGATTGTTTATGGTTGTACAATATTTCGTAAGTACGGTAGAGTTTGTATGTATGTTTATTACAAATGTAGCAAAGACATTAAAGCAATTAAGTATTTATAGTCCTTAGTAAGGAGTATGAATAAATGAACGAACGAACGAATGAATGAATGAATGAATGAACGAATGTTTTTGTGCGATGGTTATATAAATTTGTGTGTGTTTCTCAGTATTTAATGAATTCCTATGAATTAATAACTCGCATGTTAAGTTCACAAGATGTTTTTATGTTTCAGGTTTTAGTTTTTCCCTTTTAGTTACCCAATAATAACTTTGCATTGATTGCATTAATTACAGGGGATTTAACGATGTAGAAGAAATAATTGAACAAGGTAATTGATTTTAATTATATTTGATAATGTGTATTTGAAAGAGCTTTAAACAAGTTAGAACATTTCGTAAGGAATCTTAAGAAATATATTTACAATGAGTTTGAATAAATTTTGTACATAAATTAAATTAAATTGAAAGACTTATAAAACTAGTATTTGAGTTGCCGCTCAATGACTCAATGGTTTCTTTTGTATTTTTTCGAAATTCAAGGGAAATAAAAAAATGTTTATGGAAATAAAAATTAATCCTTTTTTAACCCAACTGCCGCTTGCCATATACATATGTTTTACCTAGAATAACCACCACTTTCAATCTCAATTTAATGATATTTTTTATGTTGTACAAGGAAACAAAAAAACAAAAACAAGTGCGAAAATGAAATAAAAATCCCTTGATAAGTAAACACACACACAATTAAATTCTCCTCGTACTTACCCTTTTTTGACTTTAAAAATTCACGATATTAAGAACTTCATTTTTATCGCCGTCATCATCATAATCAACTCCAGCACTTGAGTAGAAATATACAGACAAGTATTTATAATGCAGTCACTCAGCCAGTCAAACTGGAGAGAAAAGAAAGTGAGAAAAGGTAGCTTGAAATTAAAATTTCTGGTTCAATGTGGACAGGAAAAAATTTTAGGAAAAAAACTAAAATCAACAAAAGAAAATGTGAATTATTTAACACAAAAAATCCTCTGCTAAATGAAGAGGTAAAATGCAAGAATGAAACAATTGTTGGCGTTGTTGTGGATGCCAAAAACATAAACATATTTACAACACCATATTTAAACACCCTGCAAATAATAGGACAAGTCCAAACACGCGTGTAAAGAGTAGTCCACAAAGGACTAGGACTAGTCCAAAAGTAACCTAAACGTATGGAAAAAACCTGGTCTATTTAACATTACGATGTCCTAGGAGAGGATCATATAACCCACCTTTGGACCACTAAGGAGTAGTTTTAAAACTACTCCATAGTGTACACAAGAGGATTAGTTTTAACTTCGTTTAAAAACGAAAACATGTCGTTAAAAAATGAACACATGTCGTCTCACTACAAACACTTTTTAACAATGACATGGTCCATGCTTGCATTACATCGGACCAGTCCATGGAGTAGTCCATTTCATGAAATTGGATCTGGTGGTCCAATAATATTTGCAGGGTTTTAACACACACACACAGAAACACGCACATTGGATAACACATTTAAATTAGGGACGTAACGTAATGTATGATCTTTTTCCCATAACTACGATATCGATTCTCAAAATGAAATATCGGCGACACCGATAAGTATATTATTTTGAATTCATGTTAAAATAAGCAAAACTAAAGCAGTGCCATTTTTTTTTATTACAAAACACAACATAGAAAAAATTCTCTCAAATCTTTTTTAATTAAGCCTCAAGCCATTACTGCAGAAAAATTTGTTAATATAAAAAATGCGCATAGGAATAGCTTATCCCATCAACAATAAATTTCAGTGTTTTTATCAAATAATAAAAATTGGGAATTAAACACGAATAACAAAATCATTTAAATTAAATTTTGTATTCCCTCGAAAATTATTTTGAAAATAAACCGGCAGGTGCACGGCCTAAAAAAACTGACTGGCAACCCGCTTTTTAAATAAAGCGAGTTGTTTTTATTTTGTTTTTTCTTAACCTACTTACAACTACAATTAATGTTGGAAGAATTCCAATCAATTGTAGTGGGGAATGTAAGGAGAGATAAACTCACTGTTTATTGTTGATGATTTTGTTTAAACTTTGATATTGTTACAAATAGAACTTTTGCGGCAATTCTTATACGCTTTACAGTTTTATTTGGTTTAATATCTTTAGTTTTTCTAAAATCTTTATGGATGAAGTTTCCTGATGATCTGCCCTAAGCAACCAGTGAAATGCGCATAGGAATAGCTTATCCCATCAACAATAAATTTCAGTATTTTTTTAAATAATTGGGAATTAATAACACGAATAATAGCACGAATAACAAAATCATTTAAAATATAAAAAAAATTTAATTAAAAGATACTATTAATTTGTTTACTTTTGCAAATTTAATTAATATCACAAATTTTTTTAATTGAAATTAATTTTTATTTTTTCTCTGTTAAAGTATTCTCAACTTTTGCGGAGATAGGCGATTTCGTAAATCAATTTTAACCAGTCCTGCAGTGGAAAATTGTCTCTTAGATGCAATAAAACTAATTTATAAAAAGAAGATCTCAGGTATCTCCCTACTTATTCTTCAGGTGCTGTCAGTGAAGCATAATTTTGGATAAATTTACGATGCCACACAGTCTTACCAAGAAAACGTCTTATTTCCCTTAGCGATTTGGATATCGTGTAAACAATTATAGCAGAGATTTCATCAGGATCAGTACGAATGATGCCTTTCATATAAGGTGCACTAAATATCTAAGTTAAATTTTCTTTTCTCGACATTAGTTGTCGGACCTGATTCTCAAAAACAAAAAGCGACGGCCCTAAGAACTTCCAGAGGTCTTCTAAAACTATGGGAAATTACGAGAAAATCACATATTAGGCTGGACAGAGGCTCATCCTCCTCGGATACTCTTATAAGTTTTTCACAAATTCTCCAAAGGTCAATTCTCGTAGACTTGTTAGAACTTTTACTTGGTGCAGGGATGACCGTGTTTTCAACAATTTAAAAATGCAGAGTCATGTGCAGTAAATCAAGAAGTCGTTTTTTCGCTACGATTAATTCGATTGTCTCGGAAATATTCGAGCTTTGTATCGATGGTCATGAATTGTACTTACACAATAGGTTTTATTATTCTCTAAACCCACAAATCTTTCATTCAGGGCAATACTAAGCAACTCGCAAACTTTTGGGAATCTGACATAATCTCCATCTCAGTTAATTAATAGACTGTTTACTAGCGAGATATCGGCTTTGCTTATAGATTTTTACGTCCCTTCGAAGTTGCCAACAATTTTCAGCAAAATGTTTTTTATGATCATTAAGAAAATAAGCGGAAAATTATTAAACATAGAAATACATACAAGATAGAAAGTTTGAAAAACAGGCTGCTAATGTGTTGTTTCCAGGTTACAAGCAATTGATTGTGTAAAAAATGTATATGAAAATCACTCAGTTTTTTGAGTACTTCACCTGGAAACAGCACACAAAAGAAACAGTTTATTGTTCTCGTTTAGTTAAATATGAAATTGTTTGTTCATAAAAACTCAAAAAAGTATCGTCGTATCTCCAGTAAAATATCGCCGATATCGATATATTCGTAGACTGGAAGTTTCGGAGATATACCGATATATCGGTTACTGCCCTAATTTAAATATGAAAAAAATTCGTACAAAATACATACGACCAAAGCAGTAGAAGTTAAAAATAACAACAGCAGCAACAATAACAGGGAAAAAACTGAAATGGAGGGAATGAAAAATGAAAGCGTGTCAAAAGATACGATTGCTCAAGGACGAGGTGAGATGATGCCAAGGTATGGTTGTACATGTTGGTTACACCCAGCAATCATTTGAGGTACAAATACAATTTTAAAAGGTTTAAAATCAAAATCTTTTTTAGATGTTTTAGAAAAACTGAATTGTTAAAAGGAATTTCTTTCTTAGTGAAAATGTTTTTTGATTCAAAACTGAAAGTCACTTGCTAAATTGCTAAAACGTCGTACAAATGATGATAAACTGGGGGATCGATTCTCGCTCTTTCTGTCTGAATTTGTCGGATTTTGTGTGTTGATAACCAGGAGGCTTGTTCCTTATTTGGAAACTATGGCTTTTGACGTTATCCAGATAAACAGACGTATACAGATATTTGTTGTGCAAAAATAGCAACAAAAAAAATATAAAATAAAAACTTATGCAAGATATCTTTCTCTATCTATATATAAAATAGGATGTGTGTGTGTATGTAACGTATGGACTCCAAAACGGCTGGGCGGATTTTGATGAAATTTTCAGGGAATCTTTAGAATATTCAGGCGGGTGACACTGTGAAGTCTGATTTTTGATTTTCGGTCTGGGGGCGGAGGGTCGTGGAAAAATCCATAACTTGAGAACGGCTTGACAGATTTGAACGATTTTGTCTTAAAAATGATCGCCATGGTCCAACTTAGGTTTTTACGGAAAAAAAATTTTGCCCCGCCCACTTTTACGACCACTTTTTTCGATTTACCTAAAATCAGAAAACGGCTCCGTCGAGTTGACTAATTTTTCTTTCAAATGTTCGTATTAATCAACTTTAAGTTTTCATCGAAAGAAAAATTTACCACGCCTACTTTTACGCCCACTTTTTCTATTAAGCGCATAACTGGAGAACGACTTGACCGATTTGGACGATTTTTTCTTCAAAATGATCGTGGTTTAACTTAGGTTTTTACGGAAAGAAAATTTTGCCCCGCCCGCTTTTTCGATTTACCTAAAATCAGAAAACGGCTCTTTCACCAAATAAAAAAAAAAACAAAAAACATTGTCTATGCGCTGGCCTTAAGATGAAGTAATAAATAAATATAATTTCCAATTTGCCTTAAATACATGCGTTTCTTTTTTGATTGAGCCCATATCTACACCATATGTAAGTTATTTTGTAAAAAAAACTTAATGATAGGTTTTTCATGGATTTTTATTTAAAGGCCGTAAATTTCGTTTAAAGATCAATATAAATCGTCTGGTAATACAACACTAATGTTGGCTTAGGGCCAGCAACGCGGACCGGGTCAGCTAGTAAAAGTATAAAAACCAACAACAACATGGGATTTAATGAAATAAATTAGAGTCTGTCGTGGTTTTTTGCTCATATCTCAGCCATTTGTTGACCGATCTGGCTAAATTTCAAAATTTAACGGAGCTCATGTATAAACTTTAACCTTGTGTGAACGTTTAAAAAATTGCTTTATCAAGTACATAAAGCAAATGTTTTTCTTAAAGCTTCCTTTGTCATTTTTATTGAAGCAATTCTTGAGTTTATGGGTTAGAGAGGATTGAATTGTCTTGGTAAGTAATTCTCCCTTTTAAACTTAAAGTTGGTTGTAGGCGTTTTTGTTTTCATATATAAAATATAAATAGGCGTAGAGGAAAAATAGCATACAAAATAGGAAAATTGCAAAACTAAAATTTCTTAATATGTACACAGAAAAAATGTTTCCGAAAAATTTTTCAATTAAAAAATAAACTAATGTACAATAATTTTTTCAATAAAAACACATACTAAATTAAAATTTTTGTGTTGTGTTTTTTTTTGTTTATACAATTAAATTTTTAATTGACTTAATTTGTGTGGCATGGCTCGAGAATACAAGTCCGTTAATTGATGTGATCAATTCTTTTGCAGGGGCAAAATTAGTACAAAATGTAATTCTCTGAACGTATTGTTTAATTAAAGTCGATTTTCTATTTTTTCTGTGTATGGATACTAACGCATTTTCAAAGCACGTCTGGGCGATGACTAACTGTCTAATCATATTATTGCAGTGATGGGCACGTTGTCAACTCCTTTGTACGTTAATGGATTTGTATTGTCTAAAACTCGTTAAGAATTAATTCAGATAAAAGTAGCCAGCTTGTCCAAGTTCACATATGTTTTGTCATTAAAAAGTTTATTGGGTATTTTCGCATATTTATGTGCTTGTGTGTGTGCGTCTGTTCTACGGTCGATGTTGCTGTAGTCGTGTACTGTAATGATGATGACGCTCTCCTGTCGTTGTTTTTGTTGTTGTTGTTCCAGTTACTGTTACAGAATAAATGTTGCAGAAAAATATGGCGTCAGTCAAAAGTCACCGCAGCAAGTGTAATGTAAACGACAGCAAATAAATTGCATTTCACAAAATCCGTCCTACAAACCATATAACAAAAACAACTACAACAACAGCAAATACATCAGAAGATACCGAAAAAATAAAACGCAAAATAACGAACGTCTTTCTTAAAGTTTCAGTATCCATTTTTCTCGTAATTTTTTTTCTTTTTTTTTTTTTTTGCACTCACTTCTTGCAGTTTAAAAAGCAGCACATCAGAAAGTTTGTAATATTAACCATAAAACAACGTATGCGGCACACACATACTTAAGTTGCACGCATATACACAGTTGTTCGTTCTTTAGAACTTTTGAATAGAACTAAAGCCCTTAAGCCATATTTTGTAGTACACAAAACTTATAACCTGTACTGCAGGATACGCAAATAGCGTAACAATTTCAGAACTCGTACATGAGAGAATGACATTGAAATAAATGTGTAATAGAAATATTAGTCGTATAGTATTTCTATTACACATTAATTTAAACAAATACTTTATTTTAAAATAAAATAATAAATTTGCTTGGTGAAGGATCACACACGTGAAGCGAAGTAAAAACTTCGCTTACTTTTTGAAAAAAGATAGCATCTTTCACTCATTATTTAGTAGCTTTCTTCTGTAACTACATCTTTAACGACTTCTATAGGTAATTTTTCTGGAGGTATTTAAGTAAAAAATAATGACTTACTTTTGAATGCGTTCATTTTGGGACTTACCTTGTAAAATTCATTGGTTCTTTTAGTAGAATTGTAAGTAGTGCTTTTATGTTTTTCTGACTACTCAACACATTATTTTGTAGACGCAGTTTTTACTGGGTATCACGGTATTCAACACCTTAAATTTTAAAATATCTTAATTCCTCATCTATTTTCAGTCCAAAAAGTAGCCAACGCATTTACATACATTGGTTTTTATCGTCACTTCACACAGAAAAAAATACCAATCTAAAATCAACATGGAAAAATGTTGATTGAGAGTCATAGTAAATTTCTGCAAAAGTATGCCCTTTATTTATTTATTTAAATTTATCATTATTTCATATTAATTTTTAATGAAAAATATTTAAATAATCTTTAATCACGTTTATTTAAATATTATTCACTGAAAAAAAAAAATAAAAAAAAATGTTAAAATATAAATAAATATGGATTCAATATTGAATCCTTAAAAACCTGTTTTATATTAAAATCAAAAGTTTATCTTGTTGAATTAACATGCATACATAGTTAAGTATGTTAATTTTTTTATTTTCATTCTTAAAATATGCTATAAAAAGAAGACAATTCCCGAATTCTTTTAATTAAAATTATTTAGTTATATAGTACATCAAGTTTTCAAAGAAGAATGATGACGAACACCATATCGGGCCATTCTGCTGATTGATCTGTTAACAAAGGCGACTACAAATTAAGTGAAACATGTGTTACAGCGGTAAGTGTTTTAAATTATTCTGAAATAAATGCATATGTTGTCTCTGACGCTTCTTCACACTCAAACCAATTTGATTCTACATGAAATTCACGTTGTTTCAACTTGAAATAACTTTCATTCAACGTGATTCGGATTGTTATTTCAATATAAATGACATTTTGCGCTAACTCTACTGCAATGTTAAATTAACATGAATTATAGTTATTTTAAAAGAAAAAAATGTTGTTCGCAAGTAATTGTAAAATCAGGTTGAATTAACATGAAAAACGTATGAAGCAAAATCACCACCGAAAAATTTTAAATTAACCTTGTTTTCTACGTTTTTAACTTGATTTTTTTCTGTGTGCTTGAATGCATACATTCGAAATAGAGTTTTTGATTAATTTTTGCTCGTTTCATTAAAGTACATGCTCACGACTTTATTTAAGAAATTCAAAAGGCCTTGTTGCTATTGATTTGGTGCGCTTTATGGGCTGGAGAAGTCATTTGCCCATTTGTCTTCAAAAACGATGATGGTCAGAATGCGAAAAGTTGTTGAAAATTGGTGTTCCAGACTGCGCCATCTACGCGCCAGCTGGGGCGGCCACATGGCTGAAATCATATTTAAACATTAATTTCATAAAGTTTCCTTCCAATAAAGCCCGCTTAATTGATATTAAAAATATATTTCCTTGTTTTATTATGATTTAAACTTGTGTCACTCTATTAAAAACACCCTTTACATTATTGCAACATAAATCGACCTATTAGATTTCTTTAAATACCACTTCCGAAAATGCTATAAATTCATTGTAAATGTTGCTGTCGATATAACATTTGAAGAGCATAACTTTTATAATAGCTCTTTATCATGGCAGTTTTATGCGGGTAGGTCCACAATTGATCATTTGTCCTCTGGATACTATACACTGCGGTGAAGGGTGTCAAATGAACGGGTTTAACCGACCATAATTGTTTTGTTTGCTTTTTTTTTAATTATTTCAATTCAGTTAACACATTATTTTTTTTTTAAATTCGGAAAGGGAAACAGAATATTTAGAGCCAACATTTGAAAATTAAAAATTTTTTTTTTTTCCGAAACAATGTGTTTCGAAAAGAACGAATTTTTCTATTCTGATTTTTAAAAAAATGTATTCGATTATTTGATTAATTTATTTGAAGAGTATTTATTCAATTGAATGCCAGTAAAATGGCTTAATAAGCTCTACTTAAAGAAGAAAGCCCAACATCTACTTTTTTTTACAAAATTTCCTAACAAAATGCATATTCCACAATAGTTGTTTTCAATTGTGAGTTCGAGTCGAAAGAAAAGCATCGATTTGATAATTATAAAATATTTGTCTCATGTTAACACAGAAAAAATCATTTAAATTTAATTAATGTGACAATTGAATCATTTATTTTTTTTGAAAGAAAATTAAAAATATAATTTTGATTTAATTAACATTTTAGTTGTTTTAAAATAAATTTTGAATTAAAATAATAATTAAATAACAAAAAATTATTTCGTTTAAAATAAAATAATTTAACTTTGTGAAATTATCGTTTGAATTTGTCAAAATCAATCAACACATTGTTTGAAACGGCAAAGTTTTTTGATCATTTTTTTAATTAAAATTAAAAATACCATTTATTGAAAAAAAATATTCAAAATATTGAATTTTTACAATTTTTAGTAATCCATATAATAATTTTGGTAACAGGTGCAAAATCAACAAATGGGTTGCTTGATTCTATTAATTAAGTATAAATTTAATGATTAGAGACAATTTTTAATTTCTTCTGTGAACTTAAATAAGCAATTGCTGAAAATTAATGCCCCTGTCTGCTATTTCAAAGCGGGCTACTCTATCAGTGCAGAAACTGAACAAGAACAAGAAGTTGGTTAAGAAACTGGCCAATCCAATGACGCTATCTTGGCTTCTGAATCCAAATTCCTCGTCTCTTGGGTCCCGGTTTGAAAAAGGATGGTAAATTTCCTGGTTTTTGTCTCATCAAGAATCCATGATGGGTAATATTAAAGAATATTAAATAAAATTTCAAATGAATTATGTAAGTTTTTTGCTTGTCTGTTGCTTTTGGTCATGGTGACATTAAACAAAACGAATTAGTCCAAAATATCCATTAGTAAATCAAGTTCTTGGTAACTTTGTTGAAGAAAAACTGTCATTCTTTGGCCCACCTAAACGTTTGTACTAATTTGTGTTGTTATTAATACATTTTTGCATTTTAAAAATGTAGAATAAAGAAACATTTTGAAAAAACAAGAAAATAATGAAATCGTTAATAAAAATGGTCTGAAAAAATATCACAACAAAAACCCATACGTAACAAACAAGGTGTTCCTTTTTTGAAAACGAATACAACACTGTAAAATACTTTGACTTGTGTCAAAAAAATACAACACTGTGGTTAACAATTCAAACAAATATTTCATTTTGTTTTTAATTGTGTTTTGAAATGTAATAATTTAAAAACATTTTAAATTTCGCAATTCTAAGTGAAAATTAAGAATTTATGAAAAATTTACCAGAACCACTGGAACTATTTTGATACATGATTAGTTATCAGCTGTTGCTTACATAGCAAGCTAAGGTTACCTGGTGTGAGTTCGTCTTGGTAACAAATTTGCATTGTCATACAATATTTTCATATGAAAAATGAAGAAGGCGAATTCATTACAGATGAACTTAACAGCCCTGCTGATAACTTTTTTTTTAGCTTTATAACTGTTGGATGTCAAAATTTTGTTAAAAAAAAAAAACAAACTGCTTGAGCTTTTTGTAGGAGTTGTACTTGTTGATGTACAACTGAGAGATAACCTGTAATGAATTCGCCTTGTATAAAAAAAAGTAACAGTAACGCTTCACTTCACAAAATATTTGTCATATCCGAACACACCCTAAATTTCCAAAGCCTTTATGAACAAAGGCTCAAAAAATTAAATTTTAGACTCGTATAGCTGACCCACTTTCAAGTTCCTTTTTCTTGGGCAACTTGAAAAATGTTTAGATTTAAAAATTTTACTTTTACAAATTTCGCTTAAAACCGCTTATTTTAAAATTCGCCCCCCCCCCTCCCATTTATCTGCTCTATGCATCCGTATTGCAATATTGTGCTTCCATTACTCGTATAATTGTAGGTTGCAAATAGCAAAGTTTTACGTTTAATACAATTTAAAAGTTGAGTTCATTGTTAATTTAGACAACACTTAATTACTCTTTTAACTTAATGATAACTTTATCTTTGACTAATTTGTATACCATGCAACCCTTTCTGCCCCCGTCTGGCATTTCTTCTTCCTCAAACAACAAAAGCTTATCATGTGTTTGTTGTTGTTTTAAGAAAGTGTTAATAGAACTCTTGCTGGTACGTAGTTCATGCACTTGAAGAAAAATATTGTCAAAATTTAATGTTGCCAATGTTGTATGATAAAAAATATATTATCAATAGATTGCATTACGTTGCTGTTCTATATGATTACATATCGCACACTAGATCATAAAAAGGCACAATCAACTGGTTTTATAAACCAGTTCACAAATCAACTATATACACGTAGAAAAAAAATATGGTTGGAGGTAACCATATTATAAGAGCAACATACTATGGTTGGATTTTAACAATTTTTATGTTTGCAGTTTACCATGTTATGTTTAACTATGCCCATGGTATGGTTAAAATCAACAAAAATGTTCCCGAAATCAACCATAATATGGTCATAATTAACCATATTTTGGTTAATATCAACCATAATAATGATCAAAACTAACAATATTATGTTTAAAGTGTACCATAATATGGTCAAAATTTCCCTGAGTTTTGACAAAAGTAACCATATTATGGTCAGAATTAACAATAATATGGTCAATGTTAATCTTATTATGGTTACTTATTTCATAAATTTTTTTTATTTGTTTCTAGTGTCAAATTATAATTTTATTTAACTTTTTATTCCTGATAGGTGTTATGTTCCACTTTTACAAAAAAATCCCCTTTTCATTCATATTACAACCTGTGACGACCTTCATTACCATTTTTTCTTTTCTACTATTTTATTCTACGGAAATTAATGTGTTTTAATCAATAATTAATATAAAATGAATGAGAATTTTAAGCAAACCAAGTAAAATGCAAACGACCAGAATGTTGTTGCTTTTTAAACATATTATTTAAAATTTAAAGTTAAACATACAATGTTTTAAAATATTATAATTTCAAACATATTATTGTTATTAAAAATTAACCATAACATGGTCGGAAGCAACCATAATATGGTTATAGCTTTAAGGTGGATGAATTTAACCATAATATGTTTGCCGTGATAATAATATGGTATAGGTTACCATAATATGTTTAAGTGTGTTGTTGTAGCTTTATTTTATTAAAACAATGTATTGTTGAATTCAACCATATATGAAGTTTCATGGTAGGTAAACACTTTATTGTTAAATAGAAACAAAATATTATCAATCGTGATAAAAGTTTTGTTTAAAACAACAAAAGTTTGTTTGTTGCCATTGCAGGGACCATAATATGTTTTTTTTTAAACATACTCCAACCCTGTTTTTTCTCTGCGTGTAGCGACAACGAAAATTTCCTTTGCTTCACTGTCTTCTCTAACATTTTTGAAACTCAATTTGATTATAAAATTGAAACCATCTTCTTGAAGCCAGTTTTCTGCCACTCCTAAACATTTTAAGGGGGGTAAGTGTGTCATCTATATGATTATTTTTTCGTTGACAACATGATTGTGGGCTCGTTACAAGCATATTTCTGTTTTCCATGAGTGTAAATTTTTTATTTTGGTAAATTATTTACTGAAAATCGCTAAATAAAATTATTACAGATTATTGTAAAGATGTATTCGATTTGTATGTAAGAAAAAGTATACAAAAATATTTCACCTTTTTTAAATAGAAATCTAAATATAAGTAACGTTTTCTAAGTTCAAAAATCGAGATATCGCCACATCTGACAACCCAAGTAGTTTAAAAAAAAAAAATACTCTCAAATATTTACAAAGGAATGAAAAATACACGCAGAATTGAGAGTGGAAACAAAAAATACACACATTCTTAATTTTATTGGATGTGAATTTGGGATTTTTAAGTACGAAATATTTTGTATGTTAATTTCTTTAATAATATTGCAACAACAATACTTTGCAAAAACAATGCACGACACACAAGTAAACCAAATTCTTTACACGACACACAAGTAAATATTACAAATTCTCGCACACTCCACGACGAATATTATTTACGGTATTAAAAGGTTTTAAAAGAAACAAGTACTGTCTGGAGTGCATTTCTTTGAATTCTTGTACCTTGACAACACTAAATAAATTCTGCCGCGAACAGTAACGCATAGCATTTGTCATTGTGATTGAGCACAAACGTTTTGTACTCATATTTGATTTTTGTTTTGCCTTGGATTTTCAAATACATTTATGGAGGCTTTTAGTATCAACCACACAAGATACACTCAACAGGTCTATGCAACGATCTAGCTTAATGCATTTTATTTATTACTATTCACACTAGCAAAATACATACATTACTTCTAAAGGCTTCAGACTCCATAACTACACGCTGGTGGGTAGTATCATCTGTCTTTATTTCTTCAAAAATGAAGCCGGAGCTCGCGCTGTCTGTATTTCCGCACTATGATCAAAGTTTTTTTTATTAAAAAATATGGATGACTTTGATAAGGGCAAGATGTAGTTGTTACAGGATGGCGCTAGATCTAATTTTGGCGGTAAGCTGATTTCGAGAAATGGGCCTGTTAATTGGCCTCCAAGGTCTTGATATTTAACACTTCTAGATTATTTCTTATGGGGCTACGTGAAGTCACTGGTTTACTATGATAAACCAGCAACATTTGACGCCCTGGAGGCCAATATTGTTTGTGGTATTCGTGACAAAAGGCCAGCAATGCTCAAAAAAGTGGCCTAAACTTAGATGTCCAGATTTCATCTCGCCAAGAACAGACGCGGTGCCCATACGATTTATTCAAATTCATTTTCAAATATTAACATCATAATTATGTTTTGCTTAAAATATTACTTTTTGTGTTGTTTTTTACAATTTTAAGTTCTATTGGGCTTTAAAAACCCTTTTTATTTCATTATCTAAGCATCAACCAAAAAAAAAAAAAAGTAATGTGGACCTTGAGCCCGTTCTGGCGAAGCCGGCCAGAGTCTTTAATGGATGCCGAACCTGTAACTCTTTTACTTAGAGACCAGCGTAATACAAACTTGCCTTCGAGGGCGTCCAGGATACCAATACACAATGTAAAACGATACATAAAAAGCAACATGTAAATAATATAAATTTAAGTTAAAGTTCTGAAGCAAAAAACAATTTAATTAAAATTCGACAAATTGTTGATGTTGATTATTGTGCTAGACTTCCATCCATATTTTCAACATTCACTTCGTTTCAGTAGTGAAAACAAAAACTTTTCCCTTTTTTCAACTTTCCAACTTTTTTTTTTCAACATCCAGTTCTCATGACAACTGATAACAATGACAACAACAACGACAACTGGAACTACAGTAAATACAATAAAAATTTGTTAATAATAATTGTTAATAATAACGATGATAACGATGTTGCTGGCAATGAATGATACCGTAAAGATGACGAGAATGTTGTTATTGTTGATGCCAATAAGGATGTTGCGGATGGTGGAAAGGACCTTGATGATGGATTGGGTTAAATTGTACACTTTTAACGAAATGAATGTTTGTCTATGTGTAAAATGCCGACAAGTGGGTTAGAGAGTGGTTAAATGAGTAAGTGGTTGTTGTTGCCATTGGTAGCAACATCAGTAGCTGTAGCAGCAGCAATAACTTTGTTAGTTAGTGTATTTGCTTCCTGTTGTTGGTGCTGTTGTTGTTGTCATCATTGTTGTTGCTGCTATTACAAATTTCATAAAACGTTCAACAGCAAACTTTTCAAGTGAAAATATTTCGGCATCAAGGTAATATTTGATATTGCCACTTGAGTTGCTGATGCTGAACATGGTTGTTTGTTATAATTTTTTTATATCTACTACTGATGATGATGATGATGTTGTTATAGTACTTGCTGTTTCTCAATTTCATCATCTTTTCACTATCATCCAGTCCTTATCCAGAATTTAAATGGGTAGCACATACCTTGATTTCTAAAGTGGGTGGGCATGTGGCAAATTCATAACTTTTGAAATATTTTACACTTTCACATTTTAACACACACGCACACACAGCTCACAAGAATTGAGCTCCAGTTATTTAATAGATACGAGTAGACAGACAGTTAGAAAACAATTTTGTGCAATAACAAGCAGTTGTCGTAGCAACACAACGAGTGCAATTCACATTCGTAAAGTAGAAATCACTGATGCATAAAAATGTTGCTGTTGTTGATAATAATGATTAAAACGTAATTATGATGATGTATCGGTGGCTGCCAATGCCAATGCTGATGACGATGTTTTTGAAAATAAATGAGCTTTTCGACATTGACATTTATAGTGATTTCAATGTTATAAATGATCAGCGAGGTGGGTTCTGAGATTTATGACAATCAAGATCGCTTCTCATATTATTGTTAGTGCTTATAAGCCCCTTTGTTGATTTTACAACGTTTTCACAACTTACCGACAGAGATAAAACTAGAAACACGCTCCATTTCTAAAACAAAACCCAATAACAACAATTACGAAAGCAATGCCTACATACATAAATAACTTTTGCCACATATGTACTTGCAATACATACAACTATTTTATGTATGCACCTATGCATATGCTTGCCGAAATAAAATAAAACACTGTGTCATTGCCAATAAAATAAAAATATCGAAAAGCTTTATAGGTAATTTTAAAATCCATTTAGGACATAAATAAATTAACTAAAAATCACCTGTGGTGAATGGTACATTAAAAAAAGTTTTTTTTTATATCTGGGCAACCAGCCCTCGATCTTGAAATCTCACGAGTCTTAGGCTAAAAGTTACACAACTCAGCTACGAACACTTTCACTGAGCTTGTTTCTTTATTTGAGCGGTATATCATGTACATACATTAATGTTTATGGGTGTGTTGTGCTATGAGAAAAATATTTTGAATCGATTTTATGCGAAATAAAATCAAAAATTTCTTTTAAACTTTTCTTAGAATATTGAAAAAAAGTCTTTACTTAAAATTTTTTAAAACCCCGATTTCATATAGAATCGAAAACGTGTTCGAATGAACTTTCGATCCGAATAAAATTTCGTCACGTATCAAAATCGGGATTGCGGCATTCGAAAGCTTCCGAATCGAAATTTGTTAAATGCTTGTGTATAAATCACTATTAACAGTGTTAATAGTGACTTCGGCTTATCGGTTTTTGGCGCTTGCCAAAAGAGTAACGCAAAATTTTACAAATTCAGAAAATTTGCAAAAATAGCTAAAATTCTCGAAAGCCATTTCATTGATTAAAAGTCCCTAAAAGTACAAGGAGTGGCAAAACTTCGATAAAAAATTTTAAATTAGCAAAAATTTGCAAACAGCTGCATGAAAGCAAAGTCTAATATTTATTAAAACTTGTTAAAGCTGTAATGAATCAGATAACTTACAGAAAAAGTCGCCGATATTGCGAACATGGTTAAAATTCGCGAATAATTGCAAACTTGAAAACAAACCCTAAAATTTATTTGAAATCGCTAAATCTGTTAAAAAAAACAAAATTTCAACAATTAACAAAAAAAAAATAATTACAAAAATAGTGAAAATTCGCGAATATTTTTAATATGTAATTGGAATAAGCCATAAAATTGATTAAAAAATTGTTTTTTCTTAACCTACTTACAACTACAATGAATGTTGGAAAAATTCCAATCAATTGTAGTGGGGAATGTAGGAAGAGATAAACTCAGTGTTTATTGTTAATGTTTTGGTTTAAGCTTTGATATTGTTGCAAGTAAAACTGTTGCTTATAATTCTTATTCGCTTAACACTTCTGTTTGCTTAATATCTTTAGTTTTTCTAAAATCTTTGGATGAAGTTTCCTGACGCATTTCCCATTCGCATGGGAATAACTTATCCCTTTAACAACATATTTTAGTGTTTTTATCAAGAATACAAATTGAGAATTTAGCACGACTAACAAAATCTTTTAAAATAGTTATCAACATTTAAAGATATTCAGCATTGTTATGATCGTTCATCGCATGATTGAAAATCGCATAATGCCAGATTTATTTCACGGTGTTGTCTTGTGCCATCGTTTCATACAAATATCCTAGTTCCCTTAAGCCTACTTTTGCAATTGAAGTCGCCAAACTTCTTGCGATTGCGATTTACAGAACACGTACTGTACGATTCAAGACAGAATTGCAAATGTTAAGCGTTTTTCGATTGTCAAAAGATGCCCGATTTATTTTAAAGCTTTAAAATAAAATGTTTAAAAAGGTTAAATACACTTTCATTTTTTTTTTGTATAAAACTTTTATTTTGTAAATTTTTTTCTCCAAAAATATAAAAATTAAATTTTTGGCGATTTTCGGTATACTATTTGGCGATGAAGGTTAAAAAAAATTTGACAGTCCTGTTTGCAGCCGGTAGTTGATTTGTTTTGGTCCAAAATTTTTCAAATCACTTGAAATTAAACTTATTCTTTTTATAGACTGACAGAAGGATACATTTGTTTTTGTTTTTGTGTGGAGTTCGGTTATCAAAATTTCTTACAAATAACTAACATCATAGTTTACGTATGGGGGTCTAATCGAAAAGTTAAGCAAATACAAGAGAACCAGTTTTTGTACAAATGTAAATCCCACCCGTATGGACCAATATGGACTATCGACCTACCTTAGGCGGTATAACCTACCCAAGTGGGTAATAACCAATAGATGGCCTGGATGCCTGCTGGAAGCCCCATCTCCTGGATCGGATACTTTAGCCTCATTATTTAATATTGGAGGCCGTATTCTCATTATAGGATCGTCGGGAACATGTATCGCTCATTTTCTGCAAAGTCGTCATAACTAAAAAAATACATTTCGAAATAAACGTATTTAAAGTTCTTAATTTGCCTGCTCTTTAATCGGGGAAAGAATAAAAGATATCAAGCAGTGTTCGTGGAAAACACAAACGATTATAGTGTTTGTGTAGAAAATCGTTAAAAAATAAAGTTTTCCTGTTTGTAATCTTTCGAACACAAAAATAATACTATTCTTATAAGAGTCAACAAAAAGATTAGAACATTAAATTCCTCAGGACTACAACAATGAAACAATAGAAAAAACAACAGGCATTTCGTTGCTAAAAAATGTAAATGAACAAAAAAAAAATGACGTCAAACGTCACACACGAAGAAAATCACTGCAAACAGCTGCGATTGTGAGGCCACTTTATTAGTACATTCTGATTTAATTCCGTTCGGGTTTTTTTCAACCACAAACTTCATTGTGTTCGGTGCAGCTCATTTCTTTTGTGCGAAGCGCCATTTTGGCTGGTAAAAAAACCACTAATTTTTTACAAAAACAAAATACACATACGAAAAACAAAAAGCCAGCAAAATAATTTTACAGAAACAAAACATATATGTACACAATACACACACAAGCTATTCGTTTAAAATTGTTCGTTTGTTCATTTATTTATCAATGTAAAAAAAGAAACATTATAGAACATTAAAATAAAATGTTTGTCACTATATAGTGTTCGGCTCTTTCTTAAAAGTAGTTACGGACGGTATTAAGGGTTGTGGTCGTCTACACAAACACTAAACAAATCGATATCGTTCCTGCGTGTACGAGCCGAACACTAAATAATTTACTGTCTATTTTTGAACACTGATATTAAGATAACCAGTGAAATGCGTAGGAATAGCTTATCCCATCAACAATAAATTTCAGTGTTTTTAACAAAAATAAAAAATGGGCATCAAGCACAAATAACAAAATCATTTAAATTTTAACACAATATAAAGATAAACATAGCGAACAGTTTTGCATCACTAACTACCATTTTTTTTAAGTTATGACGACGTTGCAGCAAATTAGCGATATGTATATATATTTTTACGTATGTTTGTGTATGTAAACATATTTCTCTTAAAAGCAGATTTTGAGTTTTAAACACTTTTAAAGTTCAGAGTAGTGACTGTTTGTTTGATCTTCAAATTTACAGCCATTTTCACTACATTTAAAGTTCATAACTTTTCGGCAATAAAAAATTTTATATTGAAAATATCGTTAATGCACTTTAAAGTTCGTGTATGTAAAAGAAAATAAAAATTTGGCTTTCGAGATAATTTTGTAAAAATATTATTATGTACTTGTACTTGTACTTTTATTTATTTATTTTTTGTTTGAAAAACAGTAATAGATTGAGAGACTGAATGGCGAGTGTTTTAAGTGCGTTTTCGTCCTTTGCATTAAAAAATAATAATATTTAAAGATGCTTATGATGGCAAAATTAAAAACTTAGAATAAAATTGTAGTGTTTTGTTTCTTCTTTTATTGACAAGTGAAATATGAAATGTTGTTTTACTGAAACAGAAAAATGTACGTCTACCAACAAAACAAAACTAACGAAATCAAATTCTTTGCAATGCCTTCTTTAGAAGTTATACTACATTAATCTCTATCACTGCCATCTAAATTGCCTAGACAGATATGGTGTTGGCTTAGCTAAACGCTGGGAAAGTTGGATAAATGAATGAGTTGATTTTTAATTTTTTTTTTTGAGATCTACCACCCATTTATTTTAAGCTTTCTTCTAGTCCTTGTTGGGGGAGAAATCCAGGAAAAAGCCAACAACCCTTTGATTTTATATTTTATGAACAATTCTGTCTGACTGACAGACAATCTGAGTGGTACATTTGTCGCTGCTGCTGCCATTTGTTTTAACTGACTGTCTTTTTTCTTGTTTTGTTTTTTTTTTTTACCAAATTCAAATTTAAACCAAAGTCATCTAACTTATAGCCTTTTTTATGTACATTTAAGTATTGTGTGTATGTGTGTGCTTATATTTATGTATGGCTTTTTTTTTGGTGTTTGTATGTACGAATGTGTGTTAACTTGGCTTGTGCTTTTAGTACTGACTACGTCTAAATTAAGTTGTTATCCAGTGGAAAAATATGCAAATTGTTTTTGGTTCATGTCAGACATAAACTTTTTTATGGCCAAGTGACATGTAAGTGCCTGAAAGCATCGTACAATTGGCAGTAGTGGTCGATAGCTTGAGATCTCTTCTTCTGAGTGCGAAAATTATAAGAAACAAAATATTTTTAGTCATTCAGACGATATTTCAAAATTTGTTCTACAACAAAATATTCAAAATATAATATTATCTTGCATTTTTTCCCTTTGTCAGTTACGAAAAGTTTATGCAACTTAAAGAAATAAACAAATGGAAACAAGAGGACAAGAGGAATTGGTCAAAGGTTGTTTTTAAATTGTACAAAATTGTTTTTAAAATTCAATTTTCTGTTAAAATACAATTGAGTGGATTGCACTAAACAAATTTTAATTTCAGCTATTCTAACAGGTGTGAATAATCAAAATTGGGAAAAATCTGCAGGAAACGGTATTTATAGTACGACAGCAAAACGCAGCGACCAGACTTGCCATCGCTACACAGAAAAAAATGTTGCACCAGTAAAAGCATTAATAAAAAATAAAATCAGTTTTAATTAAAAATTTAATTAAGTGAATTAAATGTTTAGTCAAGTGAAGTAAACTTTTAATCAAGTAAATCAAGTGAACGTTTAATTGATATTATTAATTTGTTAAAGATTATTAAAGATTAAACAAAAATTAAGGATTAAAATTTATTGTTTTAAATCCTTAACTGCTTGCGTATTTAATTAAAATTGTTTTCGAAAACAGCGTAGCAAAAATGAATGCACCAAAGAGAAACTATCAGCATTTAATCATGTACCTATCACTTCCGTTTTATTTTGTTTTGAAAAACAGGCAGTAAACTTTTATTTTGAACAAATGTAGGGTCAAATATAGATCTAAAGGCATTTAAAAAAAAATCAAAAAACATTTTGATTCGTATGTAATTGCAATCAGTTTCGCACTTTGCTTAAGCAAATGACAGTTTCAAAAATTTAAACTAAAAGTTTTCTTTAGTTCAATATGGTTTGACACTTATGATTAACATGTATTCGCACAGTTGCTCAAGCCAGCTTATGCATATTATAGTTGGGCCTTTACAAGTGACTTATTGCCTGTTTTAAGATCGCGAGCGCAAAAGTGACTCGTTAAACTAATATTGTAAACAAAGGCAATATTTCAAAATTTGTAAATTTTGCGCTCGCGTTCTACAACAGGCATTTAATTTACATGATTACGTCCGAATTTATAAAAATTTTTTAATTTAATAAAGGCTTACAAAGCAAATTTTGTATAAAAATTTGCCTTAATAAACGTTTGTTAAATTTAATAATCGTTTATTAATACGGGGGTTAGTCCTTATCTTTATTTTAAATTCTACTTTTGTGCCTTACTGACGTTTACGAAACTGAGTTTTAACGTTCCTCGTGCTATTTTTCTTTTATCTTGTTATTTTTATATATTTTTATCACAAATTTTTTAAATTTTTAACGCATATATTTATATTTTAAGTGCATTTCTTATGCGCATAAAACTCGATTTTAACTGCATAAAAGTCCGGGCCCTGGTTATCATATTAGTTTGCTAATAACTAACAAATGACTGTAAATTTGGGCATAAAAGATCCAAACGTTAAGAAAGCAGAAAAGAAGATTGTTTTTGCTTGGTAGTAAATTTTCGGAAGCAAATCCGATCAAAAACCCAACAATTTTTATTTAGCATGTAAAGTGTTTTCAACTAATAGATAGTGGTGGATGGGGTGAGGATAGTGAACATGAAATAGAGAACAGGACTAGATGGCGTATGACTTAAACTATTAGTTAAACTCGTTTCTGTAGCTGTTACATTTCGTCTGGCGCCACAATTTAAAGCTTTTTTGAGGAATGGAATGAATGTATCTGCGAAATCAAATAAAAGGCGTAAGTTTGTATGTGTGAGAGAGAAAATATGGTGGATTTGTAAACACAGCCGAGTTTTGTGTATCTTTGTTAAGTGAATTGAATTTTCAACATTAAAGAGTGGAAACTTAAAACATAAATGAAACTGAACAGTAATTGTATTACCGTCCAAAAATAAAACAGCAATAAAAAGGACAAACAAAAAATAAAAAATCTGAAGAAACAAAAACTTTAACAAAGTAAGTGCCCTACAACTTTGTTCTATTACCAACAACATATTTAATTTTTTTTTTTGCTTGTTTTCTTAAGCATTTTATCGTGTCCTCTTCAAACTAACAGAAAGGAAAGTTTTTCTTTTTAACTTTCCATTCCCAAAGTGTGAACTTAAAAAATGTTTTGGTCTCACATTCATTTGTTAAGTTTGTGACCACCTCCTGCCACCACCTTCGTCACTAGTGGTCGATGTGTATGCACTTGTGGTTTAATTGAGCCAATTTCTGTGGTGGAAGGGCTCACACTCTTGATGTCCTAGTAACATGGGTTTTACGTGTTTACAGTGCGTGTGAAATTGCAGCAAATATTTGCAACATGCAGCAGTTGCAGTAGCAGGCAACATTCAATCTTATAATCAACTAACTCTATAAGTATGAACGTACGTATGATGTTAAATGCAAACTATTGCACGGTTGGAACGAGCGGAACAGAAACGCAGATTTCATACGGAACAGAAACCATCATCATGTTTTCTGATTTGAGGGTTTTGTTAAAGGTGTTGAAGTCAACTTTTATTGGGTTGAGATGTTCTCTTTTTCCCTGATTTTTTTTAATAGATTTTTGCAAAGTTCGCTTTAGAGTTGGAGCTGCAATTTAAGGTTGTAAATATTGTGGCGTTTGCTGTTAAACACACACTTGTAGTTTCTTTTCATGTTCCTGGTTATTGGCGACATTCCAGTTAGATATAAATTAAGTTGTTACCAAACAAGAAGCAGGCAAACAAAAAAGCGGCAACATGTTTTTATAGTTTTAAATTAAAAATAAAGAAACACATACACTCTCAGTTGCACTTTTACATCTGACTCATTCTCCTGAATTAATTTAATCACAAATTGCAATTTGTTTATTCGCTTAAAAGTACATGAGTTTTAGACTGATAACAGTGGTATTTACGCTTAAATTTTTTAAAATTTTTTTTTGTTCTTTAAGGTTTTTTATAAATTGCCATATATTGTTATCCCCTGGAAATTGTACGTCGGCGACCTTGAATCAATATTTCCTTAAAATTACTATAACAATTTTAATTCAAAGTTAGAAATTAAAGTACTTTATGGTTTTTGTTCTGTTTTTTTCCATTTTGTTTTTTTTTATACAGTTTTTATCGCTTATTAGCATTTCAAAATTTTGACGTTTTCTTGTGCTTTGAAACAAGAAATGTTTTAATAAAAATCAGCATATTAAAAAAAAAACTATTTTATTTGCATCGAAATTGTAAAAACTATTCAATGTTTAATCAAATTGTGGCAAATTTAGCTTTGATGAAATCATTTTTGTGAGTTTCTTTTTGTACTTGGCTCAAGTTTGAAACGATGCTTCAAATAACAAGTTTGGATGCATAAAAGCGTAAAATCCGATTATGTACCAGTTTGCAAAAAGGCGATAAATACTGAATTTTTAAGGAGTTTCTGCGAAAACAAACATAACTTTTAGCGAAAAGCTTTTATTGATTACAAAACGTGATGATCAAAATTCTTTTTTAAAACCAGGTTTGGGCACAATTTGTCCGACATAAGGTGACCAAAGGAAAAATAATTTGTAGCAGTGTTCGAAAATAAAAAGTACATTACTTAGCGTTCGGCTCACACACCCAAAATCGATATCGATTTTTTTTGTGATTGTGTAGACGAACACAACCCTTAATACCGTTTGTAACTATTTTCAAGAAATAATCGAACATTATATAATGTTCTGTTCTTCATTAAAAAACATAACAATTGTAGAGAAACTGTAGACAAACATTTTATTTAGATGTTCTATAATGTTTCTTTTTTGATAAAAAAATCAACAAACAAAACATTTTAGCAACGACCGCACCACAAAAAGCTTGAGTGTGTATTGTGTACATGTTTTGTTTGTGTAAAATTATTTTGCTGGCTTTTTGTTTTTTTTTTCGTATGTGTATTTTGTTTTTGTAAAAAATGTTTTGTTTTTTAAACAGCCAAAAGGGAAGAACATTAATGAGCCGAACCGAACACAATGAAGTTTGTTGATTTTAAAAAACCCGAACGGAATTTAATGTTCTCATCTTTTGTTGAGTTTGATAAAAAACAGTATTCTTTTTGTGTTCGAAAAATGACAAACAGGGAAACGTTATTTTAATAATTTTCTACGCTTACACTATTAGCGTTTGTGTTTTCCACAAATCTACTGAACCGAGCACTAAGGAACGGTATTTAGTGTTTATTTTCGAACACTGATTTTTAGTATTAAAGCGGCCAATGCACTTGCAATATAATTGTTACATTTTCGTTCTGCACAATTATATCGCTTATGTGTATGTGATACAGGGCTGCCAGGTAATTTTTTCCTTGTCCCCAAAAAATTTGAAAAAAATCCCCAAAAATCCCCAAACTAAAAATCAAAACCTTTAAAAGTTAATATTTTCTTTTGTGTTTTTTCTGACCAAATTTTTAATCTTGTTAATTGAAAGTTTTAATTTTTTTTTTTTAAATAGTACGAAAAATATTAATGGCAAATCCCCAAAATAAAATTTTTTAGTATTTTATTTTGTTTGTAGCGACAATTTTTTTTTTTTTGATAAAAACACTGAAATTTATTGTTGATGGTATAAGCTATTCCTATGCTCATTTCATTTGATCTGGCCTAAGCAACCAGTGAAATGCGCATAGGAATAGCTTATCCCATCAACAATAAATTTCAGTGTTTTTATCAAGAATAAAAATTGGGAATTAAGAACGAATAACAAAATCATTTAAATTTTGTATAGATAATTATTGCGACTCATATTGCAGTAAATGTCAAATTTATGTTATCTTTGATGTGGACAGATATTTTTTGTACATATTTATTGCCGTCAATTTATGTTGCAATAACTGTCAGGCCATTTTCGACAAATTGGGTTTGTAATTGAGAAAAAAAATTAAAGAAAATATGTGAGAAACAAATTAAATTTGTGAAATGGTAGCAAATTATAATTGAATTTAATAAACACTGAAATAAAATAACAAAAATTATTTTTATTAATATAATTTTTTTCCTATTGTTTGTTTGTTTAAGTTTGAGTTCTTTTTTATATAAAAATTTAAATTTTACTTAAACAAAAAAAAAAAATTTAATAAAATTAATATTTTATTTAAAAAAGACCTCAAGCTTAAACAAATTGAAATACATTAGAATAATAAAGTCGATTAAGAAAGAATTTATTTTAATAAAAATAATTTTTGCATGATGGCGCTAGTTTTTACACTGCACCTTCTTCCTTGATTTATTTTCAAATTATGAGTTAACATAAATACGTTTTCCCATGCCTTGAACATAAGCTGAGCAATAAGAAAAATTGCTCTGTTATTCTGCCGATGTTATTGCCAACTTGCTGAGATATTTATCTTTAATGTAGACCTAGGGTAATGAATTTTAGCGATCGAGATTTAGCTTTAGCTAAGCGAATAACAGAATACGGCTGCAGGTGTTGCTGAGTTGACAATTCTTGGTCGGTGTTCCTTTAACTCTTATTTATTTAAAGCTAATAAAAACTGGAATTTTCTTCGAAAGTGCAGACTATTATTCACTTGGGAGTGGCAAGAAATGTTTCCTCTACCTGACTGTCCAAGCAACTTACTACTTTCGGTCATAGACCAAGAAGTGTCCGGGCAATGGATTTCCAGCTTGACTTAAAAGCTACGTAAAGTGAGAAAGCGATCAGTCATTTAGCTTGAATTGCCGAAGTACATCATCAAATCTAAGGCAAGTAGGTAAACGATTTAAAAATGTTTGCTGAAGCATGGCTGCAACGTAAGATTTGCCACACATAAAGCAGCTCTATCACCAATCTAGGAAAAGAGGGCCAGCAACCCAGCTTTCAGAAATCAACAATTCCAAAGAATTATTGGCGATTTATGCACCTGGGGTAGTAAGTAGGAGGAATATATATTTATGTATATGTATGGGTCATTCCACGCTTAATCAAAACATTTTTTTTTTACTTTCCCAATTATGTGATATTTTTTATTGAACTTGGCTTTCTGGTTACTATTGACATTTTTTGATAGTTCGTTCAAAACACACGTAATTTTTAGTTTTTTGTTCATAAATTTCCTAATAATGGCCCAAATTGAAATTTTTTTTAGATGTTTCTACAGAGATAAAAAAGTGTTTTGATACGGATTTTTGGATTTTATATTTTAAATCGTGTTTTTGAAAATCTTAATTTGATATATAATTTCTTTTTTGGAACGTTTAAATAACTCTTTCCCCACTGTGCAAGTAAATGCATTAAAACATGTGAGTGCATGTATGTATTAATTTTATGTCTGTGAACCTCTTTTGTATGGTTCTTTTTTTGGTTCTTTTATTTGTTGCCAACTTCCGGCAATTTATATATAATTTGAGTTTGACTGTGTGTGTGTGTGTGTGTGTGTCTGAGTTTTTGTTGTTTATGCCAACACATAATCAAATTAAGCAATTACTCTGTTTATTACTGCTTTTGAGCTTGTTGTTTCTTAATTTTTTTTTGCATTCTCTTTGTGTTCATTTTACTTTATTCTGTTGTTGTAGTTGTAGCTTAAGTTTGTTTTGTTGTTTGTAAAAAAAAAAATTAAATTTTTCATTTGTGCTCGTATGACGTCCTTGTTCGCATAAAAATAGTGATTTGGCAATTATTTGCCGCTTGTGCATAAAGTGAATTCAACAAATAAAATAAATTGCATTTAAAAACGAACATCACTTTGTGTGCTGCTCATGTCAATAACATTTCTGTGTGTGAGTTTGGATGTTTGCGTGTATGTATGTGTTTTTGTTTGTTGTTACTGTTATTCATTATGGTAATTATTAAGTTAATTTCAAATACTAGATATTTATCTACAACCGAAAATAATAAAAAAAAAACTTTGAAATATTAAAGAGTTTGTGTGAATAAACATAAAAGGGACTTGTTTGTTGTTGATTAGGGAGGGGCACAGGTTAAAAAATGAACAGGTTACAGAGGTTTCCTTTCCGACCATGATTATAGACTTGTTTTAATAACTTTATTAAGTTACAATTGGCAGTCAGAGCATTGTAATTAATGGTAAAGCGTCATGCTGGCACTGGGAAGTTATAAAATATTTCAGTTTAAAGGGAACTTTTAACAACACATTGTTTTTAACTATGAAGTGCTTTAAGGATGTGCATAAAATATAAAATCTTTTATTTTTTTAACAGAATTCTTACACTTGTTAGACAACATACAAAATATTTAAAAAGCAATTTCTTATTTAACTTTTATCCTTAACTTCAAGCTGATTTTATCGATAAAACATTTTCAATCTTTTGTCTACAAGCCAACAAATGAAAAACAAAAGAAAACAAAAACTGCAACATTTATCTACAAATCTAAGCAAGGAGCAAGAAACATTTTCAAGTTGCCTTAAATTTGAGTTAAGTAAAATTTATGGTTTTTAATATATTTTATCCATTTTGTACATGTTTGTGGATATTGACCACACATCCACAAGATGCTGATAAGCAACGAAGCCTGTGCTTCTTTGTATGTACAAACATATGCCACAGTTACTCACTGGTCAGATATTTTTTGTTTTTCGCACACAATAGTTCATATGAATTCTTGGAATATTCGATAGTTAAACATGCTGCAGTGTTTGTGTGCATCTATCTGTCTGCCTGGGTTACATTTGTATGTTTAAGTGTGTGCAATTTACGCCCCCTTTTTAAAAGCAAATGAAAAAAAAACTAATTGTTGGCTACTTCAGTGTATCTACTTATGTGTAAGTACGTGGGTAGGTTCTTAAGTGAATTTCAATTGACTTTTTATCGGGTTAAGAAATGAATTCGTAAGAAGGTAAACATATCTTTTGAACCTGCATCGAGGAGTTTTATTTTCCGTGAACGGGAATATAAATCATTTGCCAGTACAGCGGCACAAGCAAGATGAATTAGATTTTGATAAAAATGATAACCGTTTTAAGGGAAAAAATTCAACAGAAAAATCTTAGTTGTTTGTATTACTTTGCATAACTAGGCGAGTCCAGCAGAGGTCGGTAAATATCTCTTTATTTGCAAAATATGTGCCACTTTTGTCAAAACTGAAAAGAAAAATCCATCCTTGCGTACTTGAATCATGCCGAAGTAGTGTAAATAGTACGGTAAATACGGATTTTCTTAAATCAAGTGCGGCATGCTTGATTGAAGTACGGATTTTGCCCTATTTTTAAAATTCGAAAACGTTTTTGAAATAAGTAAAAGCGAGAATAATTAAACTCAAAATGTGCTTGGCTCTCGAATTTCTAAGAGCCAGTTTTTGACATAGAGATCAGCGATTAAATTAGAACTAATCTTTGAAATTCGTTTTTGGGTAGTCGATTATTTCATTTTGTTTCCAAGTTTAAACGCCCAAAGTTGGCGGTTTAAACTTGCGACAGAACTTTCAAAAGTACGAACAGCTTATGAAAGGAAATATTTTTTATATTTTTTTTTTATTTAAAGTTTTATTAAATATTCTACCCTCAAGCTTAATAATTAAAAGTAATTATAAAATAAAGGTCAAATAAGAATAAATATCTATTTATAAATATATAATATTATATAACACAATACAAAATTCTCGCCTTTTCTTCTTCTTTTTCACGTTAAGAACAGTAATTTGATGACAATTTTTGGTATTTGTTTTAAACTGCCATACTTATACATAAAAGTATTGTCAATTCATATGGCAATGCTAAAAGCTTTAATCTTTCACTCAAAAACGCCACAGAAGATTAAGGCTAGATTAATTTTATTATAAGATTAACAAATCTTACTATTGATCCTGGTTTAAACTCTAAGTAAAAAACCCGCTCTAAGTTGGTTTAATTCCGAACTCGAACTTGAAATAATCCGAATGTAAAACTTGATTGATTATCACAAGGAACAAGAGAGAGAGAGAGAGAGAGAGAGAGAGAGAGAAAATGTTTTTGTATTTACATACCCCCCGTGTACTCATATGTTTGTTTCACATTTGTTGTAATTCCCCCTTTTGTTTACAGAAGAGCTCACAATTATAAGACACCAGCATTATGTCCGATATGGGCTTCGTAATCATTCTACTTTGAAAATTTGCAGTATTTAACTAAATAGATTTAACAAATAGAATTCGGGAATTTTTTCTTCTTATTTAACTTTTTAAACATGATAAAAAAATGTATGTTTTCCTCTTTTATATTTTTCTCTTGTGTATTGCTGCTGTTTCTACACAAAACAGGCAATTTTTTTTACCTTTTTTGTAGTATGTATTGTTGTTGTTTCTACAACAAACTTTTAGTCTGAATTTACACGTTTCATCTTTTGATGCTCAACTTCTTTTCAATTCCCTTTTAAAGAAGCCAATATATTCACACGCAGCAATCGGTTTCAACTACAAAACAACAACAATTTTATTAATAGCGAATCAAAGAGAAAAAGAAAAGAAAAAAATTACATGCAGCCATCGTTATGCATATACCAACGAATAAAAACACAAAGCGTACTGACCGAGTACAGGCATCTCTTTACTAACCGGCTTTCTTCTTTCTTCTCTCACCTAAAAACTTAAGAGTTGAGCATCAAAAGATGAAACGTGTAAAAGCAGACTTACAACCACACACGTATGTGCGAAACAAAATATTAAGGGTTTACAAAAGTAATCCCATTTCGCATTGTTTTAAGTACTTTTTAGTGTTTTTCGTACTTAAAGTAAGTGGGAAAAACTTTAATTAAGTACGAGGTTTTTCTTTCTGTGTAATGACTGCACTTTTGTTGCTCGCATCCTTCTGGACTTAAGAAAAATGGCATGTCAGTAATAAAATAATTTCTGTTGAAAGTTTTTCGAGCCTACTCAAGTATTAACTATAAATCGGATCCCCAATATGTTTTACAATACAATCGATTTGATATCTTTTCTAAGGCCATTATTTTAGTATGAAGACAAACATTTTCATTTATGGTTTTCAGATCTTTGCCAATTGAGCCGTTATGCTGCGTTTAAACATGATGCAGTTTCAATTAGTACCAAGTTCTTGCTGTAAAGTTTTCGCAATTGCGGGCCTAAAATTTCTGGGAATCTTCTGACGATAGAAAGTGGTGTTTCTTGAAACATGTAAAGATCAACCCGGGTTCGAATCCCAGCTCAGCCAGGAAAAATTATCAATAAATTTTAATAAAAAATTCCAAGTTGTTAAATTCCTTCCCTCAGTGAAAATAATTTAATGAAAGTTAAATTTGATGCACTCAAGCCTAATTAAAGAATATCAAAAATTGAAAATAAACAGTTCAACTAAAAATCAAAATTGTTCTTAGAAATAGCTATGGCACAAGCTCTAATGTTTACATTTGTACTTTAATTTGTACAAATGAAAATGTCGACGAAAGTGGACAAAAAAAACATAATAAACAAATGTATTCAGGTTTTCAAGACAAAGTCTTGACAGAAAGAATACGAAGAAACAGAGGAAAAAGGAGGCAACATGTATGTAATTTGAAATTAAAGTGATAATAACAGCAAATTTCGAACCACCAGTACTACTGGTTAAAGATTGATGTTTGACTGTTGGCTAACGGGCACCGCAGTGGTGCAGTGGGTAGAACACAAAGATCTTCTGACGATAGAAAGTGGTGTTTCTTGAAACATGTAAAGATCAACCCGGGTTCGAATCCCAGCTCAGCCAGGAAAAATTATCAATAAATTCATTTTTTATAATTAATTGGCCTTGAAAAAATCGGCCAACGAAAACAGTTAAAGTCAAATAAAGCCGTGAATTGAACCCATAAATAGTTCGCTTTATTGTTGTAAAGGTCTTTTGAATGGCATTACAAGAACGAATTGACATTATTAAGCGCCATCTGTGTTACACGTTTACAAAATTTTTCCCGCAAACCTTAGAAACAAATTTATTTTCTCGATTTGTTATAGAAAATATTTGTTTAATTATAAATTAAGCCATCTAAAATTATTCAGCCGGTTTCTTTTTTTTTTCTTTAGTATCTGTATGTTGGGCAAAGTACCCATACAAGTTTTATTGCAACATCATGTTATTGTCCGGTTTCACAATAATGGAAAAATGTTTGTTCATACTCAACAAAAAAGAAAAAAAATCAACACACACAGGACTTGTGTATTTAAAATCACATAGAAACACACATCCAGACAGGCATCTGTATTTGCGAAAGGATCTTTCAGACACACAATTTAACGTTGAGTCACGTGCAAAGTTTTGTTTATTTTCCGTATTAAAAACGCCTTTTCATTTCGTTACACGTTACATTTCCTACCGCTGCATGTTAAGCAGCATCCCTAGAAGGCGGGTGCAGTGCAGTTTTCCTTTTATTTCTTCTACAAAGAATTGAATGTTATAAATTCCTGCATTCGTATAGGTATAATGATCTTGATAGGATTCCAATACAGCAGCAGCAGTAGCAGCAACAACAAGAAACATCATCAATTTGAAAGAATAAACAAGAACAAAAAATGAAATCAAATTGAAATGATATGTTTTTGTAAATACATGTGTGGCATGCTACCCGCTCCAAAAAGGTCTTATAGTTCAGTAATTTTTTCGTTCCAACTAAATGTTGTGCTGTTACTGTAACTGATAATGGTGCTAGTGTTGCTTCCTCATAGGACGATGACGAACCTGATGCTGCCATTCAGTTGGCATTTAATAGAAAAACAAATACAACGCAAGGAAGAAAAAAAATTGAACACGGAATCGAAATCAGAATCAGGATATTGAAGTGTGCCATTGTTGTTTGAGTCGATTCGAGCCAAGTCGAGTTCTTTAAGTGGCACAGAAGTAGATGTGCATACAATTGACGACAAGAGGAGGGTTGGTGTGAATTTTTGCACTTTGTTGTTATTGTCTTTTGCTTGAAATCACCATTACAAATGAATGAATGAACAAAAAATACAATATAAATATAAAAACGTAAATCGAAAAACACACACATACGAGAAAATACTCGTTCCTTGTATTTGAACAGGAGCAAAACGGGATAAAAATGAATGAAAAACAAAACAAATTTATACAGGAGATTTAAATGTCTAATATTTAGTTCGAATCAACAATAAAAACTACAAACAAACAAACAAACAAACAAGAACAAATAAATATGATGCAACAGAGGGTTGCTGCTGGCTGTTATGCAGCCATTTAAACACGAGTGCCTGGATGAGGATTAAAAAACATTTTTTTTATAGTTTAGAAAAGAGGAAAAAAAATCGAGAGAAGGATTTTCTATTTGTATTTTTCGTTGTTGATGTTGTTGTTGCTTCTTGCCTGCAACATCTTTTTGGTCTTCCCTGGACACAGGCATACACCAAAAGACTGTATTAGTGGGTACAAATATGTTGATTGACTGCATGCAAGAGTGTGATTGTGTTTGTGTTTCTGATAAGCCCTCAATATGTTGTTGGTAGTATTCACTCTCGTTTGCTCAGTTCTTT
This sequence comes from Pollenia labialis, assembly GCA_949318255.1. NCBI lineage: Eukaryota > Metazoa > Arthropoda > Insecta > Diptera > Polleniidae > Pollenia > Pollenia labialis. The sequence goes on along the minus strand of OX439143.1, from coordinate 5,958,787 downwards.
TAGGTATTTGGGGTAGATTAGTGGCCTGTTATCACGGCATAATGCACTTTAAGCAGCCTTCGTTTCCGTTGGTTCCAATGAGAATCTTTTACATACAGAACACATAGAGAACACACTCTACCGAAGTCGTCGTCCGCCAACAATAATAAAAACAAAAACGATATTTTCTTGTTCTTGTTCGACATAAATGTTACAAAATCTCTGGCAAAAACGTTTTCATGTTTTTTTTTTTGATTGTGGGATTTTTTACTTTTAGTCCTCTTTAAAGTGTTAAACACGTGCTTTTGTTGTTAACAAAACTCTACCTCTTAAATGAGCCACCACCTTCCTTCCCCCCCCCCCATATTTCATTTTCCGCTTTAAGGATGCGTCTATAAGTGTTTGTATGTGGATGTGTGCGATGGTGTTAAATAGTTGTTTATGTGAATGGGTGTTAATGCGTGCGTTTGTTTAGGATTTAAATTGAATTTGGAAATAGTTGTCCTTTAGGTTTTATGCTAAGATTTTATTTCCAACTCTTTGTATTGTGATTTTCTTATTTAATGTAAAATAATCTGTATGTGACAGTTTAATTATGAGTTTTGTTTGTATCTAAAGGTATAAAGGACCTTAATTTTTATACAAACAACCCAAAAAAATATTTAGCATCTTAAAGGCATTTACTGTGGAAGACAATAAATTTAAAACGAATTGAATTTTTAAATAAAATAAATTTATAAGTTTTGATATTAATTTGAATGAGTATTCTAACACGCGTACCTAAACAAGAGCGGAAAGCGTTTTCTAGCTGTCAAAATTTCTCATGGCCATACAAATCGTATGAAGCAACCCTAAATAGCGCGGCGTTAACGCTTTGCAATTAGAAAATCCGATATTGACACTGCGTTTATTAGTGAAGTTGGCCGCTATTGTTAATAAATAATAGCAATTTAGCTATTTATTGTCAATTTAGCGGTTTTTTCTCTTCTTTTTATTTATATTAAAAGAGTAAAAGCTAAGCGGAAGAAAACGTTCCGCCTTCCGCTCTTATTTAGGTACGGCGGTAAGTCAAATTACAGTTTATAAAGCTTTCATACACAGAAAGAATTATAAAATACAGAGAAAATATGTATATATGTGACCTTCTCCGGGAAAAGGTCCTAGTGTGTGAAAATGAAGATTTGAGAAAAACGCATTTAAAGTAATTCTACACCTTTTTAGGAACCAGCATCCACTCTTAAGCCCAAACCCGTTTTTTGACACACTAGCTCCCTTTTCCCGGAGAAGGTCACATATATATTTATATGTATCTATTTTTGTTTTCTTTTTTTTTTTTGTTGTTAAATGGATAATAAATTAATTCTACAAGGTTAAAGATTTTAGCCATGATATGGCTTCGGGTGTCGGTTCTTAATTTCTTCAGTGTTCCCGGGAAATGGCAGGAGTGGGCAATAATGAATTATATGGTAAAGTGTTTGTAAAAGATGGCCGCCATGAAGAGCTGGCATCATATCAAGTCACCACTTAAGCTAGGAAATCCATAGTTCTGGTAGTAGATGTGCGTAAGCGGTTTAAATTTCACCAGGTTTTGCGTGGAAGATCAAAATCGGTGGTCCTATATTCTGGGTTGAATGAGGGACTGTTTCGTCCCCAGTCGTTCCATTGCAATGCCCATGTGGAGAGTAAATCGAAATTAAAGTTACGTTGTTTTTAAGCCAAGAGCAGGTGGTGATTTTTAGATATTAATTTTGCATCGTATTGAGTGGAGAGGTCAGAGTTGAGTGGGATGTGCGAGTTACTGCTGATGTTAATGTACTCCCGAAGGACTGCTTGCCTTCGTCTTAGGTCGGGGGGGGCAGAGGTTTGCTAACATTGGCAGCCATTCGACAGGTGTAGCTTTAAATGTACCAGATATTTATCTCATCGTTGTGTTTAACTGCGTGTATATACTTTTTACGAGCTGGCTGTTCAACCATATTTATGCGCCGTAATTGGGCAGTCGAGCAGAAGTTCGTAGGCAGTTTGCGGAAGGACCCCATGTTATTCCTGTGAGTTTCTGATGTAATTTCCCGACTTTATTTTCTGAGCGGTATTATTATTTAGGTTTTATTATTTAGAGTTCTGCCAATATACTTCGGATAAAAATTGTGTGAGAGGGTGGTACCATTAAAACGTATTGATAGTTTCCTATCAGCATCTCTATGGGTGAAAGCAGTACTTGAACTTTAGTCTCTATTTAGGGAAGCCAGATTTTAAATTCGGAAAAACAGTACATTTAACACAAAAAAACAGTACAATCAAGAAAAAACAGTACATTTTTTTTGGCGAAAACCCAACTTTTTATTTAAATTATTAAATATTTAAAACTTTTGATTGAATATGCAACAATTATATAACGAAAAACACTTAAAATGTGTAACGTCAAAGGAATGATTTCCGTTTTATGGCATTTTATATGTATACGAAATTACACCATTTGCGCTTAAAAAAAAACACTAAAACGAAGCATTTGGCCTAAATGTTTTTTTTTTAATTTGAAGACAGGAAAACCATAACATTCCTGTAAGCCATATAAGAAAGGAGAAAAGCTTAACTTAGCTTAAAACAATTAACTAGTTCATTGTGTAAGTAGGACTTTCTTTAAGCATATTTGTATTTAAAGCAATTTTCACCACACACATAGTTGCACAAATCATATAAAATTTGAGGAAATGTATGTGTCCAAAGTTAATTTTCCAATTTCAAACAATTTTTAAATTATTTACGGCCAATTTTACCAAGTTCAGCTATAATCTATGAAATCCAAAAAACATAGGTTGGTGTATTTTTATTTAACAAAATATTAAAATAGTAAAAAACAAGTTTCAATAAAATTTATACGCTGAAGATTTTCAATAAAATTTTTGTAAAAATTAACGTTGCTTCTCCTTATTTCAAAAGTAATTTAGGTAGAGGAAAGTGGTCCTGACAGGAATTAGGTATTTTTATAATTTTTGAACCCAGAGAATTTTTCAAATTTGTACGTTTTCAATTTCACGTGATTTCGATTTCCAGACCGTGCCCGAATATTAAAAAAAATTCTAGGAGTTAAAGATAATTGTGTTGGAATAAGTATTTATTTCGTATTTAAAAAATATAATATTTTTAACAAAATTTCGATTTTGTTTTTGTCTTTCTCAGGTGTTTAAAGGAAAATACTATTGGAAGAGGCAGCCATAAAATCATATATCTTAAAAATAATAACATGAAAATATACAACTTCTGCGAGTCACCCATTATAACAATGCCCACAGCGTAAAAAGTCTTATTATTTTAGAGCTTTTTTGTTTGGAACACAACATTTTTTTAAGCTATGTACTGTTAAAAATTAGGATATTTTCTTGGTTTTTTGTAGACTGAACAAAAAAAACAGTACAAAAAACAGTACAAAGTGTAAAAAACAGTACATTTGCGTACTGTTTTGGACATTATGCATAAAACAGTACAATTGCAAAAAATCAGTACATGTACTGTTAAAAACAGTACGTATGGCAACCCTATCTCTATTTGCTGCAGTGTGATGTTATTTTGAGTATGTCGGTTTCTAGTACTCTCTCTAGCTTTTCAAAGCTCTCATCTTGATAAGCAAAAGCCAGATCGTCGGCATAATTAATTTTTCGGGATATAGAATTCGGAAGATCGCTGAAGTAGAGGTTAAAGAGAACCGGAGCTAGAACTGAACCCTGTGGTAAGCCATTGTTGAGCTTGATGCCAAAATAAATTGTGTCTGCCTTCATTAGTCGCACAAGAAAAACATGCAATTGCATATTTATGGTTTCCCTGTATATTAGTTAAGGCGTTTATACTAAGGCGATTAAGTATATCAAAAAGTTAATGTAAATTTCCTGAAAATAAAAAAGATGTTCATATTTCTTCAGAACAACTTCGCACTACTAGTGATCATCGATTTAGGTGGGTCGCATGTTAAAACATCCTTTATGCTTTCTTTCTTCATTATTAAAGCTGCTATTAAATTAGTCTTGAGTCGGCATCGATGATCACTCTTAATAAGTTTTAGTTGGCAAACAAAATCTTTAATATTTGATTTCTGAACATTCTGCGTACAGATTCAAAAGATACGAAACATGGTACGTGAAATCATCAAAAGATACGAAAAATGTATCTTTCGTATTCTAATGGCAACACTGGCTATAACATACAAGATTATTTCTTAAAAGATATTGTTTTATAATTTTAGAAAAAAAAAAAAACTTTTACTTCCAGTTTTCGAAATTAATTGGTCGAATACGGATGGGAAGACAACTTCAGTTGCGTTATCAAAAAGGCTCGCAACTGATTTTAAAATTTGTATTAAGTCGGTCAGCATTGTTAGGTTGCCGACAAGTGATCGATATTTTGACAGTTTGGCAACTAGAAATAAATATAACAAGTTGAAAAAAAAAATGAAAAAGTGATTCAAAGTGAATAATATTAAAAAATATGATGAGATGTGTTGACCTATTTTTCGCAGACGAGGCGGTAAACGTTGCATTTATTAGACGCTATTTAAGAAATATATCAAAGTTGCTACCGTTTGTTGTTGGCGCTTGTTAGTATTTTGGAGCTCAGTCTTTTGTTCCAAAACTTTTACTTAGTTTGCCCCAAAGATGTGTCCTTTAGGATTTACTTGTAGCTCCATCTGTAACGGGTCGACTGCAGCCTCTTGATTCGGGGCCAAATTTATTTCCTTTGACTGCTTTCTGCCGGTAGTGTACACTTTTTTTTTGTTGTGCGACATATTTCCCTCTTAATTTTGCCTTCCGCTTTATGCATCCATGTAGTACTGGCTTTTGTTTCCTCAAAAGACTGAACACTGCGAGCAGTTTAAATTTTATTTTCATTTCATGGATTAAAAGTTAAGGCTGTTTTCGAGTTGTAATTTTTTTGCCATTTTAAAATGTACAATTAAAGAAATTAAAACCTAAATTTACAAAATTCAAACATTTCATAAAAAATATTGGCCCATATTCATAGTCAAAAATAAAGTCGACTTTTTCTAAAGTATACTTTAGAACAATGGTGTTGATATCCATTTAAAGCCAGTTTTAACTTAAAGTCGACTTTATTTTGACTATGAATATGGGCCATTGTATTTATTTATTAGTCTTTCAAAATAATATCAGCAGCAAGTACAAGTTTGTTGTTGTCAACATCTGAATAATATGGAAACAGAAATAACAAGCTGTTAGCTGGCAGTTGCCATACGTAATATAAATTTGGCAACTGGCAACACAATTTCAGTTGTGTTGCCATCTGTAATCGACCCATAAGGTTAAAAGTTTCGTTTAGAAATTTATATTAAAAACAAAAACAAGTTTGAGTGTTTTTTGTTGTTGTTTTTATGGTTTTTCGAGTACGTGAACACTTTCTGGTAACAATTTTTGAAAATCAACAATCATTTTCTGTTATTGACAGATCTATTGCTTACTATTGTGACAATTAACTGTTTGGCATCCAATAAATATACTTAAAGATATAAAGATTCCGCAGGATACCAATTTTGAGTACGGGAACAAACGTTATGTAAAATAAAACAACTTTTTTAAGATCTCCAACATGTTCTTGAAATCTAGGTTCTATTTATCCATTAGCACACCAAATTGTTAAGAGTTCATATTGAATTAAAGAATCAGAAGTGTCGATGACAACATTAGAAGTGGATTAAGAAAACCTAGTTCTTACAATCTTTCAAAATTTCCCTTATAAGTCTGACCAAAAAGCTTAAAAGCCCAAATACACCGACCAAAATACTCATCAAGCATTGTGGTATTAGTGAAAATGTGTTTGTATATGTCACACCGACGATGCTGGATGGAAAATCATAAAATCACGCACACGAGTGAATTCGCCTGCTGGACAAGAATTTGACAAGTGTATTTGGCCCTTAAAGCTAAAATTTTTTCTTAGAATATCAAACATTTTTTCCAGCGATTTTCTTTTTTATATTCGCTTTTTTTTGTCCAAGTAAAGTAAAAATTTAAAAACCTTGAAACTATGTTTTTGTGTGTTTTAAATTGCAAAATAATCTTTGAAATAATATGCACAAACACTCATACATACAAAATAACGTATGCGTTGTCTATGTATTCTATAAAGAACATGTGTGCGAAACATGACCACTGTCTGTTGCACTTTGGGCTCAAACTTTTGTTGGAGTCTGCTTAAAACCGAAATTTATATTTAAGTTTTTACTCGTACTTTTTAATAAGTAAGTAACTACATTTCGTGTCAAAATTTTGTCGGTATTTAAACTTATTTTTAGTTTTTTTTTTTAATTTTTTTTAGTTTTATTATTAATGTCTACTGGTGTTGCCAGTCTGGTACACTCGTTAAATAGCTCCACTTACAACAAACACATTCGCACTTTAAGCATACACGTATACTTACATAAATGCATATGTACATTTGACTACAGACATTCATATACATACATATAAACTCCCTTTTGTAAAATCAGGAAATAACGAAGGAAGTGCCAAGTTTTCCCAAAAAATAATAATAAAACAAAAGACAAGAGAACTGAACAGAAAAACAACAAAAAAAAAAAATCACAATTATGTTGCTCATATGATCACGTAACGTAAATTAAAGTGTGATAACGACTTGTTTTACGTCTACAACTTTTTTCTTTACCTTTTTTTTTGAAGGAACAATTTCATCAGCTCATACCACATTCTAGTGGGACAAAACAATTGTTTTGAGTTGTGAAACAACCCCAATCATACATCGAACCACATACACACTAGTGTGGAACAAGGAGTCTAAGCCCATATTGGACGTGTTCCAATATTTTGTAAAATTGTTAATTACTCTGTACAAGTGCGAGTTGTGGAGTGGAGTGGAGTGGGGAGCACGAGTATGCTGGTTGTTTTGTTGGTTAAGTGTTTCGGCTGTTGCAAATATAAATACTCTGAAGCCCAAGAAGATATGAATGATGTACAAACGAGTCTATAAATTTATACGACATGCACACACATATGGGTGTCTACACTTTGTGTATTTAAAATATAACAAATGACAAAAACCGCCAAAATTTAATAGCAAAACGTTTTAAAGAGTTGGAGGAGGTGGATTGAATTGAAGTTCATTAAAAGACTTCATTCCTTCTGTAAAATATACACGTGTTGCCATCTTAGACTTTTAGTACCTGGATTGTACATTTTCTTTTATTTTGTTTAGACATGAAAAAAATTAATACAGATTTTTATTTCGTCTGGGTTCACAATTTAAAAGCTTTCCCTCAGAAGGTTTGGGGTCTAATCACTACAATCGATATCGAGTAAAACTTTCGTAACTGACGTATCTAATGAAAACTTGAGAGATGTAATGTCTTTGGTTACTCGATATCGAATGCTTTCATCACAAATTACGATACATTTCATTCGATATCCAGTGTCATGATACCAAAATAAAAGATTTCGATCAATTTTGCTCGAATTCGTATGTGATGAAGTCAAGGGGTCTGACCCTTGGATATAAGAGAGAGGGAGGGAACTGGTTATTCTTTTCTCAATTTTCACCTCTACCAATGTGAATCAACTGCGATAATTGAGACATAAAGGGACTTTATTATCAAGTTTTTACGTCGTTAATGCCAAATACCAAAACTGTAGTCAGCGAGGAGCACTTTTAGTTAAAAAAACTATTCAACAGATTTATTTAAAAAACTCCAAGATTGAAAAAAAATTGGTTTGAGATTAATATGTAAAAACCGTGGGAGAACCCAGGATGTAACTCCGTTAGTTTCTAAAAACACGCTCTATTTACCCACAATGCCGTCAAATATTCAATAAAAAAAAAGAAAAATGCGGTCGCATGAAATATAATACATCTTAAGGCCCAACTATGATATGCTTAAGTTGGCTTAAGCAATTGAAGGAATACATGTGATTTATATGTGCTCAACCATATTGAATTTAAGAAAACTGTTTGTTAAATTTTTTGAAACTGTCATTTGCTTAAGCAAAGTGCGAACGTAATCAAATATTTTTTGATTTCGGTCTTCGTGTTTTTAAATAAATTTATTTGTTAATTTTTGAAAGTAGCTTAAGCAAGCTTATTTATATTATAGTGGGGCCTTAAGTCGACGTACGACGCATCGCACAGTGGTGTATATCGCAAAAATTACTATTAATCTGAATCTCGGTTTGCAAACTGATGTATGAGTCGTAGAGGAGGACATTGGCTTTAAGAAAAATGAGTCTGTGATCACCACGTTCGAATAACAAGTGAGATAAAGGGTATCAAATTTGACTACCTCGGGCTAAGTAAACTTTGTAGAGCTTGTAACAGATTTCCAAGAATAAATCTTTGTAATAAGCTGGTAGGATTATAAAGGAACTCCAGTTTATTTCACTACATTTCTCTTATATTTTTAAAAATATTTCAGTTTGAAATTTTTTTAACGTTTATCACCTTTACATTATTTTGTTTTTTTGCAATTATAGAACTCAAGAATTCTGATGAAAGAATGTGGTGATTCTTGAAACATGTAAATTGAACCCAGGTTCGAGCCCCAGCTCAGCCAAGAAAATTATCAATAAAATTCCAAGTTGTAAAAATTCCTTCCTTCAGTGAAAATAATTTAATGAAAATTAAATTCGATGAACTCAAGCCAAACTAAAAATATCAAAATTAACAGTTCAACTAAAAATCACAATTGTTCTTAAATTCCATTAATTTTAAAATTATATTGATAAATTAAAAAATTTTAAAAAAATCTTTAAAATTCCTATGTATATTTTCAAAAATGTATTTCAATATACTTCTGGAAATAACGTAAATTTAGAAAATTAAACTTATTTTCAAATTTTTGAAACACTAAAACGATTTTTGTGTAATTTTTCAGTTATTTTCTGAAATCGATTCCGCATGATTTTATGCACTTCCTACTTTAAGTACTACTAATCTTTACTACACTGAAAATCAAGAAAAACTACACTCATTTAAAAAAATAATTGAAAATCTTCATCGATTAAAACTTCATTTGTTTTCGATTTCAGAACATGGCGTTTTTAATATAAAAATCAAAAATGGCAATATTTACTGAGCAAAATTATTAAAAAAATTATTCGGCTGCTGTTTTCAAAGGGTTTTTTGTTATCGATAAATTATAAAAAACTTCCGTTCATTGGTAACAAATAATGAAAAAATCGTAGCACAGAGTAGGTACAAATTTTCGAGCTCGTAAATAATTGTATCAAGAAAAGCATATTCGTACGTATTATTATTTTAGAAAAAAGTAACCAAAATGAAACAAATATTCACATCTCCTCATAAAAAAAAATATAACCAATTTTGGTTAGAAATAACCAAAAACGGCAGCTCTGGTTCTGACAACGATGATGGGTTTAAAAAGAACAAAATAAAAATATATTATGATTTACGAAAATGATTGAAAAAAGGCATTTAAACCAGTGAAAGAAAACCATTAATGAAGCACTTTAGGAGTGCTTTGTTTGCATGTTAAAAGAAGCGCTTATTGTCAGCAGAAAATAGTCCTCCAAACCGGCAACACCCCATAGTTGAAGTATGAATTCATATATAAAACCTGCTCCTTTCGGAGCACATTTTTTACTGGGATTTTAGTTACATTTTTGTTTATAAAATGAAAGGAAAATATATGAAATACTTTGGGAAGAAATGAGATAGAAGAAAAAACGAAATTGTTTCATTTTTCATCTGAAAAAACGACATGGTGCTACTCGTTATTTCACGTCATCTGAGTTCGATAAATACCCAAGCGCATATTTTTTCTTAAGCTTTGACCGCTTCAGGTGTTCAGCCTTCGAAATTACTCGCTGCATTGTTCATACCGAAACACCAGTTTTAGCTTTAATTTGTGCAGAAGCACGTTTATCAGTGGTCGAAAGTCCACTGTTAGTACGGCCTGTCACATTTTTTTTTCGCAGTTTGGCTCATTCCGTAAAAAATTAAATACCACATTTTGGCTTCTTTTGATTTTTGAACAAGATGTAAGAAAAGATAAACTCACTGTTTTTTGTTGTTGTTTTGGTTTAAGCTTTGATATTGTTACAAGTAAAACTGTTGCTTATAATTCTTATTCACTTAACAGTTTTATTTGTTTAATATCTTTAGTTTTTCTAAAATCTTTGGATGAAGTTTTCTGATGATCTGGCCTAAGCAACCAGTAAAATGCGCATATCAATAGATTATCCCGTCTACAATAAATTTCAGTGTTTTTTTTTCCAGAATAAGAATTGGGAATTAAGCATGACAAACATAATAATGTTAATAAATATTTTGAATTCCCAAAAATTACTTTGTTGCTTAAGAAAACAAAAGTTATTGCGCGGTGTCCTAATAAAGTGAGGTAAAAAATATGGACAATATTGGTCAACCATAAAACAATATATAAAAAAAATTATAGCGGGACTTTTCCAGAACACGAATTTGATCTCAGAGCTCAAGTAAACATAGACAGACACCTTTAAAACACAAAACAAACCATCGATAATTGTTTGCAAATATGGATGAGAATAGCAGTTGTACAAAGTACCAAGAATGATAGAAATAAAGATTATGCCTTGCGCATATTTTACCGTTTGATGACGTAGTAGTTCCCTTGTAAAGATTACCAAGTCTCTTTTATATGTGAAAATTGTAATTTCTTGCAATAATATATGTATTACGTGATAGTTGGCAACAAAAGTGTTCAAACGTGTGTTAAAAGTAGCGTCATAAGGAAAAATAAAAAATTAATTAAAATAGAAGAGAGCAGAAAAGAGTACAAACAAAAAGTGTGCAGCGGACAAACGATAAAAAATTAACCGCAAAAAACAAATGTGAAAACGAACGTGTTGCGTGCTTTTTTATTAAATATTTACAGCCGTATTAATAAATAATAAAATTTTTTTTTTTTTTTTTTTTTATTAGTTTTTATTTGCAATCTATTTTTCAATAATAAGCAAATTAATTAAAAATAAATATTCACATGAGTTTTAACCTACATTAAGGTTAAAACATATTTACATTTGTGCTCTACATTCTGAGTACAATTATAAGTATGCAATTGTTTATATGTATACAATTTTGTTTTCTATATTTACATATTTACAGTAACTATTTTTAATTTTTACATGCTCATTTTCTAAACGGAAGGTCAAGCACATGAAGCCTTTTTAGCCTATGTACTTCCTCGCTATCATCTAGTAAACTAATAGCAAGGGGGTTAGAATGGTTACTAAGTCTTTCAAAGTACCTCGAGCTATACACGTTTATTTCATTTTTAATCTTTGGTATAGATAAATCTCTGTGTATCGTTTCGTTAGTTACAAACCATGGAGCATCTACTATCATTCGAAGAGTTTTTGATTGATATCGTTGAAGTATTTCTATGTTCGAATTGCTAGCAGTGCCCCACAATTGGATTCCGTATGTCCATATCGGTTTTAAAATTGTTTTGTATAAAAGTACCTTGTTTTCTAAGCTAAGTTCTGATTTTCGACCGAGCAACCAATACATTCGCTTTGTTTTAATATTAAGGTATTCCCTTTTTGCTTTTATGTGTTGCTTCCACGTCAGCCTTTTATCAAGATGCATGCCAAGATATTTCACACAATCAGTTCTTGGAATTTCTTCATTGTTAAGAAAAATAGGAGGAGAAATGTTCTTTCTTAATGTATAAGTAATGTTATTAGACTTTTCTGTATTTATTGAAATATTCCATCTTTTGAACCAGTTCGATAATCTGTCCAGGTGATTTTGAACCTGGTTTGAGGCCTCTATTGAGGAAATATTACTTGCCATTAAGGCTGTGTCATCCGCATACGTAGCAATAGTAACATTTTCATTAGATGGCATATCGGAGGTATATAATGTATATAAAACTGGGCCCAGTACGCTTCCTTGCGGAATACCAGCTTTTATTTCACAAATATTGGAAATTTCGTCTTTTACTTTTACATAAAAGTAACGATTTTGTAGGTAGGATTTGAGGACTAAAAAGAATGGTGCAGGAATAAGTGTTTTTAGTTTATATAAAAGACCTACATGCCATACTCTGTCGAAGGCTTGTTTAACATCTAGAAAAACAGCTGAGCAGTACTGTTTTGTTTCTAGAGCATTTCTAATTACATTTACGACTCGGTGGCATTGTTCAGGTGTACCATGCTTGTGACGGAATCCAAATTGATGTTCAGGGATAATATTCTTGGTGTTTAAAACTGGCTGCAACCTACATAAAAATAACTTTTCAAAAATTTTTGAGAATATGGGCAAAAGACTTATTGGTCTATAAGACTTAATATCATTTTCAGGCTTAGAAGGTTTATGAAACATCATTATTTCTGCACATTTCCATTGTGTTGGAAAATGATTAAGTCTAATTATAGAGTTGTAAATTGTTGTTAGAAGGACAATAGCCTTTTTAGGTAAATTTTTGATGTCATTTGCGCAAATTTTGTCATAACCTGGAGACTTTCTATTGTTTAATTTTGAAATTTCTCGTTTGACCTCATTTGGGGATATGTGCGTAATTGGTAAGTCCATTTGGCATGGTATGTCTAAGAAGGCAGCAGTGATATCAGCATCTACAGGTTCGCACAAGGCAAACGGTGTAAAGATATTTTCTAAATATTGCGAAAAAGCAACGGCTTTGTTATAGTTCGATCTACACCAGGTGCCGTTCTGGTCTTTTATAGGGACGTTTCTTTTTGTTGGCCTTTTTAAATATTTAGTGGCATTCCATATATTATGTTCATTCCTTCTATCGCATGAGGTAGTAAGGTTCTTCAAGTAACAACTTAATTGTTCAGTTTTGTTATCATCTAAACGTCGTTTTAACTCATTTGATGTTCGGTTAAAATTGGTTTTGTCTGCTGGATTTCTTGTACGTTTCCAAATTTTCCGTATCCTTCTTTTGTGTCTTATAAGATTTCTGATTTCAGCTGATACTATTACCTTGTTTCGAGAATTTTCTTGAGTCTCTGTAGGGGTGGCTTGAAAGCCCGCTTCATGGATCAAGTTTGTGAAGTTTTCGACTACGTCATCAAGTTCTTTTCCATCTTTAATTCGTTAAGATTTATGTTTGCTTCTATCCAGTTTTTAAAGGAATTTATATTAGTTTGAGGTGATATAATTTTATACTTTTTATCTATAGTAGAGCAATACGCACTGAAATTAACAATAAGTGGGGAATGATCGGAACTCAGCTCGTCGGTGTCTAAAATATCTAAAAGATGGCTTGAAATCCCTGAGTACACAACGAAGTCAAGTAAATCTGGGATTTTTCTGGGGTCACTAGGCCAGTATGTTGGACTTCCTGTAGATAGAACTGAAAATTTTTTGTTGGTTATAGCTTTGTAGAGTTCTTTGCCTTTTGGGTTAGCTAGCCTAGAGCCCCACCACTGGTGCTTGGCATTGAAATCACCACCTACCATAAACTTGTTTCCAATCGAGTCGAAAAAATTGTTAAAGTCCTGACATTTAACAGAATGCCTTGGTGGAATATATATGGAGTAGATAGAAAAGCTGGAGTTGCCTGAATTAATTTTGATACCCGCTGCTTGTAAATGTGGCATTCTATAATTTTCGAGGGGAGTGTACTTCAGAGAGGATTTTATCAAAATTGCAGATCCACCGTGAGCTCTTTCATCTGGATGATTGCAAGAAACTATATCGTAATCTTTTATTTTAAAGTACCTTTTTTTGGTAAAATGAGTTTCAGATATTAAGAAAATATCTATATGTTGTAAGTGAATAAAAGTCTCAATTTCTCCTATATGATTTAGGAGACCGTTGGCATTCCATATTGCTATACGAAGATTTATTTGCATAGTTTTGAGATTAACATGGTTATCATGTTGAGAAGGTTTGCTAACATGGATTCAATTCGTTCTATGGCAATGTTATTGTTATTGTTGTTGTTGGTTTTTAACGCTTCTGAGTACGACTGATTATTGTTGAGATGGTTCGATTTACTGAATGTATTATTACTGCTGATTTGTGGGAACTCGTCAGGATGAATGTTGTATTGTTGCCTATGATAATGGGAGTTATTACCCTGGTGCAATCTTTTTTGAAGTATGTTTTTGTAGACCTGACATCCTTTGTAATTTGCGGTATGATCTCTCAAACAGTGATAGCAGCGAGGTGGTGTATTCGCATTTTTATTACAATCGGCCGTCGGGTGATTTAAGCCGCATTTAACACAGTTAAATGGCCTTTTGCAGTAGGCCTTCGTATGTCCAAAAAGTTGGCATCTGTGACATTGTATTAAGTCCATTGTTTTCTTTGGGGCTTCAACTGTTATTATAGCATAGTTTATATGCTTGATGTTATAAATTTCTTTATTATTTGGATTAGGATCCAAGTCAATATAAAACATGGGCAAAGGTTCCTTGGTGCGTTGACTTTTAACATTTGTTACACTGCGAACTTGATGTCCTAATGCTAATAACTCCGCTTTTATATCAGCAACCGGAGTGGAATGGTGAAGGCCTTTAACAACTACCCTAAACGAACGTTCCTGTTTTAGCTGATAGGTGTGAAAACCTATTTTATGAGCATCTAAGTGTTTGACTAATTTCCTATACAACTCAACAGTTTTAACCATAAGCCTAACTTGATTATTCTTAACTGACTTATAAGAGAATTGGTCATTGGGTATAATAGTACTTATATGTATTACTTATCATTTTCTTAATATCAATAACATCAGGAATGTATATTGGCGGTGGTTTTGGAATATTTGCTGTTGTTTCAGCAACTTCTTGATCGTCATCATCATTGTCATCATTGTTGTTAAGATCATCATCATCATCATCATTTTGAAACATAGCATAACGGTTACTTGTAGAAGGCATATCATCATTTTGCACTTGCTTACGTTTATTTAAATATAGCTTGGGCGATTCATTTTGATGTCTTTTTCTTGTAGAGACTATTTTTTGCCACTCAAAGTCACTGCCTGCTTCTGATACATTTGTATCATCAGCCATGTTATTGTTGTTACAGTGTAACAACAATTAACTCACTAGAACAGGCTTGTTTTTTTGTTTTTTTTTTTTTTTTTTTAAACAACAAAAGTTAAGGGGGATTAATTTTTGGAATGTTCACTAGTCCGTTTGTTTATTATAATTTGTTTTTATAATTGTTCTTTGTTTTTATATTTTATTTTAATAAGGAAATATTACATGCGTATGATATTAAATACGTCCGTACACTTTCAAAGTTATTTGGAGACTGAAATAATAAAATGAGTTTGAAATGTGTTTTAAGGCAAAATTTTCTTAAAATGCATTTCAAATCCATTTTAATTTTTTATGAATACGGCAGTTATAATTTTAACTGTAGCTTATAAAGAGAAAATATTTATTTACGTAAGTCAAAAATAAAATTATGCAGAAACAAGTAACTTCTAATAAAAAATTTTCAGTTTTTAAATAACTTAAATAGAAAAATAATAAACTGTCCCACTGTCAGGTTTACACATAAACATAACAGTTTAAAAGCTAAAATTTTTAGCCAATGAGAACGAAGATTGTGTGACGTCAGAGTTCCTACATGCGCAGTAAACAAATTTTATATCTGCCTGATGTCGTAATCTTTATTTCTATCATTCTTGCAAAGTACAAAGGCAGGTTTTGTGGTGAAGGTTATAATGATGTTTTGTTTAGTATTTCTTTAGAAGTGACTTAATAATAACTTTGGAAAAATCATCGTTTAGAAAGCGCAATAGCTTCATGTTATGATCAATAATAGCCTTTTACAATATTGCACACTGTGCAAAGTGGTACTCTCACTCTTCTTATCGCAAAAGTTTGCTAGATCCATCATCGGGACTTTCCAATTTGCGAAATCATATTGTGACCAAACTCTAGTCTTGTTATTTAGTACTATGAGCGACTAGAAGTTGAGTCAACTGGTATAGTTGTTTAAGAAGAGCACACGGCACAGTGGTCACCAACGCAACGAAATGTGTTTACCAAAAAGCAGTCTTTGAGCTCATCACTAATTTACCAAGATCAAGTGATGTTAAATAACCAGGAGTTCATCACAAATATACGAAATACAGTCGCCATTTGATAGTCGGAAAGTCTTTAGAAATCCACCTGCCTCGGCAGCTGGCACAACAAATTTTGAATGTGTCAAACTTATGTTCAAACATTGCGATGAATGAAACCTTTACTATATTTCAAGCAAGTACGTATCAAAAACTGAATACAGGAGAAGAATAATTCTTTTTTAAATACTCCTTTAAGCTTTTAAACTAAATGTGATAAAGTTTGTTCTTGAGTGAACTTTTAATGACAATTTTTCTTAAAACCCGAATAAAAGAGAATAATTTTATGGAAAATTGGAATTGAAGTTCAAATAAATTCTTAACATTTATTATGTACGTATGTTAAACTTTAAACCTAAAATCTTTAATTTGCCAATAAAACGCTCACAAAAAGCGATTGCTAATCTTAATGATAAATCTGGAAGTAAATGGTAAAAATATAATTTGCTTGAATACAAGTGAGTTCATTCTTTAAGAACCTGCATATAATTAAATGATAAAAATGATGGGGGAGGCCAGGGTTGGGGAAAACATGTTATGAAAGATATCTCACATTACATTTAACACTTATTGTCGTTTATAAGTTCGGTACATGTTAAACTCTGTGTGACTCTGGTTTTACGGTCTTTTTTCATGTATGTGTGCATGAAACTCACACTTGTATGAGCTGTTTGTATACTTGGGTATGTGTTCTAGTGTGTTTATCTGTACATCAAACAACAACTGAAACATAAAGATCTTTAAAAATGTAAAAACCAATTTAGAGCATCACATTTCGTTTTTTTTTTATTTAAACCAACCCACCCCAAAATAAATAAATTAGTTGTTCGAGTGTGTTTCTTTTATTTTTATTTCATTTTATTTAAACTCATTCAAATTGAAGTTAACAGCATTTGAAATGTTGCACAACCATCCGCCATACAGTCAACCAAACAGCAAGTAACTTTATAATTTTGAACCTTGTGTTGTTGGTTGGGGAGTTAAGTATGGGGTACCGGAGGACAAAATCGTATTATTGAAACCAAAAAAACACAACTTTTCGGAAGGGGGACAAGCAATAAACGAATAGTGAGAAGATTCTCATCGTATGTTGGCTGCCAACTCTCATTTCTCATCTTTTACTTTATGAGTTTAAAGTTATGAAGTTCTAAAGATAATAATGCGCCAACACTTAATTCTTGGCATCATCACAAATCTGACAATAAAGAAATTGTCTTAATGGGACTGGTTATTTGGCTGGTTGGCTGGGTGACTGTCAGACATACAGACGTACTGACTGGCGTTCTGGTCTGTTCAGTTGGCTTGTAAAATGGGTTGGAATGTGACTGGTATTTTTTGTTTATTTTGTTTTGTCGATTTCTCTCTCTGTCTTTCTACCCAGGACTGTCTGGTAAGTTGGAGTTTTACAAACTTGTAGAATAAACTACATTTGGCTTTTATGCATGTAAATATGTAAAGTATTTATCAATGTGTGAGTGTGTATTAAAACTTCTAGTTATCTATTTGCTTAAAGTTGCATTTCATTCTGTTCTTGTTTGTCTGGCAACATTATGTGACAACTTGTGGCACAATCAGTTGTGTTTAAATTACTTCCCATCACTAATAATCAGACTAACAGAAATTTACAAAAATATTATTACACTGAAATAAAAAATGTTAAAAATAGTTTTAAAGATTACAGCAACAAATTAATTCAAAACATTAAGCATTTGAGAAAAGATTTCTAGATGGGTTCAAAATTTGCCAAGGTATGGCACCTTTTGTACTTCTTAGTTTAATCAATCTTATTAAAAATTTGAGGTTTTAATACGACTACTCCTTTGGTTTTTTATTTGAGGTTTTTTTTTCAAAACGTGACTATTCATTCCACTTCTTGTGTTTTTGCACGATTTGAGAAAATAGTTTTGTAGAAATGTCGATTTTTATTGGAATAATCTTTTCTGGTGTAATTATAATGTTTGGTCCAATATTATTTCCACTCAGTTTTGATTTTAATGTCAACCAAAACAATTTTGTATGTATTTTTTAGTCGAACGTAGGCTATTTAACTTTTTTTAAAATTTAATTTGTTTTTAAATAGAACCTGAAGATACATTTTTAAAAAGGAAGTCAGAAATCGGCAATTTAAATGTTAATTGATTCAAATATACCCTGCGGGAAATTTGTGTCAATTGGTTTTAAAACACTTATCCCGTGACAAGTGAAAACAGCTTAAAAATAAAAAGGAACGAAATGTGAAAGGTTAAAACAGAACATGTAACTTAACTGGTGAAAATGTGTTTAAAGAGCAGTTAGTCCAAAAGGTAACAAACAACTTGTCATGTAACTGGATTTTGTGTGGGTAACGACTGATTGATTCTACCTGGTTCTATTACTTTAAATGAAGGGCATCAGTCCTAATAACATGGTTCATTTGGGACAATATCTGCGAAAGGCATTTTTCAAACTGAAATTGAATGTGTCCATTTAGGTTGTATCTGTGACCTGTAACATAGCGTCAAAAAAGTGCCAATTAACCCTCTCGTAGGACATCGCCATGTAAAAGTGATAAGTCCCCTTCATATAAAGTGTTAGAACTCGAACCAGTCCCTACGATAGGGATGTTAGATGTGACGATTTTACTTCATTTTGACGATTTTTTTCGATGAATTTACCAAAATGACGATTGACGATTAAACCCCGTCAATAAATTTACTATAAACTTTAATCTGGCATCAATTTTATAACACTTTAATCTGGCAAGCAGGTTTGATAGATGTGACGATTTTTCGCCATTTTGACGATTTTATTGAGAAAATACAGTAAAATGACGATTGACGATTTTTTGACTAAAAGTAATAGTGTTATGACGATGTGTTATTACGATTTTCTAGCATCGATAAAACACACAAGAAATATTTACAATTATATTGAAAACAGTCCAAAAGTTAGAAATCAATTTTTTAAAATACAAAAATTTTTGGATATTAAACAAAAAAATTCCTCCCCCATCACAAACCAGGTGGATTTCATTAGAAGCATTAGTAATTTAAATTCTACAATTATAGAAATGCCATCGATACTGCAAAAAATATACACTAGAGCCCCGATTTGCGTCAGTCCTATCTGGTCCGCTTTTTAAAATTTGGTTTAATCCACTTTGCATTTTTATGATTTCGATTTGCGTCGCTACATACGAATGCATTTTTCGATGAAGTCATAATCACATGTGAAGAATTTTTCTATTTGTGTGTAAAAAGGCAAATCCCATTTAATTCTGGTAGGTAAGTTATTCTTAGTACAATTGCGTGTTAGGAAGTAAAAAGTTACTTTTTAATAAGAAGTTGTGTAGAAAAATGAGTGCAATGAGAAAAAAATGTATTAGTTTGGAACTAATATTGGACGTAATGGAACGTTTCAAGTAGGGTAAAAGGACTGTTGATATAGACAGAATCCTTGGTTTTTAGCACCTTTAACAATAAAAACAATTTGCAATAGAGATAGCGCTAAAAGTAACTCATTTAAAAATTGCTCGAGTTAAAAGCAAATGAGATTTTATTTATTATTTAATATTTTTCTGAATATGGATAAATGAAATAAAGAAATTTTTGTTATGCATTTATGCAAATATATTTTTTCTTATGTTTTCTTTTTAAATGATAAATATATTCAGCTCACTTGCTGAAATAAATAGAATAAAACTTAACCATATCACTTCTTCATAAATAGAATTTCTTGCTAAAAAATCCATGCAATAAATTGTCTTTAATTTGTAAAATTTATATATTTGACGTTTTGTTGACGATTTTGTTCAATTTTCGTGACGATTTTACGAATTTTGTTAAAAGTTTTTACGATTTTTGAGGAAAAAAGTCTAAGGGCCTGTTCGCCGATAACGACAGAAGACTTCGTTCGCTTAAATTACATTTAAAACAAAAACAAATTATAAAATATTGTATTTGTTTTACATGTAATTTAAGCGCAAGAAGTCTTCTTTCGTTATCGGCGAACAGGCCCTTACAACCCTGTCCCTATCACTATAGAACTGCCACGTGACAAGTTTAGTGTTAGTTCCCTTTCCTCTAGGGTACTTATATTTTTCGTTTTT
The DNA here is from genome assembly GCA_949318255.1 of Pollenia labialis. NCBI lineage: Eukaryota > Metazoa > Arthropoda > Insecta > Diptera > Polleniidae > Pollenia > Pollenia labialis. Next base: position 5,938,658 of record OX439143.1, on the reverse strand, counting down.
GTTCAATGAAAAAAAGTTGTTGATTCAATTAACATCATAGTTCTTTTTAAACAATGTATTTAATAAAATAAAAACTACAAACATTTTTTTTGTTTATTGTACGTATTTAAATTATCACAGTAATTTCTTTCAGTGTAGCCAAATATGCGACACTAAAACATATTTCTAATATTAACAAACAAAAAAATTACTTAAAAATAAGTTTATATATTATTTTGTATTCGCACAATTGTTGATTTGAATATGAGAACATTTGGACCAACATATACACATTCCTTCACATATACATAGACACGACAAAATACTACACTGGTATCCCAGAAAACATTTTTGTGTTGATTTTAATACAGAATTTTATAGATTTCGTAATATAAATATATGGTGTTTTGATATACCTGTACAATTTTTATTGAGTTAATATTCGGTTTATTGACATCATAATCTTTCTGTTCACACATACACAATTAAGGACACTCAATTAAGGACAGTTTACACGGTAATACAATGTATTACGACTTCGTTGAATCAAAATAATATGAAATTCTCTCCGTGTTTAAAAGAAAAAAAAAATAAAAGTCTCTTGTAAGTATATTTCATGCTAACACGGTCCGTACAAGTAAAATCAAAAACAATAGCAAAAAAGCAGATGGTTACAGTTTTACAATTTTTACAAAAACAACATGAACATTTCTTGAGTTGTTTTTGTAATTGTATGAAAATGCTACCACCTTTAATATACTCCGTTTAAATACATCCCTGGTGTGATGGAAATACATAAGTTTCTAAAATGGTTTAGAAAAAAATATTTACCGACCCCTTGTCAGATTTTGTATCCGTCTTCTCTCTTACTCAATACATTTTGCTTTAACATGATAAGATTTTTCTCATTCTAAATCATTTTTCGACATGTTGTAATACATTGTATTACCGTGTAAAGTGGCCTTTAACAATAAGCACAACTCAAGCAAAATGTAAACAACTTTTAACATATTGAAAATATACATCTGGCTTTTGCGCTGAGCTAATAGATGGACCTTTGTTTTGTTGACATTTTAGTTGCCAAATGTCAAAACACTTTGTTAAGAGAGTTGTGTCTTGCTCACTTAACACACTTGGGACAGTGTTGTATTTGAATTTTACTCAATATACAGCCATGTCACAGAACTATTCCGTTCGCAATCGAAGAAAACATACTTGTCAATTGATAGAAAGTTTACTTTGATAGTTTTTTGAACTTTCAGATACAGAATACCCCCATTCCATTCATGAAAAAAGTAGGTTGTTTCACTTCGAAAATGTTTTTCGTCATTTTTTGAAGCACTAAAATACGGAATGAATTCCGTTTCCGAACGAATTGTACTCTGTGACATGGCTAATTATAGCAAAATGGTATTAATTGAACAATAACGAAATTGAAATTTTTTATAGATCATTAAGCTCAATTATAGCATTTATTGCGCAAAAAGGTATAAGGCCAGCTTTATCAACTAACCGAAAGCTAAAGGTAGGATTTTATTAGGTAGGCCGTGTAAAAAATGTTTCATTATAACATCTTGACTTAAACCCAAAGTAAGCGGTATGTTAAGTCTTCCTTTAACATACCGCTTACTCCTACCTGGTACGTTAAAGTAAAACTGTAATAATGAATCGCTTTTTATACGGCCGATAAAATCATACCTTAAGCTATCGGTAAATTGTGAAAGCTGGCCTTAGTCTACGATAAATTGCACGAACTTATACTTAAGTCGGCGATGCACTATCCAATTCAGTCGTACGATTGGTCAAAAAAATCGTATGTGACATAAATTTAATTAAATTGAGTGACAGATATTTTTTTTGCAAGTCTGGCCGACTAGCAAATGTTTTTTTAAACATGTTCATAAACTGATAAATTCGATGCGATCAGTGCCTCATTTTCTTGTAAAGTAACTGAGTCATATGATTTTGCATCTTTTATGTATTTTGCTGGCATTTTTTTTAAGTCGATTTGAATTCTGTCAGATTTCCGTGTAAGATAATGAATCCCGGCATTACGTAAATGCTCTGGGGGTTAAGTTTTAATTTATTTTCAAAAAAAATTCTCCAAATGTTCGTTAGAGTTAATTTCAACTTAATAAAAAAAAAAAAAATCTTATAGTCATATAAAGTGAAGATAAAATCAGACAGCTCTTTTAAAGCATGGTTTGACGCAAAATGGTATGAGCTGTAATACAAGTCTGTTTGTAAGTGTGTAAACGATTTTGTTCGTGTTGGCGTTTTCCTTTTTTCATGATTTAACCGCATTGAAAATGGCTGTGCAGACGAGTCAAGCTAAAAAGTTTACAAAACTAAACCACAAAGTTTTGCTATTGTTGCTGGTAAAGTTGTTGACGCTGTTGTTAGTGTAATAGTTGTTGTTGTTGTTGCTCTTGTCATTGGGTGCTTTGTTAAGTATAGACTATGACGACAACTCTGCCACAACTTAACGCCATTGAAAAAGTTGCATGAGAGATGAGATTTTTTAGATTGTGTGTGAGTTTAAGAAATTTTACTTTCATTTCTAGTCTGCTTTTTAAGCATAAATATAGTTTTATGCTTTTAAGTTGCTATACGCCTCCAAACTTTTTGTTTTCTATTTCTTTTTACAGACAAGTTCATGCTTGTTGTCTAACCTGTCGAAAAGTAGTTGGTGCTGTAAACGAAGTATTTGTAAAATTTTATTGAGATTTGTTAAGTGGTTTCCTACAACACAAGGCCCCAATAACCAACAATAATAATTTCTTTATCAGTTAGTTGTATGTTTATTTAACTTGTTGTAGATTTGTATGTGCTGTTTTTGTATTTTTTTTTTGTTGTTTAGCAAATAGCATCCTGTAGTGCTGTCGGCTCGTCAGCCAACAAACAATGCGGGAGCATTAAACTAAATGAAGCGTGACGCTTTGTTTTCCTTTGATTTAGTTTTATGAGTCTACATCGGATGTAATTGAATTATGCAAGTTGGCGCCATCTATTCTAATAGTCTAAAACACTTACACATACATACATATACACATTGCCACACACACACAGTCGCACACACATCATATAATCTAAAATCTACATACTCATTCACATAATTTCAACATGGTAGTTTTGGCGTTATTTTCTCCATCATTGTCATCATTACATTATGAAAATACTGCAAAAAATTAAATGATTACTGCTCGACAGCGACGGCGACGTTAACAAACTCACACACACACCCTCTCATACAAATCCATGCACACACATTTAAATAAAAACTATAGACGATAACTTTATTAGCATTCGATCATAATATACTCCATTATAGACTCGCACTTACCATACCATATACGCCAGGCTCTCTGCCCCCTGCTCCATCCCACCTCCAACCAACCACCCACAGCCTTGTTGTTGGTACACTGTCATGGCTAATTGAGCTTCTTTTACTTTTCATTGAATTTGGTGCGATTTTTTAAGCAGCTTAATTTTATCGAAAATACTTCGCTAAAAGGGGAGTATTTGACTGCATGGATCCGTTTAGGGTAATAAAAGATTTAAAAAAGCAAGTATGCAAAGAAGGATGTAGTTACAAATTTTATTTCAATGAGTTCAATCCCAAGATTTGGAACTTTTTTTAGGGCTTACGAGTTGAAATTATAACCTTTATAATCACTTGCCTAAATTTTGGTAAAAGAAAATTTCGTACTTTGTAGCAGTATTTAAAGTCTACAAAGGAAGAATCCGCCTAAATATCATATTTATTATGAGGTGTCGCCTCAACAACTGCTAAAAATTAAATTTTTTAATTTTTTAATCTAATTGGTTCAAGTAGCAACACTTTTATCTTAAAGGATGTAAATTAAACCGTTTTATATTTTGTGTTTTTTTGTTGTTGTATTTTTGCATATATGACAGCTTATTTTACATATTTGCATACAACACATACAAACACATTTAGCTACAAACACTATGAGAATATATTTAGTCGTCTATTTTAGATACTTATGAATAAATATTAGGGAGGCTCTTCCTTATATAAAAAATAATACATATTTTTTTTATCTTGCCAAAAGTAAAATAATAAAATTTTTAAAGCGATATAATTTTTTTAAAAATAATGCTATATTTGGCTGTGCTGAATCTTTAATATCCTTTACGTAACGAACTGAAGCGCCTTAGACCACTCAACCTCTTACGCACATCATCGCACTAAGTATAAGCACTTGTCAGCTGTTTTTCAAAAACATAAACAAAAAAGCATTAGTATACATACATAAAACAACACGCACAGCGATGAGAAATAAAAATGTTCAAATGGTGACCGCTTTGCAGAAAAAGTACCAAGTGATTCAAATATGTAGTATTAACACTGTTTTTCTTGTATGCATATTTACTAGAGTTTTTCTCTTCCCGTAAAGCGGGATTTATTTTTTATATTATTTAAATTTATTTTTTTGAACAAATAACATTTCCTGAGATCAATTAATTAAGTTTATAAATGCATTCAAGTTTTTTATTTCTGTGGCAAAAAGGAAAATGTGCTTAATGGCACCTTAAGATCTTCATGTTCAAAAGTACACGTAGGCAAAATTCAATTATTTTGTAGGATTTTTGAGAAAGTAATTTTTTTTAATGTGCTTTAACATTAAGAATAATAAAATAAAAATTTCCGATATGTGGCACTAGGAAGCCTCGAATATCGTTGTAAAAGCCTCTTTTTGCAAAAACTGTTTTTTATACTGATAACCGTTAACATAAATCCCTTGCACTGTTTAATGACCATTTTCTCAATGTACCGTCAAACTGCCTGTTACTAAATGTCAACATAAATTTATTAGACCTGTTAACAATTTTGGATTTCTCAATATACCGACAAAAAACATGGTTTTAAGATGGTTTTAAGTTGGCAGCACCTCTCAAAATACATGTAAAAGTTGGGAGTCAGCTGATTGAATTTATGTGTACGGCAAATAGAAGGAAAATAAATAATCGACAGAATAGAAGCAAATGAGACATTGAAAAAACCAAATTTCTTTAATGTGCAGTTTTTCGTTGGAGAAAAACTTAATCGTGTAATGAGAAAACGGCCATAAATCTTAAATCACCCAAAATTATGCACCTTAACACCTTTCAAATGACATACAAAAAGTCAACTAGTGGAAGAACGTTGTAAGTTACTTACAAAATGACGCAAAGTAAACGGGTTTAAAACGTGAAATAACGTTTTAAACGCCGCTTGCGTAGTGGAAGAACGTTTTCAATAACATCATGATTGTGGATATGAAATGTTTTTCCACTAAAAAGACATATAAATTGTAAATTTGCATGACTTAAAACGTTATTCGCGGCTGTGCTTCAATTATCCAATATATTTAACAAATTATATACAGCCCAAATATGAATAAAAATTTCCTGGGAATTTTCTCCCTTCTGCCATTTTTCTTATGTAAATTCTACTGTAAAAATGGGAAAAGGAAAAAACTCTCGGGGAATTTGTATTCATAATTGGGCTGATACATTCATCGACTTATTTTTTTTTAAATCCTTATGTCATAAAGAGGGCAATAATCACTCACCTTTCTCAAATCATAGTTATTATTATTGTTAATTATTTTTTATGTGTATTTTTATGTGTATTTATTTGTATCCAATTATTTTTTAAATTGTATGAAAGGAATACAATTCCATAGAAATACTTATAATAATTAATAAATAAATAAATAAATAAATATAGGAAACACATCTTCCCACATGTAACTTTTTAGTTTGAATAAACTCCGGGTTCTTAATCACCACAACAAACTTTGGAAAATATATATTTAACGATTGAAGTATTTTCTTAAAAAGAAACCATGACTTTAGTTCAGAAGACCATGCATTTTTAATCAAAACTATTTAAAATGAACAAAATGTCACCACTGAAATCGAATCTTAATTTTATTTAGGCAACTTAAGAAAGAATTTCAAATTATACCTGATTTACACCTAAAAGTAATTACCCACGCTCTACCAACGACAGTAAAAGTTACACCAAATTCGGGTAATTACCCACAAAGTGGCAGCACTGGATGAGAGTAAGAAGTTATGAGATTAAAACACCAGTTTATAATTTTACTCTCATTTATTTTAAGAATTTTCGGGATTGATTTTTGAAAAGAATCCCACTTAGGATTGTCTTAAGTACGTTTTAGTGTTATTTGTACTTAAAAGTCGTACCTGAAAACTTGTACTTAAAGAAAGTGTAAAAATTTAATTTGTCCCGAGTGTTTTTCGTTCCGTGTTGGCAAGGTGATTGTGCCTAATTTGGAAACTTTAACTTTTGCCGTTCTCCAGGTATAGATGCAGACGGACATCGTTTAAGCAACTGCGCTATACGCAGCGTTACCGTTGGATATTTTCAAAAAGTACTAACAAAAGGGGATATTTACAAAAAAAGTGGCACCAAAAAGGGGATTTAAGAAAAAACAGGGGCACTTCTTTTAAAATCAGATCAAGCACACCAAATAATATTTTTCCACGTATTTTGTTCAATTTATGTATTTAAAATTTTCAAATAACATTTCATATATTTCAATTTTTTTCCTTATTTTACCCGAAATAAGGCAGTTATGCTAATACATTTTATCATTAGTTGAGATCAATTTGACCGATCTTGTCAAAACATTTATTTACAAAATTTTTTTTGAGTTATCCAAATACACTTTTTTATATTTCCAACTGCTTCGAAATTATTCAAAAATTAGTAGCGATAAATTTTTTGCAAAATTAGTACTGAAAGCCACGTTTATTAAGAATAAAATACGGCATATATCATGAAAATCGTAGGACAAATGTTAATTTTATGTGTTATTCATTATTGTGGGTATGACTTATATTTCGCACGAAATAAGTCGATTATTTAATCATGACTTGAGGATATTTGTACGATGGGAAACAATTATCAGCGATTGATTTGGAATTAAATTCTCTTTAAGCCATCTTAAGCGGCCCATACACTTGCAATATTATTGTATATGATATTCGCCATATTATTTCCATTTTGTCCTCTATTATGCAATAATTCGCACTATTTTTCCATTCATTCTATAAAAAGGTGAACATAACCTATATAAATAATATAAACAGCATTGCACAATGTTGCCAACACATTTCACTATCTTTTCGTTGTGCAATAAAAATCAAAAGTATTTTGATTGTTGCCAATATATTGTGCCATCATCATGTGTATGTGATATATACACATTGGCGATATATTTGTACAATAAGTTAAACTCACAATTTTATTGCAAGTGTATCAGCAGCTTTAACAATAGTTTCTTTAAATTTTTTGCTGCGCATTTTTCTTAACAAAACTAAATTTGGGGAATTTTGCCAAGTTTTGCTGTATAATTGGCAACGAAGATAAAAAAATCTGACAACCCTGATTAATACAGAGATAGTATTCCAGCAAAAACTGATGCTTCCTCGGAAGCATTAATGTAAGGGAGAATTCGGAGTGAAGCGCTTGCACTTCTATGAAATATTACATGATTTTTGTTTGGAATTCCTCGCGTAGATGCTCTGCTGTAGAGATCTGAAAATCGCTTATTTCATGCTTTGAAAACTGACATGATTTACGTGTATGTATATAGTAAGTAAAAAACACTAAGCATTGAAAAACTTGTTATTTCATTGCTTAAATTTTTTTTTATAAATATTAAATATTTTTTTTAAATTCAAGGATTATAGTTTTATAAAAATTAAGTTAAAATTTTTTATTTTTTATCAAAAGAATAAATGATATCACTGCTTCAATAAAGCAGTAGGAAATGTAATCTTAAAAAAACGAATAAACAGCGCTTCACTTCTAGTATTTAGCACCGCATTTAACAATTGTAGGATTGCATGCCTTATCTTACAGCAGTAGAGTAAGGCAGTAATTTTTAGAAGCAAAATAGAAAAAAATAGGGACGCAGTATACGTGTTTATTGCTTCCAAATCTTGAAAAATTTTTGCTGGGATACGCAATGGTATACACATTAAAACAAGTGGCACTTTCCAAGTGCAGTTGCCTGCAAATATGTACATGTTTACATAATTTATTCGCAATAAATACTTAAGCTAACCATGCATTACAAGAAAAAGGTTTCATATAAGCTTGCTTACATACAGAAAGTAAAAAAACTTTTTTCTACATTTAGTAAAAGTATCAAAAAAGTGGCAAGAATTGCAAAAAGTATCACATTTGGGTGCATTTTGTAAAAGTAGCAAAGTAGTGTCCAAGCAGTCGAAAAAGTGGCACATTGCCACTTTAGTAGCACCAACGGCAACGCTGGCTATACATAAACATATGTGTGTAAAAAAAGCAAAAAGTCTAGACATTAAAGCCCTAGTAATATAAAACGCAACGCAACGCCAAAGAATTATATTGAAAGCAAAAACAAAGTCATAAATATTTTGTAATTTCTGTAGAAAGCAACAACATTGTTCTTTTGAACCCTTTTCCACTTGTGGTGAAGGATAAAAAATGCATATTTTCCAAAAGAAACAGTTTTTCCCAAAATAAGTTTTTGTATTGGTCCCTATTGTTATGGTCCATCCTAATATTTATATTTTTGCCTGAGTGTTCCTGTATATCATATTTTTAAGGCTTGGCTTGTTTAGTGTTATTGTCTTTGTGCCGTCACCATTCGTTCTTTTCTTCTTTCCACAGCTTCCCTTTATTTTCCTACACACAAAATTATTCACAGTTCATTCATGCCGGGGTTTTTATTTCGCTATCAAGTGGATTTTTTTGTTTTTTTTTTATAAAAAAGAAACGTTATTAGCACTGAGTTAGGAGTCGTTTATCTGTGTGTGTCATGTCTTATGACTTGAGAAAATATGAAATGAGTTGGAAAATATGTTATTTTTTGCGGTTTATTTGTTGATGATTTTGGAATTCCTTAAAAATTATTTGTGTACAATTTTCTATGATGGAAATCATAAAGAAGCAGAAGAGCGAACAAAGCAAATAAAAAAATTGATTAACTTGATGTATTTGTTCAAAGAAAAAGTGTAAGTGTGTGTGTTAAATCCTTAAGGATTCAGTTTTTTTTTTGACATTGTTGTTTTGCATAAATTTCTGAAGATATAATTTTATGATTTTGTTCATGTTGTTTACGATTTTCTATTTTTTTTTTGTCGAAGTATCATTCATAAAATTTCTTGTAGTTATGTGCATTTAGTTCATTAACTTTAAATTCTTTTCTATTAGCAAACAAAAAATTCTATTTAGGAAAAACATTACTCTATTTTAGTTTATTAGAAACATCAACTTCCCCAGAGAGTGCATGAAAAATCAATTTGTCAAATTCGTAACTAGTTTTAATGTCAATTGTACCGTATTTTAAATGAATTCTTGTTAACTCTGCCTCTCTCTTACCCTTCCAAAGTGTTCAATGTATTAAAGAAATGTCAATTGGAGTTGTTGATCAACCACCCTTGAATTTTTTTTTTTTTTTTGGAAATAACTTAAACTACCCTCTCTTATATAAAATAAGGACGTAGCAAAATAAAATTAAGTGGGGATAGTACTTTGTTTTGAAATTAACAAACTTTTAACAAATTAATTAGTTTAGCGTTAAGACTAATTAAAACAAGGTTAATCAGTAGAAAAAATTTAATTTTAGAGAAGCGTGATTGTTTGAGCGAATTTCTGGGAGGAAGCCATAACTCTCTGAATGCCATCGCAAGAAAATGTAAAAGTTTACCAAGAAATACCACCTTTGGACCATTCAAGAATGGAGTAGTTTTTTTTTTGGATGAAATTAAAGTCGACAGGGTCTCCCCTGAAAAGAAAGACTATTGGCCATTTTCTCAATGTACCGTCAAACTGCCTGTTACTTAATGTCAACATAAATTTATTAGACCGACAAACTGTCTGTTAACAATTTTGGGTTTCTCAATATACCGACAAAAAACATGGTTTTAAGCTGGCAGCACCTCTCAAAATACATGTAAAAGTTGGGAGTCAGCTGATTGAATTTATCTGTACGGCAAATAAAAGGAAAATAAATAATCGCCAGATAAGTGCTGGTTAGCTTTGCGACAGAATAGAAGCAAATGAGACATTGAGAAAACCAAATTTCTTTAATGTGCAGTTTTTCGTTGGGGAAAAAGTTAATCGTGTAATGAGAAAACGGTCATATGTCAACTGTCCAAAAACTAAAAGAATACGATTCAAAGTATTGAAGCAAGCCTTGCGGTAAAATGTCATTATGTGGAGGTGGGACGGCAAGCGAAATTAAGAAAACTATGAATAGATTGCAATTCGCTGAAATATTTACCATGGTATCCCAAATGATGAGTCAAATTTGCGAAATAGAAACATGAATATTTCAACTGGATAATGATACAAGACATGCCTGCTACACAAGTTAAGCAGTGGCTCTCAAACTGTCACTGTATTGGATTGGCCCACATCCAGCACTGATTTAAAATAAATTGTGAATCTCTGGCAAACGTTTATACTGTGGGTTATTTTGTAAAACGTTTCACCTCACTTGAACAAAAATTAAAAATTCAAGGTGAAGAGATTTGCAAATAACACCCACTATGAATTCAGTCCCCCTGGGGATGTAGGGAGCATTTAATTTCACCTTTTAGTGTGGAGTCAATACCTGAGATTTTATCTCCACGTTTCTTGCGATCACGACTGACCAAAGATCCATGGTAGTCAGTAGCCCCCTGTGACGCGGCACTAGACTGACTATTTGTTGAGGCCTCCGTTAGTTTGCTCCTTGCGGGAAATATTTCATTTTTTCTGGTCTCTGTCTTTACGGAAGTTTAGCCTGTCGATTGACAGAAGTCTGTCGGGAATCAAGCCGTGGTTCTGTTTTACTACCCTTAGTAGCGGAATAGGGAATCACGAACATCCCACTAAAGGGATGGGACCAAATTATGGCATTCGATATCGATTGAAATTTGCATTTTAATTTAATTTAATCGACAAATGCCTGCTGGAATTTTTCCAAAAGCAAAGGAGGTTTTATAGCTCCACCGCCTTAACAGATGACGAGTATATATTCTTACCGGATTATGAACTCATTGCTACCTCGATTTGAACGAGAGTCTCACACTCGAGCGCCATTAATAAACGCATTCGTTGTCTCCAATGTTGTTAAGATCCACCATGAGATAATGCCACATGACAGGTGATCATGTAAATATTTTCCACAACTGTAAATCCAATGCAAATAATTATATTTACGTAGGTGTATATTTTGAAAAGATCTATCCTCAAAAGTGACACCTTTTGGACCTTCCTCACACAGAAAAAAATACCAATGTAAAATTAACATGGAAAAATGTTGATTGAGAATCATGTTAAATTTCTGCAAATGTATGCCCATTATTTAAATTTATCATTATTTCATATTAATTTTAAATTAAAAATATTAAAATAATCCTAAATCACACTTATTAAATATTATTCACTGTTAAAATAAATAAAAAAAAATATTAAAATATAAATAAATATGGATTCGATATTGAATCCATAAAAACCTGTTTTATATTAAAATTCAAAGTTTATCTTGTTAAATTAACATGCATACATAGTTAAGTATGTAAATTTTTTTATTTTGATTCTTAAATAAGAAGACAATTCCCGTATTATTTTAATTAAAATTATTTAGTTAAATAGTACATCAAGTTTTCAAAGTAGAATGATGACGAAACCCATATCGGGCCATTCTGCTGATTGATCTATTAACAAAGGAGACTACAAAATAAGTGAAACATGTGTTACAGGGGTAAGTGATTTCAATTATTCTTAAATAAATGCATATGTTGTCTCTGAAGCTTCTTCACACCAATTAGTTTCTCAATGAAATTCACGTTGTTTCAACATGAAATAACTTTCAATCAACGTGATTCGGATTGTTATTTCAATATAAATGACATTTTGCTCTAACTTTACTGCAATGTGAAATTAACACGAATCATAGATATTTTAAAAGAAAAAAATGTTGTTCGCAAGTAATTGTAAAATCAGGTTGAATTAACATGAAAAACGTATGAAGCAAAATCACCACCGAAAATTTTAAATCAACCTTGTTTTCGACGTTTTAACTTGATTTTTTTCTGTGTGCTGACATGATAATTTTATTATTTTTATTTTATAGATCGCACATCAAATCATAAACAGGCACAACTTAAAATTTATTAAAATCGTTTCATAATCAAATCTTAAGAGACCACGAAACTTTTATTTGCGTCACTTTCTTATTGAAACTTTTTTGTTCAACTGGTTTGTGAAACCAGTTTTCTGAATCTCCTAAGCATTTTTGAATTTTGAGTTGTGCCTGTTTATGATTTATTGAGCGATATGTGTATTTTAAAATGATTTTAAACTAGTATATCCAATGTATATTACGATGTTTCAAACCGGAATACAAATAAGGAAACATCAACATTTTTAATAGTAGATTTCCTTGCGATACTTTGTGTTGCGGAGACCTGTTTCATTTAAATGTACCAATGTTATGTTTTTACCTAAATGCATTACGAGGTAATTAATTGAATATTGCTTCATTGAGTTCAGTGATAATCAAACTGGTGTACATTTAGATGTTCTGACTAATAACCGTAGCATTTTTAACTTTTAGATACTGTTTCTATAAAACTCTGTCGGACAGAATCAGTAATTCACCAAAAGCTATTAAAACAATTGAGATAATAACTACTGCTGCTATTGCATCAATTCCTGCTTTCTATTTTCAATCCCACTGTAAACTACCAACCTGCGAATGTAACTGTTTCAAACAGTGCGCTCTACTTAGGACCACTCAAATTACTTGTGTCATAACTTTGTCACTATGAACGTCACATGCACTCTGGTACTTTTGACAATTCATAACGATGCACAAGAACATATTTATGTATTCGATGTAACGTATGAGCTTGAATTGTTGTATGCATGTATGTATGTATGTATGTATGCAATACAAATTTTACATTTGTTGTTCAATAGCAATGTAAGCAAGAAAAGAAAGAAAGCGAAGGAAAGCCATCACAGTCATCATCAGCGTCAAATGTCAAGAGTATCGATGATGATATAGGCCTGCCACGAACACTAATTGTCTGACAGGCGTTTTTGACACAGGGCATAATCCAATACATTCTATACACACAATCATTCACTCATTCATTCATTCATTCATTGATGCCTTTAACTATATGTTATTATTTTTCAAATACTATTAAACGAAGGCAAACACTCGTACTGTCTGTATGTGTATTTACTCATGTACAGAGTATGAATATACAGACATCCATAAAAATCGTCTAAAAGTTTTGTGATACCAATAAAGTACATCACGTACAAGGCACGTGAACTACACACAACCAAAAGTGTCCAAAAGGCATTTATGAAAAATCATTCACAATCACTGTAAGAGCTTTAGTCCTTTAGCCTTTTTTTTTTTTTTGTTATACTTTTTGGAACATTTTGTTTCAGTTCAATACTTCAACATGTTCGTTTTCGAACTGTTGGAAAAAACAACAGAAAAGCCGAACTAAAAGTTTTTTAAAACATTCATCAGACTTGATAGGAATGCATAAAATGTGTCATGCACTTGTAGCTTCAAATGGAGGAGGCCAGAAAAGTTAAGTTCCGGCATTCTTCAAAAAAAAGAAAAAAAATAATAAAACTACATACAAACCAAATGAAGATGATGATGACGATGATGTTGAGGAAGTATATGAAGAGTAAAGAGGTTTAACTAAATTTGTATTATTATTTATTCCACTGGGCTGTAAAGGAGGCCACAGTCTTAACTGTAACCTTAACAGTCTTTTCCTTTTGCCATAACCCACACCCTTTTGAAAAACAAAAAAAGGCAATCTTTTGTATAGATTTAACGTTTTTGCTGTAGTTGTGGTAACAGTCAAGATATTAACACTAATGGAGTTCCCTTAATGGATCATTAGGTCAATGGATAAAAGTGTTTGAAACCACGCTACGAAATAAAAATACAAAAAAACTCAAAACCCAAAAACACACACTTAAATACGTATTTTGCACTATTTTATTTGTCCATTTTACACGATTTTCTTGTTTAGCTTGTTGTTTGTTTTGTACGATTTTCTTTTTTCATCAACATTTATTGCGATTAATAAAAACAAGCGTTTTGATTCTAAACAACATCAAACTTGTACTACTTTAAATGTTGGTTAAGGGTAAAAGTTCTTAGCAACACAGTTTCATCTGTGTCACTATCGATCATGAGTGACAGTTGTGCGTCAAACATAAATTATTTTGTTGACCGATGAAATTTTTGACTGTCACTCAAGTTCGATAGTTTGAATCCCATTTAAGCGAACCAAATACAATAATTTTTCTAGCGGAAGTTTTTAATTTACAGATGAGGGAGGAAACGAAAATAAAATTCGTATTTACTCTTCTTTCTTACAAAAACACATATTTTGGAAGTATTTTGTTGCAAGCATTGACATTTAAGGCTGTAGGAAAAATAGCGCAAGGCATGATCGCCCAAATTTATATATGAAAAATCGCCCAGCATAATCGAAAAATGGCACGGAACTTAAAAATGGGAATAATTTCCAAAATTGTTAAAAAAAAGACCCAAAAATCACAAGAAACGTCCAATTTTTATTTTCAAAATTTTGTTTAATAAAATACTGCGCCTGGAAAAATATCTGGGTTGCGATACCCTTTTTTCCGGGGTTTCCTACGATTAATGGTTTTTTACCCGTATCTCGAGATTTTGGAGTTGTTTCGCAAATTTCATGGACAGATCTTGTTGTGCTCGACAAGACCTACTAGAAAAAAATTATCGCATCCCAGGTATTTTTGTTTCATTCTTTTTTATAAAACTGTGTGATTCTTACAAAGCAGTTTCAATCATACATAAATAATAATTTGGGTTGGGTTCATATGCCTGAAAATTCAAATTCTGAATTCAAGAAAGCGGCCTTGTGCCGGACGGAAGGATTTTCTCCTTTCTGGTATAATAAACACCGCCTTCGGTAGCTAAAGTTTCTGTGCACAGCCGGCCTTCGGCCAGACGCAAGCCAGAATTTAGAAACGTTAGTTTGCGAAGCAGGTGTTTGTTATACCAAAGAGGAAAAAATCTATATTCAGAAGAGCTTTAGTTAGCGATTCGGGATTTTTGAGTTCGGGACCTTTAAATTTGGAATTTTAATGAATAATAATGAAGCAATTACGAAAAACAAAAGTTGTTTTACTAGATCTTACAGCCGTTATTTATTTATTTATTATACATTGGCGAATAAGTTAAAATAAGAAAGCGAAAAATCGCCCTAAAATGTATGGTGAAAGTGAATTTTACACAAAAACTAAGGAAAATCGACCAAAGTATGGGCGTAATTCTAATGCAAAATCACCCAATTTTGGTTGGAAAATTTGTGGGTGATTTTCTATACATCGCGTTGGGCAATTTTTCCTATAGCCGAATTTTAAGCGCAACATTGTTACAGCTTAAAAAGTATTTGAAACGAAAATTAATCCAATTTGGCATAGCAATTTAATTGCCAAATAGTTTGTGTACTTTGGAATCTATTTTTACGAATGATTTATGGCCATTTCAATCCAGCTGTCGCACAGTTTTATAATTTTTTTTTTAATTTCTGTAGAAGCGTGAAAACGTAGAACTTCTTCTGTTTTATTTACAGTTCCTTATAGTATTTTCGAGGCATTTTTAACAACATGTCTTTTTAGTTTCGGCAGCAGTACTTTAAAGGTGGACATCTAAAAAATTGCTTATGGTATTGAACGAGGCCAACGATTTCATTTATCATTCAATAGAAAGTAAACATTGTCCCCAACCCAATACAATAAATACCATGACCATCATCGTAACATAACTTTTAAACCAATGCTGCGTGGTCAGTTATAATTAGTTGTAGTGGTAATAGTTATTGTGGTTGTAGTGGCACTTGAAGCAGCTACCCAACAAACACTGAGGTTAAATATTAAATTGCAAGTGAATGTAGATCAATTCCATTTTCAAGTATTCAGTGAATAAGACAGACAAATTTGTAAAATATTTAAGTTATCAAAAAGAAGTTTCTAATTTTTTTTTTTTTTTTTAGTAAAATTTAATAACAGTGGCGTATATTCAGAAATTATCACAAAGAGAACAACCTAAATTAGTGCGTCATGCGTTTTCTATATCTTAATTATTCTCATGCTCATACAAAATGTATGAAGCAAGCCTTTATATCGTGACGTCAACGCTTTATAATTGGAAAATCCGATTTCGACCGATTTGATCTCCATGTTTATTTCAATTTTGTGGGTTTTATTTTGAAGACACAACGTTGACGCTCTTAGTTAAGTTTGCCATTTCAACGTTTAAGAAATACGCTAGAAAATGTTACGCTTTGCGTGCTGATTTAACTTTTTTAAGTATCTATTTAAGTTATTTTAGGCACGCAACTGGGTCGTACATCGTAAGAACGTAGGGCGTAACGCCGTAAAAACACTCTTAATTTACCCACAATTCCACCGTAGACTTATTTTGTTTCCCTTTGAAAATATTATTAGAAAAGTCCAAATGTATTTATTAAAATTGACTAGAACTGAGACAACTGGCAAAAACTCACTCTGACAGCCATAAATTCTATGTGCTATTAATGCTGATATTGTAATACGATTTAGGAAATAATTCTAAAGCTTTGCGACTATATCTCCAATATGCCCATCAAATAATGATTTTAATCACTAATAGGTTTTTATATGACGACAATAACGATTACAGATATCGGTGTAGATGGAAGTCTTATAAATTTGTCACATTTTAAACGTTCGTCGTTATGCTTGCTGGGTATTAGCTTGCCGTCATGTTAAAGTGGTTGTGAATATGTATTGATTATTAAAGTGGTTTGTTAAGAGTCATAGACAGTTCCAATAAAATCTACACACGAGACAAAAAAAAGTCATGTTTTCTGTTTCTTACTAAAGGACCGACCTACTCAAGAACACATACAAACACACAAGGATCATCTAAACCTGCCTTTTGAATATGGGGTTTGTGTGTTGTCTGTTAAAACAATTTAATAAATAAATTTTGTATATTTATGTCCGTTTATTGTTGTTTTAGTATTAAATGCCTTCTCTTCCATTTCCGTTCTTGCTGCGTTTGGAAGTTTGTACGGTTTGTACGGCTTACTAATGTCCAGCTCATTACTAAATTGCGTCAAAAACATTTTCATGGGCTTGTCAAGGACTTATTTGCGTTCATTCTGTTTTTTTTTTGTTTTTGTTTATCGTTATAGCTTTCCATTTCATTTGGCGATATTTGAACGTGTCAAAACATATTTAGTAAAAGGTATTCAAAAGGATGAGTACTGGGTCAATAAATGTAACGGGTTATCTTGTTGTATCAGTTTCATGGTGTTTTGTTTTTTTTGTTTCATTTGTTCTGGTTTGATGTGACCACAATCCAACGCCTGTTAATCGATTTATAGTTTCTGTGCGTTTAATTTATTCGCTTGCGTGTCTTAAGTATTTAATTTTATTTATAGTTTAAGGTTTTGTTTCTTATTAAAGTTGTTCTTCTTATTTTGCGCTTCGGCTTTTTTTTAAAAGGATTGTCTGTTTTTTTTATTGTCTATTTGGTGGATGTGAAGGTGTTTAGTCGGGAAAGTGTATGAGTGTGTGAATGCAGCCAACTTTTAAAAACTAATTTGACATAAATTTTGAATGAGTTTTATTAGTGTTTGCTTAACTTAAGGAACTTAAAAGGACCTACGGGCTTGGAAAGTCTATTGGGAAAGTATAAAAAATGCTAAGGTCAAGCTTAAAACTTGTTTGCCATTAATTTGTTTTAAATATGGGGCCCAATTAAAAAAGTTCACTATGAGGTTTGTATTGACCGAAGACGAAATTTAAAATCTCGCACTTTCCATATTAATGTTTACTATACAAAATAAAAAAATTAAAGCAATAGTGTTTTTTTAAACTAATTTGGTATAACGGACTTACAAATTTATATTGCAGAAAACTTTCTATACAGAAAAAAACTCATACTAAATTAACGTTGTTCTACTTACTTTTAGTACGAGTCGAACTTAAAACTTTAAATACGAATTACACTTAAAAGTACCAAAAACAATCCAAAGTGGGATAACTTTTGAAATTGTTGCACTTTATATGCGTGCGTACGCTTTGTTTGTAAAACTTTATAATAAAAGCAACAAAAACAACACTCGCTGCAAAAGTAGGTAAGTGTGGGTCTTAGCCAACGTTGCCGTTGTGACACTTAAGTTTCACTTTTGACCCTCTTTCATGTAAATGACAATATTTGCGACCCTTTCTTTAATTTATCCCTTTGTATCATTTTTCTTACGAAAGTTCCACAGTGGCCACAGACAAACAAACTTAAAATAGAAACTTGTGAGTCCATGCTTTCCTCTCTCAATTTACTCGAATTGGAGCTGGAAGAATAGACTCCAAGTGAATAATTAAGTACAAACTATAGAATAAGTATTTCTAAAAAGTGATGAAAGGTTTTTGTAAAAGTAACTTCTTTTTTTTTTTGTAATATGACTTATTTTGGAATGTACCTTTTAATTGTTTCTTAATTTTAACATTGATTTATAATTAAAGTATGTATAATTACTTTTATTTTAGTCAAATGTATTTAATTTATACATACTAATAAACTTTGACCATTTTTTTTTCTTAAATACCGTTTTTATGACACTTTTTCGAAATTTTCAACGGCAACCCTGGTATAACTGTGAAAGATTTTTTACAGAAAGTCTAAGTTTATTGATGAGAGTGGTGATAGTAAAAGCTTGTTCTCTTCCCCCCTCACCAACAAATTTAGACTCTCTGAAAGAAAACTATCATGGTGTAAACTCAGACAAAAAACCGTTTGGCTGGGTTTATGTAGAAACATTAACAACAATACTACAAGAAAAAAAACATACATAATTTTCATGTTTAAACATTGAAATAAGAAGCAAAAAGTTCCGAATTCTATTTGCATATTAAGTTAAATCTTCGACCCGAACTCAATCCCCAATTCAGTCAAGAAATACGTGTGTTAATGAGATGTCATTGACGATACCAATTATGTAACGGGGTCTGACGTATAGAGTGTAGAATTTGATAGATATTTAATTCGCGAGACATTTTTTTGGTGTAAAACTCCCTCTGAAAATATTCCAATTGGCAAGTATATATATATACATTTTTTTTACTATTTCAGCACCATGAAATAAGATTTTATGTAGGCTGGAAGTCATGTTGTACCAACACAGAAAATATTCTCTAAAATGTTTTACCAGCTAAAGCATTAATCAAGAATCAACGTTTTATCAAGTGAATTAAACCAGTGTTCGAAAATAAGCACTAAATATCGCTGCTTAGTGTTCGGTTCGGTAGATTTGTGGAAAACACAAACACTAAAAGTTTCCCTGTTTGTCATCTTTCGAAAACAAAATTAATAGTGTTCTTATCCAAATCAACAAGAGATGAGCACATTTAATTCCGTTCGGTTTTTTTTTTTTTTTTCAAAACTACAAACTTCATTGTATTCGGTGCAGCTCATTAGTGTTCTTTCGTTTCTGTTGTGCTTAGCGCCCTTTTGGCTGGTAAAACAAATCAAACATTTTTTACAAAAACAAAATACTTATACGAAAAACAATAAAAACCTGCAAAATAATATTACACAAGACACACACAGCTGTTCGTGCTACGGTCGTTGCTAAAATTTGTTGTTTGTTCATTTTTTTAACAATATTTTAAGCAAAGCATTACAGAACATTAAAATATAATGTTTGTCTACAGTATAACTACAAATGTTCTGTTTTTTAACGATGAACAGAACACTATTTAATGTTCGGCTCTTGCTTGAAAATAGTTACGAACGGTATTAACACTCTAATGCCACATTTTGTTTTGCCTTGAAAAAATCAAATGAA
Source organism: Pollenia labialis (assembly GCA_949318255.1). Classification (NCBI taxonomy): domain Eukaryota; kingdom Metazoa; phylum Arthropoda; class Insecta; order Diptera; family Polleniidae; genus Pollenia; species Pollenia labialis. The sequence goes on along the minus strand of OX439143.1, from coordinate 5,918,738 downwards.
GCTAATTTTAGGGTGAGAAACATGAATCTGACTTCAGTTGTTTCTTTTGAGTACTCGTTGCCCTGTAAGGGGTCAAACTGTGAAGTCTGCCTTGAGGCAGAGATGGGCATTATCGTAATAATTTAAGATACGTTTTTGATATATGTACATCCCAGAATTTTCTGTGTAATTCTCCAGTCCGCCTCCAGACGGGTTCAACAAAACCATCCATATCCAGCAGCGATAATATTTTTTAAAATGAAAACTTAATAAATATTTCAATTGGACGTTTAGATACTGACCAGTAGTTTTTTCGGCGCGATCTAAAGCTTTGAAATATTATTTTTTCGATGCATAATATTAACTTTTTTCACAAAGAATAAAAAATGAACGTTGTCGTTCAAACCCAAGATTACAGTGTACTGTTTGTCAAACTCGTGAGAGTGTTGCCACTGAATAAAAACTTTTTTAAAAAAAAAGCTTTGATTTGCACTTAGAACTATTTATTAAGGATAAATTGTCAAAATTAAAAATTTTATGACGGTTTTTTGCTACCCCGCCTAGAGGCGGACTTAATAAGCATTAGAGGGTTAAGGGTTGTGTTCGTCTACACAATCACTTAACGTATAGATATCGTTCCTGGGTGTTTGAGCCGAATGATTAATAATGTTTTGTTTATTTTCTAACACTGAATTAAACGTTTAATTTATATTGAATTAATCACAAAGTTTTCGAAACTAATTTTTTTCTGTATTTACGTTCTAAACCTAAACTGAAATAGCAAATATGTATAAATATAAAGAAAAGCCGCAAAAAATAGCTGATATAACACATTTTCAAAATAAAAGTTACTTTGTCTAAAAACGTCCAGCATTACCAATTCAATATGATAACAAATTTAAAAAAAAACCGTACACAGAAAATATTATTGCCGAATTATTTTCAAACAAACGCTTGTTTGAAAATTTTTTTAATTTCTACAAATTATTTGATTTTATTGAACCAAAAAAAATGTTGACAGCTATTCAAAAATAATCGTTATTGGTTTCAAGTTTTCATAAATTTGTATGAAATATTTAACGCTCTTTAATGTTGTCGCTTTTTTAATTTTTTTATTAGATCGTTAGCAACACTTCTTTATGTACATTTTTTGCCCGCTTTTATGCTTCATTTAAATTTGATAATTTTTTTTTTTATTTTTTCCGCCGCTAATCGGTCCATTTCCCACTATGCAATATTCCGAAAGTCTTCACAAATTGTTAAATATCTACTATAAGCCTTCAGCATATTAAAAACGATTTCATAGGTGTCGTTACTACCCTGCAAATTTTAGGACAAGTTGAAGCACACGTGTAAAATGTAGCCCACAAGGTAGCCAAAAGTAACCCAAACGTATGGAAAAACATGGTCTATTTAACATTACGATGTCCTAGGGCAGGACCATATAACCCAGCTTTGGATTACAAAGAAGTAGTCTCAACACTACTCCATTGTATACCCAAGAGGATAAGTCTTAACTTCGTTTAAAAACGAAAACAGGTCATAAAAAAACGAAGCCATGTCGTCTCACTACAAACTCTTTTTAACCATGACATGGTCCATGCTTGCATTACATCGGACCAGTCTATGGAGTAGTCCGTTTAATCAAAACGGATTAGGTGGTCCAATATTATTTGTAGGGTAAGTCTGGGTTCACACTATGCAAGTTTTATTTCTAAAAGTGTGAGTTTATTGGTGAGAGGGTAAGAGAACTTGCTACTTTTCTTTTAGAAAGAAAACTTTCAGAGTGTGAGCCCGAACATTGGGGTAGGGGCCTGTTTAAATAACTTTATGAAAATAATTTTGAAATTGCAAAGAAATACGAAAAGTTCTTGCAAAACACTCGTATTTGTACCCACAAAATCGTTAAGATCATAAAATTAGTTTCAAAAGTTTTAAAGACTTTTTTTGGTATGAAAATATTTCACAAAAAGGGATGCTTTTACCCTCCCACCGCTGCCGTTAATTAAAAAAACAAGAACATTTTTTTTGTTTCCTGATATCGATTTGTTAAGATAAAAGTCGTTTCTATTTACACAGCACAACTTGTTGCTTGCAGTCATTATCCCAGCAAAGTTAAATAAAAATTAAACTTTTCTTGAATTTAAAGTTTCTTTTTTTTTAATATGTATTGTTTAGATATTTACGAGTATTGGACCTGGAAAAAATCCTCCATTAAAGAAAATTTAATTAAACTAAACTTTTCTAATTTAATAAATTTCCATATTTTCTACAAACTCTTCAATATTGTGGACATTTAAACACAACAAGACCTTTTTATTATCATCATTTCTTCTATTTTTTTTTCTTTTCCTCCTACCATTCATTATATTCTCCGTAAGTTTCCTTTTATTTTTTCGAAAAGGAAAAATTTCATCATCAATTTCCATGTCCAGGGCATTACCTCATGTCAATAGAAATTAATTAACCTTTTTTAATTTGATTTTCTCGTCCATAACATTGTCACCAGAAGAATGTTTTAAATTTTATTGATATCATTTAAAAACACACACATCCATACAGACACACATACACCCATAAAGAGACAGAGAGAATATTTTATAAAAGAAAAATAAAAAAATATCTAAAATTAACAATAAAATCGGCAAAAAAAAGAAATTAAATTAAGAAACCAACAACCAAGGCAACCAAACATTTTTACACCAACAAACACAGCAGACACCTACAAGTTCTTTTGAAATTTATTCACTCAAACATTTTAGTTTTAAACAAAAAACAACAAAACAATTTAAACAAAAAGCAACGACAAGGGTCGTTCATCACTAAGTCCTGCAACAACAACGACAACGACAACAACAAAACAAAAGTTTTTCATTAAAATTTTAATTGGCGGACATTTTCCAAAAAGCGGAAATTAGATTTTTGTATGTTTGTTGTGTGTAAGCGAGTGTATTGGTGTGTGTATGTGAAATCTTCTAATAGGCCCTGCAACAGCATGAAATGTAATTAGATTGATTTTTGACAATACAAACAAATGAATAGAATTAACTACAGCAAAAACAAAAAAAAAAAAAAAGGATGTGGGCGAAATTGTTAGCGGATATGTTGGTGGGGAGGCAGTGTTGTGAAAAATGTAAAACAATATTTAACTAGAAAGTGAGAATATGATTGTGTGTATTGAATTTAAAGGAATTTCTATTGTTTGCCTAAAATTCATTTTATCTCTGTTTCTGGGGGATGCAAAATATTTCGCTTTGCACTTGCGAGTATTTTCTATGCTTTTTGCATACTCCGGTCTGGTTGTTGTTATTGCAGCAGAGATAACTGAGATAATTAGCATTTCATTAGGTGCGACTTGGCGTAATACAAAGAAACATCTATGCACATATACACACACACACACACACACACGCAAAAACTCACACACACACACACACTCTCTAACATCAACAGAAATTTCTCTATAGTTTGTTGTTTGTGTAGCAAAAAGATGTTGAAAGTTGCTGGCTGGTGTTTTAAGCAAACTGTTGGGAAAAAAATGCGCAACAGTTGCATTTTTTGTTTTACCAAAAAAAAAAAAAAAAAAAAACGTACACAAACAACAAGACAGTAAAACACACTCACATAAATTTCAATGCATACACTCTTTAAGCTGTGTGTACATGGAGGAGAATAAGTCCTTAAATACCGGCCTATAAAAATAATTGTTTTTGTTTTGATTTTACAATGCAAACCAAGACCATTTAACAACATGCGCTCATTAAGAGAATTAAATTTAGAGAGTGTGGGGGAGAGAGTTTAAGGGACATACGAGCGTAAATTTAATGCGCATGTGACCAGTTTTGCGTAGAGTTGTGGAACATTTAGCTTTTTAGAGGTTTTAATTCCGAGCTTTAAAAGCACTTATTATTATTTAAGTAAAAAGAAACAATTTTAAATATCACGTTGGAGTTTTAATAACTTTCAGACGCACTGTGGTTTGTTTTGAAATCATTAAAACCTTTGAATGTAGGAGATATGAAATTTAATTGATTACATACGCATTAACAACTCATATTGATTGCAATTCAGCTTAGAAAATTAAAATTTTTTTGTCTAACTTTAATACAGGTTTTTACTTTTAAAGACTAGTTTACACAATTTTTTACTTTGTATTATTACGTGCCAAAAACTCGAGTAATGTGAGAAAGTCTGAAAGTGTGTGTACAGCTTTTCGCTTTTTGAGTTGGTTTGACAGCTACTGTTAACATTTAATGAATCAGAAGTAAAAGCCATTGGCCATTGACAAATTAAGAATTGGAAGAAATGGCAGTTTTTCTACTTTGACGCTGGGCACAACAAGCTAATGGCATGTTGCGCCCTCTTGTTAGAACTATTTCTCCTCCAAATGACTTGAGGAATAAAAAACTCAAAAATCATTTACCTGTAGCGTTCTATATTACCGGAAATATTGGCAATAGATTCGTATTTAAACTCAAATGGCCCGACAACACTTTCGGCATGTAATGGAGTCTCATGAGGATTTAGGACTGTCCAAAATCAAAATTCTGCTAGTTTACCCACCCGTTAAGCCAGGTATGAGCCTTATTACTGAAGTTGATTTGACGATAAAAATCTGGTTTAAGTTTGGAGAACAGGGCGCGAATTTCGAAAGTAAATTTCACCGATTTGTAAACGTTGTTTCGGCGTAAGTCTTTGCATAGTTATTTGCCGAAGGGTACTGGAATAAAATGTCAAACACTCTACATAGTATGGCTGCAAGTTTTACAGTTATCCCTATCGAAAGTTCTATATGTTAAAAAAAGCACCCTTTATATGAGTCTATTAAGTATAAATCTACTCTATCAAAAATGTTAAGCGATTTCTGACACCATTTTTTAAAAGATGATACATATACCTGTAACTTTTCAAAGTCATTAACTTAACAAAATGAAGTTCTTAATACTAGAACTCTGCGCGGCAAAATATTACCAACTCAACCCTTCCGCTAATTTCTGCCCCCCTGAAGTAGATACTTGGCATACGGTGGTCAAGAATTTGCCTTCGATTTCTCGAATGACGATTTATTTCAATCAGATATTGCAAAAATTATAAGTTTTACAAGCTTTCTGTAAATCAATAATTTCTTTTCTTTTTGCTGTTTAACTAATTTTTCGGTTATAAAAAATTGTTTTTGCACATAAACTTAAGGCTGAAACTATATCTGTCCGGATTAACGAGGTTAAACTGTACTCGTATTTAATTAATAGTCCTTTTTCTAAAACTCCCAAAATGCCCTTTAATTATTTTTTTAACATTATCTGCATAACAGTGCTTTTCGTAACAGCAGCAGTTGTCACCACTCATCTTAACGGTTCTTAGTGGTGAATTAAAAAGTTTTCTTTTCGAATCCCGTTACTTATGTCCTGGTATCAGGAAAATATTTATGCCAGTCTTTCTAAAACCATTAAAGCTAACGGTTGTTCGCATTGAGCTTTACGAAGGATTAACCGTTACAATTTTCACTCTCGCGCGCGTTACGTGCATTACTACTACTACTACTTCTCTTTTTTATTTAAAATACTCTCCTACTAAAAGATTTTTTTACTCAAAACGAATTTTATTTAAAAACAGTTTTTAATTTCCGGTACTGTTCTATTAATCTACTGACAACAACATAAACTTGTGTTTGTCATCCGCATCCTTAATCATACTCCTCAAAAGAAAAAAACAAAAAAAAAATTAAGCACCCAATCAAAAATTAAGTCATTCCCTATTTTTTTTTTAATACAAGAAAACTTACAACAAGCCAGTTGATGATACTCAAGCGTTTTAAGTTCCTAAGTAACATTTTCTATTTTTTATAACTGTCATTGTACAACCGACAAATGCTAAAAAAAAACACATCATGTTCGAACATCTCAAAACCAACTCCCTTAAACCCAAGTCTATAGTTATTTCCTCTTGTTAATGTAAAACTATAAAAGCCTTTGGTTAATCCTTACATACTTTCATGTAAGGCTGATACTGCAGGTTTAACTAAATTGAAATATCATCCATTGCAGCATCATCATCAGCATCATCTTTATTATCATCAACGGATTAATATAAAATTTTACTTTGTCATGAATTGATTGTGTCTAAAATTACTGCTACAGGAAAAGCAACAATCAGCTTCAATATTATTATCCTCAAAAGTAACAACAACAAATACAACATACCATTATACATACATACATTCATATAAGCTACTAATATTGAATACATCTCACAGATACGTGTATCATTACGTTTATTTGATTAAACAGTGCTACAACTCCCAGTTCATCATACGTTTTTCATTCAATGCTTCATTCATTTATTCTTCGCACAGACAGAATCATTTGTTCTTCATTCGTTTTACTGTAACCGTGTGAAAATCCTTTTGATCCCTACATGACATCCCATGAGTGTGTTGAATTTTATTTGTGTGTTCGATTGTTTGTTGGTGTACAATTTCGAGTGTATATGTGTGTGTGTGTGTGTACAAAATCTCCTTTTAAACTGAAACCAAAACACAAACACGCACAAGTACAAAATTGATAAAAAAAAAAAAATTACAAAATAATGAAAATAATGAACCTCCTAGAATTTACGAAAATGAAAATTATATTAATGACAGCTCGCATCTAGTCTATTGTTTTCTAAAGTAAAATTATTACGAAAAACAAAAGGAAGAGGAAGAAGAAGAAGAAGAGAAAAAAAATAACTACAACTCATTAAAGTGTCGTAAAAGAACAAAGTTTCATATCATTCGCATCATTGTGGTTTAAATTGTGCTCGAAGGTATTTGCGACAATCTGTTTGTTGTACATTTCCAGTGTCTTAATTTGCATCATTTCCGCCCTACCGCCCTCAAACAAAACAAAAAACATCAACAAAAAACGTCTTACTTTCTTGTTGAATTTTATCTAAATACGAACGAAAGGATTAATAAGGATTTGTATGAAAAGTTTTTTATTTTGCCTTAAAGCATAAAATTATTACGGGAAATAATAAAAAAGAATAGAAAATACAAAACAAAGAAAAGTTTGTTGTTTGAAAACCCCAACCAACTAATTAAATTCAATTGGAAATTAAAAACAATTTTAAAATTAAAAAAAAAGAATATTTTCGTCAATGTGCAAAATCTAAATGCAAAAAAGTGAAAGTGTAAAATTAAAGTTAAGAATTGTAAAAAAGAAGCAAATAAATATAAAATACCAACCATCGAACTGGATACAATTACTGGATAAAATTGGGAAATGTGACCACAGTAAGCTGCTTAAAAAAGTGATAAAGTAAGGATTAGAAAAAAAATTTTAGAAAATACTTAGCAATAGAAAACCAATACAAATATTCTTTTTCCAATACACAAACACACACACACACACACACATAATACACAATCAAGCATACATCCATTTTATGTAGTTAAATTGTGATTGTTGTTTGCACACACACGCCCTAACAAAACATTCTAATATTATACAAATGTACATACAAACAATAGCATTTGCACATACAGGGTGGTTCCATGGAATGCGGTATCTTAAGCTTTAGCTATTTAAATTAATAAACTGTTTTTGCAATGTTCGAGCAGGGTTGTCAGATGTGGCGATTTCTCGCCAAACGTGGCGATTTTAAAACTTGTTTATCGTCCTAATTTTCGATTTGGCGACATGGCGTTTTATAAAATACTAATGGATACCCGGCGTGTGCTACTACACAGAAAAAGTTTATATTCAGTTTCAGAGAGGAACAAATTGCCTCATGTTCTATTTTTGTCCTATTTTTGGAAAAACGCAAAGCTTGCGTGCCCATCTATTTATGTTTTAAATGAAATCACCCCCTACCTCCTATCGTATATCGGCCAAGTGGCTAACGCCAGAATTAATGTCCCCACCTGGGTCCGATTTGTGAACATTTTTCATAACTCTGTCGAGAAATTCCTGCATAGGACTCCACCTGCCTGACGGATATTCTCTTTTAGTACTTCAGGAGTCTGAGGCTTGCTGACACAGGCTAGTGACTTTAAGAAACCCAATAAAAAATGTCTTGAACGGTTAAATCGGGGGAACGATAACGCCTCCAGCGTAAACACCACACCACAAGGTAAATTTGAGCGGGTGTATGGACCTTGTGGAAACAAAAAACAAAATCTGGAAAATGAAATCGATCAGGATTCATCACACTCTCGTTGATTTCAAAAAATCAAATTTTCAGGCTTGGTTAGGTTAGGTTCCATTGGCAGCCGGGATCAGGCACAGCTCACGTGGGTCCATTAATTAGTTCCCGTTGTGCTTTCATGTCACACCATCTCCCAAGGGTCCTATGTTATCTGGCTGCAAGTGTTCCCAAGCAACCACCTGGTCGATTCAACAAAGGAGTGGTTCCTGTTTAAATAAATATCAGAGGGACAAGTTTTGCCCCCAAGGGCTCTTTGACCAAACATTTCAAGTCTTTAATCTCCGAATGCCGCAAAATTACAGAGAAGATGTTCCGTTGACTCTTCCTCCTCCTCGTCACCACAACTTCTACATGAGTCATTATAAGGGAGCCCTAGCCTTTGGGCGTGTCTCCCTATGGTCTAGTGGGCAGTCATAACCGCAATAAGTTTCCTTAGGTAATGTCTGGACAGCTGTAATGCCCACCGTGTCCTTTTTTCATCTATATAGAGCCAGATTTTCCTCGTTTCACAACAGGTAGTTTCATCGTGCCACCTCTGACTGGTGAAACTTGTGCGCTATAAGTTGCTTACTCCTTGGGAGCGAAACACCTACATTGTATGTTGAACCGTCTCGATTCAAGGTGGTGCCTGTATACGCCAGCAAATCCGCAATGCAGTTTCCCTGTTAAGGGTGACCAGCGAAAGTCTCGATATCTCCTCCAGAGACATCTGGCATTCTCGTACAATTTTCGATGTGATAAACACATTCCTCAGGGATCTTATGGCCGCCTTGCTATCGGTAATAATGTGAATATCCCTTCCAGATATTTCACCGTACCGGATGCGTCTCGCGGCTGTGTGGATGGCCATTATATCGGATTTGATGACACTGTAGTGGTCCGGCAGCCTCATAGGAATGCTCCAGTTTAGCTGCTCAGAGTATATGCCAGAACCGACACCATACAGTGTTTTATACCCGTCCGTGAATATTCGAATGAGGCTTGACTTAAGTTTAAAAATTTTACGGTCGGATTTCTTTTAAATTCGCGTCCTTAGAGCAGCAATGTTCTATCTTACATGTAGTTAAGGTGTTAATAGTGCCTTGTTGTGCTGAAGGCGCTCATTAATTATAAAAAAAAAATAGTTGACAAACACATACATGTGCAAGTGTAGACTTTTTATAAAAACAAAGTTGCAAACTTCGATTAAAAAGTAATTTAAAAAAAATCTAAAATTAAAAAACTTTTTGTCGCAAAATTTTAAAATTCACTGACTACACTGCACGACAAATTTCAACTTTTGGTCTCACTCTTTATCAAACTTATTTTAGAGCAGTTCATTTCGCGTTTTTACGCTCAATACAGTGATAGACAGGTGGATTCAAATTAAAAATTGAATTGAATTAAAAAAGAAACTTATATATTTTTTAAGCTGTATTATCAGAATCTGGTCAGTTTGATCGTGGGTGAACAACTGTTTCGTACAGTGTTATACATGGAATTTACTAAAATCATTTTATAGATTTTTAACAGCGTCTTAAATTAATCTCATGCTGTAAAAATAATAAAATTAATTCTTATCACAATTGTTCGAGGCTTCGTTCAATAACGAATAATTGCGATGTTTTTAATATTTATGTCTAGCGTTTTATAACACAAGGGAACAAAATTTAACTTTTTTTGTGCGGCCTGGAACTTTGATGAAAATTTCACTAATTTGAGGTCGATGATTTCAAATTAAATCTCAATTTTTCTCTAAACTCTCTATAAGTTCGACTTTTCGAGCTTTACTGTTATATCCAAAATGAAGGCAATTTCACTACATATAGTGAACCTTGAAAACGGTTCTCCATATTCAGTTAAAAAAAAATTCAAAATTCGGTCATAATATTATCTATAAGCCAATTGGCGCAAAACTTTTAATTTGGTTCAAAATTTACTGAATTGATAATTCAATTCAATTTCAATTTTGTTCGAACATACACATTAAATAATGGTTATTTTTATGGAAATTGGATTTTTATCAATTCAGTTTTCTCAGTAATTTTGAATAAACTCAAAAGTTGTGCACCGATTACAATGAAATAAAACTCTTTTTATTCGAAATATGTTTAACTAAGAGTTTTTAGACCAAAACTGTGATTTTTCCTGCATTTTAATTATTTTTATACCCTCCACCACAATTAGTTGTGAAGAGGGTATATTAAGTGTGTCATTCCGTGTGAAACTTTTTTATTATTCATCTCAGACCCCATAGAGTATATATATTCTGGGTCCTTGAGTGATTCTAAGTCGATTTAGCCATGTCCGTCTGTCCGTCTGTTGAAAACACGCTCACTTTCAAACAACTCAAAAGAAATAAACAAACTTGGTGCCAAATTGCTTGTAGCTATCTTAAGCAGTTTGAGATTGAAATTCAGCAAAATCGGTGCAGTAGGACTAGAGCTATGAATCAAAATGTGGAACCACCACCTTAAAAATGTGATAATTTTGTTACAAAAAATAACATAAATGGTGGAACAAGGCACAGAATGGGATAAGATTTTGCAAAAATTTGTTTTATTCGACTGGAAATCACGCTGTAAAATTTCTTGTAGATCCGTCCATAATTTACCCTAGGCCCCATATAAACACTACTCCCGGAAAACAGTTTAGTACACCTAAGACCTTAATTAATAATGCTATCAAAATAAAATTAAATACTTCCCTTCTCACACTAATAAATTTCGTGATGCTCGGTTCATAATTTACTATAGGCCCCATATAAAGCCCCCTGAGCTGTCGGTGGAGGGTATCAAAGATTCGGCACAGCCGAATATAGCACTCTAACTTGTTTTATATTAATTTTAAAAGATTAAAAAAAGTTTTTTTTTTTAATTGTTATTTTTCAAAACTTTAACAATATCTCTAAAACTACTGGGAAAATATAAGCACGGCTTATAGATAATATTATTAACGAATTTTTGACCTGAATATATAGAAAATTTTTTCACATAACGGTTTATCTCAAAAAGTCGAGCTGATAGAGAAAAATGGAGATTTGATTTGAAATCAATGACCTCAAATTAGTAAAAATTTGCAATAAAGTTTCAGGCCGCAAAATGACTGTTCCCCAGTGTAATCAATGGAATGAAAGTTTCTGTATATTTTGTGTATGTTTGAGACCCTATTTAGTTTGCGAACATTGCTTTATGGATACAGTCGATATTTTCTCTAAAAAGTGAAGAAAATAAATTAAAAAATATTCGAAACATCGGTTGGGCAAACAGCACAAATATTTTTTTTTAATTCTATAGGTAAATAAATGAAATTACGCCTGATGTTTTGTTTAGAAAAAATTTTACAAAAAATAAAATTACAAAAAAAAAGTTATTTATAGCAGATCATTTTATTTAGATTCATAGCTAAACTTGAAATATTTTAACAAAAAAAAAATAAAAAACAAAATATCATTAAAAATTTTATTATATTAAACATTTTTTTTTTTTCAAATGTGATCAATTAATCAAATGAAGCACAGCCGCGAATAACGTTGTAAAAGCCACTTTTTGCAAAATCTGTTTTTTTCTCTTTACCTCTTCAAAATGCCATACAAAGTGCCAGCCAATGAAAGAACGTCGTAAGTTACTAAAAAATTATACAATTTAATGGTTTTGTAAATTAGAATAACGTTTTATAAGCTGCTTGCGCAGTGGAAAAACGTTTTAAATGACATCGCGATTGTGGATATAAAACGTTTTTCCACTTAAAAAAGTTCTAAACTGCATGTCATTTTAAATTCAAATTTCTTGATATTTTGCGTACAAGTTTTTACTTAAAATTTTAAAATAAGCAATCTCCGGAAAAAGAATTATTTTGTCACTTAAAACTTTATTCGCGGCTGTGCTTCAAATGTTGATTTAAAAAGCTTTCTTGGAATAGTCCAATTCCCTCAATGTTAAATGGAGAAGAGATAATTTTCACCTTCTATAAAACAAGAACAACGAATTATATTAAAAGGTTAAGATTCATGTAAGAGTTTGTTATGCCGAATATTTATAATTTTGAGGCGCCATCTTGTTCGAACCATACTTGCGGATGGTTTTCCACGGCTGGCCTTAAACAATTTTCCAACATTGTCCGATATCTGACACCATTAACGGAAACGGCGACCCCATATTCATTTTTAAAAAAAAATAAGGTCCAATTATCACGCAACACCGCACCAAAATGTACACCTAGGTGGGTGTAATTCTCGCTATTGAACTACTCTCGGATTTTCCGTAACCCATATCCAGCAGTTTTTCTTATTAACGAACCCACTTAATTGGAAATGGGCACATTAAAATAACTACGATATGCACGCTGAGTCAAAACAATGGATCGTTGATTTAAAAAATAAAGCTCAAAAATTTGTTCACGTTGTTCAAGTGAGTACTGCTCCATTTTAAATTCCCCAAGCCTTCTTTACAAACTACTGAAAAAAAAAGAAACACAAATTATAATAAAAAAGTTATAAGCAATTCAAACCCCTTCGGTAATTTTGGGCCACCCTGTACTTGCATGCTAATTTAACCATAAAACAAGCTAACAACTTTTCAATTATAATTTACTTTCAACTATCGCATGAAATATAAAAATCACTCTAAAATAATTCTACAAAATATACAGAAAAAATTACGACAAATCAATTGTTATATTAAATACCATATTCGTCAATACAATTAACTTTTTCATTGAAAAGGCACCAACAACCGAATAAAAAATACTTTTATTAAAACTTATTTTTTATTTAAAAGATTTTGTTTATCGTGCTCAATTCCTAATTTTTATTCTTGAACAAAAATAAACCCTAAAATTTATTTTTGAAGGGATAGCTATTCCCAAGCGCATTTCACTGGTTGCTTAGGCCAACTTCATCCAAAAAGATTTTAGAAAAACTAAAGATATTAAACTAACAAAACTGTTAAGCGAATAAGAATTATAAGCAACAGTTTTACTTGTAGCAATATCAAAGCTTAAACAAATACAATAACAATAAACAGTGAGCTTATCTTTTCTTACATTTTGTTTAAAAATCAAAAGAAGCAGAAATGTGGTATCTAATTTTTTACGGAATGTTAGTAGGTTAAGAAAAATCAAAATGAAAACAAAAACATAAAAGGATGTGCCAGTTTCATTTTTTTAGCCGTGCACTTGCCAGTTTATTATCAAAGTAATTTTGTGGGAATAAAACAATTTTTAACATTTAACAAACATTTCTCACATTGAGTTTAAAATATGTGTTTTTATAAGATTTGGTTTGTTGTGCCATATTCCCAATTTTTATTCTTGTTAAAAACACTGAAATTAATTGTTTGTAAGATTAAATAAAATATTTGTTAACAATCAAATCGAGCCCGAATAGCGAAAATGATGTAACCAACAATATTTTAAGCCGGAATGTAAAAAGCTACATGCAAATGTCGTTCTGACGTAATTTTGTCGTCACCACACAACACGAAATTGCTATTGTGGCTTGTGGTGTAGTCAAAATTACATCAGAACCACATGCGTATGTGGATTTTTGTATTCCGTGTACTTTATATATATATATGTGTTCCTCTAACTCCCATTGGAGCATAGGCCGTAGATTTTTGTTTTTTGATGAAAATCGATCATTTTTGATCATTTGCATCATCTCTAAAAATCTCATATCTCTGGGAAGTACCGTTACGAAATAAGAGCAAAAGCAATTTCCAACCAAAAACCTACACTTGAGGCAAAGATATATAAAAAAAACCTTCGAAATATTTTTAAAAATTTGTTGCACTTTTCAAAAAGAAAATACAATAAACGATATTGTTTTAAATAATTTTGTATTTAAATATTATGAAAATCTTATTACAAATGCCTTTCAACATACACAAACTTAGAACTGGATGCACTAGAAGATTGTAACATGTGCACAAAAAGGAAGTTTGACACCATTTTTTTTTCAATAAAGCGGGGAGGTTTTCCTCAATAGCTACAGGTACCGCGACCAGGTTAGGTCTATTTTACCCATGCCCCTTTAGTTGGCCAAAATACCCTCTGCTTCCCAGAGGAACCCAACCAGGTCTTTTGCCGATATAGCACCGATTTGGGACGCACCCACTGTGCTAGCCCCAAATTCCGCCTGCTGGCCCATGCAAGCGCCGGGCAGTCACACAGTATGTGCTTCTTCGGCTCGTCTTCGTCTAGACACAGTCTGTATTCCTGGTCCTCTGCCAGGCCCATCCGATACAGGTGATACTTGATCGTGTGGTAACCAGTCAGGTAAGCCGCCAACAGTCTTGACATCATAATCAGCTTTAATTTGAAAACTAGAATAAATAAAACACCGTTAAAATTTCGATAAGCATTTGTAAATAATACCTTAACTAACGCCAAAGATTGACTTAGTTTTCAAGAAAATATGGGATTTTAAAATTTTTTATTTAAAACTGTTGGACACAAAATCTGTTCTTTTTTCCAACTAAATAAAATTTTTAATATGTTTCACACAATTTTATTAAGAAAATTGTTAAAAATATTTGAAAAGTTTATAACATTTTTATTAATTACAATAACTCTTGTTTTTTTTTCTGTGTAGGTTTTAGTGTACTGTGTGTGGGTATATGTTAATTAATATCCTGTCGGTTCCTAAATTTCTCGAAACAAATTTTAAACTTCCAGATTGACAACCAGGGTTCAGATGTTACATTCGTTTAAACTTCTTTTGTCTAAAAATTTATTGGCCTCGTTTTAAAACTTTCTTTTAATAACTACACCTTCATATTTTAATCCACAAAGTTTGAAGGATAAGTTTAAGCTTTTTAATTTTACACAATTAGTAATAAATATTCCACATTGTTTGTATTTTAACTTCCTCTTTGCTTTCCTTAAATTTTCTTTAAGTTTCAAATTTCTTTTTTGGTGAAAATGGAGAATAATTTTTTAAAATTTACGTGTTATAAAATATCACTAAAGTAGAACACATCATTAATGTAGAACGTCTTTACATGTCATAAAAACTTACTTAAAATTACCATCTTAAAAAAAGGATAATATTATTTTTATCCTAAAAAAATGTTGTCAGTTCATTCTGCCTTTAAGAAACACAATATTGGATTACGTGTGATTAGACATCCCTTTTCTATCAAACAACATTTGACACCTTTTTACACGTTCTCACCTTTTACATTTAAACATACAAACATACGCACCAACAAACACAGACACTTCTGGAGAAACCTTTTATGTATACGGGCCCATAGAAAACGAAATTAAATCAACACTTTCTTTGAAAAATCCCGTTCGATCCATTATGAAGCCAGCAGAGAAGAAATATTAGCACTTGTAAAACCTTTGAAAACTACACTCAAACTACACATTCACCGAAAGTAACAATAACGTCAGCCAGTTAGTCCTTTAAGGAATAATGTAAAGTTGACTCTTTGGCCATGTACTCATACAAGTGAATGATGGTTGGTTGGATGAATGGATGGATGTGTTTTTCTATGTGGAACACTTTTCAAGTTAATTGAAAAATGTATTGTAATACATGTTCAGTTGGGTTTCCGGTTTGTTTGTCTCCTTTTGTTGGTGAGAAAGAGACCAACTACTAATACATTCATGCAATATGAATATGGTTAAGTGTATGTGTGTGTGTGTGTGTGTGTGTGTGTGTAACAAATCCTTTAGTTTATCTTCTTAAACCGCTTTATTGTTGTTGTTAAACTTTTATGTTCTTTAGCATCGACATACATTCAAGTAACTACACATGCACATTAGTTAAACAGACACACACACACCATGCTTATATGCATGAATATACATATGTACTTATGTGTGCAATATATATATAAATGAGTGTGTGTGAGTTTTTGTGTATTTAAATAGTCCATATGATTCTATTTTTGCCTTCATTTTTTGGTTATGGTCTAGCACTTTTTAGTAGGTTTTCTTTAATTTTCTTTTTTTTCTGTGTTGCTGTTGTACTTTTAGTTGTTTTGTCCATTTTGTTGAGCTCCATCCATATCAGACTGAAATGTATGCAAATTGTTGAAAGTCTTTTTTTATGGCGTTTTCTATTTATTTGTTTTTTCTTTCACTTTTCTTGTTTTTTTTTTTAAATATTTTTTTCTCTTATTTGCAAGGATTGTGATTAGTAATGCTAGTGTAGGATAAGAGCTAAACATATTAAATCCATTTTAAAATATTGGACGTTGATAACTACATCTCTGATAGAAAAAATGCTAAGCAGCTGTGGTTTTTAGCATAAGAAGTAAAATTTACAAGTTCCAAAATGTTAAATGGCAAAAACTAAACACAGCAACATAAATCTACGTTTTGTTGCTAAACGACACTTGCTATTTTCAAGATTTACGGAATTGTGAATGAAGTCCATTATAATTAAGTTGAGTACAACGACAAAATGGGCTCGCATTTTTGGATTTTTCGTAAAATATTTGTTAAATGTGTACAATAACGGTTATTTCTCATCTTCATTCTTAGCATGACATTCCTTGTTGGACCAGAATTCCATCTTGATATTTCTTTAGCCAGAATATGCCAGTTTTGCATTCGCATCGTTTATGAGCAGGGAAACCAGAAATATGCTCTAAAAACGCTTTTTATGCTCGAAAAATGTTTAAAAAAAATGCCCCAAAAAATTAAAAATTGCTAATTTGAAAACAAAATATTCAACAATTTAATAACAGTTCCAATTAATAAAAACAATCTCAAAATTATAATCGGTAAATCCCAAACGCGAAAGTATTTAGAGACGAATTTTCGAAATGGTACCCTATTTGGAAAGGAATATTATCTAGAGCTTCACATCCATATAAAATCTTTTGTCTTAAAGAGATTTAAGGGACGGTCACTAAATTTTTTATTAATGTTAACATTTAAAAGGAAGTTAAAACTATTTAAGGATGGTTGCTTTACGCAAATGTAAACTGATTCGAAAAAAATTCAATTTGCAGTAAAATATTTTTGGGGCAAATTTAATATAAATACCAACATAATTAGATACTTTACGGACGCAAATACGCAAAATTACAGACCGATTCTCACCATTAGAAATCATTCTTAGTACAATTAATATTTATTTACCAACTTTGATCAAATTATCTACAAAGGTTCAATTTGTACTTTGCGCACAATATTAACATGGACAGCCAATCAGCCAGACGGACGGAGTGATTCTATGGCGTTCCGTTTACTAAAAGATTGGTCCAGATTTCTATGTCTTACTCACATCGCCAAATCATGTCAAATAATTGTTTTTTCATTAATTTTAGCAAATATATATAATTTTATTGCGAACAAAAAAACATTTATCTTAAGTAACAACCTGATTTGTCTTACAATGTGCGAGTTAAAATTAAATGAAGATGGCGAAATTGAGGCAACACGTTGATATACAGATATTTAAGACAAAAAAATCCAAAATTTTGCAAAAAAAAATAAATTATGTTTTTTACGAAAGGTCTTGTAGGCATCTAAAAAAATTTAATATGTAACAAAATATGCCTCAAAAATGCAAAATATGCGCTATAAACGTAAAAAATGATGCAAAAAACTCTTTTAACTAATTTATGCAAAAAATGCTGCAACCGGTAAAATATGCACTAACAAATCGATGCCAAAATTCATAAAAAGTTCTAAAACGGATTAAAATATTGTTTCTGCCTTCATTGGTCGCTCAAGAAAAAACATGTAATTGAATATTTACGGTTTCCCTGTTTATGAGTCATGTAGGACTGCGCCAAATCATATTTTTCTTGCACGTCCCCTATTTCTTGCGTCTACTGGTGTTATAGTAAAGGCTTGCATGGTGGCTCTTTCTTCAATCATTCTTTCAATATGACCAAGTCTTCTTATTCTTTACGAATTTATATGTCGAATTACATATCGCCGTTAGATATGTTTATCGATCTCGTGGTTGCATCTTATTCGACATATTTCATCTACTAATGGATTTCGGTAGCAGTCTGGATTTTAATATTTTTATATGGCCAGAATATGCTCTACAGGCAGCTTGAGTTCTAGCCTTTATTGCTACCGTTTCATCAAATCTGTTGCTTACCATTACCCCTAAATTCTTCAGCACTGTGCATACTTTTTTTACGTCTTAATATTTCCTTACATGTATTTATTCTTATTTTCCCCCTTTTTTGGTGAATTGACCAATTCCGAAAACCTTCAGATTAAAACATTGAGTGGCATTTCTTTAGGTCACTGAAATAGGAAAATAATTTGTAAGGTTATTTCTCAAGTTGCGTTTCCAACATGCAGTACATTAAACTAAACTGATAACACTTGCCATGCAGGCATCGTATGGCATTAACAAATGTGAATATCCTCTAGTAGTGCATGTTCAAGAGGTAGGCTCTCCTCAAGATGGTATTAGCAACCTCGGAGTTCCCATTTGACATATATTTTTATTTCTTTTTTTTTTTGATACATTAACACTCACTTTTAGTGAACCGCTTAATAAGTGGCAACGCTTATTTAACTTTTCTCATTCCTTACGTGAGATTGTCGGTTTTAATGTTGACGTGTGTTTGTGTGTGAGTGCAAACGGAAATGCTACATTTACTTGTGGCTGTGTCGTGTTTTTTCATCCATATCCTCAGCAGCTTATCAAAAGAAAAATATAATAAACTTAAACATTCATGGTATACAGGCAAAGCATTATGAGGATGTTTGTGTGTGTGTGTGTATTTTTTTTTGTAAGTTTATAGAACAGAAAGGACATGTTAAAATGCTTTAATTTAATTTTATTAAAATGTTAATTTATTTTTTCATTTTTTTCTTATCTTTCCTTCATATATTCTTTTTGCTACTGATTCAAAATGTACTTAACAATATCTGTTATCTGTAAATTGTTTTAAATGTGAGTAACAGGACTTTTAACTTCTATTTCTTAAAATATTATTTCTTATTTAAAGTAGTCTGATTAACAATAATCCATCAAGTGCTTGTCTCTGGAGATCAAAGGTTGTGTAATTTAAATAAATATTTTAAAATGACCGTAAGCAAAAATTAGAAATGTTGCATTTATTTTAAATTAAAAGCATTTTCATTTAATAAAATGATAAGTTTTCTCTTTGTTATTGACAAGGCCCGGATTCTTATGCAAATGCATATTTGTTGTCGTCAGTCTGAGATCAACATAAACTTAATATCTCTTCGAATCAAGAAATTTTAAATAAAATGACATCGATTTGGCAGAGCATATTTATTTTGCATGAATTGCTGACATTGCATATTTTTTGTGCAATTTTTAAAAAACCAAACTTGTTTTATTTGCTTTATTTTGCGATGCACCGTCGTGATCAATTGATTTTATGGGAAATATATTTTGCAAAGCACATCGCGTTTTGTCGCATATTAGAAGAAGTTTCCTATAACAACAAAGCGGGGAAAGTGGTTGAAATCAGTTGTGTATTATGCTGAAAATTTTGAACAATTCAAAAAAGCAGTATCAAAAAAAAAAACAAATTTACCAAATATAAAAGCTCGGATAATTTTTATGTTCTCAAATTACCGATTTATCTCTGAGACTATTGTAAAATTAGAGAAATCAAATCCATTGAGAAGGCAAATGAAATTAATTGATAATGCCATAAATAGAATGTATGCAGTTAAGGGTAACTTAAGTAAACAAATTCGTATCAAACTTGATAAAGTTTTTAGAAAAATGAAGGACACAATAACACAAACTGCTGGCATATTTAATTTAAATTTTAACGGAAACAGCGTAGTGGAAAATGAATATATGAAAATGAGTATTGTTCTTAATTCATTTTATATGGAGGTTCAATTTTCTATTTAACAAGTGACTTCATTTATATGATTGTTTTACATAAGATTTTATGTTTTACCTTATTTTTACTTCTGCTTTTTTGCTGTTCCTTATTTTCTTTAATGATAGTGAATTTTAAGTGCATATTTTTTAAATTTTTAGCACATATTTTTTTATTTTTAGTGTGTGTTTTACGCGCATAACAATCGATTTTAACTGCATAACAATCCGGGCTGTAGTTATTAAAAAATGTTTTGCAATTCAATGGAAAATACAATCAGTTGCTCTAAATTTTAAAAAATTAATAAATTTAAATTTTTTAAAATAAGGGAATTTATACAATCGGGGCCATAGTTTTACGACCAGTGCCCTGTTTCTAAAAACTACAATTTACAAATCTACAAGTAAAATACATTTGAAACAACAATTGTAACATTGTTGCTTATTTAAATGTATTTTACTTGTAGATTTGTAACTTGTAGTTTTGAGAAACAGGGCCCAGCTTAGATTTTTATAAATTAAATAAAATTCAAGAATTTGTAGTGGAAACACATTTTTCTGTATGGACCCCTCTGACAAACAAAATAAATTGTCACCGCTTACTAAATTATTGGTGTCCTTTTTTCCAAGAGCAACATGTTATGGTTGAAAAATAACTTTACTATTATAAGTGCCAAGCATATTATTGTTATTATTAACTATAACATGTTTGGTGGCAATCATAATACGGGCTAGTTACGTTTAGCATACCCACGCTACAAATGTGACGAGGTAAAAATGCGTCTGTGCTGATGTGTGTTTCACATAGAAATATTGGTTTCACATCCACCTTTTGGTATACCGATCGACTTAGAATAACTTTCTGAATTGATTTAACAACATCCGTCCTTCTGCATGTAATCATTGAGCGCAAAGTACAGGAAAGTGTGATGACGTTTTAGTTCTTTAAAGAACGAAACCTTTTTGAAATGGTGAGGAACAGTCCATAATTTTTAGTAGCCCTTACAAACTTTATTCCAGAATAAAGTATTTGTGCCAATTTATTTTATTACAGCCTGAATCATCTTGCCAAAATATTATTTAGAAATCGGTCTATATTTGACCAAAGCTTGTACGGGAGCTTTGAGACAGTAACTTTTAATAATTGCTTTGAGACTTTGTGCTGGTATATCCAGAATTTATGACAGCTCCCATATAAATCCCCCTCTAAAATCGCTTTAATGCGAAAAAATCTTATTTGGTCGAAAATTTCTGGACTATCTACGGCACAAAGAACTCTCATATGAATCCTTCCCTAATAACATAATTTTTTGCCGGGTTAATGGGTCCCCAAGGGAACACTCCAGAAAATTTTTCTTTGAAGACTGTTGTCGGCTTTATTGAATATACTTTCTTACTCGTTTTATATTGTAATTCATTACTAATGATTATAAAAATAATTAAGTGGTTACAGACTTATTTCAAAGTTCTTCAAATATGAATTTCTAGATTTCGGAAAATGTTAAGATCATTTTTTACAAGAACTATTTTCAGTTTCTAGAATTTTTGTGAAACAAATTTTCTATAAAAGTTTGTCAAATGACTCATTGCATTCTTAAAAAATTTGAACGCGTACAAAATTTGCAAAATTTGTTTTTAAAGTTCTTGTTGTGTTAATAGTATAAATTTCCCCATATCGTTGATTCCGCCGGTATGTTGTAGTTTTAAGAATGAAGAACTACTTAAGTGTTTTTGATTCATTTTTGGCAGCATATTTTAGAAAAGTAGTATTTGCAGTCTCTTAATAACTAATTGGCGTATATTTATGTCAAGCTTGTGGACTAATTAAAGTTGATTAATAAGTAGAGTTTTTCTTTTCCCGGGAAAGCAGGATTTATATTTCAATTTCCCGGGATCCCGGGAATTCCCGCTCAATTCAAATCGATGCAAAATTTTATTAAATTTCATTTATTTGAACAAATGACATTTCCTGAGATCAATTTAAAAAGATATTTTGAATGTTTTTAATTTTAAGCTCCAGGTCTTTTTTTTTAATTTTTATTTATTTAATTATTAACTCGATATTTCGCTAACCTTTGGTTAGCATCCTCAGGAAAAATTAACAATATTTTTAAAAACACAAACAATAAAAAATTATGGAAAAAATTATTTCAAAATTAAATTCAAAAACCTATTTCTCATAAAATTTATTTCAAAAAAGACCTGTGCCCGTGTTCTGTAACTCTCGCGTCGAGAAACTTTTCGATTGAAATATGTGAAATGAAACAAAAATGAATTGAAACAAACAGCTGTTTTTCTCACTTAACTGTGTCTGTAATTTTATTGGCGAGATCTAGCTGTCACGTAAGAAAATTACTCGCCAATTTACAGAAAAAGTGTGCCTGTAACATTTTTTTGAGAAAAGTTCCCGCTTTGAACTGTCAAACAAACGCACGAATAAAAATGGGGCGAAAAAAAATTGAACACTAAAAAACAATTTAAAATGCAAAACACAAAGAATAATAATAATAATATTTAGTTCTTGGCACATTTTTTATTGTTTAATTCTTTTACTTTTAACATTTTTATAAAATATACGAATATTTTCAAAGCTCGTTTGCAAACAACAAACATTAAAGTCGTACTTTACATTATTTGGTATAGCCGACGGTTGTATTTTCACCGCCGTCGTTGAAAAACTTTTCACTTTAGTAAATTTTAGTCGCCGTTAACGATATATGTTACTGGTGTTCTCACCGTCTGCAATGTCACATCGGCTTCGAGTGCAATGTTATGACATTTATAACGTAACGACGTAATCTCTTTTGATAGTTTTCGACATGAGTTGCACGCACACTTTTTTCTCACTTTTCGAGAAACGATGGAATATTTTGTTTCACATCTTTTCGATGCGGGAAGTTCTCACTATAGTTACAGAACATGGGTACTGGAGCTTAAAATTAAAAACATTCAAAATATCATTGAAAAAGGTCAATTAAAACTGAATTTCAATTTAAAAAGTTCATTTTTAAAGTCAACTTTTTTATTTCAGTGGCAAAAAGGAAAAAGTATTTTATGGCACCTAATAATTTCTTCATGTTCAAAAGTACATAAAGGCAAAATTTCAATTATTTTGTAGGATTTTTAAGAAGTTATAGCAAAGTGACGTTTTGGTTATCATTGTTTGGTTATCAATGTGCAACAACATTTGGAATAAAAAGAACTTCCGAACTGTGACATTTAGATGTACTTAGAAATAAAAACTTAAAAAACTATAACCTCAGAGAACTGATGATTATATTAAACCCGAAGTAAATTTCTAAAAGCCACCTTTAAAGTTTTAAGTTGTTCTCCTATAAAACTAAACAAACAGCTCAATAAAAAATTTAGCTTCAAACGAAGCAGGTTTGTAGGGAAGAAATGTTAGAGTTTTGCTTACCATTCCGCTTACGGAAGACATGAATTTTATATGGCGAGTTCCCACTTTGAAGCAATACATTTTTGACACAAAAAGCGCTTTATTCAACGCATATAAAAACTGGTGAACGTAGCTGTCAGCTTAACACACTGAATGATTTTTTACAGATATTTTTGATGCTCTCCCTTACAAACCTGCTTTATAGTAAGGGAATGCCGTGGCATTTGAAATATTATTTTTGTATTTTAATGAATCTTGTAAAGAGCTCCTTCACTTACTTAACTGCATCTCTGTATATCATATTGCGTAGTGCATAATTGTGCGCTTATATTTTTAAATGTACCATTAGGGCTTCGCAAAATGATACAATTTTTTATGGGGAGACTTCAGCACTTATTGTAAACAAAATATTTATTTCAAGTTAGGATTTTAGTTTAGAATAAGCATTTACATTTACCTATTTCTAATTTTTATCCAGAAGATTTTAATGAGAAAATACGTTTCCTTTTTATGGATGTTTGCCTTTAGAGTCAAAGGAACATTATATCTTCTCTGGACACTTTCAGTTTTCTTAGCACTTCCTTCAAAACTTGTTATTCCTTTAAAAAAAAAAATAATATTTTTCGAATCGTATAAGCATCTTCTTAATTAAAAAATTTGGCATCACCTTTTACAGAATCTCAATCGAAAAATCTTTTGTGCAGCTGCTCTGCATTAAAAATCATTAAATTTTTTAAAGCAAATGGGAACCACTTTTTTCGTTGTTTAAAATAAAAATGGGTATTCAAACAAATAAAAAATTCTGTACATTTTTAACTCTTCTTCTTTCGAAATGTCATAGCATTAAACATTAAAGCTTCGCTGACCTATCGGATATGAATTGACATCTTTTTGGCGTTTGGCAAAAATGTCTTAGGTCAAAAACTTTAGTTTTTCGTTGTGTTAAATTGAAAAATATTTATTTGGTGTATTTCATAGGCTTTTTCTTAAGAGAAGATGACAACGATTAGAAGACGTTGTGATAGACTAAAGTGAATTAAGCCAAAGATGTGCCGTACGGCTAAGATTTTGTTCATGACACAACTTTTTTACAATTATATCAGCAGTAAAGCTGCCATAATTAAATTAAAAAATCCCGGGAATTCCCGCACAAATTTCCGGGGATTTTTCCCGAAAAATGTGTTTGATCCCGCAATTTGTGTACCGGGAAACCCCGTATGAAAAACACTATTAATAAGCCGTGACGTAGAAGAACCTTTGCAACTTATTATTTTAGGGCACCAGATAAGAGCTTATATTTTTTTTGCAATCAGCGGCAGTTAAATACGATTTAATCTATAATATGTTATTGTTGCTAATTTGTTGGGATGTAACCAAGGCGAATTTACACCTTATCTTGCTGATTACTAACCTTGTGACAAAATGATATACCGTTCATGTGGTCCTGGGGAATATTTACTAAATTTTATAATTTATGCTTAAGATTATGAGATTTAAATTTTTTTTAAATTACTACATTTCAAAACAAGCAATTTAAAATTAAAAAGAAAATGAAATATTTGTTTAAATTGTTTACTACAGTGTTGTAAGCGTTTTCAAAATAAGACCACCTTGTATGAATTCGCCTTGGATGTAACTTTATTATATTTTTAAGCATTTTTAATATTTATTTTATTTGCTTAAAAATAATTAAATTTTTGTTCTATTCACGAAAACATAAGCTCGACTAAGAAAAAAGTACAACAACCAGGGTGTGAAACATTAAAACCAACAGTGTGAACAAAAAAAAAAAAATTAAGAGCATTTGAAAACAATTTCAAACAAAAGAATTTGCAAAGAATCCATAAAATTCCTTAATAACTTTATAAAAATTGTCAATAAAATTTAATGGTTTTATTAGTTCAATGTAGAAACCCATTAAATGAAAAGAGAAGCAGAACCGTACGTACACATACAAAAGCAAAACATACAAAAACCTAAAAAAATGGAATTCATAATTCTAAGGATACAATGTAAAGATGACCCCCACTAAACAAACGGCTCGTTCCCCGTATTGCTTAAAATGGAAATTCAAAGAACCGTTAACAATATCGTTAGAATTTATTTCAAAGAAATTTAGTCATCAACAATTTGCCATCATCACTATTGCCAACATCAACGACATCATGAGCGTAATAATTTACATAAGAACACACACACACACAGCCACAAGCACTTATATTATAAATGTATGTATGTTTGTGTGAATGCTCGAAGACACAAAAGGACACAGAGTGAAACAAAGAATTTACAAACACATTTATGGAGAAATAAAAAGTTCATGCAAGCTCACATTTACATACAAATTTACGACGAGTATGGGCATTATTAGTCTGCATTCGTTCATTTATTCATCCATTCAACCATTTATTCATTCGTTCATTCAATTTATTCATTCATTCAATCGTTCGATGGTACTTTACTAAATCATTTGTTTTTTTTTTTTTTTTTGCTTTATTTTTGTTGTTTTACTTTTTATTTTATTGTTTGTTTTTATTTGAACTTTTACGAGTTCTTCATAGACGATACAACAACTCAAACAAGAAAGTAAACAAACAGCTGATATTTTAGAGCAAATTAAAGACGGGGGTGGAAACAAACAATAACTAACGGCTACTTTTTTCTTAACATGTAGTTAACATAATGCAGTTTTTTATTTACTTAATGTTTATAGTTAGTAAGGCAGTGGTAGTTTGTCGAGCAGTTTGTAACAAAGCGTTTAATACAAAACAAACATGTGGTAATGTAAATCAAGCTGCCGTAGTCTCTACTTTGCAACAGTATTTTAAGAAACTTGACTTACAGCAGCAGTAGCAACAACAATTTAATCAAATGCGGTCATATTTTTTCGGTACTAATTAGATTTACAAGATCAACTATTAAAGCCAGGAAAAACTACGGTCATTTAGTAAAAATTAAATTCAATTTAACTTTATTTCGATTTCTAGAACATGCCCGATAGTCTAGTTAAAATATATAAAAAACTCGAAGCCATATTTTTACTACCACTACTGACTGCTACCTTTGCATTTTCTTAAGAATAAATAGTTGTAATTAAAGCATAAAAAACATTTCAAGCGTAGCAGAGTTTTTAGATTTCGTTTGCTATTGCATACTGAGTAGATTTACAATTCAGAAGCAGAAGTAATAATAATAGTCTCAAAAATAAAAGCATAGAACTAACCAGAGGTAGCAGAAGAGATAGCAATAAAGAAATATATGTGATGTGGCAGTAAAATAAGCATTCAAGTAGCATAAAATTAAGCATTTAATTAGAATATACAGAAATCGAAAAAAATAAACAAAAACTGCCAATAGAGCAGTGGTTCTAAAATCATATCATTTGCTACTTCTTCATTTGTATTTTGCTTTTTTTCTACTTGAACCATATTATTTTTAGTTAGAAACGCTACAATTTTACGAGCGTCTATTATGGAAGAATTTTTTTTTAAATTTAAAAGCCGAATTCAATAACAAAACCGGAAAATTTTTTATATTCTATCAGCACTGATGACGATTTTGTTTTTCGACTTCTTTAATACTACATTAAAATCGAAGGTTGTTGCTACCTGAACTACTACTTTTTACTAACTAAAAATAAATTGTTTAAGTAGAAAAAAAGCCAAATACAAATGAAGAAGTAGCAAATGATTTTATTTCAAAACCACTGCTCTATTGGCAGTTTATGTGTTATTTTTCTTATTGTTGCTTTATTTCGACTATAATTTTTTAATATTCAGAAATAGTAATAAACTTTTAAAAACAACAAGACATAATGCTACTGCTATAGAATACAGTCGAACTTCCATATAGTGAACATCTATGCAATGAAGTTCTCCTTATTATGAACTTAAATCAAGAACACAACTTTTTCGTTCCACTTTTAATGTATTTTGATCTCCGTATAATGAATTTCCATACAGTGAATTTTTCTTTACAATGAACAAAATTTTGGAACCAAAAATACATTTTACGTGTATTTTTGTCTCCATATAGTGAACTATTTTTTGCAGCTTTATTTTACACTTGTTAGCAACACTATTTATTAAGAAAATAAGAAATGTACCGTAAATGAAAACAAAAAAGTTAATGGTTTGACTTTTAACACCAGTTGCCCGAGTTCAGTGAATGAAAGTGACGCACCGGAGTAGCATTTCTCTTGAAAAAAGTTATTACATAGTAAGTAATCAAGTTGAAGAAGGGACATCAAAGAAAAAAGATATAGCTAAAGAGTTTGGAATTCTTCCCAGTTCATTATCAAACATTTTAAAAAACAAGTCAGTTATATGTATGTAGTTTAAACAGAAATACCTGATTATTTTAAATAAATAAAAAACAAACAAAAAAAACTTTCTTTATAATGAAGTTTCTATATAGTGAAATAAATGTCTATCCCCGTGGAGATTCATTATAGGGAAGTTCGACTGTATTTGAGAAAGCAGTAGTTATAGGTTTACCAATGAAACTAGTAGTAATTGTATAATTTTCGACACTGCTTTGTGATAAAATTAAACAAAAATATTTGTAACAAACAATTTAAAAAAAATTTCTGCCTGTTCAACATTTTCGAACGTAGAAATTTATGCGTAAAATATTTTTAGAACGAAAACTTCGTTCGCTCAACTAACATGTAAAACAAAAACAATATTTTATAATTTGAATGAAGTCTTCGATCGAAAACGATGGGCAGGCTCAAGGCGAATTGACTTTCAGGTGGCGTTGAAAACACAGCTGTGCTACTTTTTTTTCTTAATTAGAGAGAGGAACGTCAAAAGTTACTTGTGTTTTTGACATATCGGCCAACGAAAGCAACAAAAAAATACATTGTTGTGTTTTTGGTGTTGTTACTTGTTGTAGTATCGACACCACCGTTTACATGAATTCGCCTTGGGCAGGCTGTTAATATTTTTAGTTTTACTTGCGATAGAATTTTGGGATTCCCAGTTTCAAATGCAGGTGTTAAGCTACGTTTTAAAATATTTTGGTTTTGTTTACGTAAGTTTAAGTTGGAAAGTTTTTTAACGGGAACTGTTCGTATTAAGATTGTTGTTGACTTTCTTTTTGCATAATGTTTGCGGATGTGCGAGGGATAATTGATCGACAAAAATAGTTTTGCCCGCTCTCGCCCCATATAAAGCAATTTTGCTATAAACATTTGTAAAAGTGTGTCATGAATTGCTATATGTGGTGAATCTTTTTATGTTTCAAAATCTCTGTTGCAGAATAAAACTTCCTTAAATAGTTAGATCTATATGATGCTCGTAGTTTAAGTTCGTTCCAACTTTTGTTTTACCTGAAGGCTATTTTGAAGAAGGCTATTCTCTACGACTGCCTACGGCTTCTTTGGCGGTTTCACTCAATGCCAGTTTTGATCATACCCATCTCTTTCTTTGAATTTCACTTTGTATAGAGATTCAGTTTGTTATTTGCCATTTTATACGAGTTAGTTAACCGTCAGAAAATAATTCATGATTCTTCGGAGACATCGGTAAATGAAGGATTGAATAACGCTTATGTCTTTTTTATTACCGTTCCATGGCTCATATTCATAAAAGAGCGTCGATCTCACGCATGCATTGTGATGAGCACCATATGGCATTGAGTAGTCCGAAAGTCTACCTAAACTGAAATATAAGTCATGAAACCAAACGATTTAAATTTATTTCCTTAATCGTTTTTATTTTTTTTTTAAGTCTGCTTTCACACGTTTCATCTTTTGGTGCTCAACTCTTGTGTTTTATGGTGAGAGAAGAAAGAAGAAAAGGGGTTGGTACAGAGATGCCTGTGCTCGGCCAGTTCGGTTTAAGTTTTCATTCGTAGGTATATTGCTAACGATGACTACATGTACATGTTTTCTTTTTATCTTTGTTTCGGTGTTAATAAAAATGTTGTTGTTTTGAACCGAAAAATGTTGAAACCAATTTCTGCGTGTGATCATATTTGCATTTTCAAAAGGGAATTGAAAAGAAGTTGAGCATCAAAAGATGATACATGTAAATTCAGACTAAGTGTGTGATATGAGGTAGAATTTCACAAGTGCCAAGATATATTTTAACTCCTTGATTATCCCGACATTTTAAAAGATATCAAAAACAGGTGCTTAGAGCCTGATGTAAGAAATAAGTTGGTTCTTCAGAGTCGGCACCATATTAAAAACTCTAGAACTAAATTGCTTTTCGGCTGTAGATGTAAAAGGTTTAAAGAGATTTAAATGGCTAACAAAGCACTGATGGTTTAAACGCTGGTTTAGTTGAACTCAACTTAAACTTATATGTAGTTTAAACTCAACAGCTGCAAGTGCCCCATCTGTCAGCGTCAAAATTTTAGTAAAAAGGAATTCAAATTTTTAGAAGTTTATTATCATTTACAAAACTTAGGACACTGTTATTACAATTTACAAAAGACAACAAAAACAGTACAATAAAAAACAAATTTACTCCTGTTTTTAACGCGCTAAAAAAGTATACAGTTTTAAAATACTAAGAAAAGTGAAGTGGCGAATTCTTTGTTTGATTTCTTTTTGCTTTTAGAACGGCTTCTATTCTCTTTGGCATCGATTCCACCCATTTTAAAGTTACCTCAGTAGATAATTTTGGTCACTCTTCCTGCAAAATTTTCTTCAGAGAGTGCTTGCTGCTTATTTTTTTTTTTATTTGTCTGTCCAAATGCTTCAAGATGCTTAGTTGAGTTGATATCCAGCGACTATTGGGCTGATCCATCTGTTAACGGACGTATTCCAAAAGCCAACCCTATCATGTTTCACTTTTGATACGGGTTTTTCGGTTGAGTTTCTTATTTGTATCTTTTTTCACGTATTTTTTTTTTGTCCAATTTTCTGTCGGCAAATTTGGGAGCAACGAATTTTATACAGATAGTAAAAATTAAACTTTTTATGACTAACTTTTTATATTGGAAAACAAGCAGTACACTTTTTTTTGACGCTTACTGAATATGCTGTTTCAAAAATAATAATGTGGCAGCACTACGCCAAATGTTGTCAAATTCGTATGGTTTGCATTGGTAGTTTAAAAGCCCAAATTAAAGCGTTGAATGATGGTTTATATGTTTACTGATTAAAAGAGTTGCTGGTTTAAACACATTAAAAAGCAAAAAGAGAGTTTAACTTGCATTGCTTTATTAGCCCTAAGTGCTAAAACTGCAGTTCCACAAAAGATATTTCGGCTCTAATAAACTAATTTATTTATTTATTTATTTAGACATACAAAAAAACAAAAATTAGTTGCAACGAAAACCAGAACTGATTTTTAGTGTTAAGACAAATTTAAACAAAATTTGTGTCAGGAGAAACAACTTTTTTGGAACATATGGGTGAATCCGCCTTTACTAACGTGATTTATTAGAATGAAAAAAATGTTTTTTATTATATAAAGAGTATTTAGGGCACAGCTGAAGTCGCATTAAAGTTATCTTTATTATGTGGGTTATCTTGACGAAGGGTGACTTTTAAACTACTGACTTTTTAAAGAGACCCCCCTCATTTTCCTAATTTTTTTTTGTTTTATTTTATTGAAGTCTCTATTAATTTGGATAAAAGCACTTACCAACATTTTATGCATGGAGAATTTGTATGTTTTAGCGTTGCTATAAAAATAAATACCCTCACCCACCACTGCCACCACCATTAGAGCCACCACTACACTACCCACTCCACTAACCCGGCCAAGAAATGTTGTGGTTCCTTTTCTTGGAAATCTAAATAAATGAAAACTTATCAGCAAAAAATAAAAAAAATACTGAATTAAAACTCCCTGCTCTTAGTAAAATTACAGGAAAACATACCAGCACAATAAATAAGACTCATGCACAATTTACGACCATTTGAATACAATTTTCACTTTTTTTCCACGACTAACCTGCTTGAGGTATTTGCTATTTGTATTGCAGTTGCAGGTTGTTGTTGTTGTTGTTGTTATTATTATCATAATCATTTTTATGGTGTCCGTTAGTCGTGTTTTCATTAGAAGGTAACTAAACAATGTATTAATGTATTTTAGTGGCTTAAATGGAAACATTAAAACCTAAAAAATAACAAAAATTTTGTCTAAAAGTAATAAATTAAATTAAATATTTATTGGCCAAGTTAACGAAGACCCAGTGCAATATTAACATATGCCCGTATCATGATGTTAACCCTTGGCCCACTTCGCTCCCTTTTGAAGTTTCTAATATGAGTCATAAATGTCACCAAGTTTAAGTTTGAATTAGTTTTTTATCTTTTTTTTTTTTGCATTCAACATTTTTTCATTTAGATGCATACAATTTGATAAATACGTTGCTGATATTGAAAACTCTTGCTCTCTTTCTTTGGCTGGTTTGAACAAACATTTTCTAAATATATTGTCGTTTAGTGTTGACAAGGGACGGGCTTTGCATTGTGTTTGTGTTTCGTTAGCCTTTTTCATTCTATTCATATTAATAGAAAACAATACAAACGAAAAACAGAAACATTTGAAATAAATTCATAAAAGGTGGTATTGAAAAAACCCAAATCAGAATTTATAATATGCAACGAACAATAAAAAAAAGTCCCCAACAAAAAAAAATATAAAATAAAAGAGAAGAAAAGTATAAAACGACAGAAAACTGTTTTAATATAACTAAACGTAAATCAAATTTTATGGCCCATTGTGTCAAACATACTCATATCTCTTTCTTCTTTTTTTAAACAATTTTTTGTTAACAATTGGCAATATCATTTGGTTACAATAGCAACTGCTCCTAGTCAACCCCCTCCCCCACCGCTTCAGCTTGCCATCCAATTTCAGTGTTGTACATATTAAACACATAAAGCCAGCCTTGTCACCGCTACAATGTATATTAATTTTTACAGATATTTCCATATTTTCTCCTTTTTTTTAAGCGGTTCAAGCAGACCGCATTATCAGTGTCCTCTTCCTATTTCTCTACGTATATTTCGATGCTTTACAGGCCCTTTGAATGTGTACAAAAGTTTAAGAGGTTTTTTTTCGCTACTTCACAGTGGGGAATATAAAAAATAAAACAGCGTTACTGTTTCCAAATGATTGGTCTTAATTTTTTGTTTTTTCTCTTTGTCGTACATTAAAAGTCTGAGAAACACTTCTCTCTAAATCTTCTGTAAGAAAAAATAAAATTGACAAACATTGATCTCAGGTTTGCTCTTGGATAAAAATTATATGCAAAATTGGTTTTTGCAGAATGATCTGGAACGCACGGGAAACGTATATTAAAAAAAACAATTATTAGGAAAATGAAGGCGGCATTTTTACTACGATTTTTAGGACATGTTTTTTTAATTTGTAGACAAATTCGGTAGAGAAGAGGCAGGGTAGAAAAAGTCATGATTTCTGTTTTATTATGTTCTACATATTTTCATTCGTTTTTTTCGATTCTTTAAAATAAAAATTTAAAAAGGAGGCGTCCATCAAAAGTTATAATGTAAATGTAAAAAGCTTTTGGTAGCAACTTTAAAAGAAAACTTAAAAAGACATGATCTAAAAATCATCGTATACATGCCGCCTAAGAACCCAGTAAAAACTTCGCCTACAAAATAATGTGTTGCGTAATCAGAAAAAAACAAGGGCTCTACTGGCAATTCCAATGAAAGAACCAATGAATTTTACATGGGATGTCCCAAAATGAACGCTTTCAAAAGTAAGTCATTATTGTTTTACCTACATACATTCAGAAAAAAGGAGTTGTAGAAGTTGTTATAGAAGAAAGCTACTAAATAATAAGTTAAAAGTTCGAAAATAGTTATTGCGATTATGGTTGAAATAACCCAATAAAGCTTCTCTAAAAAATTGATATTTTTTATTTACAAAATCGAATATCTTACACAGAAAGGAATAGCTCGTACTAAATTTAAGTTTTTTCCGTTTATTTTTAGTACGAGTTGTACTTAAAAGTTTAATTACGAAAGTTCTTAAAACAATCCAAAATGGAATAACTTTCGAAAAGCAAACACGAAATTTTGTAAAACAAGTTCAAAATTCTTAAAATAAGTAAATGAAAGCTTAAACGTTTCGTTGGCCGTACCACTCTATATTCCATATGCGTGTGCTTTTGAAACTACAACAACACTACACAAGAAGGTGAAAAACTGTTTGATTGTTTTGTGTAGAAAAAAACACAACAGCAACGCTACGAAATAAACGTACTTTATTTTCTTGTTTAAAAAGTAAAATAAGATACAAAAATTCCCGAATTCTATTTGATAAAATTATTTAGTTTAATACATCAAGTTTTTAAAGTAGAGTGATTACAAAAACATTTTGGGCATGCTGGTAGTTTCTTGTAACTGCAAGTTTTGTTGTAAACAAAGAAGGGAAAGTTAATATATAATAATATTCTCTCTTTCTCTCTCTCTGGTGCAAGTGTTTAGGTAAGAATCAATCCACCTTCTTGAAATTATTTCATGAACGAAGTCGAGATAAAACCAACTTAGAAATTTTTGAATCAAGCACAGTTTAAGATTAAATTTTATCGTACTTTTACGTCAATTCCATTTTCGGAATATTTTAAGTATGGTGCACTTGAATAATCGGTACCTAAATCAAGTATTCTGTTCTTGATTTTAGGATAACCGTACTAACCGTACTGTGAACACCTTTTCGGCTTGATGTACGTATGCACGGATTGGTTTTTCTTTTCAGTGTATACACTGTCAAAAATAGTCCATTAGACTGAATATATGCGATATTTGTAATTTAAGATTAAAGACAATATGTTTCCATGTGTTCACGGACTATTTTATTATTTTTAAAAATATATTTTTATTCATATTATTTCCATCGCAACCATATTATGATTGAATAAAAGTGCAATATTTAATAATGCAATTTAAAACATGTTACTAAAATGTAAACTATTGCAACGATCATATTTATTTGTGTGCAACCAGAATGCAATTTCGTTAAGCGACCGATTATCTTCTAATATGACCAGATAAAATACATTCATCATAATATGGTAAGTCAATTGATCCAGATTCCTTAACCATATTACGGCTGCGTTTATTGCTATTTATGTGTTAAACATAATTTTGTTGTTATTAACCATAACATGTTACAAAGCAACCACAATATGATCGTGGCTTCTTGATGGAGGACTAGTGTAACAATAGTATTTTTAATTTTCGTTAAAAATAGTTTTGTTAGAGGTGACCATATCTAGAAATGTTAAATTTGTAACAAGAAGATTGAAGTGACAACTCTATATTTAGGTATTCTGCAACCTTAGTAAAATGAGTTGTCTTGGACCACATGTAACCATATAATGTCTCTTGGTTTTTCAAATACCCCTAAATACCAAATTTAAAGCTCGTTCACAACGTTAAGCTCCCTCTTTTTAAATATGAAATTTTATTTAAATCTAATTTTGCATTCGGAAAGTTAACTTGATATCCATATTTAAGTGTACCACTGTACAGTTGTTGTTGTTAGTGGCGTTTACATACCCATTGTCATCATATAGAATATTCATTGCTTTGGTTGGCTGTGAGGATGATTGCAATGGTTGGTTGTGTTATTGTTTCAGTGTTAATGGTCATATATTTCAATTTGCCAAAGTAGGGAACCTTTTAACCACAATACAGGAATTTGTGGTTAAAAGGCCATATGATGAAAATTTTACTAGATATTTCCACCACTTCTGGTCTATTTTGCTTTACAACAAATGCAAAGATACACCCACACCCACACACACATACACAAATGCAAAATACATCCTCTCTCGCATACAAAAAACATTTGGTATATGTAAAGTTATTCCCATTTACACATTTTCATATCCTGTCTATAATCACAACTCGCACACACACACACACACACACACACACACATACAATCATACTCTTATAATAAGTTTGAAAAGAAAATTTATTTGTGTAATTATGGCCGAATTACAGTTTGAAATTTTTTCTCTTTTTTAATATCACAGAGAATGAGTGTGTGGTTGAGAGTGTATGTGAATGTGTTTGTGTTTGTGTTTGTGATTGTTTTATTATTATTAATATGGATAATATTTTTTTATAAAACTGGCTGGCCAAAACTGTAATCTGGGGTTCGTAGCAAAGGAAGTTAAATTATATTGTAATTACAGTTTGAAAAGTTTTCTTCTTTTTTTCTGTTGCGTTTTCTTATTTTCTTAAGTTGTTTTTGTTATAAATAACTTTAATTAGTTGCTGTATATTAAAAACTTTTTCTATTTTACTTTTATGAGTTTAATCGATTAAAAGGGTTTGATAAAACAAAATATGTGAATATATAATTTATGAAGTGGGCCTCAAAAAGTTTTCAATCTAGAATGACAGCTTTTTTCCAACATCTAGAGGCCTGGGTATGGCATAGATTTTATTTTGAGTATACATATGTTTATATTGTTGTTCTTTCTTTAAAAAACATTTATGATTAATTTTTAATTATTTTTTTTTAGTTTTTTTTAGGCAAAGTTAAATTTTTGTTAAAAAACAAATTTTCGCCTCCCTTTCCCTTTCTGTTAAATATTTTATAAATATCTAATGCGTATGTAATTTTATTCTTGTTATTTAGTAACTGTTGAGTAACATTATGATATCATTATGCCATTCACCACAGGTGGGACTTGTCACTTTAACTTGGCGGTGTCCTAGGAGGGGGTAAACAGGCACCTGGTCACTGAAATAACCGAAATAGACACATTTAATTTCGGTTAAAATAGTGCCTGTCGCAGATATTGTTGCGAGTGAACCTTGTTAATATAATTCCTAGAGGGAAGTGAACTGCTAGCAAAGTAGTCCCGTGGTAGGACTTAGGTGGTAGAGACCGGTTCTAGTTCTAACACTTTATATGAATAAGACCTATCACTTTACATGGGGTTGTCATTGGAGGGTGTCAATTGACACCATTTGACCAGTCACAAATATTATCTAAATGAACATGTTTAGTGTTAGTTCCTTCAACGTAGTATTATTTCAATACAACAAGTCCTAGAACTAAATTTAAGAACCAAATTTTAGAAAGTAAAAAAATGTGTCACACCACCGTTGATTACTGAATTGCAATTCATTACTTTTTCTATCTTTTTGTGCTTTATATACTGGATCAATTGTAGGTTCGCCTTTCACTGGTCATGAGTTCTTTCTTGTTGCACCAGTCCGTTGGAACAATTGACACAAATTTGCCGCAAGGATGTAACAGCACCAGATATAATCTACCAGTATCCGCACAAAATCCAGTCTCATGAATTGTTTTGTGTCAATTTCCTCTAGGAGTAACTACACTTTAAACACATTATTAGCAGTGATATGTCTTGCTCTCATCTTGCAATTCATGTCTTTTTATTATAATACATATTGTGTCCACTGGTCACGGGATAAGTGCTTTTAAAACAATTAAAACAAATATCCCACAGGGAATGTGATGCATAAGTTGGTATTTTTAGACAGACATCCAGCAGCAAACTGTTGAATAGCAACAGCACCTAAAGAGATCCGTTTGCAGGCCGAATTTTCCCCAAAGTGTGCGAAAAATCAGCTCCCAAATCTGGCCTCTTTAAGATCTCCCTACCCATATAAATCATATGCACAACCTGATATTTTTTATTTAATAAGAGTTACACAAATACAATACAACATGATACTTGAAAGAATTATCTCCTGAAAAAAATATCTTTTTAAAATTAGCACTCTTTTTTTTACAAAAATATCCTCTCATCCTAGCCACCGGGGGCTACTGACTCCCGTAGTATCAGATAGAAACTTTGGCCTGCACGATTTTAAACTCTTCCGAATTGCAGGTATATGCTGAACCTAATTGTCGTAGAGGTTGTAACACCATAAGGTGGAATATCCTTAGAGTTTCCCTTCATATCCCTGGCGGGAACAGCTGCGGATAGTAAATCCAATTTCTTAAGACAAAGAATAGAATTTTTGTTTCGAAAGTAGCTAATTTTACAGATTTATTCTGTATTCAATGCTACTCACCTAAGATGTTCTAAAAATATTTTAATCAAGTAAAATTTAACGCTTTTTGGTCTGATGGAAAAGGAAATCAGTTCAATAATGTTGGGTCGGCAAGCGGATTTGTGTGTCCTTTTTTATCTTAAAATTCTAATTCAAATTTTGAACTCAAACGTAAATACATGATTTAAAATAAAGTTTTTTTTTTTTCTCAAAATTATGTTTTAATAACTTAAAATCTGCTTAAAATTTGTAATTTGTGTCCTCACAATTATTTTTAAATGGAAAATCAAGTAACAAATAAGTCATCCTTATTACCAGCATCATCAAGAACACAAATAAAATAGTCCAACGACTTGTAAACTTAAAATACAATTTTCATCTTTCAAAGTCATCTAATCATTTGCTTGGGTGTATAAAAAAGGAAGTTGTTTCCATAAAGGAAACACATTTCAATCGTGGCAACGATGAGAGGAAGCATTTGTGTAAATTCATTATAATTAAAGAAGATTTGTCATCAATTTTGCTCTGTGACTTTGCTAAATTTGTAGTAAAATCTAAATTATTACATTTATTACTCTACTTTTAACATGGTCATGTTTCAGCAGAGTCGTTGCCACTTTTTTCTTCTGCCACTCTATAAAAATGTTTTCTTTTTTTTTTGTTTTATTTTTTTGCTAATGCAGCTACTGTGTAAGAAATGTATGTGTAACTGGCTGTGTCACTATTGGCCTTATAAAAGTAACAATTTGTTAGAGGTGTTGCAATCATAACTCACGTTCAGTCCGGTTATTTAATTCTTGTAACTTGGCAAACACGTAGGATGCATTTATAACAACGACAAATTGTCAATGTCCGCCAAAGCACCGCACCCGCCATCCGCCGACCGCCAGTTTTTTTTAAAATTTTTTTCTTTTACTCTCTTTAAGCCACCAAACTCTCAAGCCTTTAGCTTTATTTTACAACATACATACACACATACATGTAGAAGCCATTGTGACATGTATTAAACACTAAAACATTTATTCTACATGTGCAGTTGTAGGTTTCGACCATACAAAAACATTAATGTAACGAACATTTTGTACATTTGTGTACTTGTTTTTGCTGTTTTACAAAATAGCCAAACCAAAACATGTTCGTTGGGTTGAATGTGTTTCTGATGGTTTTGTTTTTTTTTTTTTGAGTCAGAGTTTTAAAGGGGCCTAATCATGGATTTAATATGAATGGAACTGAAATAGTCAGCTATTGGTAATTGCCTAAAACAAAAATTCAGATTAAAAATCGTACTTTATTTTAATTGCACTGAAGTTCATTTATTTTAACGATGAATATTTTGAATTTTGTGGAAAATAGAAAAAAATTTCATAAGTGTTCAAAAGATTGGAAACCATGAAATAGAATGTAATTAAAATATGAAAACGCTTTTGGAAATGTACCATCGATTTTTAAATAGAAATTAAAATTACAATTAAAAAATAAATGTGCGTAGGAATGAATGAGCATAATGGCTTAAATTGTTAAAAAAATTTTAATTTTTGCTTTTATTGATTTTTTTTTTGGGAATTTTATTTTAATTAGCCTTGAAAAATAAATCCTGAAGATGGTGGTTTACAATATTTTACATAACTTTTTGCAAAATTTCAAGTGCAGTAGATGTGATTTAACGAAATGTTTAAATCCATTAACATGGAGACTGCATTTGCCAATTATGTCCCTTACCAAAGCCATGAAGACTATGGCCTGGAACAGAATAAAGAAGTTGTAGTAGTAGCTGAAACTGACGAATGCTTTGTAGCGCGACAAAGTTCAAAATTTTGAATTTTATACTTCAACTTCAACTGCAACGATTACTACAACTACGTATTATGTTGAAAGTTCCTTGAAACTTTCGTTTTTAACTTTTGACAGCTTGCAGCGCTATTCGTAACGTTGTACTACAGCGACTATTCTGTTCCCCACTTATGTGCTGTAAAACCACAAGGTTGGATGGTTTTCCACAGCTGGATTAAAAAATTTTTCAACATCGTTCGTAATGCACCACCGTTGACAATGATGAAAACATCAATGTCATTTAAAAAAAAAATATATGGGCAAATTATCCTTCTGAGCGATATATCGCAACAAACAGTACATTTATATTGTGTTCTGTGGCTCCTTAAAAACAAAGGACCACATAAAACTGTACAGTATTACAACTTAAGTAGGTGTAATAGTCGTTGTCTCTGTGGCCCAATCCTGCAGTTTTGCTTGTTGATAAACATCATTATCAAATTGTGGAAACAATGGACAAAGAAAAAATGATTATTAAAAAAGTACTAGGAATTTCAAACATTTAGCCCATTCTGCGCCTCAACATAAATTACCATTTAAATAATATGAAAACATTTGCTTTAAAAATTACTTTGTGTTAAAAATTACATTCGCGAAATATCACAAGCTTTTAATGATCCAAAAAAGTCCAAGAAATTAGTTTTTTCCCATTTTTGAAAAATTTGTCACCGACATACACAGAAACATATAAAAATTAATTAAAATATCAAAGTAATTTTTGGGAATGAAAAATTTTTTAATTAATAAGATTTTGTTCGTTTTGCTTAGTTCCAAATTTTTATTCTTGATAAAAACACTGAAATTTATTGTTGGAGGCTAAGTTAGTTTATATGCGCATTTTACTTGTTGCTAAGGCAGATCATCAGGAAACATCCTCCAGAAAAATTCTAGAAAAGCAAATAACTTGATAATAAACTGTCAAGTACACGGCTTAAAAAAAACTGAACTGGCAACTTGCTTTAATTTTCGATTTTCTTGCAAAAACTATAAAGCAGTTTGTATTTGTATTTGTTTTTGTTTTTTTCTTATTCTACTTACAACTACAATTAATGTTGGGAGAATTCCAAACAATTCTAGTGGGAAATGTAAGAAATAATAAACTCACTGTTTATTGCTGGTATTTTGTTTAAGCTTTGATATTGTTGCAAATAAGACTTTTTTGAGTATTTACAATTCTCGCTCACTCTGCAGTTTTATTTGCAAATATATTTGGTTTATTTTAATTTTTTTTTTTGGAAGAATGTTTCCTGATGATCTCTCCTAAGCAACCAGTGAATGCGCTTGGAAATAAACAATTAATTAATTAACCTTTAGAACATGTAAATCTAATCCGAAAAATCTTTTATCCAGCTGCTCTGCATATAAAATCATTAAATTTTTTGAAGCAAGTGACAAGCATTTTTTTTCGTTTTTATAAAATAAATCTGGGTCTTTAAACAAATTAAAAATTCTGTACATTTTTACTCTTCTTTTTTCGAAACTACAGAGCATTAAACATTGCCTTACTTTTCGGATATGAATTGACATCTCTTTGGATTAATTGAAAAATATTTAATTGGTGTTTTTCATAGATTTTTTTTCCAAAAAACAGATGATAACGATTAAAAGCAGTTGTGCTAGAATTAGGTGATTTAAATTAAACAAAAGAGAAACAAAATTGAATTAAAGCCCATCAAAAATTCGAAATGCGTTTTTTTTTTGCCTAACGGTTGAGATCTATTTCTTGACACAACTTATTTACAATTATACGTTTCAGCAGTAAAGTCACCATAATTAAATAAAAAAAATCCCGGGAATTCCCGCTTAAATTTCTCCCAGGATTTTTATCATTTTTCGGGGAAAAAAATCCCGGGAGATTCCGTATGAAAAACACTACTTATAAGTCAACGTTGTTGTGAATATGAGTTAATCAGAGTAGTTGAATCATTTGAGTAATCGCAAAATTTTCTGTCGACTTAAACAGAGTCAATTCTACCGGAAGTCGACATAAAAGCGCCGCAGAAAATGCTAATATACAAATATTATTTCATTTAAGTCCTCTTCGCCAACTTGGCCTAATCTAATTTTTACTCTGATTAACAACGAGTACATTTAACTAATCTTCTTTATTAACTATTCAAATTGAATTCACTCTTTGATTTTTATTCCTTTTATGATCTTGGCCCCCTAATAAGTTTCTTGCAAAGTCTTTGGTTAGTTGGTTGGCTCCTTTTTTTATTTTAATTTTTTAAGGAAAATTTCAAATTAATCTTTTGCACAACTACATTATGTTTCCTGTCATTTTTGTTTCGCATATTATTTGTGCAACACCCAAACCTACGCCCATACCAACTCAAAACGTTAAACGTCCGATGCTTCACACCCACAAGACATTGTGGCACAATATAAATCTAACAAAACGGAATATAAAGAACGAATAAATGCAAATACGAAAACAAAAAAAAAAGAGAAAAAGAAAAAGCGATTTCAAAATTGCAAAAATTACCGGAAACGGATATGCTTGAATGCGACAATTGTACTGTGGCATAACTAGATTAAAGGCCAGTGAGTGACTATAACTTTTTTATTTTTTAATTTTTTATTTTGTGCTTTTACTTGCTCGCTTAATGGCTGACTGGCTGACTGGCTCACTGGGTAACTACTATTCATTTATTTATTCTTTCCTTCTTGCACCAAACGATGGAAGTATAATAATCAAATGCAAAGTAGAGAGAATTTATTAAAGGCAACAACTCTATTAGTTAAATAAGAAATTTACCTAGTAAATTAAACATTCAAAATATGTTTTTAGCTTTTAATAAAGTTTTGTTGTTTATTTTTTTTTTTAATTTTGTTGAAAAGGGTTTTTGAAAATGTTAAATTGCTTTAAGACATTTTAATTTTCTTTTTTGTTCGAGTTGTTATATTTTACTGTATATCCTATAAATGTTTTAGAGAAGAGTAACTTGATATGAAAATCTTGAAATTTTTGTTGAACATTACTCAAGAGTTTGCCACTTGTTTATTTGTTTAATGTTTAAACTTGTAAGTGCTCGTCTAAAATGCACTCATACTCGCACTTTTCTGCCACCTGCCTGTGTTGTTAGTTTTTCTTTTGCAAGATTTACATTCAGATTCAGTTACACCAACCAACAACATCAACAACTCATAAACTTATGCACTTATCAACACACTTATAACCCAACAAACATTTGGTAGAAGCATTTATCAATTCTGTTAATATTAATAAGATTTAAGTTAAAGAAAGGCTTTGCAGTTGCAGCTGAGATGCGTTTAAGGAAAATCAGCTTTTAAAAAACAAAGAAAGCTGCAAAAAAATAGTTTTCTTCACAAATTGGTTTCGACTTAGTTAGGAAGTGGCATTTCCATTTTTAAATGTTTGCTGGGTTATGGCA
This sequence comes from Pollenia labialis, assembly GCA_949318255.1. Classification (NCBI taxonomy): domain Eukaryota; kingdom Metazoa; phylum Arthropoda; class Insecta; order Diptera; family Polleniidae; genus Pollenia; species Pollenia labialis. Next base: position 5,876,193 of record OX439143.1, on the reverse strand, counting down.
TTTATAACATGCAAATACTTACCCCATTGCACATACTAAAATACACATAGAGAATTTGTAAACGAAGTGCTCTCTTTTCGCCATGGGTAAATACCACTGCAGCATCAACTACAATGACGCACAGTGGGATTTTGGAAAAAAACGCTATTTTTCGACCACCTAATTTCAAGAATCCCACAATTCAGTTTTTTAGAGAAATGTTTAGAGACAAAATGTGAAATTATAGTTTTTTTTTAGGAAAATTGAATTTTATTCAAAAGAAATATTCAAGTTTACTCCGTGCAAGGATGCTAAGCAAAAATAATAACACTAAACTTAAACCTATTCAAAAAATAAAAATTGATTGATTAAAAAAAAAGAAAATTATGGGAATATCAAAATCCGTTAAAAAGCCTCAAAAAAATATTTTTATTTTCAATTAAAAAAAAACTAGCTCCACTTTCCAGCAAGATTTTCTTCTATAAAATACACAGAAAATAAAAATTAATTTTGAGATATTAATTAAATTTGCACCAGTATACAAATTGCTAGTATCAATTAAATATTGATATCACCAACATTTTCTACAGTAATGTTTTTGATATAAGTAAACGTTTAATTTACTTGATTACATTTTTGATTAAAATTAATTTTAGTTTTAATTTATGGTTTAATTAAAAAATTTTGTAATTGAAAATTGTACAAAGGTATAAGTAAAAGTATAATTTACTTGCTTAAAATTTTGATTAAAACTGATTTTATAATTGATTAATGGTTTAATTAAAAAAAAATTATCGAGATTTTTTTCTGTGTAAGAGTTGGGATTGTGTTTTCTTTCATTACACATATTTCTCTAGAACAGGAAGAAAACTAAATTGCTGATAAACGTCACGAAACTTGTCATCAACATTTTGCAAAAAACTACTGCCTACTTTTAGACCCGTTAATTGAATTAAAAATAAAATACGTTTTAAATGCAGGGGAAAATTACGGCTTCGATATCGTTCGAAATTTCCATTCAAATTGTATTGTAATTTCGATCGATATCGAATGCCGTAATTTACACCCAGTTATTTTTAATTTTCTTTATATAAAAAAGTGTACAATTACTTCAGCATCAACCAAATTTTTTTAATTATTGATAAACGTATAAAAAAAGAGTACCGAGATACCACTGTAGTTATACAAATTAGCCCACGTTAAGTTTCATATGACGAACGGTTTTAAGAAACAATTAATTGCAATGAAGAAATTAAATTATTCAAAGCTTTAATGAAAGCTACAAATTCCTATTTTGGTTAAGATCAAGTTGAAGATGTTTACGAACCATTTCAAAGCACTTCCTTAATCATTTTAATGCTAGATGGCATAAGTGTTACGCAAACAAAAAAGATTTTTTCTGCAACCTTGAATTCGGTTCTTATATAATCAAAGCTTTAGAAGGCTTAAAGATGGTTTCAAAATAATACAGGGTTATCCATTATTTTAGTTTTAAACCTACCGTTCTGGCAAGGCTGCCAGCTGTTAAATATCTGTCATGTAAAGTGCGATTTGTTAATTAAAAGGTTTGCCATTTCCGTTAAACAACCAAAAAACGCGTACAAATAGTAAAAACTTACTAAAAAAGTGGTCGGTTAAAGGTAAAAACTACCTCAAAAGTTTCGACTGCTGCAAACAATTTAGAGGCGGTCATTTAAATGATTTTGTATTTCGAACGTAATGACAAGGTCCAAACGATATAATAAAATAAAAGTTTCACCGAAATTGAAGCTTAGTTGGAGATGTTTACAAAGCCATTCAAAGCACTTCCGTAATGTTAGATGGCATAACAAATAATATTTTTTGTTGCAACCTTGTACTCGTTGCTGATGTGGTCAAAGCTAAAGAAGAGTTAAAGATCGTTTCCAAATAATACAGGGTTATCAATTTTAAAATCGTTTTTGTTTTAAATGTAAGTTAGGCAAACGAAGTCTTCGGTCGAAATAAAGGGACAAGCAGTAAATTAAGTTTTTTGTCGATAGATACACAAAAAATCTTGTCCAGATTAAATAAGCCGATTTGGATATAACTCGGCATACATCCCTTTTTTCATAAAAAAATTTATTTATGCACAAAGTTTTAAAACTTGGTGAGGAAAATTTTCTGCGAAAAAATTTATTTGTTTTGCATGGTCGGTGGGCGTGGCCGATTTTGATGAATTTATATTTATTCATTTAGTCAATATGCCAGCTTTGAATTATCTAGGACCACTACTTATAACCCATTCATCCCACTGTGCGAGGTACGAACGAACATTACTCCGTTATTTTGTAAAACCGAAATGGTTCTTCTAACAACAAACAACTGCAACAACAACCACATAAAGAGTAGTTTCAACAGAAGAGCACAAAAAGTTAGAAAAGAAAACATCTTGAGCTTTATTTTAGAAAGAAGAAAACATTAAGCGAAGAAGTGTCCGCTTCAAATAGGAGTAAGTCTCACCATCTATACGCGCACACACACAAACACTCATACAAAGAAGCAAGCAAAATGACTACTAGAATCGTGGAGTGAACTGAATGAATTAATGTAAAATTTAAAAGCTAGAAGGCGGGCAACATAGAAAAAGCTATTGCTGCAACAACACCAACAACCTAAACTTTGCGTTAATTTCTACTTCAGAGCACTAGTGGCCCGGCTATGCGGGAGTGTTTTTCTGTATATGTGTGTGTGTGTGTGTGGAATTGAGTTGTTGTAAGTTAAAATAAACTTCCGATTTGATTTAAAAGCCATTTTATAATTGAAGCATTTTTGCCAGCAGGCCCTTAAGCAAAATTTATGTTGTTTTTGTTTTTTTTTTTATTTTATTCTAAATTCAACAAACTCCCCCTGAATTTCTTTCTGTTTACTTTAGAGGAAGTAAAAAAGACAGAACAAAAAATATAAATTAAGAAATGAAAGGCAAATGAACAAACCTCGACAATTAATGGAAGTTTAGTAGCCATAAAGTATATGAAATAGGGAAAGAACCTTAAAAATTAAAAATGTATACGCAACTAAATACAAAATAAAATCTATAAATTTATCGTTTTAAGAGTTACTCTGAAATTGGGAATGTTGAGTCGGCAGAACCGAAATTTGGATACTCTATATCTCATTGTTGATATTTTAAAGTCTAAATATTTCCTTATTTACTTTTAACCTGTTTAACTGCCTGTTTTTGAAATTAAAATAAAATTCTTCGTTTGAAAACAAAAACAAGTTTGAATATTTTTTATTGTTGTTGCATTCCCAAAACGAAACTTTTTATCATCGAAATAAAAACAGGTAGTAAAATTGACTTTTTTGTCAATGAATCTAGATAAAATATCATTTGAATGCTTTTCTCAAAGATTTGCAACTTTTAAATCTTAAGGAAGGGCCCTGTTCTAAAAAAGTAAAAATATAGCCAGTCAAGCCCGACCATATGCATAGTACCCGAAGCCACAGTATCAAATAATTATTTTTACTAGTGTTTGCCCAGAAGTCGAAATTCGATCAAAATTTTTTATATCAATACGAAGCATTTCGTTTTTTCCGAAATAGTGGATCGTTTTAGCGAGGGACCAACCTCCGGTCCATATGTTATATTCCAAGTCTGTGAATGTTTGATTTAATTTGTAAGTTCAATAAAATAAGCTAACTCAGAAAGTACCAATTGAAAAACATAAAAGTACCAAAGAGTCTCCCCTTATAATTTCTCAATCACTCTGGACTCTGCATGTTCAATTTTATGTTACCAAAAATTCAAAAAATACTTGTTAAAGAACAAAAAAGTACCAAAAAATCCCTCTTATAGATTCCCATTCACTCAGGACCTTGCGTGTTGAATTTTATGTTTCTAGGTCCAAAATAAGCGATAATTAAAAAAAAATTACCAGTTGAAGAACGGGAAAGTACCAAAATCTTCCCTTACAGGACCATGCATGCTCAAATTTTAAATTATTTAGAAACAAATATTTTTGAATTTACTCTCACCGTTCCAGAGTTATACCGGTTTTTAGCATTGTACCCAGCAAACAAACTAAAATCAAACGTTATGTTTTGATTTGTTTAAAAATCATTTATTGGGGTTCGTACGACGTTGTATATGCCCAGCAATAAATTCCGTAAATCAGTTTCAGAAGTAAAATAAATTGATCTTTCAAACTGCATTGTTGGTTTGTTTCATTTTCATAAAGATTTCAAAAGTTATAAAGCGTTATTTACAAAATTTATGGAAAAATTGCGACACATAACGTGCATGTCAATGAATAGAGAAATATGTTTTGGAAAAAAGTACCAAAAATTGTAATGATTTTCACTTCTTAAACGTTCGAATTTTGAAAAAGTAACAAATATTTATTTGTATTTTTAGATAAGTTACAAATTTGGTATAACCTTCAATTGTATGTTTACTGGGTTGAAATAAAGGTGCGATGACACAGAAGTGGGCTTGCAACCCAAGCTACGAAGACAGAACAATGAACACTGGATTTAAACTGATTCCAAAAAAAATACTCGTACTAAATTTAAGTTTTTTCCACTTACTTTTAGTACAAGTCATACTTCAATCTAAAAGTACGAAAGTACTAAAAACAATTCAAAATGGGATTGCCTTCGAAAACCATACCGTAATTTCTTCAAATCAGTATAAAATTCTTAAATTAAGTAAACAAAAGCTTTAGCATTTCGTTGGTCGTGCCAATTTATATTCTATATGCGTTTATACGCGTATGCTTATAAGAGTTTGTTGTAGAAACAGCAACAATTCTACAAAGAAAATAATAAAAAAACAGTTTGCTTGTTTTGTGTATAAAAAACACTACATGAAGAAAAACATACATTATTTTCATGTTGGAAAAGAATAATAAAAACCAAAAATTCCCGAATTCTTTTTGTTAAATAAATAAAATATTTAAAGTTGAGTGCTTACGAAAACCATGACAGGCATGCTGCTGGTGTCTTTTAATTAATACTTCTACTATAAACAAAGGTGGAATACAACAAAGGCGAAACAAATGTGTGTAACGAACGGTTGGGTGGATATTTAAATAAATAATAATATGCTCTGTCTCTCTCTCTCTCTCTCTCTCTCTCTCTCTCTCTCTGGTTATCTGGTGTAGGTGTGTTAAGGTTAGAATCAATCCACTTTCGGATTATTTCAAGAACGAATTCAAGATTAAAACAAGTTAGAAATTAGAAATCAAACATAGTTCTCACTCTTACTTCAGTCAATCTCATTTCTTGATTATTTTAAGAAGAAAACTCGTACTTGGCGTACTAAACATTGACACCGCTTCCGCTGTATAAAATTTTCTCTGCTACCCTGCATTTGTACGGGAGCTATGGTCAAATATGGACCGATTTCAATCAAACTTATCAGGATAATTGCAATAAAAAAAATTTGGACCAGATTTAATCTATATTATTACAAACATAGATAAGAAGATGGTTTATGGGCACACAAACTTTATTCCGGAAAGAAGCTTATGGATCGATTCTTACCCTTTTCAATAGTTTTGGTCCATGTGACAATTAGTACTTATGTACCAAATTTCATCAAACTATCTACAAAATTGCGATCTGAACTTTGCGCAGATTTACTTGGAAAGTCAAGCCAATCTGCCTGCCAGCCGGACGGACAAAGTTAGATCGATCCTGAGGCGATAGGAATACTTAAAGGTGGCTCTAGGACCAATGTTTTGGGGTCTCACAAACATAAGCACAAATGCGTCATTAACTCTCCACTATTGTGGTTTGGGTATAAATAATCAAAGACTTCAATCAAGTAAATCGAACCAAAGGCTTTGTTGTTATAGTTTATTAATATATGGTTTATCCCAAATCGCCCCTTTTTATAAATAACGTCTAAGTCACTCACGTAAAAAATTCTGCTTTAAGTCAAATCCAGATGAGAATTAAAAACTGAAACATCCTCTGCGGTGTCCTTCTCCCCATCTTCTATTGTGTCCTTTTATTTTACTGAGCAACAACATAAAACAGCAAACTTTCAAGTATTTAAACATTGAATATTTTACACCTTAATTTTAATATTTAAAGGCAAGTTTGTACAAAAAAAAAAAAAAAAAAATTAGCTCAATTTATATTCATTAGTGTGTTGAAGCTAAATCTCTTCTCCCCCTCCAACCAGGCACACAATTCCTTCATGATATATTTTGATTAAGCTTCTTTTTATCTTTAACAAAATTTTTTTTAGCATCTTTCTTCCCATGCGTCGAATTCATCTCTTTTTTTTCTTTTTTCTTCTCATGCCATTAAAATAATTGAAAACTTTCAGTTCTTTACCGCGATTTGGCAATAAATTTGTCACTGACTGAAAATCAAAATGAAATGCCAGACGTTTCATCATTTTAGTAATGATTATGATGACGTTGCTAATACGATGTTGAATAACTTCTTTAACGGAATAACAATATTTTGTAGGGGGAATTGAAGCAAAAAAATAACACTACACACAAAAACATAAGGAGTGTTTAACGGGCTTCTTTCATACATGAGTATTTGTTGGTATGTGTGTGTGTGTGTGTGAAGATTTCCCCCCAAAAAATTAGTGTATAGGAAATTGAGAATGATTAAGGGTTGGTTATGATACTTATCCATATTTATAAATTACTTCTTTTACTCATATGTCAATGTGTGTAAACACTGTCACAAACACACGTAAACACAATTCCATACAAACTTACATATGTGTAGAATTGTATGTCTATTAAAAGCAGCTCATCCTAAAAACCAATTGCTAAACTTTTTTTCCTTCTCTATAAATTTTTTTTTCACATGTTGGTTGATGGTTGTTTGTGCATTTATTTTTGTTACAGAGTTTACTTTAATGTTTTCACAAAAAATTTAAAAGTTAATGCAGATCTAACTTAAAAGTTTTTATTTGAAAACTTCTGAAATGTAAAGGGTAGGACAGCATAATCATTTGTGACAAAAATGTGTTTGATTCAGGATGTGGAGCACAATCAAAAAATGTTTAAGCCACTAAAAAGAATTATTATTTTTCTTTATGTCTTTGTTTTTAATGTATTAATTTTTTTGTACTTAAGTTTTCTTTATCATTTTTAAGGTAGCTAAGTTAAATTGTATATGCATAACTTTTCTTGTTTATTATATTTTTGTTTTAATAACTGAAGTTGGCTGTTTAATTAGTAGTTTCTATTAAGCATAAAAGGCCCTAAGGGTGGGGTGTAATTGAAGAAAATAAAATAAAATAAAATTAGACTTGAAATTCTTGATTGTTTGTGCACTATGTTCTAGTTACAATCCAGAATTCTTGAACCTTAAGGAGTAGTTTTAAAACTACTCCATTGTATACACAAGAGGGTTAGTTTTAACTTCGTTTAAAAACGAAAACTTGTCGTTAAAAAACGAAGACATTTCGTCTCACTACAAACACTTTTTAAGAATGACATGGTCCATGCTTGCATTACATCGGACTAGTCCATGGAGTAGTTCATTTCATGAAATTGGATCAGGTGGTCCAATAATATTTGCAGGGTTGTGCGCTTCTGTAATTAAATATCTTTCAAATGGTGTATATTTTGTTCAAATCGGAGGAAAGCGTTCTTAATTGTCTTGCCTTTGCCGATTTGTATATATGTACATAGATTGGTTAAATAATTTCGTTAAAATTTTCATTGAAAAATAAATAAAATTATTATAAACGTCATAAACAATTTCACACAAATTGTTGCTGCGGAAGAGTTGATTCTACTTTTTAAAAAAAACTTTAGTTACATTTTTGTTTGTCGAATGAAAGGAAATGAAAAGAAAGAAGAACAAATCAAATTGTTGCTCTGATTGTGAAGGAAGACTTAGCCTCCTGAAATGCATTTACAGTCAGACTCGGTTTTAATTACGATTTTTTTTGCTTAAGGGAACAATAAAAGCTTTAAAGCCGAAAGGTGTAGAAATAAGCAATTTAACCCAAATTTAACGGCACAATGAAAATCCGCTCTAAATCTACCCATACACGAGTTAATTGTGCATGTGATTTGTTGGCTTACCACTTCTGCACACACGACAATTAATAAAATCATGATAACCTTAAACGTCGACGAGCAAACATGAATAGTGAAGCGAGTACTGGAATTGCTCTCTTAATAAGCCCTGGGGGTGAAGGGATCATCTATATGAAATTTTATATTTTAGTGTTACATCCTCCGGAGCAAAATCGAGTGCATTCAATGCCTAAGACTTTGCAAAAATACAAAATCGACAGATCTCAATGGTACACGTTTTCTTACGATCGCGACCAGACCAGATATCACATTTGGTACCACGTGACTAAGAAGCAGATTAATATTAGCTGAGGCCTATGTTAACAAGCTCCTTGCGAAATTATACTTTATGTCTTTCAAGGAGATTTTCTTCACGGAAGTAGCGCCTAGACAGTGGCAGGTTACTTTCGGCGATCACTAGGTGGTTGTGGCTTACTACCAAAGGACTTGGGAAGGGGCATACCGTAAATCCCTCTAAAGGGCTGATTTTTGAGCATTTTCGAGAAATTTTGGCCTGAGGGGGGATCTTCCCTAGGTGATGTTGCTACACAACATAAGCTGTTGATATTTTTCAAAAAGCAGCGCAGGTTAGATATCATCAGCTCCTAACAAAGGGGCGATTGAATCTTGCTGGATTATGGACTTAAATTTCTACGTCGGTATGATGGTTCTTCTCAAACCCGGGGGCGGTTCGTAAACACATTTTTGTCTCCAATGTGGCTGAGATCCAACATGAGATAAGGCCATATGGCAGGTGTTTATGTAATTCATTCCACAGCTGATGATTTGATTATTATTTGCCTCTCCCAGACTTCTCACTTCTTAAAACTTTTTTTCATTCACATCTAAAGCTACCCCTTGTTTCACGCTTTTTTAACTGCTTGCTAATTACTGGATAATTTTTCAGTTCCTTGTGATTTGTGCCCAATTTAGTTGTAACAAGAGGTAGAACACTGATAAAGCAGTTAAGGCTTTTTTGATATGACATCCTTATAAAGAAGTTTCCTTGATTCATTTTTGTAACAAGGTCTTTTGTTAAGTTGAAAAGCCCTGTGATTGCTATTGCTACACTTAGGAATAGCCAAAAGTGATTTGATTACTGATTTTCTCAAGCAGCTCACTACTTCTGGCCAGTAGTCAATTATTCCCTGGTATTGTCGCTTAGGCTTTGCAACCTGTCGACAGCAACAGTGAGAAGGCGAACGCTTGCTGAGAAGCCTGAATGACACGTTAACACCATTTTGTCTAAGGTTAGTAGGTGTCACCGAAATTCACCGTTGCAACATAAGCCGCATGGTGCTTAGCTGCACAAAGGCTGTTTATAGCCCCACCCCTGGGATCAGATGTGGAGTCCCAAACAGTCACCCATCCTAAATGCCAACGATTGCTGAAACCACAACAAATAAATTGTGGCCCTTTACTGCTTATAGGAGCCAAAGGACACAATAAAAAACATCACTGATTAGTAAATTCTGATTTAAAGAATCGGGACAGGCACCTAAACCAATCTAAAATAATTAACTCTTTTAAGCCCCTGGCCAGAGTGAACTGTGTATTTGTAGAAAAAACGTATGTTTAGATTGGTTGGTGGGGAAGTTTGTCTTTTGAATTATTAATGAATGTTGTTTTCTATGAATAAAAATATTTTTGGGGGAGCCTGCAATCTGTAGTAAATCATTCAATTTTTAGCAGCCACCAACAAAGTTTTCATATTTTTATTGGAAGTCTTTGCTTTTTTATTATTTTTTTGTATTTTTTTTTTGTTTGATTTTTTCCAAATTCTTTTTCATACTTTTTTATTTAATATCCATGATCGATGATTGGCTTTTTTTTGGATTTTTTTGTTGTTGCTTCTACGAATTAAAAAAAAACCGGCAAATCCAAATGTCTATAGGCAACAGACAGCAACGCACAACAGCATATCAACAGCAACATTTTTATCCAACAAGCAACTAAAAAAAAGGGATAGAAATAAGTTGGCTAATTTTTATACAAATTCATATTGCCTTCATCAATGAGTATTCATTTTTTCCTTTCATATTTTATTTCCCTGGTTTTAATATTTTCTTTCCGCTTTTTTTATCTTTTGCCTTCTACCACTGCATAAAGAAGAAGTCTAAAATATGAATATGTCTATTATTAAGTAGAACTTGTCATTATGTATTTAAAAAACAATTTAAAATTTTCTCATAAAATTATTTTCAGCCATAACTTTGAAACTTTCTTTCTTACTTGCTCCCTTGAGCATCTCGCTTTGCTGTACCTTCATTTATGCATGCACTACTCTATGAAATGTACATACATTCATACGAAGGATGAGAATGTGTGTGTGTGTGTGTGTGTGTATTTTTGACAGAGAGCGGGTGTGTCCCAAAAACATTTATAAACAAATCAACCAAGCAAATGTTCTCTAGAGAATGTTTTTTATTAAATTTGTCAATACCCTACATTCTAACAAGGTTGGTAGATTTAATGGGTAATTTTGATAAAACTCTTGAAGGGTAAATTTAGCTCTAGATCAGTGTTGAACAACACACCCACTAAAAGCTTGAAGGTGCGAAGGTGGTAACGCAAGCAAATTATTGTTGTCTATGCAGGAATATTTTTTGATTTATTAGTTCTGGGGTCGAATTACGGCATACAAATGGGAATTGCGATCGATATCGAATGCCATAACTTGTCCCCTGATTTCGACTGATTTAAGATTTAATAGTTTCGAGTTTTGCTTTTATATATCAATTCCAAACAGATCTAAATGTTTATATCTCCTAGAAGTTCATCAATGGAATGTTCAATGCTTCTATTATATGCAGATTTTATTATTTTAAGACGTTTTTACCATTATGATTATTTGGGTTATTATATTGTTGTAACGACGTGTTTTCCACCTTATGCTGGGGTAGAGCTCGCGGCTCCCAGGGTTCGTTACAAAAATTTATTTAGTGACCAGAGAAATGAAACACCGTACTCGCTCTTTTTTTCATAAACGTTATAAACCGTAAGCACAGTATATTTATTTGTTGTCTCTTAGCTAAATTCTACAATTAGCGACACATTAAATATTACGCAGTACCCAAACGACGGACACGACACTCTCGGGACGAAACCGACAACACACACTCGGCACTTTACTGACACACGAGGGGAGCGACGCGACACACAACGGTCTCACTAAGCGTGGGACTGTAGAGTCTCCGGAGAGAACAGTGAGGTCGAGGTATAACCTCGCACCAGCTGTTCAACCGGCGATGGGTGTTACCGCACGTCGAGGGAATTTAGTCTACACCGCTGTTCTCTCGGAATGCGGAATCACCCTGCTCTCGGGTGCTGCCTCACGATAGCCAAGAAAAAGCCAGAAAACAAACCAAGAGGATTTAGTCTACACCGCTGTTCTCTTGCTTTGCAATCTTTACCGGCAACGAGTGGGATCACACGAAAGAGGTATAACCTCTCTTCTACGATCGTTAGATATTAGTTAGCTGTAGAGGTATAACCTCTCACAGATAAGTAAGACCTTACCCGTTTGCCAGCTGCCGACTGACTGACTTGCTTAATGGTGCGTACTCCGCTTTTATACTGTTTGCCGGTGTACATTTACACACACATACTAAAGTAATTAATTATCAGTGATGTCATCTTAGTGCTTTGGGCACTATTTATGGTGCTTTTTGATGCCTCAAAACGCCAAAATTTTATTCATAGTGCCAAACTAAGAAAAAGCACTACCTTGGTGCTTTTTCAATTTTTCGTGAGTGCCTTTAGTGCTTTTTACAATTTTTATTTTTTTTCTACCATTTTTTTAAAACTTTGATTGTATAGAGGATGATTTAGATGAGATTTGCTATTTTGGGCACAATGTTGAGAAGGCCTGTAGAGATTTTAAGATTTCTAATGATAAGAAAAGTGGTAAAAGAAAGTTGCATTCGTTTCACCAAAAACTTTATTTACGAGGTTAGAGCTAGGCTTCCTAGTAATTTGCAAATTTTTTAAAACGTTACACTTTAAAGCGTTGGCAACATATTTAGTAATCGTACTAAAAACGATGTTTTGTTTCCAAAAAAAAATGGCTTGAAAAAAAATTTGCAATTGTGAATGGAAAAATAAACAACGTTTTGAGTCATGTTAAAAAAACGTATTGAAAAGTTAAAAAAACATGCAGTCGGAAACCGTACAAAAGAACGCAAAGACTTTAAAAACAAAATAAGAGCAAATACAAATACAAACTTGGTATAAGCAAAGTGTTAAATAAATTAGAAACAGCTGACAGAAAATGTTTTTATAACGAGCGTTGTATAACCTCCCATTATTCATGCGCTTTAGTTTTCAAACGCACGACACTCGTCTCCAAATAACCGCGTCTTGTGCACTTCTACCTCTAGTGCTATTGCAAAAAGGTTTGATTATCAGAATACAAATATATGTGTGCATTGCAAATTTTCGGTAATTGCAACAGGTCAGATTTTTTCGAGCCACGAAAATCGAGCTCGCACTGAATTACTTTAAAACTGTTTTATGGCCAATTCAAACTCGGCTGATGATGATCCAAATGATTTGGATGATATTATTTTTATTGAAGATAATAATATGGTGCATTTAAAAATGTTTATATACAAATGTAAATACATATGTATGTATATTCATTATTAAATATCAAAGTATTGTTCTTGGGAATACAACATTTTTAATTTACAAGGTTTTGTTAGTCGTGCTTAATTCACAATTTTTATTTTTGATAAAAACACTAAAATTTATTGTTGAATTGCTTAGGCCAGATCGTCAGGAAACTTCATTTAAAGATTTTAGAAAAACTTAAGATATTAAACAAATCTAATTTAATGTTAAATGAAAGTGGTCACCAATCGACGACGTCGCCTTTTTTAAATTTTGGAGGTATATAATATTCGACATAGCCGAATGCAACTTGTTTTGTGTTTAATTAAATTGTAAAAATAGCTTAGTGCTTTTTTACGCTTTTCTTTGTTCGAAATAGTGCTTTTTAGTGCTTTTCTTAAATTTTAAAGTGCTTTTTGCTCTCAAAAAGTTGGCATCACTGTTAATTATCATGGTTGCTCATAAGTGTATGTTGTCGTGTCCTATTATTTCTACTCGACACCAGATGGCGGAAGCCATCGGTCCGTTAATTTTAAAATTAGTAAATAAATTAATTCTTTTTAAATACAAATAATAATTAAAGCACGAAAAATAATAATAAATTCGAATAATTATGATTCATCTTGGACCGGGTTGGTCCGGTGTGGTGGTGTCGTCTAGGGTATGTGACTCAAAAACGAGGGCTCCGACTTTTGGTCGTCACATTGTTTTGGTAATAAAAACAGAGAACTAGAAAAAGGAAGGGAATACTGTTTATTTTTTTTAACGTTATTTCCTCATATAACATTTTAAAGTTATTTTACTGTGCAATTTTATTGCTGTAATTAAATATAACTACTGCTCCAGAAATTTTCTGTAAAATTATTTAGTTTTGTAATTTTCAAATTGCATGAACTATTGATGAATGTTGGAAAAACTAAACACAAAATGGACCAATAATGTAGCACAATTTTGTAAGTAAGATTAGCTTAGGAAATTTAAAAAAAAAACAAAGGTAGTTTTCGAAGAAATATGGATTCTTACCCGATGTATGGGTTAAAACAGGGTTAATAGCAAGTATATAAATGCAACCTGTGCTAGTTGCAAAATTAGACAAGCCGGGCACATGGCGTTTTAACATAATTCGGGTACGCTAAATCCAATGGTGCTTAACGTTTTTTTTATACCCTTCACCGAAGGTAGAAAGGGTATATATAACTTTGTCATTCCGTTTGTAATTTCTACAATATGGATCCTACACCCTATAAAGTATATATATTCTGGGTCCTTATGAAAAGCGAAGTTCAAATCCGGTTGTCCGTCTGTCCGTCCGTCCGTCTGTCCGTCTGTCCGTCTGTCCGTCTGTCTGTTGAAATGGGTTTTCCGAAGCCCCCAGATATGATGGGGACTTGGTTGGGGTATCTTTATGTCAGGTATTCTTATTATAATTTTGCTATTGAAATTCAGCCAGATCGGTCCACAAATGGCTGAGATATGACCAAAAAAGCACGACTACCTCTAATTTTTCCCAAAAATCCCTTGTGGTTGTTGTAATTTAATTACTTTTTGCTGTATATCTTGGGAACGGCAAAAGCCAAAGCTTCCAAATTAGGTACACACATTTAGGTTGCTAATACGCACCATCCTAGAAAATGTGGGCGGGATTGGGGAAGTGGGCGTGGTACCTCCCGTAAAAAAAAATAAAAATTGTATAAAAACCTAAAATTTAGGGCTGCCATAGGTCCTATGGATATGACTTATATATAAAAATATCGGAAATTTTAAGTAGAACATATTTTATAAAAAACTCGGGAAAATCGGTTCAGATACAAAAAAGTTATGACCAAAATAAAATTTTTTTTTTTTAAATACCCACTTTCGGGAACCATAGATCTCCCCGAGTCCAAGTTTTATAACTAAAGTAAATGGTAAATTTCTTCTTCAACACGTCGGTATATAAATCTGCCAAATCGGTTATAAAATGGCTGAGTTATGAGCAAAAAACCACGACTACCTCTAATTTTTCCCAAAAATCCCTTGTGGTTGTTGTAATTTAATTACTTTTTGCTGTATATCTTGGGAACGGCAAAAGCCAAAGCTTCCAAATTAGGTACACACATTTAGGTTGCTAATACACACCATCCTAGAAAATGTGGGCGGAATTGGGGAAGTGGGCGTGGTACCTCCCGTACAAAAAAAATTAAAAATTGTATAAAAACCTAAAATTTAGGGCTGACATATGTCCTATGGATATGACTTATATATAAAAATATCGGAAATTTTAAGTAGAACATATTTTATAAAAAACTCGGGAAAATCGGTTCAGATACAAAAAAGTTATGACCAAAATAAAATTTTTTTTTTTTTAAATACCCACTTTCGGGAACCATAGATCTCCCCGAGTCCAAGTTTTATAGCTAAAGTAAATGGCAAATTTCTTCTTCAACACGTCGGTATATAAATCTGCCAAATCGGTTAAAAAATGGCAGAGTTACAACCGAAATACTGAATCCCCAAAAATTACTCTTTTTTATAATTAACTTTGTTAAAATATATGTATACAAGTATATATAAATGTTTATATATGAATATAACTTAAGTAAAAGGTAAAATTCTTCCTTAACACGTCGGTATATGAAACTATCAAATCGGTTAGACAATGGGTAATTTATGAGCAAAATACTCAAAAAATGGGCTAAAAAACATCAAAATTTGTATAAAAACCTAAATTTTAGGGCTGCTATACGTCCTAGGGATATGACTTATATATCAAAATATCGGAAATTTGTATGAGTTATAACCGAAATACTGGGGTCTAATCACCGCATACGATATCGAGCAAAATTCATCGAAATTATTTATTTGGTATCTTGAAACTCGATATCGAATGAAATGTATTGAATTTGAAATAATACCATTCGACATCGAGTAACTCGACATTACATTTATCGAGTTTTCATTCGATACGCCAGTGTCTATCGTATGCAGGGGTGATTAGACCCCTAACTTCCCGAAAATTACTCTTTTTATACCCTTCACCGAAGGTAAAAAAGGTATATATGTATAACTGTAATTTCTACAATATTGATTCTACACCCTATAAAGTATATATATTCTGGGCCCTTACGAAAAGCGAAGTTCAAAACCGGTTGTCTCTAATTTAAAAAAAAATATTTACCAGTTTTATTTAGTTTCTGTCTAATTGCTATGTATTCTGCTCGCACAATGGTGAAGGGTATATAAGATTCGGCACAGCCGAATATAGCACTCTTACTTGTTTTTGTTAGCTCTTGTTTGCGAGATATACCGTTATTTCGAAAATGGAGAAGGTTGCACAACATATATTTCCGTAACTCGAAAACGGTTTAGTTTATTGAAATTACTTAAAAAAAACCGAAGAAGTAAAACATTTTTCTAATGTGAGCAGTCGTTTTAGAAACATAATAATTTTTTAAGAATTTCATAAAACGCAATATTTGTATGGGAGCCCCCCTAAGAAGTGGTGATAAGGGGCAAGTATGTCTCGAGAAAATGTTTAGGACAAAAAATTAATTGAGGTCGGTCATACTTTATATCCCACTAGGGGCGACTCCTGGGCATTTATGGGACTTTTCTTCAATATATTTCTAGTCTTCATTAAACATTTTGTATGAGAGCCCCCTTAAGGAATGGTGATAGCAGGCTTTGACGCCAACATTTGTCCTGAATTTTTGCAGTTGAATGAATCAATAGAGCTCGATGCTTCTCTCAAAATTGCGCTTTTATTAGTGTTCGAAGGAACTCTGCTAAATATAACTTCCTTTATGGTTTTTACAGTTTTCCAACTTATTGTGCAACAATGCCGTTGTAACTATTCGACTTTCAACAAATTTGTTTTTAATATTTCGCTTACAGCTTTAAATCCTGGTCAGCTGCAACATTCGCTTTCGCTTTGAGGAGGATAAAACTATGTTAGCTTTTTCATGGAAAATCAAAAAAAAAAAAAAATATAAAAAACAATAGCCTAATTTACAATCCTTTGCAAATGGTGTAGGATTTGCAAAATGGTATATTATATTTTTACTCTACACCAACAAAATATACAGCAATGCACTTAAAACCAATAGTTCATATTTACTCGACTAATGCAACACTTGATTGCAATGCGATAGCTAACACTCAGTGAACCAAGCCGATCGGCTTGCAGTCGGTGGCTAAATGCCGTCGCCTATTTCTCACTCATATCTGCCACCACAGACCTTATTTCGCCATCGCCGAAGAAAGTGTATGGGCTCGGATTACTTTGCTGACAATAACAAAACAAAAATTAATAAAAAGAGAAAGTAATGGGTCGATTACGAATGACGAGTGAACTAAAGTTGAATTGCCAGCAGCGAAATTAGGCAAAACAAATTTTTGTATATTTTTTACATGAGCGGCGTTTCCTAATTTTGTTGCTGGTAACTCAACTTCAGTTGTGTGACTAGCCGTTATCGAATAAATAACTAATGAAAGGGAATCAACCCAACAAATAGTGGTCAGAAGATAATTGTTCTTTAAAGATTTTCTTAGACATATGCATTTTTTAAAATTCGTTTTAAACATAACCAAAGAATTCATTCAAAACTTATAGAAAATTTTTCTATCTCAAATGCACAAGATCGTGATTTGGCTAATGTAACATAAATTTCCGGCATAGAACGGAACACCTTAAAGAGCAGAGATCATAAGCTTGATGGCGCGAAGGTACATATGTTAATAAATATCGTTTATACTTTTTCTGAAAAGCTATGCAAAAAATGTTCAAAAATTTCAATTTATACCAGCTTCAGGCGCTTTCAAAATAGGCCTATATTTTCACAAATTCCCACTTTATGCCACGTTTTCTCAAAGCGCAAAGCTAGAATCAAAACTTTTGTGCACAGTTTGTATTGCCCAATACGTTTGTAATAATTTTGTTATGGACATTTTGGGACACGTACTTGGTGGGGAAAATACTACCAAAAAATTAAAAAAAAAACTAATTTTATAGGCCTTTTTGTATGTGTTTTTGGGAGTTAGTCCCTTCTGAAATTTTTAAAGAAATTTGATTGGGATTTTATTACACGAAGTCTAGACGAGCAATAAGTTTCGCAATTATTGCCGTGGCAATTGTCTAATTCTATTGTCAATACTAGTTATTAACGTGTGGCCCTAATAAATATGAATTCGAACATATTTTTTGTAAAATTTCTTCAGTGAATTTTTTAAAAATTTCATTATTTTCTTAAAACTATACACAATTAACTGTGATGTATAGTCAGGGTTGGACAGTATTTGAAATACGTTTTTAAAATACAAATACGTATTTTGTATTTGTATTTTAAATAAATGACGTGCAAGTATTTTGTATTTTAAATACATGTCCAGCAAGTATTTTGTATTTTGTATTTCAAATACATACAATTAATAGAAGTAGTTTGTATTTTGTATTTTAAATGCATAAAAAAATGGCAGTATTTTGTATTTTAAAACATTGTTTACAAAATATATTTTGTCAGTTTTTTGATGGTTGTTTGCATTTTGATCTACCAAAAACTAGAATCGCTTAAAAACGTAACTATCAGAATATAGAAATATCAGAAGTAGAAGCACCAGTAAAGAATACGATGCTTTAGTTGTTTTCGTAGAAAGGAATGATGGTGAATCTAGGACATCAAATTTGGAGTTGGAATTTGTCAGTTTCCTCAGTGACAAGAGCAAAGACATTATCACTCTTGACAACTATCCAAATATAAAAAGAGTATTCATAGAATTTAATACAAGTTTGTGCTCATCAAGACCTGTAGAAAGATTATATTCTTAATTAGGTTTCATTTGTTTTCCAACAAGAAAGCGAACAATTGTTTTGTTAATTAGTTTTATCTAATGTAAAACATACATGTAAATGACGTGGAAGTATTTTGTATTTGAAATACGTACAAAAAATATAAGTATTTTGTTTTTGTATTTTAGATATCATGTTTTTTTCCCAACACGGAGCATAGTGCCCACTGTGCATTGTAGGCTTTATATATGAAATGTGCATACAGAGCAACCTAGTCGACTGGCGTATTTTTATTGACTCTCGAGTTTGCTGATTGTGTTAAGTTTTGGTCTTAGGCCTGCTCTGGCATTTGTAATAAAATTTCTTAGCCAGCTTTTTGTAGAGCATTTCATCCCTCGCCACCCTCTTCTTAAGGGTGTTTGAACAATTTGTTCGAAAAGAGCCAAACGTTACAGTTAAAAAGGCGAGTTAGAGGGTTAATATGATCAACAAAAATATTTGCCGTAATATTTTCTTTGAAGTTCCGTTGATTTGAGTTAAGGCCACATAGCTTCATATACCGATATATTACACAAACAGGCCAAAGGAAGAAACTTTAACCCCCCCCCCCCACCACACCTTCTCTACCAGAATCCATTGTCAGAACCCCGTTAGTTTGGAAAAAGATCAAAATTATTGTACAATGTAATTTTTTTATAAGAATACTTCATCAAGTATTTATATTTTACAATTATCAGGTGTCAATTCGAATATATAATTGTGAAAACTTTTACTTGTTTGATCAGAATCTCATGAAAAGTGGTCAGTTCCATAAGGGGTTGACCTTTTCGAAAACAGAGCTAAAGAGCGATTTAAGCCAATAATGTTTTATTACCCCGCTAGTAAAACAAACAAAGAAACCGGCTTGCTGTAGAGTGCTGAAATATTCCACTTATTTTGTTCATAACCTTCCATACTTTGTTTCTGTATTGGGAAGGAGAAGGATTCATTCCAAAAGAAAGCAATAAAAGTTCTAGGTAACTAAGGTTTCTTCTGTGAACGTGCATTTATAATATTAGAAACTTTTTCTCCACTGAATGTTAAATGAGAGTTTCTTGGCAACATTTCACTTGCAATCAAAACCCAAAAAATAAAACAAATTTTTTTCTTTTACCGAAAAAAAACCTGTTCAACTTTAAAGAAGAAAAATAAATTGTGTTACTTTAACTTGAGCAGGCACAACAGCATTCGCAGTCGTCATGAATTCATGTTTTCATCAACAGCAACAAAAACAACAACAAAAGCTATTTAATGATTATTCAACATCATAATCATCATCAACATTATTAGAGGATGTTTATATGTAACTCATACTCATTAATACACCCATACAAATGAAAATTTTCAAATTTATGAATGTAACATGAAAATAATAAACTTGAATAATTTTTTGGTAAATTTTTTTTCAAGTGCGAAAACATACAAATGTACGTTTTGCAAAAATAATAGAAAATTGGATTTTAAACTTTTCCTTTCCTGATTTGTTGCTGCTGTTTTGTGTTGTTGTTATTGTTGTCGTCATAGTCTCTTCTAGCTTTTTGAATAATGTGTTCAGTTAAAATAAAGCCGCACTGTAATTTTTCCTTTTTCATAAACTCTGGTTTGAACAGTCACACCCTCATACACATACACTCACACTTACACTTACACTTCCCTACACACAACACATTCCCAGATATTTTAAAACACCTACAAAAACTTTTGCACTATTTCTGTTTGTTTGTTTGTGTGTCTGATTCAGTTGAGTTTGTTTAAAAATGAAAAGTTTTAAATTTCCTCTTCGAATATATTTTCATCTCAGAAACACACACAAAATAACAAAAAAGTGTTGCTCAAGTGCTGCATAAATTCATACATAAATTCACATGTTTATTGGTCTATATAAAATTCGGGTATTTTCTGGAATGAGTGCTTTTTATGATTTTTGTGTTCTGATTTCTACATTTATTTCATTTTTGTTTACTCTTCTCTTTTTGGCCATAAAGTCTAATCTTTGGAATGTATTTATTAATGGCATGCATTGAAATGTTTAAAAGTTTGTTTTTTTTTTGCAAAAGTCAAGCTTTTAAAAATCCTGTAAATTTATTGTTATTATATCAAGTGAGAGAAAGCAAGTTGGAGTGTTATGTTCGGCTGTGCCGAATCTTTGTTACCCTCAACCAACAGTAAGAATATTTCTGTAATGCGCTTTACATGGGACATGTGGTAACTTATGCACCGATCTTCACAAAAGTTGACAGTGTGATTTCTAGTCATATAAAACTGTGACAGACCAAAACTTATTACAATACCATTATTTATATTTTTACGCGTACTAAAGCATTTTCCGAGAATGGCCTCTGTATGGGACACATGGTTAATTATGGACGTATCTTCACAAAAGCTGGTGGCGTGATTTTTAGTCTAATTTATGAAATTCGTTTATCAATATTTGCATTTTGTCACTACATATTTATATGAGTTTTTGTAAAAAAAATTATCAATTTTTTAGGATGGTGGTTACAAATTTGGATTTATAATTTTTATTCTTCTGAACTGATTTTGTTGCACTTCAATCACAAACTGCTTCGAATAACTAGAAACTATTCGACGCCAATATTGTTCTTTTCTGTTGAGGTTTACGAATATGAGCGTGCTTTAACAAACGGACGGACGGACATGGCTAAATCGACTAAGAATTACTCAAGGGATCAGTATATGGGGTCTGAGATGAATAATGAAAAAGCTTTACACGGAATGGAAAACCTTAGTATATCCCCTTTTACCACTAGTGATGGCGTAGGGTATTAAAGAAAAGTAGAAATCTGTACCTTTTGAAAAAACAAATGTTGTTTTATAAAGGAATAATTTTCTGGCTGTCAAATATTTCTGTGAATTTGTTCTAGAAATTTGCATGTCTAGTAAATTAGAGAAAAACATATTTTTCTTTTTTTTATTTTTTTTTGGAAATATAAAATGAACACATTGATTTGAGTTCTGTTAGAAAATTTTGATAAAGTTTTACCAAAAAGTTCACAATGTGGTTATATTTTTAACAATGAATTTTTCACAATTTCACAGAATAATAAACTTTATTATTAACAAAATTAAATTGTGATATTTATTTGTTACCTGTAGGTAAATTCTACTACTATAGACAATGTATATTTACCATATATTTTTTTGGTTATTATTGTTAAATTTCATCATAAAGGGTTTCTATTGAAGAAAAGCAGTATGGAAAGAAATCGATACCTTAAGTCCTTTTTTGTACAAAAAATTTATTATAAGTACTAATTAACACGAAAAACTCATCGCCCAATGCCATAATTCATACAAAAGAATTTATAAAACACTAAAAAATTAAAATAAACAGAAGAAATCTCTTTGCGCAATATAGCCTTCACTCTGACGCCTTCTAGCATTGATATCGCATAAACTAGTATCGCTTCTATCTTCGCTTCGCTTTAAGCGTCCACTCTGACATCAGCCTTATGGCGTTTTCTTTTCTACAAAAAAATGTGCCTTTTTTTAAAAAAAAAATTCAATTCGGTGTCTTTTTCTTAAAAATTTTGATCCCGAAAAGGGTGGCTTGTTTTATTCTAAAAAATCATGCTTTTCGGGCGCAAAATTTTTAAGAAACAGACACCAAATTGCATTTTTTGAAAAGAGGCACATTTTTTTGTTGAAAAGAAAACACCATTAGTAAAAGAAAACACCTTTTATTATCACAAAAAATATGTCACGTTAGAGACATCTGTTAAATTCAGTCAGAAATCTATTAAACATATCGGTACATAAATTCCCCCCGATATGTCTATGCGAAATAACTCGGAAAGCGGCCAGACAGTACGATATTCAATGTCTGACAGAAATCTGAATTAACACAGCCTCAGAATCTGGGTATTTACTATGCCACTATCCACGGGGCGAACGAGGCGAATATTAAATTTTTAATGAACCAGAAGTCATTTCTAGTATAAAACTAAGGGATTTGATCGGGTTTTGTTTAAGGAATAAGCTGACTTAGGGCTTCATTGGGGGGTTAAATAAACTTTTTCTTCTTGTATAATCAGTATTCATACTGATAAAATTCTTACGAGCTAGTGGACGTTATGGTATTCAAGGAGATTAAATTATTCCACTACCCTTCTTGACCTACAAAATTATTATACAGTGGGGAATTTTCGCTAAAAAGAGGAAAAAGATTTCCAATTTTCAAATCTGTCATCATAATTCCTAATCATATACATAAATTTATTGTATGTATGCCAAATTGAATGTGAATATTATTTAATATTCGTTACGGTATTGAGCCTTTCAAAGTCTATTCCAAGAGCGGACAAAAGAGGGCTTTATATAATAAAGGGTTGCATGAACAACTTCAATCATAAACATACTAAAATGTTTTTTCTCTGAAGTTCATGTTCAAAAAACAATTATTAGTAAATTCATGTTATTTTTTCTTTTGCAAATCATTTTGAATTTTTTTGCTAAATACTTTTTTCTTATGTATTTTCAAGCAAAATATATTGCTGAAACCTGTTTTTAAAGTTAGTTGTGTTTTTGAAATTTTAAAATTTACATTGAAAACACTTAATTCATAATCTTGTTGCTTTTACTCTTCATGGTTATTTTTGTTTTTTTTTATCTTTTCGAATGTTTTTATTTTCCTTCAACTGGCAATACTGGCTTTGGAATCACTGTGTTTTTCCATGAACTTATTCGACATTTATTCAGTGGTTGTTTTGTTTCAGAGTTGTAGGTGTTCAAATATTCTCTTATATAAGTAAACAAATTAACTTCATCTTTTTCTTCTCTTACCCTGCAAATAACTTTGGACCACCTGATCCATTTTGATTAAATGAACTACTCCATAGACTGGTCCGATGTAATCTAAGCATGGAACATGTCATTGTTAAAAAGTGTTTGTAGTGAGACGACATGTCTTTGTTTTTTAACGACATGTTTTCGTTTTTAAACGAAGTTAAAACTAATCCTCTTGTGTATACAATGGAGTAGTGTTAAAACTACTCTTTTGTTATCCAAAGCAGGGTTATATGGTCCTGCCCTAGGACATCGTAATGTTAAATAGACCATGTTTTTCCATACGTTTGGGTTACTTTTGAACTAGTCCTAGTTCCTTGTGGGCTACATTTTACACGCGTGTTTGGACTAGTCCTATTATTTACAGGGTAAATTTCGAAGCGAATACAAAATTATAACGAAGGTTTCATGAACATCATTATTAAGTTTCATGCAGATGCTTATTATATAAGATCTACTATGAACCGATAATTTTGTGTTGCTATTTTTAGTAAAACAAATCTAAAGTTGACAAATTCCAACAAAATTTTTATATTTTTTCATAGTCAAGTGTTTTCCGAGAGTTGATTTTATAAGGGGCTTTAGCTAACTATTGGCCGATCATTACAAAATGTTGCTATGTGATTTCTGCTCTAATAAAATTAATTTTACCAAATTTTATTACAATTTCATTATCAGTTAAGTTTTAACTATAAAACAAAATAAAACAAAATTTTACCGCATGGACCAGAGTTTAGTTTTTTAAAAGTTTGAGTTTTGCTGAATCCGAATCTGTACTCAGAATTGCCCCCATCATGTTCTCGTGATATCTTTGCTTAAAGTACTGAGAACAGATTAGGATTCAGCGCAACTCAGACCTTTAGAAAGGTCGACGTTTGTCCCAGAGTTTCGACCTTTTCCAAATTTTGCTGGCCTGTGTTATTTAAGGATTTTTTCAAAAATAAAAATTAAAGTTTGGTCGGCGCTGTAAAATTTCAAATAAACAGAATAGTTTTTTTACTTTTTCAACTCTAAAAGGTTTAACTGGAAAGTCTAGGGATTTTAGGACAAAATTTTAGATTTCCACAAGCTCTCTACATTGTTGACGTACTTTAAATCTGTGTCCCCATGCTAACAAGACTCAATTCCTGCAACAACTGATCCCTAATATTAGCGACTTTAATCTTATTTTATTTAAAACGCAAAAGAGTCATCTCTTTATGCAAAAAAAGGTATTTACCAATCACTTGTATAATTAGGTTTTAATCGTTCTCTGGGTCATTAACTATTCCAAGCTGTACCAAAGGGAAACAAAATTGTTCAACTAGTTAAAAATTTTGATTCCCCTTTACATTTAAATCAATTTGTATTGAATATTTAAGCACGTGTTTGTGTGTGTGCGTGCGTTTCAAAACATTTTCTATGAGTTGTAAAATATTCTCATAAAGGCCTTTAGTTGAAGTTCTGTTACCACAGGAGGGTCATTTATTTCCTAACATTTATGCAGAACTTATTCAATTAAATTTTACGTTGCGGTAAACTTTATCATCATCATCACCATCATCAGCGTTGTTGTAGTCAATGTTCCTCGTAGTACAAACGAAGACCTTTTTGATGCTTGCAACAATAAAATTTCCTATAAAAATGTTCAAACAATTTCAACAGCAGCCAGTCCAGAGACGACAACAGCATTATTTGTGGCAGCAATAACAGCAGCAGCAGCAACAACAGCAATAGTAATAAAGAAACAACTTGTATGACCCACTGGCGTTCCAAGTTGCGTGTTCGTTGAGAGACTGTTAATCTTTACGAACTTTTAATTACTTTTTAAAGAACTTTAAATAAAAAAAAAAACAACAGTACAAAATAAAATTGAAATAGAAATAGAAAAAAAACGAAAACGTTTATAAATTGTTTAGTCAAGTTCGTTTGAGTTTCTGTTTTGTTTTTTTCGGTTTCTTTCACTTTGGTTCGGTTGTAGAATATAAAATTTTATTTAACACAAAAATATCCAGACAAAAACCACACACATACATTTACAAACAAATAAAGCGAAAAGAAATAAATAAATAAATTTCTATACATAAACAGACACAAAGAGACCAACGCAAAAAAGCAACACCTTATAAATCCTTTTTTATGCATGTTTGTCCTTTTTTTTAAGGACAGGGATACTGTGGCGTTACCATGGCTACCTACCGAACAACTTAAAACTAGGAATTTTTAATAAAAATTAAAATGTATATCGCTGCTTTATTGCAACTTTAAGTTACAAATTTTAAGTTACTTAAGCAAAAGTGTTCCTTCATTATATCTCAAACTGAATTGAAGTTATAGCAAACTATATTTTATTAAATCTGTAAATAAAAGTATATTTTTAAAACGTTAATCGCATTTTGCCAAGTTCTATTTTTTTTTTTGACACATTCATAACACACTTGATCATAAAGAGAGTATTAACTCGAAATTTTTATTTGTTCACTTTTTGAAAAATATCGCCACGTTATATTTATATCTACACACTGTGAAAATATCGTGCTATTTTGTCTACTTTTTCGTAATGAAATTGTTGGTTTAAAGTAGTCTTTCATATGCCTCTAATATTTTGTTTTCCTTTAAATTTATTTATTTGCAATCTATCTACTATTAGACAATAAGCAAATGTGGTAACTTAAGTAATAAATAACAGGAGTTCTGTAGCCCCCAAGGACTACATACTTATTTTTTTATACAATTAAGTTTAGCTGAGATTATATACATATGTAAATATTTAAAAAAATCAGACGAGCCTCTTAAAGGCAAGTCTAGTACATGAACTCGCTGCAGTCTACGTGTTTCAAAGCTGTTGTCTAACAGCGCAACAGCCAGAGGGCTACTATTGTTACTTAATCTTTGAAGATCGTTTTTACTGAATCTTTGAATTCCTTCTCGAACTGAGGATATATTTAAATCCTTACGAATATTTTTGTTTGTGACAAACCATGGCGCTGCTGTTATAAGTCTTAAAGTTTTTGTCTCGTATCTTTCAAGAATGCTTGCTGTTCCCCATAGCATAATTCCGTATGTCCAAACAGGTTCTAATAAAGCCTTGTAGATGATCAGTTTATTGTTTAAGTTGAATTCCGATTTTGGCCCTAGTAGCCAATATAACTTACCAGTTTTTATCGTTAGTTGTGTTCGTTTAGATTTAATGTGTTGCTTCCAAGTCAGGCTCCTGTCTAAAATCATTCCTAAATATTTAACGGAATTTATAGTAGATATTTTTTCCCCGTAGATAGACACTCATGAGCAGTCTCCTCGCATTAGTGTGAAAGTTATTTGTTTGGATTTATCTAAGTTGATTTTTATATTCCACTTGGTAAGCCATTTTTCATGAAGTTGAATTTGCTTCTGGACAAATTACGATGGTTCTAATGGTGACTGGCTTGTTGCAGTTATTGCCGTGTCATCCGCATATGTTGCCATCATGACATCACTTGTGACTGGAATATCTGCAGTAAAAAGTCTTTACTTTTAACATAAAAATGTCTTTGAGAGAGATAACTTTTGTGTGGTCGGATGCCTCTAATATTAAATTAAAATTTGTTTTGCTTCTACTGAAAATAAATTTAAAAATTTGTTGCGGGATTCCAGGCAAATGTTGAACAAAAACTTTTTGTAAGGCTTAATAAATCTACGAGGGCTCGTGTCTTAAGTTGCTTAATCCAACAAAATTTCACCACAGTATCAACATTTGTTGAGGTTTAAGGCAGGGCCCAATTACGGCATTCGATATTGATCGAAATTCTCATTTGAATTGTATTGTAATTTCGATCGATATCGAATGCCGTAATTAGGCCCATGCGTTTTTCGAGTTTTATATGGGGCGTATAATTAATTATGTCTCGATCTATACAAAATTTAGTGGTTTGATTTCGAGTAGATCTTTGTAGAACTCGTGTTCAACCAAATTTCACCACAATATCGATATTTTGTGCGGTTTAAGGCTTATTTAGCCGATTCGAAAATGGGCTTTATATAGGGCCTAAGGTGAATTAAGAACAGATCTTCACGAAATATGGTGACGTATAGAATTATGGTGTTTTCTTTTCTACAAAAAAATGTGATTTTTTTTAAAAAAAAATGCAATTTGGTGTCTGTTTCTTAAAAATTTTGCTCCCGAAAAGCATTTTTTTTAGAATAAAACAAGCCACCCTTTTCGGGAGCAAAATTTTTAGGAAAAAGACACCAAATTGAAAAAAAGGAAAATTTTTTTGTAGAAAAGAAAACACCATTAATCTGTTGAAATTTAATGGGAATCTGTTGTTCCACATTTAGTTGCAAAACTCTTTTACTACTTAACCGATTCTGCTGGATTTTAATCCCAAACTGATCAGGAGAACTGATACAATTTTGACAATAACATTTGTCGTTCTTGCTGATCCGTTCGGAAGTTAACCGATTAGAACTACTAAAGGCCCCAGAAAATACATATTGCTACCTAAAACGTAAAAGCCCTAAAAGCCAAAAAATTTTTTTTTTTAATTTAACCATTTTCTAATTAAGTGATAGTTCACACACGTCAAGTTTGACGCGTCAAGTCTTGTTTTTTCCCTTCTCTCCTAAAAGCTTAAGACTTGACGAGTCCAATTTGACATGTGTGAACCGGCACTATGCGATTATCTTTTTTTCCAACGAAAAACTGCACATTAAAGAAATTTGGTTTTCTCACTGTCTCATTTGTTTCTATTCTTTCGCAAAGCTAACCGGCCCTCATCTGCCAATTATTTATTTCAATCAGCTGACACCCTACTTTTACATGCATTTTGAGAGTGTTGCCAACTAAAACAAAGTTTTTTGTCGGCATATTGAGAAAACCAAAATCGTTACCGGAAAGTTTATCGGTCTAATAAATTTATGTTTGATCACAATTTACGATGAGTATTTTCAATCAGATATTTTATATATTTTAAATTAAATCAAAATTGTCGAGCAATAAACTCCTTAAATACTCTGTGATAGAAAATATTTTTATGATTTTTAAAATGTTTTTGTGTGTGAATGCGATTCTATTGGTCTAATGTTTTCTAGATACAAATGAATGTTCTTTTAAACATTGTTGAGCCTGAGTTTGACTTTCAAATAAAATTTTACTTTATTCACATTCTTTACTTTTCTTGTTCTTTTTTTGTGTTCAGAATTTTATTTGTTGTTAAAGTTTTTTTATTTAACTTTAATTTCTCTCTTGTTTTTTTCTAGACATACTACAGCTGACAGTTACAGTGAAGTCAAGAAGTGGCGAACAGAGTCAAGTCGTTGTAAGCAAAACCCATCAGAGTTAAGCAGTGCAGACTGAACAAGGAGCGCACTCGACAGCTAAAATACTCACATATTGTCCCTAAACCAACTATTGGGAGTCATCTTTAGTAAACAGCTAAATACTCACACAAACATACATTGTAACAAAAAAAAAAAAAAAAGATTGCACACACATTTTGGAAATGTTGAGTGAAAGGATGGTGAAATGTTAAAGTCAAGTCAGGCAGTCTGCCAACAACATGAAAATGGCACATATTTGGTGATGGTCTCCAAGCAACAAAATCAACATCAGCATCAGGAACATCATCAGCAATAGCGACAGCTAAACTACACATACACATGCATATTCTCACACACCTACACATACAATAAAACACATTCTTAGCCACACAAATAAACAAAAGCGCTTAAAAATATTCAACAGCAAACAGCAACGACAGCAGGATTTTGCTTTTTATTTATTTTTTTTTTTTTTTGCTGTTGCTAGAGTTGTATCATCAAAGCAACAACCACGTGACAGGCGAGACAACATATGCTACACCCGCACTTTCCAGCAAAAGCATATAGACAAAGCAAAAACAACAACAAACATCAACAAAATCCAATATATTCATTCCAACCAAAAGAGTTAGTTTACCCACCATAAACAACCCATAACCAAACGACTCCCTACACAACTGATTGTAACCGCTGGAACCCGACATCCGATTTACCATAAAGAGACAGCAAAAGGGCACAAGAACGGGGGAGTCACGGCAAGAGAAAGAAGAAAACAAATGCTGTCACTCTAAATTGTTGACTGGTCTGAATTAAATGTGGCAAAGGATTTAAAAAAATAAAATAAAAATACAAAAAAATAAATAGCACATGCATAAACATACACATAGAAACCAAAAAACACACATACACAAACAAATTTAAATTTTTCAAACTTATTAAATGAGAGAAACACAACAACAACAACAAGAACAAAAGCCAAAAGGATAAATAAACAAACTACTGCAACTACAAAAAGCCAACTACTCACAGAAATCGAATGGTTCTGGTTTTATTTGCATTTGTTTCCTTCCCTCCTTTGATTGGTCACTACGTTTGCCTTTGAGTCCTGCCCGAAACGATTGAATGAAGCGTAAATTGTCAATTTAAATAAAATTTAATGAATTTTTAAATTCTTATCTACACAAAAACTTTCAACGACTTTATTCATCAAGATTAAGCTGGAATACCCATCATCCCAACTACATGAGTGTCCACATCGTTGACATTTATTAAGCAGAAAATAGCAAAATCAACATCAACACCAACGACCAAAAGGATATAAAAATTATTGAACATTTTCTTTAAATTTTATCGACATTTTTATTTTGTCTCTTATTTCAATTTTTTTTTCTCCAACCAAATGGCCAAATTTTGGTTGCTCTATTGGGGCCTAATGGTTGCTTGGTATCCCTTATTGTCAAGTGGTTATCTCAACGTGTTTATAAGCCACAAAGAAGTGATGAAACTTATGGGTAAGTACGAGATTATTACAACTTCCTATTCCTTCTGCTCTTCTTAGTGCTACTTTGTTTGTTGTTATTGCTTTCCTGTACTCTGATGACATTTTACGTTCTTCTCTTCTTTACTCTACTTTCATAACCAATTTATTAAGGACTTTTTCTTTTGGGTATTATTTTTTGTTTGTTTTTGTTTTTGTTAAGCCAACCAAAGAGTATTTGAGGTTTTACGCAGAATAACAAAAAAAATTAAAATAAATGAATTGAATTGAATGGCTGCGTCCATGGATGGTTTGGTTTCAATGAAAAGTATTATAAAAGTAATAAAAAAATTATAAAGTGATTGATTATAAAATGACACATTGGATGACAATACAACACAACAGGGAATTTCTACAGATGCGGAGTCTATTTATTATACCTAATAAATATCAAACATTGCTTTGCACAAAATTCCAAACAATCAACTTTAAACATGATGATTTTATGAATTATTTTGGAACCATAAAAAATATACTTAAGGGCCCCATTCACTTATCAAAATTACTTATCAATCGCTGTGGTAGTATTAGCGAACATTTGATTGTGTGTGTGACACCGACAACGCTTGATGGAAAATCAAACCAATTTAGATTTCAAGGCGAATTTCCGTACACGAGTAAATTCGCCTTGATGTCGAACATTTTGTTAGTGTATGGTGCCCTTTAATGGCCAAATACACTTGAGTATATAAATATTTGCCGTCATGTCTACATTTTTTGATTTTCCATCCAGCATCGTTGGTGTGACTCATACAAATACATTTTAACAAAAATTTCCACAATGCTTGATGAGTATTTTGAACAGTGTATTTAGGCCTTTAGAGTAATGAAGTTTTAAGTTACAAAACAAAATTATTGAATTTGTGTATTTAGCATCCTGGTCATCGATTTCGAACGTTAACGTTCACATAGAAAATTACATTTAAAACAAAAACAAATTTCAGAATTTTGTCATATTTAACCATGACATGTTTAGAGGCAACCAGATTATTGTTGTGGCTTCTTGATGGAGAACTAAATCAACCACAATATGGTTGTCGGTGGCAATAATATGGTTAAATTAAACATGATATTATCAAAGTTATTTTCGGGAATGCAAAATTTATTATTAATACGATTTCCGTATCACGTGCTAAATTCCCAGTTTTTCATATTGGATAAATACACTGAAATTTATTGTTGAGGGAAAGCTAGCTTCTATGCGCATTTCACTGGTTGCTTAGGCCAGCTCATCAGGAAACCTTTTCCAAAAATTATAGAAAAGCCAAAAATATTATATAAATAAAACCCTAAAGCGAATAAGAATAATAAACACTCAAAGTCTTACTTGTAACAATATCAAAGCCAAAACAAAACACCAACAATAAACAGTGAGTTTATCTTTTCTTACATTCCCCTACAATTGGTTGTGCTCTTTCCGACTCGAATGGTAGTCGTAAGTGGGTAAAAAGAAAAAACAAAAAAGCAACAATTTATTTCGCGACCACACACATTTTAAATAAAGACACCGTTTGCAAATTTTGCCCAGAACAATATTATATTTAATCCTTTTACTCCTCTGGGGAGCATAGGGCCGCAAGAACAATAATACGTATTTATTATTATTTGTTGGAACCAAGGCGAATTCATGTAAACGGTGGTGTCGATACTACAACAATTAAGAAAAAAAAGTAGCACAGCTGTGTTTTCAACGCCACCTGAAAGTCAATTCGCCTTGGTTGGAACATTTTGTTAAAATTTTTATTCAAAACTTAATAAAAATTATTTTAAACGTCAGAAAATGGTTGCGGAATTTCTATTTGACTCAACTTTTAAAAAAACTTTAGTTTCATTTTTTTGATAAAATGAAAGGAAAATATATGAAATACTTTGGGAAAGAATTAGATAGAAGAAAAAACGAAATTGTTGCTCGAGCGTGAACAAAACTAAATACAAAACTTTAAAAACGTAAACAAAAATGTTTTTTGTATGAAAATTCGTATGATTAGCAATTGTAAGAAAAGATAAACTTACTGTTTATTGTTGTTGTTTTTGTTTAAGCTTTGATATTGTTACAAGTAAAACTAGGGCTTATAATTCTTATTCGCTTAACCGTTTTATTTTTTTTAATATCTTTAGTTTTTTTAAAATCATTTGATGAAGAGTCCAGATGATCTGTCGACTGATCTGCCAGAATGATGATTTTCTCATATTTTTGATTATTTTTTCACAAAAATACTATTTTAAGATTTTTTTCTCAGATGATGTTTTTTTTATTTTTAGTAATTATGATTTACTTTAAGTTTGTTTGTATTGAGCCGGAATTTTAGAGTGCAAGGTTGTTGCGTTTGGTCACTATCGATTAAAAATTCTAATTTTCGAAAGTGAAATAATGAGCCATTTAAATCAACTTCCCTACTCATAAGATTACAATACATATTCATTTTTTAAAGGTCCAAAGATCAGTATTGCAGTATTGTTGCAACATTGCAAGGTTTGGTAGAAATTACGGAATATCCAATCTGCAAACTTAGAAGACTGAGCATTAAAAATAATAATAAAATGCATTTTAAACACTTGAATTCTTGTTCTATTTGAAGGAAAAATTTTCAAAATCACTAAATAACATCAATCGATCTATGATTCTCTCATTTGTGTATTGAAAAGTATTTTAGAAAACTTTAATTTCATCTTTTAAAATAATCTTGCTGATTTTTAGGTTCATTTTATTTTTATTTTTATGATATAAAATGTGTTTAATTAACAAGAAATATTTTCTAGTGAGTTAAAAAATAAATAAATCTACAATAAAATATGCCTTTCAATAACACAAACAATGCTGATTTAAAAAAGAAGATGAATAAAATATTTTATTCATTTTACACTCGAATTGAATTGATTTGCTTTAAAAATTATTGTGCGTTCGCTTGGAAACTTTTGTTGTTTTAAAATAATTTACACAAATTTCAATTGATATTCTTTGACAGCAATAAAAACATGATTTATTTAATTTAGTTTTGATTTATTACATGCCTTAACCCGCAGATATTTATTAGTAATAGAATGACAGCAGAAAGAAATGGAATAATGTGAAGTAAAAAGGAAATAATATGAAAATATTCACACATTTTTTTATGGATTGAACAAGATTCAAAGAGAGATCGATTATCAGTCATTATTAATAAACGATAAGAATGTTGGCAGGGCACCCTAAACAGGATTACGCATCATCCCAGCTGGACGTTTTTTATACAAACATATCTGTGGCATTTTGACAAAACATCTTAAGTCAAATTTAAAAAGTGGAAAAAAATTTTGTTAATCATACGAATTTTAATTCTAAAAACATTTTTGTTTACGTTTTTAAAATTTTGTATTATTAACGAAATTTTTCTTAAATTTTGGTTATTTCATTATTTAAAACTTTTTTGTTAAGATGTTTTGTCAAAATACCACAGATTGATTCTTTTTGCCTTAAATATTTAAAATTTATTAAGGGCTTAAAAAACAAATTTTGTATTAAAATTTGACTTAATAAACTCTTGTTAAATTTAATAATCACACTGTGATAGTTAAAAAATAGACAACCCGGGCACATGGAGATAAGGGGCAAGTATGTCTCGAGAAAATGTTAAGGACAAAGAACAAATTGAGGTGGGGGCGACTCCTGGGCATTTATGGGACTTTTTCTTCAATATATTTCCAATCTGTATTGCCTATTTTGTATGGGAGCCCCCTTAAGGAATGGTGATAGCGGGTAGGTATGCTAGAAATAAATGATTGAGATGAAAAATAAAGTGGGGTTAGTCATGCATGGACCCATCTAGGGCATCCTAGTCGCTGCAGGGGCCTCATTTTAGAATTTTATTCGACGGTCGTATTTGAATTGCGGAATTTCGTTTTTTTTTTAGTAATTTCAATAAACTTACCGTTTTTGAGTTACGCGAACATATGTTGTGCAATCTGCTCCATTTTCGAAATAACGGTATATCTCGAAAACCAGAGCTAACCTAAAAAACGGTTAGCACCACTGGTACCACAGCGTACCCAAATGAGGTTAAAACGCCAGGTGCCCAGCTTTTCTCAAAAAAAGTGTCAATTTCTTGCAAAGTGTCATTAACGAATACGGGAGTACATGTCGAAATTTCATACAAAAAAAAATAATAGCCAGCATAATAACTCTGTCTGATACATATGCCGTAAGACCAAAGGCTCAGCCATACACCCTTATCATGAATTCCACATGTGAAAATTTCCGAATGAAATTCCTAATTCACATGGATTTTAATTTCGTATCATGAATTCCATGTGAATAAAATAACATACCTGATTTTAAAAACCTTTGTCATTATATTCGGAGTTGTAACAAAAAAAACAATTAATGTATTTAAGAAAACTGTGTTTTTGGAAATTTATGAAATTATTTCCATATTTGAATTAAATATCGCTAATTTGCTAAGAACGGCGTGATAGCACAGTCTAATTTTTTATTAAAAATTGCGAACATGGCTAAAATTCGCGAAAAATAGCAAAAAAAAAAATTTGTTAACAAACCCTAAAATTTATTTGAAATCGCTAAACGGGCTAAAAGAACAGAGTGTCGGAAAATACCAAAAAAAAAATTTGCAAAATTAGCGAAAATTCGCGAAAAGTTTTAATATTTCAAACAAGCCATAAAATTTAATAAAATTTTTTAAAACTATAAGAAATGGCAATAATTCGGTTAAAATTTTTATATAAGCGGAAATCCCCAAAAATTGGCAAACAGCGGCACGGTCTACTATTTATTAAAAATCGTTAAAGCTGTAAAGAATCACAGGAAAAAATCGCTTTAATCGGGAACATGGCTAAAATTCGCGAAAAATTGAAAACTTGTAAAAAATTCGCGAAATGTTTTAATATTTCAAACAAGCCATAAAACGAATTAAAAGTTCCAAAAACCTTAAAGGTCGTGATACACTATCCTACACAATCGTACGATTCATTCACTGGAAAATCTGACAAATTTCTATCACACTCAAAAAAAATCGCAACAAAAGTCTGTTACAGGTGCCACACTATTACACAAAAAAGATGCTTTAAATCAATGAAGCCGACATTGTTGTTTTCTTATCAGCAGTATTAGAAAATACAACTCTGATCGCATAGAAACTATCATTTTATGAAAATTTTTAAAAACTTTTGCAAGTCGGAAAAATCTGTCATTTAGTTAAATTTTTAGGCCACACTATCATACTTTATGAACACACACGATTTTTTTGACATATCGTACGACTAAATAGGATAGTGTGTAGTGACCTTAAGGAATGGCAAAAATTCGGTAAAAATTGTAAAATTAGCGATAATTTGCAAAAATTTTTAAACAGCGGCACTACGGCAAAGTCTACTATTTATTGTAAATCGTTAAAGCTGTAAATAATCAGAAAAATTACAGTAACAAATCGCTTCTATCGCTTCTATTTCTAAAATTCGCGAAAAATTGCAAAATTTGAAACAAACCCTAAAACATATTTGGTATCGCTAAATGAAATAAATTAAATTTGTGCATTTGAAACGTTTTTTTTTTTTAATTTTAAATAAAAACTTACATTTTCTTCCTTTTCCGACAGAAAACTCTTTGTGAATTATTTTCTTTATAAGTTGTAAAAATATTTCACATGTGGGCTGTTAACAATCGTGTGTAAAACAATAAATTCACAAATTATTTTTTTTCGGAGTTTAAAAATATAAACATTCGGAAATTTCCACAACAAATTTTATTCATGATACCAACTGTTCACACGTTCGGAAATTTACATGTGAAATTTTATTCATGATAAGGGTGATAATGTACATTAGCTAGCTTAAGCAACTGTCAAAAAAATAACAACAAGGCCGTCGATTGCATTTAAAAAATCATCTGATTTCGTAGGGAATGTGCTCTGGGTTTATAGATGAGAGGGAAAGCGAACATGATATTATTCTCTTTCCTCTAATCAATAAACTCAAATTTTTTGAAAGAAACCCCTTAAACTAAATTTTTGTTTGTTTTTAATGTTTGTTAAGCGAACGAATCTTACTCTTGTGTTCTACAAGCAGGTATTAAGACTTAAGTTCAACGTATTAGTTTCAATTTCAATTTGACTTCTCCGTATGTGTGTCCTGTGGATTCCACTCGTAAAGAATGCGTAAAATATATTAATGGAAAAGTTTCGATAGCCGTTTTAAAATATTATTGTCAAAAGGAAAATTCCGAGTTTAGGCCACAGCTATAAAGGCAGCGGTCCAAATCGCTATCAAATGGGAGCACCTTCTGTTTAGGCATATTTGAAATTAATGATGTATGAAATATCGTGCTGTATGTAGGTATGTAGGTATATATAAAATCCTATTATTTGACAAACAATGTAATTCTTTTACAAGACAATCTGTTTCGATTTTTGATTCGAGTGCAAAAAAAATTGTTCCTTCTTTTTTAAAGTTTGCTTGAGCTTCTTATATTGAGAGGTAACGATTTTGGGACAAAATTACAAAAAAAAAAAAATAAAAAATAAAAATACTTCGTCTCATTTGACATTGCGAATATTCTCTAAGTATGGAAGATTCAAAAAATAAGATTATGGCGGAAGATTCAAAAACACTCAGTATCTTATCATAGACTGAAATCTGTGTAAGTCTTTAGGTATTGTTTTATTTATTTCACACGAAAATCAAAATAAATTCTGTCCGACATAAAAAAATTCCTACAAAATTTGGATGTCGATGCCACACCATCGGTGTTTTAAATTGTTGGCAGTAACTTAAAATTTCATCTCAATTCAAATTTCATCACATAGAAAAATTAATTTAAAAATATTTCCAAATCGGTTAGACTTTCCAAAATAAATCATTCACACAGTTGCAATTTTGCATCGTAATATTATACTTTTTTAACACATTAGTCCAATTCACAATTTCTGGCGTATGGCCTATCGTTTAAAAAAATACGATTTTTTATATGCACTTGTGAATAGACATATTTATTGTATCGTTCTTCAATCATATTGCTAAATGTCAAAAATGGAAAATCTCAATTCAATGTACAAACATTGTCAGTTAAACAAAGTTTTTCTTGGGAGTCAAAAAAATTAATAAAAAAGGTTTCGTTTAAAAGTGCTAAATTTCCATATGATACAATTGATAAACTGAAATTTTCTACTGATGGGACAAGCTAAATATGTATGTATGTATGTATCCTATGCGCATAAACTCACTGTTTATTGTTGTTGTTTTTGTTTTAGCTTTGATATTGTTTCAAGTAGAACTGGTCAATTTACTTTGATTAATTTATTTAAGTATTTTCTAAACAATAAAGCAAATATGAAACATGAAACTAAAAAAGGAAATTAATAAAATTTAGTACAACATTTTAACTTCACTCTAGGCTTCTATTTATATCTTCTTCTTTATTATTTGCCATTCACATTAATCGATACCATTGCATAAAACCAGGGGCCTAATTCTGGAAGTCGTAATCGAGTACTTTCTCGATTCGTAAGCAATTTTATTTCAGTCGATACTTAACGAATCGAAATTATTGGTTCAGTATTGTGAAACTCTAATTAATGCTTTATTTCTCTGAAAAAGTAATTCTGATTCGTTCAGTATTGACTGAAATAATTAGATAATAAATTGCTTTCGAATCGAGAAATTACTCGATCACGACTGCCAGAATCAGGCCCCAGGTATGGAAGTTCTAATTTATTGTGAAATAGTAATAAATATTAATGAATAAGACATTTTTATTAAAATAGAGCATTTCAATTGATTTAATTAAACATATCGAACTGGTTCCCATAAAATTTACACATGTTCAGTAGAGACAATAAACTGTTTTCTATTTATATGTAGTCTTATTTAACATATAAAAAAACTACAGAAATTGATCTAAGATTCTTACAGTTCGTAGATATGACCACTGTACATCGATTTCTTGCAAAAAGGAAAAATTAAAAAATTTTGAGCTGACTCCCTTTAGAGGAACCAGTACGATATATTAATTAAGAAGAATTAAATAAAATAGTTTTTACATTAAAATATTTATTACAATCTCACCGAACTAATCAAACATTTCCAGGAATGGAATAAACACAAAATTTTTCAAAACATATAAAAATCAGCCGTATAATAAGACAACACTTTTTCGAAAACTCCCAACAAAAAAATACAACAATGAACAATTATACGATTAGCGACAAATACGAAGGCAATGCGAGCTTGTGAATTGGAGAATTTTAAGACTAAATATAACAGAGAACGCCAGGCAAGAAAAAAGTTTATGTAAAGCAAGGCCTATCCAATAGGTCTGCTTACCTCTACAACAATAAAACAACAGGCATTTTGTTTATGTAAAATTCCTCGCCGTTGTCAAAATCTAACTACCGCATAAAGGGAACAAAAGGAAAAATATGTTTTGTGTGCATATATGTGTGCCAAAAAACCAAAAACGTAAACAAAAATATACATGTATGTATAAGGAAAATGTAAACAACTTTTGACATCGTTGAAGAATAAACAAAACAAACATCTGGCTTCTTGCGCAGACCTATTGGATAGACCTTGATGTAAAGTTTGCGTACACCGACTGATTTGGACTAATAAAAGTGAAAAGGGACTTTTTCAGTGTGTCTGTTCTTATTTGCAATTAAAAGATCTCGCGTCTTATCCCATGGAAATAAGTAAACGCTTCTCTAAAAAGATTAAAACGAACCGGTATTAAATAAATAGTTATTTGTTCAAACAACGCCACTGTTCAACAAAACAAAAAATTACTTTCATGTCATAGGCCAATTGTATTAAAATTTATTTGTTAAGTTTTCTTTATATATTTTTTTTACATCAATAAATACAAATGTTGCTGAAAGTGAAAAACTGAAAAGAAAACAAAAAAAAAATACATCAGTAGCAAAAAAAAAAAATAGAAAGAAATAAATAAAAATAACAAATTATCCGGTAATGTGACCCTTGCCTATTGTCTCAACGAAGAAGAGCAAACAAAAAATAAATGCTTTCAATCAAATACTCACACTTTGAAACGAAAAGATAGAGATACTTACACACACACTTGAATACAAATACTTCGAACTAAACCTAATCGATTTCCTTAAGCTTTGACGTATTTTAAAAGACATCCTTCTTGAAAAATACAGGATAAATGAAATCGTATAAAAGTTGCTTAAATACGCAACACCAACAAAAAAACAACAAGAAAAGGAAAACAAGAGAGGAAAAAAAGTAGTATGTATCAGGAAATCCTTAATATTAATGGTCTCGCCTGGTGCTAGTTGCTCCTTCAGTTACTTGTTTGTCTGATTGTATGCGGGTATGGATATTTTTCATTTTTTTTTTTTTTGTTTTTTTTTTTTGATAATCATGAATTCAAAGTATGAACGTAGAACGAACATGGCTTGTTTGTTTCTGCCACTGTTAATGTGCATGTACTAGTAAGTATTCATTGTTGTCATATCCTGTCGACCTTGGACAGAAACCCTCTAAGGTACTTCCTTTGTTTTCTGTCCTACCATTTTTTTGCTAAGTATGATGGTTCCTCATTTCATACTACTTTAAGTATTTGTGTGTGCTTTTCAGTTCAAAAGTTTTCTTTTTTTTTAGCTTGTTATTGCTTGCCGTGTTCTGCGTTATAGCAAAAATAGAAAATATCTACAGCAACAACAACATAAACAAATGCTAATGTGGCATAGGAAAATGAAACATTTTGATTTGTAAATTGATTAATGGTGCCATAAGTGCCTTTCTAAGCTTAAATAACATGGATGGCTAAATGGATTGAATAAACATACATACAAACACACACACATACATATTTATATTTTTTTTGTATGGCGGAATTAGTGTTTTTTTCTTTTGTCTCTGAATGTATTAGTAAGTTCTAACGCAATACAAACAGATACGAATGTATTCAAATGCCTGCGTTACTTGGCAATAATGGCGAAATGGACGAATGAGCGAATGAATGAATGGCTAACCCAGATTTATAACATTTTCCGGCACTTAAGCATAATTTGAAATGAAAATTTACGAAACGCTAAAGAGAAAGTATGTATGAATTCCAACTAAACGTTAGTAAAGGCGTAAATTTATGAAATACTCTCGTATGCTCGTACATAAATAACTAAACGACATTTGAATTTAAAAAAAAAAAACAAGGAGAAGAAAAAACACAAGAGAAAAACATACACAAATTCACTCATAAAAATTAAGTAATACAAGTTCATCGATAATTTTAGGTATTTAATTAATTCTACTAAAAATCTGTTTGCGCAAATATTAATGAAAATGTTTTAATAATAATAAAAATAAATAATAAAGTTCTACGGTGCTACACTTTTAAATAGAATTTTAAAATGTTTAGTTTTTCATTAAAATTAAAATAAAGTTGCTAAGGGAAAACTACTCAAAACATGTAAGAGTGGTATATTCGTCTGTATCGAATCTTTGATAGCCTCCACCTAGAGCTCGAAAACTTCCGGAGAGATCTAAGTATGGGTTCGTGAAATTATAAACCAATATTTATTTAAACTGACCTCACAGCATCAAAAATTGTTGCGGCTTTAGGCGTATTGATTCTCTTTCCAAAAATGTAAATAAAACTAACAAAAACATTATTTTAATAGAATACATATTTATTTCAGAAATACCATTAGGCATATTAATGTGATATTCCAGACGAGATTTTATATTGGACAAAATTCGGTTAAAAAAGTATTCACTAAAATACAAAGATAATATAAATGGTCCATTCTAACTACCTCGCTCGAGATCTGCTACAGTTCGAAGGTCACTAGAGCTTAAAAAGAACCAACACTTTGAGCCTACACGTAGAAAAAATATGGTTGGACGTAACCATATTCTAAGAGCAACATGCTATGGTTGTATTTTAACAATGTTTATGTTTGCAGATTACCATATTATGTTTAAATATGACCACAGTATGGTTGAAATCAACAAAAAATTTACCGAAATCAACCATAAAATGGTGAAAATAAACCATATTTTGGTCAATAAACTAACCATACTACGTTCAAAATTAACCATAATATGGTCAAAATTTACCAAATATTATTCTGCACTCTTCATTGATGCTACGCAAGCTTTTGATAAAGTCTGGCATGAAGGCTTATTACATAAATTGAAGCTAAACTTACCAGCGAACTAACACAAGCTGTTAGGATAAGTAGCTGTCACAAAATTCTTATTAAAGAAGGCAATTTTTAAATTCTCCTCAGCTAATTAACGCTGGAGTCCCTTAAGGCAGCATCCTAGGCTCCTTATTATACTTAATGCAAAACTTGGGCATGCCAAAAAACAACTTCACGCAAACTTCAACATTTTCGGATAATACAGCTTTTTTAAGTGTACACGAAAACCGTCATGAAGCATCACGTTATAACAGATTTGTAGCATACAGCCTATAAGTCAAAACTTAATTCTTTTGTGTCAAACTCGTGCATGCATAGAATTCCGGCACTGGCTCGTCGGCAATCGGGAGGGTACGTGAGCTTAACAAAGTTGTAATTAAAAGGCTACATAGACATAATTATTTTAATGCATGCGAATTATTTCACGGAGATTGAGGAAATTAACAAAAAAACAGGAATGATTTATTGTGAAAAGGGGGAAAAAAATTATCAGAAACTAAAGGAAAATTATGGTTTACGCCAAACAAGATAGGTCCTTCCTAGGTGACATTGAAAGAACAGTATGCCCAACCCAACCATTGATTACCCACACTTCATATTCCGAACCAATAAAGTTTAATTTGGATAATCCCTACAATCTGGGTTTCTTTACCTTAAGCTACTTAATTCACTCGAAATCACAACACAAAAATATTTAGAAATTCATTATAAAGTTTATTATACTTTAAGGGAAAAAAAAATTTTAAATAGAAAACTAATGACCTGTTCAACGATTTCGAAAGAACGACTTCGATCGCATTCTAAGCGATCGAAAACTATTTTGGGTTCAACTAACTTTATTCTATACGAACATTCGTTTAGACGACAACTCGAAAGAAAACGTAAGTACTCTCATACAAAAAGCGGTTCATTAATATCGAAGGTATTGTCGACATTACGAAAACAAATGTCAAAACCACTCACTTGTTGTTTTGCTGTCGAATCATGGTATTTATAACAAACAAGAAATATTTAAGGGTAATTTAAATAAATTATAAATAAAAATAGAGAACAATTGGTAATTTTTTTTTTTGATTACGATACGCCACAACAAATTAGACTTAAAAATTAGATTTTGTTTAAGCTTAATGGGGCGGGTAAACTCAAATATTGCACTCATTTATTTCTCTCATAATCGTTTTCGAATTATTCGCGAAAATCTTGTTTGTCTGGATTAATATTTTATTTCCAAAATTTCGAATAAATATGTTTATCCTCCTTTCTTTATATTGTGTTGATCGGATAAAAATTCACTGAATTACAAGCTTTTTAATTTGTTTAATATTGAAAAACATAAAAAAATAATTTTTGTTAAATCGAATGGCCTGTAGCATAGTAAATTTTCATCCGATCAACACAGTATATATATGATCTGAAAGTGGAAAACATTTTTATTCAATAGTTTTTACAATTCAAATGAACAATTCAATTTTCAAAATAACGAGCTAAAACAACTGCAGAAAAACATGATTTTCGCGACTATCTCGAAAACGCTTCTTGAGAGAAATAAATAAGTGAAATATTGCTTACATTAGGCGAATAAATGGAGGAACATCCTAAGATGGCGAAGGGTGCACCAGTGTTTGGAGCAAATAAATTTTCAATGGGCGAGTAATGGAAAATAATAGGCCTAAAACTAAGCTTCATTGGTCCATCCATTCTATTCAAGGCTGGAAATTTTATCCCACATTATAATTAAAGGCAGAAAACTAGCTTGAATTGGTTTTGAAAATATTACATATTTTTACAGACATGGGAAGATTTTAAATGTAGGACAAAAATAAATTTTAGAAAACAACAAAAGCCTGCAAGAAACCGGTGGTGGTACCTATAAACAAAACTATTTAACTTCCCTAGATCATATAAATGATCGGACGCTGCTTTAGTCTTGTAGAGTGTTGGCGGGTAAAGTTAAAAGTGCTGAAACTCAGTCAGCAGATATCAGAATCACCGCCAAGAGTTTCTAAAGCTGCGACGGTGGTTGCACAAGAAAGCAAAATTGAAGAGACAGGCCCCTTAATATTATGTGAAACACTACAAATTCTAAATGAAAACATTAAAAATTTTAAAACTTCATCCAAACGAAGAAGGATAGAGTAAGAAATAAAATACAAACTGCTCTTCAGGTAAAAAAAGTGGAATATGATTGTTGAGGAACAACTGTCGTAAATTTGTCGTCAAATGAAACAAATGCAACTACTTTCAAGGAGCAAGCTGATGCTAGCAAAATATTGACTTGGTACTTATTTAACTTTCTTTTACGTTTGGTTTGATTGACTTATTTATTTATTTATTTCTTTGTATCATTAATTTTTTTTGCTTGAATATTTTGTTTTTTATTAAATTCAATTTTTGTTTACACTTTTCTTTAGTTTTGGTTTCAACAAAAAAGGTTTTTTTTATTTTTTGACATTTTTATACAGCTGATAAAATTTCAAACGCGGTTGTATTTGTCAACAAGCCATTTAGTATTATTTTTGATACTTTTGAACAAAAAAGCAACAAAATATAGAAATATCTTATATGGCAATACTTAATTATTTTAATACGTAAGTAACAAATATTTACAAACGTAAGAGCAAGCGATCGAAAGCTTTCGAAATTGTTGAACCCAATCTGATTCGAAATCGAGCGAATAGATGGCGATCGCTTCGTTTTGCTGTCGAGATAGTTGAACAGGCCATAATTCTACATAAATTTTCGTAAAACGTTCATTCAAAATACACGAAATACAATAAATCTAATAGATCTTGTGACCCTGTATAATTGCTTTGCGAAGTATATAAGGTAAAAGTAAATAGCCCTAAAAACGAGTTCATCGAACTTTGTAGCAATTTTTAAAAATTAAAAAAAATGAAATTAAAGAAAAGAGGAAAAAAAAATTATTAAGGGTTGCCTGAAGAAATCTTAATAAATATTTTACGGGGAAAATGTTCTAGGGGAAAAAAAATTCTACTAATAATAATAATTTACAAAAAGTAGAAAAAAATACATAAGAATGACTAAAATTGGGGCTTTAAATACCTGTTTAATTTATTTAAAATTAATGATTAAATATTTGTGACTATAACATTTGTTTTGCTTTTGTGGTTTTTTCCTCCTACACAATTTTTCCTTTTTGTATTTTTCCTTTACTATTCTTCTTTTTTTCTTTTCTTGCTATTATTAATTTATCATTACATTTATTTTTTTTTCACATCAATAGCAATAATTTTATAGTAAAATTGTAATAATCTTCTCACTTTATATTTTATTTTCACTGATTTTTTTTTTTGTTATTCTTATTTTATAAATTCACTTATTAATTTTTGTTTTCTTTTCAAATTAAAACAAAAAAAATGTAATTTTTAATTTTTGATTTTTGAGACATGTGTTTTGCAGTAGGTAAAGAAGATTACTAAAATTTTACGTTTTTGATTAATTTCTTCGACTTACTTTTTTTTTCT
This sequence comes from Pollenia labialis, assembly GCA_949318255.1. Lineage (NCBI taxonomy): Eukaryota > Metazoa > Arthropoda > Insecta > Diptera > Polleniidae > Pollenia > Pollenia labialis. The sequence goes on along the minus strand of OX439143.1, from coordinate 5,831,515 downwards.
GAGTATCCACCGTTGAATGGCCATTCAGCAATTGGAGTTTCATAGGCTGAAGAGAGATAGATAGTTAATATTGCATTGATGTGAAGATAGAATTGAGCCTTTTAAAATTTGTTCTTATTTTTCTTTTATGATGCAATATTTAAAACCCCACTTCTGCCTGTTTAAAGTTAAATTTATAATTAAGATAAGACAAACTAGGTTTTATAGTTATGTCGATTTAAATTTCTAATGATGATGGAGATTTTATGATACTCGTGTCACAGATAACCACTTTACTTCATCATAGGAATTCCACAATAGGTTAAAAGTTAAAGTTCTTTTAGTTGGGCAATGTAATTTGTGGCAAGAAGAGTATTATTTTAGGAATCAATCCTTTATTCTCTTTCTGTTTTTACCCAGAGATTTAATGTATTTGAATTTGGCATAAGTGTTAAGTGTACTCTTTTTTCCTAATTTATAATTTGGTGCCAAATCTGTTAAAATAATTTTGAGAGTCAGATAAAAATAAAAAGTATTTTGAATAATAAGAATTTACCCTTTTTGGAATGGCACCAGTATGAAGCAAGTTACTTGATGTATAACTTTACAATTATTTCCAGCCAGACAAAATTGTTTCTTTTTTTGATAATATTTTTGGTGAAAAAATTTAGATTTTTGTTCTTACACTTTTAACAAAAAAATTTTTAATGCACATAATAATTTCAGTATTTTTCTTAGCCACGTTTCAACTGTGAAGTTATTTTATTTATAGTGAGGTTAAAACAGGAAAAAGACCGCATTTTTTCAATTCTTGCCTTTTATACCATTGACCTGACATTGATCTAATTGCTTAATGGAAGTGTAATTGTATCTACCAACAAAAAATTTGTGCTACAAAATATTACAAAAATTGACGTTTGATCACATCTCTAGTATCGCATAAAAAAAAACTACCACTTATTTACGTTCTGAGGTAGTCTTTCAAGTTTTAATCCGTTAAATTTAAAAAAATCTGTTCCCACCATTATTTCGTAGCCAGCACCTTTACAGATTCATACATTTGAACCGAAAAAGACGTTAACTCAGGGCAAAAAATAGTTCTAACTCCGACTCCAATTGCTGAAATTGTTAAAGTCCGACTTCGACTTCGACTCCTACTCTTACAATAATGCTTAATGTTAATGGCCCTTATTTGACTTTATATTTTTTCAAAATTTTATAAAAATTTTAAAGAATTTTCAAAGAATTTTTATTTTGGAAAACTATAAAAAAAAAAAATTTCAAAGTTTTTATACCGAAAAATGTTGAAGTCGGAATCGCAAGGTTTTTTGTACTTCGAATTCGACTCCGACTCCGGTATAAAAACATCAACTCCGACTCCACAGCCCTGGTAAATACAATGGAGGACAAGGTTAATGCGCAAAAATGTGTACTTATAACATTCAATTTGAGTCGGGAAATATGCCCCCTATTAAAACCAATAATCAAATCGAGCCATTAACGCGGAAAAAGCTCAAGCGACCTTATTTTTAATTTTCGTTTTTTTAATAAATAAATAAATTGGCAGCTCTTGCATTATCAATATTTTAGGGTGATGGTTCCACATTTGGATCCATAACTCTCGGCTTAGTAGGCCGTTTTTTTTTGGATTTCAATTCCAAACTGTTAAGGATAATTGGAGGTAATTTGACACGTATATTGTTTTTTTCTTTTAAGTTGTTCGAAAGTGAGCGTGTTTTCAACAGACGGACATGGCTAAATCGGCATAGAATAACTCAATACTCAAGGAGCCGGAATAACTAAAACTGTTAGGCAAATAAGAATTATAAGCAACAGCTTTACTTGTAACAATATCAAATCTTAAACAAAAACCACAACAATAAACAGTTACTTTATCTTTTCTTATTCGCTTAACAGTTTTATTTGTTTGATATCTTTAGTTTTTCTAAAATCTTTGGATGAATTTTCCTGACGATCTGGCCTAAGCAACCAGTGAAATGCGCATAGGTATCGCCTATTCCATCAACAATGACTTTCAGTGTTTTTATCAAGAATAAAAATTGGGAATTAGCCACACCAAACAAAATCTTGTAAATTAAAAATCAAAAATAATTTATAATGAAAACACAAGAATTTTAAACAACAACAAAACAACAATTATAAAATATGTTTGATTTTGTTTTCAATGAAATTGTCGGCGTTGCTTGCGTTTTACACAAATAGGTCGTATATTATTTATACATACTTTTCAATACAAGTGGAAAGGGTATATAAAGGGTGGTCCAACCAAAAGGCACGATGTTAAATGTAAAAAAAAGTTTTCAGAGCATTAACTTAATATATTTTATTATTGTAGAAGGATATATGACAATTATGTGTGAAATATCGGCCAAATGCTCGTCACGGCTTCGGTGGCATACCTCTATCCGATGGTCCATATTTTTAATGACTCTGAGACATACTTGAGGTTCAATATCGTTAATGTGCCAAATTATCTCATCCTTTAGCTTTTGAATTTTTCTTGGCTTATTGACGTACACTTTGTTTTTAAATATCCGCCAAAGAAAGAAGTCCAACTGTGTCAAATGTAATGATCGTGGCGGCCCATTAACATCGCCACGACGCGACGTGAGATAACACGCCCCTTGAATTTCTCGAGCAAAAGAGCCATTGTTTCGCTGGCTGTGGAATCCGCGGAATTAAATAACCCCCCAAAGTATGGGGCATTCTTTCATATGTAATAAAATTTCAATTTTGAAAATGAAATAACCCCCAAAAAAATGAAATAACGTCAAAACAGAAATGAAGTAATACCATAATTTTTGGGGGCTTAATTCATATGAAATAAGACCCCATCTGCTGAAGCAAAATACGACCCCAATATATACTGTAAAATAAATTGTAAAGTTTTGATTTAAAGAATCGCGCGATAGAAAGCATGGTTGACACTTGCGAAAGGACACATTGGCGATATAATTGTACAATACAAAAAGTTGAACAATTATATTGCAAGTGTATGAGTATGATTTACTAAAGCTTCTAAAATCGGCTTTGCTCGGTTGGTCATAAAGCCGGAGTTGGTAATAGCATAGAGGAGCACATGATTGCGCTTGGCCGAAGGCCTGCTATGCCGAGGAGCTTTAGTTAGCGAAGCCAGTGTTCGTTATCCCATAGATGAGAAAATCCTTGCACCCTAAAAGATTTTCTTTATAATTTAAAAATTAAATTATCCCTCAAAAATACTGGTTCTTTATTTCATAATGATGTTTTTGGGAATTATTTCATATCAAATAATCCCCCAATTAAAAAAATTAAATAACATTCCCAAACATAATGAAATACAGCCCTAAAAATTGTTGTTGGTCTTCCCTGTACAAACTTTTGGGGGGTTATTTCATTATTTTTTTGGGGGAACCACAAATCGTCCAGGTCCAAATCCTAAATTTCTGGGCACAGGAATTTCTTTATCATCTCTTCTGTTACCAGTTGGGCGAGCATGCGCAGGGGTTTTCACATTTTCAACAGACCCGGATTAACGATCTCTCCCCACTTTTTTGGTGTGGGTATAAAATATAAACTATAAATTCAATCAGGTAATAAACAAGTGCAGCTCATACAAAAACCGCAAGCAATTTGTTTTTGTATAATCATTGTACAATGAAAAAAACAGAAACAAAGATAATAAACAAAAATAAAATAAAAAAAGTAATTAGCAGGGCTTTTAAGACCACCTGTAATGAATTTGCCCTGCTTTAAATACAAAATAAATAAAATAATTTGACAAATAATAAAACATTTTGCACAAGGCGAAATCATACAAGGTGATCATATTTTGAAACCGTTTACAACACTGTAAAATATTTTAACGTTTTGTCAAAAATAATACAACACTGTAGTAAAAAATTTAAACAAATATTTCATTTTCTCTTTAATTTTAAATTGTTTGTTTTTAAATGTAAAAATTTTAAATTTCATTATTAAGCATAATGGTATAAACACAACTGTGACGAACGACGAACTTCGCATAGTACGACGAATTCGTCGGCAACAATTCGTTGCGTAAATTCGTCAAATGAGACACAATAAGTGCGTAAATTACAGGTATTAATAAGACTTGAATTTTCTTTAATTTATAAAATTAAATACCTTGGACGCTTGATTATATAAACATTTTCATCCATTTTCATCTTCATTAACAAGCAATAATTTTATTAAAATTTCTTTGTTTGCTAACATTTATCAAATCATAGGTTGATCATATTTCAACAAAAAAAAACATAAACAACTATTAATTTGGTGTGTTCTAGAATCCGAATCCACTCGAAAGTGGATTACTTAAGCATTTTTGGTGTTCTTCATTTCGATTTAGCAAACTCAAATTAGTTTTTGGGATTGTTTCAAATTTTGCAATTTTTCGCGAATTTCATCCATTTTCGCGATTTGTGTCTGTAAGTTGTCTGATTCTTTACAGCTTTAACGATTTATAATTAATAGTAGACTTTGCTATCATGCCGCTTTTATCAAATTTTTGCGAATTTCCGCTAATTTAGCAATTTTTATCGAATTTTTGCCATTCCTAATAGTCTAAGGGACTTTTAGTCAATTTTATGGGTTCTTTGAAAAATGAAAAATTTTCGCGAATTTTCGCTATTTTTGCAAACTTTTTTTATTTTACTATCGGATGTTTTGATATTTTAAACTGATTTAGCAATTTCAAATAAATTTTTGCGTTTGTTTAAATATTGCAATTTTTGCGAATTTTAGCTATGTTCACGATATAAACTATTTTTATCTATAAGGGTTATGATTCTTTACAGGTTTAACGATTTTTCAAAAATATTAGACATTGTTTTTATGCCGCTGTTAGCAAATTTTTGCGAATTTCTGGTAATTTAGCAATTTTTATCGAATTTTTGCCATTCCTCTTAGTTTTAGAGACTTTTAATCAATTTTATGGCTTGTTTGAAATATTAAAATTTTTCGCGAATTTTCGCGATTTTTGCAAATTTTAGCCAAGTTCGCATTAGAAGCGAGTTTTCCCTGTGATTCTTTACAGTTTTAATGATTTAGCTGCGATTAGCTGTCTCTGTCCCAATTTATTCGTCGTTCGTCTGCGTAAGAAATAGAAATAAACCTATCGCAGTGTTCGTTACGCATGACGAATTTCGGTCTACGCAACGGTTGTGTGTATTCTCATACATACCAATGTGTTCTATTTCTGACGACGAATATTCGTTGCGAATTATTCGTCGTTCGTCCCAGTTGTGTTTCTAGCATAAATTATAGAATTTATTAAATATTCCCCAGAACCACATGGACGGTATATCATTTTGGTACAAAGTTAGTAATCAGCTGTCGCTAAGATTTTGCATGAAGGAAAATCAAAATTCTACCAACACATAGAAAAAGTTGATGCAGCAGTTTTGCGTTTGTCAGCGTCGCTTTAGAAATCAATTTTTAAAAATAAATAAATTTGTTTCTCTCTTTGTTTTTGTAAAATGGGACCAAGTCTAGATTCTTTCAGAAATTATTGCATTTTTGATTTTAAATGTTTTAAATTCATTAAAATGTTAAATTCATTTCAAGCGATGTTTCTAGTTTTAGAAATTTCTTTTAATGATTTTTTTCGATTTTATATTTTTTGATTCTTGACATTTCTGTTTGACACTGTAACTAATAAAATTTTGGATCAAGTAAATATTTATGTTCAACATTTTTTTTTTTATTTTTCGAATTTATTCTATGAGCTAAATTTCAGTTATGTATTTTATAAAGCTTTTTTGTAATAGTCATTTTAGTTTTTGCTACGGAAACCGTATTTGCTTAAAAAATTGAGTTAAATATTAAAATTAAAATTAAAAATTGTGGTTTCCATTCATGTAAAGTATCTTAATATTTAAAACTCTGTACTGTATATTTTGTACAATATATTTATTTTTTTTTTGTGTAATTTTAAATGTGTTTTTAGCGTTTCCAAGAAAAAGAACCAAAATTCTTAATTCAAATAATAATCCTTAACAAGACTTTAATTTAATAAATTATTTGTTGAACAATCCAATCATTTTTCTTTTTTTTTTATTAACCCAAAACACTTTTACATAAAAAAGACACCTACACATTTAAACTGTTTATTTTTCTTTAAACTAACACTTGTTTACTTTTGCCTTTATTTTCTATTTAAATTGAATATCTTTGAGGCAGAGAGTTGGTTGCAGCTGTGGAAATCTTAAGCCGTTCTCATGTGTCGTTGTGTACAAATCTTTTGATTTATTTCAACATTAAACTTAAAATCTCTTTTAGTTCATTATTTTCTATCAAAAAGACTTTTAGACTTTTATTAGAAAAGCGTTTGGCTGAGTCTGTGTGTGCGTGCGTTTGTGTGAAAGTTGTGTACAAAAATTTTACCCCTTTCACCACGTTTGCCTCCTGCTTCATTTATTAATCTCTGCGTAAACGCTTGTTTTATACATTCTACGTGACTGTGCATGTTTTTTTGTCATCATCATCATCTTCGTCGTACTGAGAGAGAGTGTAACTTGACTTGGTTCTTTTTTCATTTAATTTTTCCTTTTGTTTTAAATACTTTTTTGTTATTTAGTAAAAAGTTTTCAATCCAGTTGAATATTTTTTATTTTATTTTTTAAATACTTCATCTCATTTATAGACAAAGTTTGCATAAAGATTAAACTCATAATTACAGCCATTAACTTCAACCTCATCGTACGAAGAGAAAACTAGAGAGTCTGCATGAAAAAAAGGAGACACCGAAAAAAAAATATTAAAAGGAAGTGAAGGATATGGAGGGAAAATGGCATATTATTATTGTAAAGCTTTTATGTTGTAAAATAGTGTTTTTTGTTACACTTTATTTTTGTTGCTTTTGTATGCACCAGTTCTTCATCATGCATACACACGCTGCTGCTGCACACATTCATTTTGGCTGAGCGTGCATATCTTAAGGGTATTAAACGTTTATAAAAACGACAATTATTCTCTCTCACTTATAATTATTTTTCTTTTTTTTTATAAACACACACACACACACATAATTATAATAAGACAATTATTTCCACTTTTTATAACAAAATTAATGCTTTAAAACATACACACACTCGCATGCAAACTGAAATTTCCATCCTGTAATTTTCAACAATTATATTTAAACCAAGAATGTTATTTTCCCTTCTTGCTGGAAAAGTCTTATTAAACTTAATTTTCTTTTAATATTGAAATACAGTCTCGTACTTATTCTTTAATAAAGAAAATATTAAGCCAACGACAAAAGTCATATTTTTAATAGAAATAAAATCCATGAAAATAAGAAAATACGACATCTCAAATTACAGTTCAAATGTTAATTTCTTTTCTTTGATTCTGTTTTATTTTCTTTTTTTTATCTCCTTGTAGTTTAGCAATATTATTAAGAAAAAAAATATTAAATTTCAATTTTCTTTTACTTTTTGATGGCTGTGTGCTGTGATTGTGCTTGTAGTTGCTCTTGTACGTTGTCATAGATTTTAGCAAAATGTTATTTCTTATTTCCTAAATTCTTTCGCTTTTTTCTATATTGATATCAGCCCTCTTTTGTTAGCTTTAACTTGGTTGTCATCGACTCCAGTGTTTTCATCGTCATCAGCGACAGAGGCAGCATCATCAGCTTCATTTCCTTGAGTATAATCCTATCGTGTATTTGACATTTGAAACCATTCCCATCACAAATTTTTTTGTTTTTTTTTTAAGAAAAAACTCAATATTTTTATTGACACCCTCATACCAATTTAATTCTTCTTTAATACAAACACATCTCTACGCATTACAACAAAATCATTCTAACAAAAATTTTAATAAAAAATGAAATTAAATGCGGTACAAAAATCTGGGTGTTAAAATGCTAGAAAAGCAGATTGATCGTAAAAATCGAGGATCACTGAGCCAAACGCAATCTTTCTGGTTTTTTCATTACACAAACAACACAACGAAATTAGCAACTGAAAGCATAAGCAATTCAAATAATAGAGTTAGTCGCGCAAGGGGGATTCAACCAGTGCTGCTAGCAATTTGTCGCTAAATTAGGGACCTCAATCTTATTTTGGGGACAAATTTTTGGGAGCGGGAATTTGAAAATTTCTGAAAAATTTAGAAATAAAACATTTTATTTAGTTACATTATTTTTAAAAAAAATATTCAATCCTGGAAATCTATGGAATTTAATAAAGATAATTGTGAAAAATAATTTCAAGTTTTTATTTTAATAAGTTTTTATTTTAATTCAAAAAGGAGCTAATTGCAGACTCTGGTTTCTTTCCTGCAGATAAGTATAAAGCTTCGCGGGATAAGCTAGGAAATTATAAAAAAAAAAAAAAAAAAAAAAATTTTTTTTGTTAGAGGATTTTGTTCAATTGTAGAATTAAACACGATTTTGAACTGCAATTTCTTTGGCCGTTTAGATTTCGAATTCGAATTTTCGTTTGTTTTAGCTTTCTCTTTGTTTAATTCCTTAAGTTTAAAACAACAATTATACATGATGCTCGATTACTAGAAATATTTTCCACTAGCAAATTTAATATTGGAATTTTGACAAAAGTCTTAAATTAACTTCTGACAAAAAGTCAAAAAACTTTCAAATTGATAATTTTTTTTTAAGCATTGATTGCATTGATTGCAAGTAAACTTGAATGTTTGAAATTCTCATTCGCTTCACACTTTAAATTCTAAAATATTTTTAGCTTTTTTAAAGTCGATGAAAAAAACTTTTTCTGATGATCTGGCCTAAATAACCAATGAAATTCACATAGTTGCTACCCAGTGAAAAATGTGTTCCAAAAGGAGCAGGTTTTATGTATGAATGCATACCTCAAATCGCTTCAAACCTGCTGATAAGATGCCTGATTTTTGTATGGAGTGTTCACGGTTTGGAGGACTATTTACTGCTGACAATAAGCGCTTTTTTTAACATGCAAACAAAGCACTCATAAAGCGATTTTTTAAGGGCTAACTATATTTCCATATTCATTGATGTTTTGCTTTAAATTGCTTAAATGCATTGTTTCAATAATTTTCGTAAACCATTATATATTTGTATTTTTTTCGCTTTAAAACCTCATCGTTGTCAGCACTAAAATTGCAGTTTTTTCTATATTTTATTCTTTACCATTTACTGCTATATAAAAGCTCTCTTATTGAAGCGCTCGATCATGCGCTTTTTCTCTAAAGTGCTTCAAAAACCCAAATTTTTTTTACTGGGTAGTTAAGCCCACCAACAATAAATTTCAGGGTCAAGAGTATGAATTGAGATTTAATAACATTGAAACGAAAACTTATTAATGTATTTTTGACTCCCAAGAAAAACTTTGAGCATTTCATTTGACTAGTGTTTGCTCAGTGGTCGAAATTTGACCATAATTATATTTACAAATATGAAGAAAACATACATATCGTTAGCTTAAATGCAAAAAGGCGTTATAAACAAAAAAAAATTCAAAATCGCCATTGAAAAAATTTGACAAAATTTTACACTTCTGCGACTTAAAATTACGTTTCTATTAACAAAATACAAAGGGACGTTACTACAAGAGTGTTTATTTTATAAATGCAAAATTGCGTAATAACCCATTTTTATTCCTAACAATATATAATGAAATGGTTTCTTTTAAAAATTCAGTGAAGAATCAATGCATTTTTTCTGACATGTTTATAGTTTTCATTTTATAAAGTTTTTTGCTTCTCCATATGTGCGGTCCATATGTTATCCTCAACTCAAGGCAGTGACTGTTTAATCGAATTTTGTAGGTTCAATTATTTAAAAAAAATCAGAAAGAACCAATTGACAAACAAAAAAGTTCCAAAAAGTCTTGTCTTATTGTTTCTTAATCACTGTGGACTTTGCATGTTTGCATTTTATGTTTCTAGATTTAGTACTTATTAAAATTCAAAAAGTATGAGTTGAAGAACAAAAAGTACTAAAAAGTTCCCTTTTATAGATTCTCATCTCCTCAGGGCACTGCATTTTTAATTTTAACAGAAATTCAAAAAGTACCAGCTGAAGAACAAAAAGTACCAACGAGTTCCGCTTTAAAGATTTTCATCCACTCAGGACACTGCATGTTTAATTTAATAGAAACATTAATTAAAACAAAGAACGAAAAAGTACCAAAATGCTCCGCTTACAGATTCCTATTCACTCAGGAAAATGCATGTTCAGTTTTATGTTTCTAGGTTCAGTACCTATAAAAATTTTTAAAGTATCAGTTAAAGAACGAAAAAGTATCAAAAAGACCACTCTTAGATATTCTAATTGACTCAGGACCTTTTTAATTTTTAAAAAAGTACCAGAAACCCATCCACCTATTTTTCTAATGGATAACGATAAGTGTTAAATTTTATTTAATATTTTTGGTTAACCCAGACTATTAACCAACCGATTCGATTAAGTTTTGTGCCAAAAATGTTCGTTTACACAATTAAGATTCTCAGGAAAACTCTATAAACATTTAGTATTGTTAATATAAAAATGTAAAAAGCCATAAATTTCAAGAAAAAATTTCAAGTTATCCCTGATCTCCTTTCCCAAATGCAGTTCTTTGCTCTTCAAAATTTATTAAATTCTAAAAAAATACAAAGTATTTTGTAATTGTTTTATCAGTTTTCCTAAACGACAGTTTTTCAGCATAAAGAACTCCCGATTCCAACAAGTGTTTTTTTATATTTTTTTTTTTTTTTGACAATGCAACTTTAATTTTAACACAATTACACTTAATACACCAATTTAAATACAAAGCAAGATTTTTTCTTAAGATAAGTAACAAAAAAAATTCAACAAAAACACTTCATAGAATCGCATTTTATTATTTTCTTTGTAGCAACAATATTTTTTATTTTTTTTTGCAAATATTTCTTTCTTTGCACATCATGTACAATTTGTTAGAAAAAATCATGCAACACAATGAGGTGTTTTATTTTTCACTTTATCTTGCGAATGCTTCTGCTTCTGCTTCATCTTCATCGCAGCTGACAATGTCAAGTTCTTTAGATGAGAACTCCACGCATACACCCACTTCCGTTTCCTCGTCTGGATTTCTGTTGCTATTCTTTAACTATGAAAATACTTAGAACAGCAAACAAAATAAAATTAAATAAAATAAAATGGAATGGAATGTAATAAAATGAAATATATTGAAAGAATAAGACGCGAAATTAAATTTCTTTGTTGCATTATTTACTCATTGGGATCTCTACTTAATCCCACAGCTTTCACTTTGACAAAGCCGTTCCTTTTACTGAGTGTGTACGTGTGCGTGCGTAAATAAGTGTTTGAGTGCGTGTGTGTGTTTGTTAGTTCTATCAAGTGAGTTTATGTTTCTAGAAGAGTTCTAGTAAAATTTTTAAACTCTTCAAGATACGCGATGCATACACGCAGATTTCCATACACACACACGCACTGCTAAAAGAATGAACGTATTTCATTCTTGGATTCCACTTTTTCTTTCAATTTTCCTTATTTTTGTTCTTTTGTTGTCTTTTGGTATCGAATAACAAATAAGAAGGATATTTTGCAAGGAATTTGCGAATGTATTCTATATTTTATTTGTTCAGGTGTATGTTTAAATGTGCGTTACCCAGCAGTTTTGGAAATTTACTTATCATTTAACATTTAACTATCAACACTCACTTCCTGCTTGATCATTTTTAAAACAACTCGCCGCTCCCCCAACCCCCACCCACCCAAGAGATCAGGAACCATTTGCGGACAAAAGCATGTTTCGAAACATTCTTCAGAGTTGCAGGGTACTTTCTTGTTCTAGCACTCTCCTTTATAAATATAGTGCATGCATTAAAAAAGTTTTAGTGCGACACTAACACTCTATAACATCATGTTGTAATAAGTTTCCGTTTTCTTTTTGTGTTGTTGTATAGATATTGTTTGCTTTTTTTTATACAACAGCAACAACTTTCTTCTTAATACCAACATGAGTAGAACAAGACAACAAACACTTCATATTTTAACTCTTCATGTATTGGAATAATACATGCGAAGTTTATATGTGCAGTGTTTCAAAGAATGTTATTTTCAGACTTTGGCAGCACATTAAGTTGCTCTTTCTTTTTACTTGGCCCTGTAGATCTTAACATGGATATTTTGATTTTCGCAAGACTGTTTTCTTGTGACTTAGTCCGGTTTTTGGTTATAATTAAGGCCCATCCTTCCCGAATTTTACACAATTTAATAACAACGTGTTTGCTTTTTATTAAAAAAACACGGCACATCGAAACACATACGACCATATTTTCCGCAAGTAGCTGAACACTATTAAAATAAATTTTTTTAGGACATTTTGCTAGTCTGCGATACGCCTCAAATGAACATTTGACTCATTTAAATCTCAGTATTAGATTTAGAACAAACGACATAAGGAAAATGCTTAAAATACAATCATGATGATGTTGACGCTACAGTTTTTAGTGTATTTTTGCCGTTTCGTTTTCTCTTCCAAGTCCGATTGTCTGTGAGTATTTGAACTCTTAAATGCAGGGGATAAATACTAAGAAATTGTTTATAGTAGATGGAAGTATAAGTATGTGTTTGTGTTTGGGTGTTTACTTAAGAATTTGTAGGATTTAAACAAAAACAAAACAACAACAAAACCCCAACACTATAAACGGAAAACAAAAAGAACAACAACAAATGAAGAGTGTATTTGTTCCTGTTTCTGTATGTGTGCTTAGTGTGGTGTGGCAATATTAAATAGTTTCAGATGAGTGTGTTAGTTACACAGCATCTCGGAACACTGTAAAACAATTTCCAAGTCTGTGGAGCGAAGAGGGAGGTCTCAGCAAGAAGTTGCTTAAACGTCTATTTTAAAGATGAATTCACAGCCTTGTGAAATAGGTTTTTAAGAAGAACAAAGAAAGCATCGTAAATCCAATTATAGAACATTCAATACAAGCATTTTCACTCAACTTTCATCTTGTCAGTTTAATTTTCTTTCAATTTTCCTGCCACCTCTCACACACCCCACCCCTTGCCAACCACACCTTTGCTACAAGGCGTCGCGACGTCTACGGCAAACATTTGACTCAGCTTCTTCGTCAACCATCAAGAAAGATTCCATCCAACCATGATACCAGCTTAGATTTCTCAATAAATTTTGTTTGGCACCCTGCTGTCATATTTATTTTTCTCATTTCGTAAATCAACTGTTTCAATATGAACGAAATGTAAGCGATGAAACGAGCAGGGGGAAACGAAAAATTAAAGAACCTTTTTTCCAATTGCCCTTAGATTAAGATTTACTTAAGGGTCTTTACATGTGTGTTAAAGAATTTGAAAGCGAAACTTAATTTTCCTTTCATGTTGATTCAAAAGAAATAATTCAACAATATATAATTTACAGCAATAAAAAATAGCAACAACTACACAAAAACGAAATACAAAATAAGAAAAAACTGTTACAAATAAAATTGCAGCAATAGACGATTTTTTAATTTGTTTTTTTTCGCCCAGCAAAAGTTCTATTAAAAATTCCGAAAGCGGAAAAATATTTTTTAGAAAAATTTAAAATAATGTTTCTGATCTAAATGTTATTGCATTTAGGGGAAAAATATGATCAATATTCTTCTTTAGCTTTGAACAAACTTATTAATGAAAATTTACTTCATTAACTAAAAGACAAAAAACTTCCTAGAGATTGTTAAAGAAGAAAATGTCGTAGCAATTTCTGGTAAGACTTCTTCTTTAGAAAAAATAGAAGTCTATCTAGTACATCAGTGCGAGGTTTTCGGGATAAACTCCCTCCTCAGACTCTGCTCTGTTTCACCTCAACGCAGAGGGAGATTTTCGTCTAAAAACTTCTGTATTTCGACCACTTAATTTTAAAATTTAAATGGTGCAATTTTGAAGAGAAATTCACAGAAAAAATTCCTCAAAATAGGTCACCAATTAAAACATTATTCAAAGATAAAATCAGTTTTGATTCAGAATTTAATCAAGTAAACAAAACGTTTAATTAAGTAAATAAAACGTATATTCAAGTGAATGAAACGTTTAATTGATACTATTCATTGGTTTAATGCTGCAAATTTGTTTAATTTTTTTTTTTATTAATATCACTAATTTTTAATTGAAATCAATTTTTATTTTATTCTGTGTTATTGAATATGAAATGTGCATTTATGGTTTTTAAGAAAAAAGCTTTTCGCAGTTCATCGTACTGTTTATGGCTTTTTAACCAAATTTGATTATTTTATTTTAAATTAAGTTCATCAAATTTAGTTTTTATTAAATTATTTTAATGAAGAAAGGAATTTTACAACATTAAATGAACTAAAATTTATTGATAATTTTTCTTGTCTGAGTCGGGGCTTGAGGTCGGGTTGAATTTACATTTTTGGAAAAAAACCACGTTCTCATTATCAGAATTCTCTGCAGTTATACCCTTTGCGATGGTTGGCAGTCTAAAGTCAAACATCGATCTTTAAGCAAACGGTATTTTTGCTGGATCGAAGTTTGCTGTAAATTATTACAATTGTGGTACAATGAAACCAACCTCATTTCATTCGAAATTATGTTAAGATAAATGTTTTAAGACCAAAACTGTGACTTTTGTCCCATTTATATTTTTTATGAATTTCTGAAGAACAAAAAATTTTTTTTTCATCAAAATTTCAACCATATCTCTAAAACTAAAGGGCAAATTTAAAAATATTGTAAGTTTTGGATTTGTTCGTTAACTGAATATGGTCAACCGTTTTCAAGTTATTCCAATATATGTGGTGAAAGTGCCTTAATTTTTAACATAACTGTATATCTTGAAAAGTAGAGCTGATAGAGATTAAATGGAGATTAGATTTGAAATCAGCGACCTCAAATTATTAAAAATTTGCAATCAAATTTCAGACCGAACAAAAAAGTTTAAATATATTCCCTTGTGCGTTTTTTCGGTACTTTTGTCGAAATTTTTTCATCAGCAGCCCCTGGACCTTCGGTTCCTGGTAACTACTGGTTGAGGCACCTTCGGAAATCTTCAAAAGTCAGCTTCAGTGGAAGAGTTTTGACCACTTGTGGGGAAGTTCGGCCTGCTGGCGGATATAGATAGATAGATAGGTGCTATTGCTATTCGAAAGATGCTGCAGGGATACCAAAAGCGGCGGAGGTAAAGTAGCTTCTATTCAGAAGGCATGAAGCCTATTGCTCCACCCTGATCTTAGTGGTGCCATCAGTGGGCGACCTCCAAGAATGACATTCATGCGGTATCCTGCTACCGCGTAATCGGTGTCTTCGCAATGAATGTCGTTGAAAGCTGTTAAATACGAGTTGCGATCAATTGAATTCTGCATATACATTGCTATATATGCTCTCCTCGTATGTGTGGCATTCCTTGGGGGAATAAATACCCAGCCAGCAAAATACTCCGACATTGTCTGAATCAGAAATTTCGTTCAGATTTCTGTCAGACATTGAATATACTCACTGTCTGGCCTATTTCTGATCGATTTCGCTTGGATAAATCGGGGGAATTTATGTACAGATATGTCCAATAGAATTCCGACGGAATTCATTCAGATTTGCCTAACGGGACTTATTATTTTTTTAAAATAATGACAATTGTCATTCAGTTGAAAATAATTTTATTTTTATATAATTTTTTTAATACAAAAATCATAAAAAAAGGTACACTCAAAAGAAAAATCAATCTATCCGTACTCAAATCAATCCGAAGCGGTATTGATGGTACGGTGAGAACGGATTTTCTTGAATCAAGTGCAGAAAGATTGATTCAAGTACGGATTTTCAATCCCAAAATACTTAAATTATCCATATTCAATCCCGATTGCGTACTTGAAATAATCCGAAAATGAGATTGATTAAAGTAAAAATGAGATTGAATCAATCTCAAAATAGGCTTGGTTCAAGAATAATAAAATTGTTTTAATTCGAATTCGTACTTAAAATAATTCGAAAATTAGATTGATTAAAGTTAAACTAAGATTCAATCAAGCTCAAAATGCGTTTGATTCAAGTATTATAAAGTGGATTTTATCCCGAATTCGTGCTTGAAAACAAAATAAAGAAATAAGAAAGAAAAAGTTTTTATGGTTGGTTTACTTACCCGTACTAGACGTTACAGAATGATAAAACACAAACATCATGCCCGATATGTTTTTTACTTTAGAAATCTTATGTGCATATTTAACCAACAATATAAACTAAATTAGAAGCAAGAGTTCAAATTTACTTTTTAACCCTTCGTGGTACACATGAGTCTGGCCAGACCTTTTCGATTTTTCAAAAATCATTTGTATGAGTCTTTTTTTACTACTCTTTGTGTTTACAAACTGATTAATCACTTTCGCGCTTAAGATCCACATTCGAAATAATGATTTGAAAGTTTTTGATTTAAAATTCAATAATAAATTCTTATTAAAAACAAGAATCGTAATTGACTCATTAAGTGCCCATTCACATTATACGATTTTTGTCGTTGCGATTCTTACTTAATAGGAAAGAGGGGTGAGAGGAATTAAAAGGGGTACACAAGCGAGTGTACTCTTCGATTCGTTTTGTTCGCTCATTCGTTCTCTCATTGTTCTCTCATTTGACGAAAAATGTATTGAAGTTCGGTTGCACAGAAAAAGTCGTAACGACAAAAATCGTACAATGTAAACATCAGACCGACTTCAAAGAGGAAACGACAATAATCGCAACGACAAAAATCGTATAATGTGAATTGGGACTAAGAAGAGTCGCAGGTAGGGTACCATTTTTCCCGACAAAAGTATCATTTATGATCAGAAAAAGAGCGCATATATAAAAATTGTTATTGAACGTTGATATGTACGTTTGAAATAACTTTCGCTGGGTTTTTAAATTCTCTATTGAATTCACTGTAGAAATTGCCAACAAAGTGCTTTCGTTCTTTAGTTGATTTCTTGTTTGTCCTGTTTCTTGTTTTTTTTTTAATTTTATTCTCTATTGAAAAACTAAATATTCTTTATTTTTTTATTGCTTTGACAAATGTCAAACACATTCATTCATCATTGATGTTTCAAATGCATACAGTGGCGCCAACGTTCTTATGCTCCTTCCCTTTCATTTCAAAATATTTTTTTTTTTTTTTTTCGTTTTGTTAGTTTCGTTTCTTTCTGCTGTTTTTTCATCATCATCAAAATTTATTAATTGCTCAATATGACGTCTTAACAAGGCACTTGGAGAGAAAAAAAGAAACATTTTGAAGTGTTCTTGATGTTGAGAACGCTGCTTGAGTTGCACGAGAAAAAAGAACCAATAAAAATTGTTGACAAAAAAATGAGAAAAATGGATAAAAAAAATATATCCCCAAAAGTATACTAGCATTTTGGTTTTTAGATTTTTGTTCTTTTCGGTTTTTATTTTTTTTTTATTAAAAGTTTATCAAGATTGAAATTAAGAAATGTTTCATTTTCTTTTATATTAAGTATTTTTGTTCAATCTGGCGAATTTAGCTTTAATTTGTTGTGTTTTATGAATTTCTAGAAACCATTTTTTATTTTTTTTTTTTGAAAATTTGTATTCATGTGGACAATTTGTAAACTGTTGCCATTTAGGAAATAGAAACAAAATAGAATCTGCCAAATTCACAAAAAATAGAAAAAAATGTAATAAAATAATTTTATTTTCATTTCAAACGCTCAAAATGATTATCCTGATGAGGACGATGTCGCTGGCTGAACTTTTAAAATTTACCTTTGTGATTACGCACTTAAAGATTGTTTTTTTTTTTTTTGCTTTTCTAAATACTTTAAAATATTTATATCATTGTTTTTTTCTTTTCAAGGAGGTTGTTGGTCGGTTGGTTGTTTGCCTGTTGCGAACTTAATTTGTCGTTAGTGTTTTTCTGCTTCTTTTTTTAATGTCTCCGTTTATATTTTTTTTCGACTTCCTGTGATCTCTCTCTTGTCTGTTGCGTTATTTCTGTTACAAATTTGCTGCTTTGATGCCATTGAAAAAAAGTACTTGATGAAAAATTAAAAAAAGAAATAAATTTCACTGAAATAAAAACTTGTATTACAAAGTGAAAATTTTCCATTTCGTTATTTACATTGAATAGAACATTTTAACATTTTATTTCATGCTTGAAAAGTTTCTTTGTGACCCAGAAGAAAAGCATCATGGAAAAGTATACAACTTTTTGAGTTAAGGCAGAGACGTAGTGGAAAGAAATTTTAATCCGAAAATTTGATGTGTCTTAAAAATTCCAGTTTTAGAGTTTTTCTAGTTTCATAATTTAGAAAGTTCATGTCAATTGTTCTTAAAGCACTAATCCCGTGAACAGTGAATATATTTTATAATAAAATGGACTGAATATTGATGGTGAAAACAAGACATATCACTGTACTGTTGACAAAGTCTTTAAAATGTGTAGCTACTCCAGAGGAAAAGTTCACTCGGGACATTATCTCCGACAGGCATTATTTAAACCGAAATTGAATGTGTCCATTTAGGTTATTTCAGTGACCAGTTACAACGTGCCAAAAAGGTTTAAATTAACCCCCTCCTAGGACATTGGCATGTTAAAGTGACAAGCCCTCTGTATATGAAGTGTTAGATCTGCAACCATTCCCTACCACTTTAGAACTGTCGCGTGGCAAGATTGGTGCTAGTTCTCTTTCCCCTAGGGTTGAATTAGGTTTGATTTTGTTGTTGCCCATCTAAAACATAATAATGGAATTTCCTTCAAATTTTACGAATTTCCCCTTAAATTATTTTGCAAAGAGGATTATTATCTTTATTTTATAATAAAGTTTTTTTAGGAACCTTTATAAATTAAGATCTCAACTTTTACTACCATATTTTCAAGTTCAAAGTTCAAATAATCACCATCATTATTCAAAAATCCTGCAACTATTTTTTGAAATTATTTTTTCTTTTTGGCTTCAAGTAAGAAAATTAAAGTTAATCTTAAATTACTATTGAAAATAATTTTGAACTTAATGCTCTCTGATATAAAAGGAACTTAATTTCTTCCCCCAAGAGATATTACATCCTTTAATTTTCTAGCTAAATAAACTCTTGATGATAGATTTTTATATGACTTTCTTTAAACTATTTATAGTTTAACTACGCTGCGAATCTACAAAAATATATAGCAAAACGGCAAACGGTAATAGTGAATGCGGAGCACTAAAATAAACTAAACAACAAATAACAGAAAAGTTACATACAATATTTTATCATGCTGTACAACGGAGGAAACATTAAATCTCTCAAGAATTTCATTTTAAGCTTCCGCATAGCCAGTCTTAATACAAACATACAAAAAAAAACAAGAACTACAACAATATAAAACAACATTTTCATCCTGCTCCATTTAAACGTAGAGCGAGAAGCCAGTTAAAAAAAGAAACAACTACAAAATAAAAGGACAAAAAAAAAAGAAAAAACAAACATAAAATATACAAACGATGAAGAAGAGTAAACAGTTAATTTCTATTTAGTTTAGTCCTTGTTTTCTTTGTTATTTTATTTTTTTTGTTCGCTTTCTACTTCTTTTTTTTATCCTGTGTTTAATACAACACCAAAATTGATTTAAGACATTGAATAAAACTGTTGCTTAACAAAGAACAACGTAATTCATGCATTCACCACTTTCATTCCTTCATTCGTTTATTCATTGATTCATTCACCAACTCACCGCCTTTATGAGGAAGACAATTGAAGCCAAAACTAAACAGGATGATGGAGTATACAAGGACAGATGTACAAAAGATATAGAAAAAAGAACAGCCGGACATACAGACAGACGGACAGAAGACAGTCTGTCCGTCATTAGACATTGTGTTACAGGACATTCTTAATAATGAAATAAAAACCATACTGCAGCAAGGGTCATCACTGGAGAGGGAGGTGAAATGGAAGCTAAAGTGACAACAGACCTTTTTTGTTGGGGGAGTCAAATTGATACAAAAGCAAATTACAATGAGAAAAAATTTAAGTAGAGAAGATGACACAATAAATTTATAGGAGTTGTTTGTTTGTAAATTTATTTTTGTTTCGTTTTGTTTTTCTTAAATCCCTTTTCCCCTTTAATGCTTTTCTCTATTCACACTCATGCAACATGGTCTACAAGGTACGATAATTCTATTTTCATTTTCTTTTTTCTTCCTCTGGTTTCATTTCAATGCTGGCTGGAACTTTTGCGGCGGGAACTTTTGCAACCCACATTCACATTCTGTGTTAACAAAAAAAAAAAAAAAAAAAAAAAAACAACAACTGCAATAATGAAAACTTCAACTGATTTGTACAACATAATTACAACAACAAAAATAACAAACCCAAAAAAAAAATAACATTATTGTTGCAACAATATAACAAACAGGATTGGAGGCAGATTTATTTTATGTACACGAGGGAGCAATAAACACATACGCAATGCACTTTACAGTGCCGGTGCCGGCAGATGTACATGACCTCGAATTTTCGTGGCAAAGTCTCACAGCTTATCCGGTAAGTTAAAAACTTTAACACAATAATAGTGGCAGCAACAGCAACTGGCAACTTTAACCGCATAAACAGTAGAACTTCCTCTGCACTCTTTCCTTTTCCCACACTTTCCAACAGCCACCCATCATCGCATGAGCCCAAGTCACATTACATTAAATTATCAGATAATAAATGGGTGTGTGCATGTGTTTTTGAGTGTGTATTTGAGCGTAGGAAATTGTGCAAGTGTTGTTTGCTAGTGTATGCATGTGTATGTTTTTGTGTTCGATTTTGTTTACACATTTTGTGCGGTTCGTCTGTCCGTTTGTGCCTGTTCAAAGTTCTGCTGTTTTGTATTTTGGTTACATTAAAGTTTATCCTTAATACAAACACAAACGCGTATCCACCCACGAAAATTCGAGTATACAAAAACACACACACACACATGGACATCGTACGGAATTTGTGTTATTTTCCTTCAGTATGGTTTGTCTAAGTGCTGCTTTCGTTGTTGTTGCTGCTGCATCCACTCAAAAACCAATTTGCACTCCATTAACCACCTACTTGTTCCTTAATTCCCCCCTCCGCCACCGCTGTTTCTGCTTGTTTCCATTTAATTTCATTTTTATGTTTTTTTCCACTAACATTTTTCCCCCCTCAAAAAAAGCGAAAAAAATTGAAACAAATTCTAATAAAACTTTTCGGTATTCTTGAAAATTGTTTTTGTATTTCTGAAGCTGCCATATGCAATTACCATCGATTATGACCATGATCAGGAGGCGTTGTCCACACCCACCCTTAGTATACCTGAAAAAGGTTATGTGCCCCAGCAGGTGGAAACATTTCTAGTGCATTTGCCCTGTAGTGGCAACGTAACCAACCAAGTGCCCCTGAGTGTGAATATGCTGGTGAGAGGACCTCCTCGCCATAATGATACCAAATTACATTTTAAACGCAATAAAATTTGTATTAAAGGTAAGAGAACAATCAAAACTGTATTTTTTTTCTTTTGCTTGATGTCTTTGTGTTTGTGTACGCTTGCTTTAGACTCATTTTCAAGTTTTCATTCATGATGATGACGATGTTGTTGACACAATTCTGCAGCTACTGCTGTTGGAGCAACAAATTGTTATCATTTATCATTTGGCCATTTCCATTTTGTTAATTAATCTTTCAAAAATTTCTACATTTCAAGGTCTTTTTCCAGCTCCCAATCAATCACCGGCCCCGGCACATGCCCCCTCTCAGGGACCGGCCTTGCTGGGTGCTGCTGCCTGTGCTTTGGGTCTGGTTTTAGCTGTGGGTCTTATAGCCAGCACCATGTATTTGAGGGCCCGCAAACAAATTCGCCAGGATTCATTGCAGTGAGTAGAAAAAACTAAAAAAAAAATGTGTAATAAAAAGATGTTACAGGCTAAAATAATACTACACTCAGAGAAAAAATATTTTTCACTACATTTACCTCAAACAAAACAAATTGTTAACGAAAATTTTAAGATGTTTTGTCAAAGTTCCACAGATTTGCTTAACCATTTTCATTTAAAATAGTTTTGCTCGAGGTGACCCTACTAAGAAATGTTGTATCTCAGCGGATATTTGCCAACATGGCTTTAAAAGACACATAATTCTTATGAAGGCCCCACTGTTTTGCTTGTTATGAAAATTGTTGCTTAAATTTTAATGCAAAATCAAGCTGGACTTGCAAAACACAAAGAATTTTATTATCAATTATAAAAACTTAAAATCAAAAAGGGTTGCATTTAGAATTTAATAAAAAGATCGTATTCTATTTTTCACTTCTATTCTATTTTTAGTGTGCGATGTACATAAAAAACCTTTGGTTTAATTTAATGCCATGTTCGCACGGTGCTTTGGATTACTTCGCTCTCTGTTTTTATTACTTATTTGAATTACCATGTTCGCACGGCATTTTCCTAATCGGTTTTGACAGTTCTTCTTCTTCTTTTTTAAAATTAATTTTGTTTATTGCTAAATTTAATTGTTGGTTTGCGGTTACTTGCATTAAGAATGGAAAGAAAAAGTATGTAAAAAATATTATTTTAAAGAAATACATACATACATATAAAATATTTATTTTCTTTTTTGGATTCCATTAAATTTTATATTATAAAATTACATCCTTTACATTTGTTTTCTTTCTTTATGTTAAATTTTGTTTGTTTTTTAGTGCTTTGACACCTGGTGATGGAAAAAACCCGATAAAAATTAGAGATCACATTGATTTTAAAGTAATCCACAGGGTAATAAAAATTGAATTACGTACAAATGACATAATCCGCTCTCAAAATTTTGTATGACGAATTATGTAATTTGGATCGTAATTAGGCTGTGGATTACGAATGAGAGAGTGAATTACGAAAAAACGCTGTCGTGCGAACATGGTATAAATGTTTCGTGTCGAAAATCGATAATCAATCTTAGCAAATTTCGATCATCCAATACCATCGGATAGAAAACTTATGTTTGACAATGGACTGCAAACCGTCGCAGTTGCAAAATGGGTAAAACGGCAAAGAATTCTGAACATGAGAATATCGTTGTTCACGAAAAATGTAAATTCCACCTTAATTCGAGCCCTGTTCTGTAACTATAGTGAGAACTTCTCGCATCGAAAAGATGTGAAACAAAATATTCCATCGTTTCTCGAAGAGTAAGAAAGAAATGTGTCTGTAACTCATGTCGAAAACTATCAAAAAAAATTACGTCGTTACGATAGAAATGTTATAACATTGCACTCGAAGCCGATGCGTCATTGCAGACGTTGGGAACGCCCGTAACACATATCGTTGACGGCGACAAAAATGTACTTAAATTTAAAATGTTCTGTTATTAAAGCTAATGTTGGTCTGATGTCTGCATAGTGTTATAGAAAGTTCTATCCAACTTTGATGTTGGACCAAGTTTTAATTCATCTCGGCTATCTGCCTTTCTTGCCGTTCGTTTCACACAATAAAATTTATCAGGCGATGTCAAGAGTATTAAGGAGTAAAAATTACTTTCAATAAGATTATTTTTATTCTTTTTTATTAAAACGGTTGTTGAAACTAATTTTGCTTGGAATATGAAATCTCATTCATTATTTATTTATATGAAAAAGTTTTTATTTTTATCCAGCTGCTATTTAATTTGCTGACATGACTTCTTAATGCTGACTTCAGCGTTCTTTATAAATACCTTAAAACCGCTGTACCATAAATTATTCCTCATAAATATTATACTTATATTCAACATTTTTATTTTTTCGAATTTATTCTATGAGCTAAATTTCAGTTATGTATTTTATAAAGCTTTTTTGTAATAGTCCTATTCCTTTAATTTTTAGAAAAAAAAAAAAGCTTTATAAAATACATAACTGAAATTTAGCTCATAGAATAAATTCGAAAAAATAAAAATGTTGAATATAATAAAGTAACCTATGAAAGGAAATAATTCCCAGTTTCTATTATACTTATATTTACTTACGTTTAAAAATATCTCTCTTATCTGTAGCACCAGTTTTACAACCGCCGCCTACGGCAGTCATCAAAATGTCTTTATACGTTTAGATCCTTTAGGCCGTCCACCCAGTGCAAATAGTGGTTCTTATGCCACTATCGCAAGTCTCAATAAATATCCCTGCGAGTCAAAGAAGTCATGCAACATTTTTGAAAGTAAGTCTATTCTATCACACACGAGATACATTGAGACATCATATAGTTTGTGTGTAAGTTTGATAAAATTGTTTATCACTTTTATTTCACATTGCAGAATTTCGTAGCTCACCAACACCCTCTCCATATGCAACAGCTTTACTGCCCATGGGTGATCAGATAGCAGAGACAATTTATTCGAAGCCCGAATCAGTGTGTCCCTCGAGAATTTCATATTATGCCTCATCGCAATTAACCCAGGTATGTAATTTAAACTCACACAAAAACGCACACACAGGAATAAAAACATCAAAAAAGAATTTGTTTAACCTCAAAAAGCAATTATAATTTTTAAAATTTGATACAAATTTTATAATAAGTTTCCAAAAAAAAAAAAACAAACTCCTGAGGGGGATTGTTGGTGGCTTGACATTGGTTGTGCAGGGCGGAGGGGGGGGGGAGTCGGATTTAGTACAATCAATTGAGGGTTGTTCTTTGGGGTTTTTGCTGAGTTCAATTGAGTACTTAATAAAAATTTTAATACTTTAATTTCATTTTATTTCCACAATCTTTTTTTTAATTTGCTTGTTATCAAAACTACTTCATACACACAAAACAATAAAAAAAAGTTTAGCTCTGGTTCAATTTCTATTTTGAGATTTGTTTTAAGGTCTTTGGGTTAGTGGGTAAATTTCGTTTTAATGTTTTTTTTTATTCATATTTTTGTTTGTTCTGGTAGATTGTGCAGCAGCGGCAGCTAAATTTGAAAATTTGTTTGTGGCTGTTGTACAATTGCTGCTGTTAATGGCTTTTTGAAAAGTGTTTGTTGTATTTAAGTATTTCTAGTTGTTGTTAAAGCTTTTAAGCAAAAAAAATTTAAATTTTCAACACGTGCCGGTGTTTAAATGATTTTGCTGTTCTTGTTGCAGCCAGCAATTGCTTGCTTTTTATTTCTGCCGCTGCTGCTGCTGTTGTTATTGCTGTTATTTGAGATTGTTTTTTTAAGTTAAAAACGTGCCAAAGGCGATTACTTTTTACAAGTTGCTCAATGGTCCAACAAATATTTTTACTTTTTAACTCTACGCACACAAACAAACATACATTCATGCATATGTACACATTTCCATTAAATTTTTCTCAATTCCTCTGACGCTGACAACATGCCACATCAACTTTAAGAAGAATATAAACGCTGAAAACAAAATTTTAATATTGAAAAAGGTTTTTTTAATGTTTTTTGATATGAGCGCATCCTTTTCATTACATATTATACCGGAAAACACAAGCGAACACAAAAAAAAACACATTTCCACTTCATGTACACTTAAACTTGTGCTCTGCCGTATTCCTGAAACTCGAGAATATTAAAACAGTTTTCCGGCACATATTTTACACTCAACCAAAATTGATTAGGAGTACCTGAGGAATGTGGACCATTAATATATTTTCTCTTTATGTCGTTCTCTGATCGAGTAGATACGAGTCTCAGGATTTAGAATTTTATTAAAAAATTACCAACACTGCCAAATAATTGAACAATTTTCCCGTTAAAGCTGGTTCTTCTTCAGATCTCTGCAAAATCGATCACAGTTTATTTAAAAAGGAGTTTTTTTTAGATCTTAACGAATTATGTGGAAGTATTTTCAGTAAATATAGAGGCCTTTTCGAATCGTCATGTTTAGAAATGTTTGTTGAAACAAAACTGCGTCGAGCCCACATTTTCCATACATTTTGACATAAAAATTTGTCTTAGAAAACTGTCGTATAATAAAATTAACTTGTGTTTGCCCAAAGATCGAAATTCGAACATAAATATTTATGCAAAAAATATATGAATTTACATGTTTCGAGCATTTGTTTTTCCGTGGGACCGACCTGCGGTCTATATTCTATCATCCACTCAAGTCCGGGAATGTGCAATTTAATTTTGTAAGTTCAATAACATTAAAAAAGACAGAAAGATCCAACTTGAAAACAAAAGAGTACCAAAGAGTCTCTTCTTATAATTTGTTAATCACTCTGGACCCTGCATGTTGAATTTTATGCTTCGTGGTTCATTTATAATAAAAATTCGAAAAGTACCAGTTAAAGAACGAAAAAGTACCAAAAAGATCCCTATTATAGAGTCTCATCCATCCAGGACCTTGTATATTTAATTGTATGCTTCTAAGTCCAATACTAACGGAAATTCAAAAATTACCAGTCGAAGAACAAAAAAGTACCCACATTTTCATCTTTTAGGTTCTCATTCACTCAGGACCCTGCATGTTTTTAAGTTCACTATTAAAGAAAATTCAAAAAATTTCATTCAAATATGCAGCACGGAGAAGTAAAAGAAAGAAATTAAATTTCCCATATTTCCCCTTTTTGATACTTAAATGTCCTTATTAAAGTGTTATAACTTTAATATTGTAATGGAAAACCATAATTTAATACGTTTGTGTCCATGAATAAAGAAAAATGTTTTATAAAAAAATGTACCAACAATTTTTGACCCCTTAGGCGTAAAAAATTTTTTAGATAAGTTACGAATTTGGTATTTTCTTTATTTCTATGTTTATGGGTTTATAAGATAGATGGCGTGACAAAGAAGTTTCAAAACACTGTTTATAATCCGTTTACTCCCTCAAAGGTCCGAATTTCAAAAAAGTACTTGACACCGGTCCGCTTATTTTTTATGAATAACGATAAATAAAATTTTTTCTCCCTCAGTCTTGGAGATATTTTTTTTACTCCCTCAGATTTTAATAAAATATATGTTGTGCAATTCTGTCAGTTAATACTTTCAAATAGTGTAGTTTTTGCTTATATCGGCTGACAAACATAGGAGGAAAGTGTTTTTAACTATTTTTACGATTTATTTATAAGATTTTTTTTTTTCGTTGAAAATGTTTGTTCTTATTATCTCATATAAGACGCTTATCCTTTTAGCAAAAATTTTATTAAATTTAATACATTTTGCAAACGAAAAAAAAATAAAAGCAAAATAGAAAGAATGAAATAGGGGATATTGATTTTGAAGATATTGGTGACGTTTTGATTGAAGACGGAATTATAATTCTTAATGATGACAAATCGCCCGATTTTTCGTAAACTCTTGAAGATATAAACTCGAGCGTTATACAAAATTACTTGTCGCTTTTACTGTCAGCATTTTTGTATAAGAAAATTATGATGCGAGCAACGGGCGCGCATTCATTTGTTGGCCTCGAATATCTACAATGAATCTACAGGGTGGTTCATAGTGAACGTTATGATTTAATTAGTGAACATTTTTTTATTTGTGTAAAAAGCTTATGAAATTTATAATGGTAAGACTCTGCATTCGATAACTCGGACACAAAGAACATATCGAGTAATGAGCAATGAGGCTCAATTAAAATATGTGAAACCCAAAATTCAAGAATAATTGTGCAACATCAAAAGTACCAACTTTAAAGCACACTTCCTGACAATTATAGAACATTTTTATAGACCTATGGTAGAGAAGAATCCAGAATTGTAATTTTACCAAGATGGAACTACAGCTCACTCGTCCAACTCCGTCTCTTTTCTTGGCGAGCATTACGATTTTTGTATTCACCACGCTATAAAAGTATTGAAGGCACTTGGTTTTTTTTTATTACGTATCTTAAATTACGCAAAACATTCATTAATTGCAATCTATTTAATCAATCTTAATATATTTTTCTCGAGAATTACCCAAAAATCAAAGAAAACTTTTATAAATTCCCAAGAATAGGAAAATTCTCGAATGTCCAGCTAAATCCCCAGTATCCAGCTAAAACATTTACTGAAACTTTATACGAATTGAAATGTCAATCAAAACTCTTTAAAATACTTTTACATTTTCAATTAAAGTTAAAAATAATAATTTCCAATGCCCTTATCTTAATTACTCAGACTGTTTGTTACACTTGAACTTTCTTCTCACTTTAACCAGAGATTGGGTTACAATGAGCAGCTATAATTCGTTCGTTTATTCCTTTCAATTCCTTTTTCTTTTTTTCTGTTGCTTCATTTTACATTTTTTCCCCATTTTAAATCCGGCTCAAATATCGCTATTTAAGTTTCACACTGCACGTTTGCGATATCCAACGAAAGTAAAAGGGGTTGTTGAGTTTTGATTCCCTTATTTTATCAAGGTAAATAAGAATTAAATAAATAAAAAGAAAATACAGCACACGTTCACAGCATAAGAAACATAAATACTTAATAAAATAATAGTACAAATTTTCAAAGTTTAATATGAATTTTACGAACAACAACAACAACAACATGTGTAAAGAGTTAGAGACATGTGGCATGTAGACACAAACTTTTTCAGAGCAGCAAATATTTATTTATCTACTTTAAAAGTTTTTGTTTTTCATGTTTTTCAAATGAACAAACATTTAGTGTTTTTTTTTTTTTTGAGATTTTTATTTAAAGATCATGTTGCATGTGCCTTCTGTTGTAGTTTTTTGTTGTTATTGATGGTGGCAGTGGTAGTGTTAACTTAAAGTGTGCAATCCATACAATTTGTTGTTGCTGTTTCCAGATAAGTATCTAACCTCTGAAATTAGCAAACCAAAGTTTTAAGATCTAAACAAGTGAGATAAGAAAATGTTGCATAGACGAGACTGCCTGTCAGTTTTGAGGCACAGCTTCTGTGCTAATGAGAAGGTATGCCATAGATTTTGGAATTATTTTAAGGATAATAAATATGGGTATTTTTAATATAATATTTTTTGTCCTTTTTCGAAAGCTTTGAGGATTTTATAAAACAAAATATTTTTTTTTTAACTTTAACTTTCAGAATAACCCTGAAACTTTGTAACATGAAAATCCTTGAAAACTCTCAATAAAATAGAATTTATAGTTTTGCTTTGAGGTTGTGAATTTGGTACACTGAAAGCAGTGCCATAAATTTTTGCTTATGCGAAATTTGCTAATGAAATTATAATTTGGAAATTTAAAGCTGATGGGGAAACAATGGGAGTGATTTGCAAGTCGAATATCTGCTAACCTCTCAGATAAGAGCTACAAATATAAACAATTTTATAAGACTTGACTCGGAATTATCGTTTGCAAATCGCATGTCATTAGAATTAAAGAAAAATAAGTCTTGAAACATTTCTAGTTGAACTAAAATTTTAAATTTTTAATAATTATTCTAAATTGTTTAAGCTTGAGGTCTTTTTATTTATAAAATATTATATTTATTTGTTTCAACAAATCGCTAAGCTTTGGTTAGCACCCAGTAAAAGAAAAAGCGCATGATCGAGCGCTTCAATAAGAGAGCTTTTATACAGCAGTAAATGATAAAGAATAAAATAAAGGAAAAAGCTGCTATTTTAGTGCTGACAACGATGAGGTTTTAAAGCGAAAAAAAATAAAAATATATAATGGTTTACGAAAATTATTGAAACAATGCATTTAAGCAATTTAAAGCAAAACATCAATGAATATGGAAATATAGTTAGCCCTTAAAAAATCGCTTTAGGAGTGCTTTCTTTGCATGTTAAAAAGCGCTGATTGTTTACTGGGAATCGTCAGGAAATTAACAAAATTATCTATTAACAACAACAAAAAAACAATAACATTTAAAATATAAATTTTTTAAGCACTTTTAAATATTCCATTACAGTAAGATAAATATAAACACCGGCTTTTTAAGTTTTAGTATGACTAGTAAAATTTAACTACACATAACATTTAATATAAATCAAATGCCAGGTGGTGCTGAATTCCAATAGTCCTTCATTACGACAGCCAGCATAAGAATAAAATATCAAAAACATCAGTTGTTATAGCAAGGAGATCAGATGGAGTGAAGTATCTCTTACACCGTTTTAAAAAACTGAGGCACTTCAGTACTTTTTTCGACACATTGAATATATCTCTTGTCCATCGGACATCACATTGTATTTTCATGGCCAGTGCATTGCTCAATTATACCACCGACATATGCATATTAAGCACCTTGATCCGTCACGTGTTTATGCATTAGCATGCAACATTGGGCCTTTTAGGCATTTAAATCGATCCGATTCACACGAACCCATTCCGAGATTATGTCAATGTCTGGGCCAAGCGTATCATTTATGTTTTGCCTCATAGCACCAACATCGAATATGCTTCGTCTATCATCAAATACATCCGAATGCCAAACGTTGCTGTCATAAGTAAAACAGTCAATTATTTAAAATCGGCTTGATAGTTTGTCAGCACATTTCGAACTAATTTCGATAAATGCTCTTTTATGAGTTCCGAACGGTGTTTTGATTTCATAAACTGCATTGTTCTCTTTTTTAATTGGGGTAACCTTAACTTGATTGCGACACTAGTTTCCTAAGCTCATTTGGAGATTGTTTGATTTTTTTTTTAATAAAACTCAGAATCGTTTGAATAAAATCAGTTAAGACTTTATACAGAGTTAACCCATTCATTATCCTCTAACTCCGGATAATGGGTTTCTTTGAGAAAATTCCTAATAGGTTTCAATTAATCAACAAAGAACATTTTAGGTGGATATAACTTGCAATTTTCTTACAAGTTTAATACATTTTTAAATATTATTTAAATATGTAGGGTGTTTCTTTTTTGTTGACCTGTGTTATTGTGTGTGATTATTCATTTGCTTCGGCTAAAGGTCTTGGATCATAAAATTAAAATAAAAACAACTTTTTATTTAAATAATTAGAATTCTGGTTATTTTGTTGAACTATTTATGGTTTTAAATCAAAATTTTTAATGTTTTTAATCAGGCTTAAGTTCATCAAATTTAATTTTCATTAAATTATTTTTATGAAGAAAGGAATTTTACAACATGAAAATTAATTAAAATTATTATTGATAGTCATTCATTCTTGACTGACCTGAGATTCGAACCCAGGCGGCTGATTACCATGACATGTTTCGATCGCAACCACTCGATCTCCTCAGATGGATTTGCCGTCTTACACTCGCAGCCATCGACGACTGCTGACGTCAATAGTCAAATATCAATCCTTAAACCAAATTGTATTTTTAACCTTTGGTAGATCGAAATTTGCTTCTTTTATTTAAATATTTTTTCAAATGACAGGCGTTTGATCTACAAACTAAGCGATTTTCATACACATTTTACTACACAAGCAATCGCCTGTTATTTGGAAACAGGACACTAATCTTTTCATTTCTTTTCGAGAGCCGCCTTCAATAGTCGAATATGCCGCATGGGGCTTGCGAGCTGAAATTCGGTCATATGTGCACTATTGTCTCAAGATCTTATGCTTTATATGATATATTTAGCTAAACAGACGTAATTTTAAAGGTCTAATATCTTTTAAACTACCGCATAAGAGATAAATATGTAATACAAATTTAATTTTACAAATCTTTACTTGTAAATATTATTTGTAAGGGAATCTTTTCCTGCATGCATTTTAAGCAGATATTAAAAATATTTCAATCTAAAAAAAGATAGCAACTGTTGTAAACGTTTTAAATTATGTTTTACAAATAAAAAAATTTAAGTCCACTATTTTTAGACATTTAGTTCAAACTAACGTATGAGTAATTAAAACTAAGCCAACTCATTTAAATAAATATCAATCATACGCCACTAGAACTATTCAAATGTTCTATTTAAATTTACTTCTAACAAAAATTTATTATATTAAAACTTTTACTGACGTTTTAACTACATATTAAATATTAACATAAATTCATCAAAATAAAAACACGTTTTTAACAAAATTGTAAATTTGATGTCAAAAATATTTATTCAAATAAAAAATTTAATAAACTGTCCGTTAGAAATTAACAAATATAAATTTAGCATTTTTAGTTGTTTCATAATAAACAAAAAATAAAAAAAATTAATTGCTTCCAAAACGTTTACAGCATCAAGTTTTCTAGTAGAGATTTTTCCTAGAATCTCTTTTTTAATAAAACTAAAAAAAATAAATATGCGAAAATATTATTTAGCAAAATATTTTTAACTGAATGGTAAATTTCTAGGAATACTTCCTTTTTGGCAGCTGCAAATGATTTTTGCATGAAATAAATTCATACATTAATAAAGATGTTGCTACGTACATATATACATACATACAGACATACATACATAATATGTATGTTAATATGTTTTATGAATATGAATGTATAAATTAAAATTCTAGGTTATCATCACAACTTTCCAGCACTTTGCTTCTCGTTTGCAATATCAACCAACAAGCAACCAGCCAACCACTGAAGTCTCTACTATCTGAGTGAACTAAAATGAACCAGCCATACAACCAACTAACTGTAGTCGACCGTTGGCATAACAGTGTACATACAAGTGCTTGTTTAAGTGTTAGTGTTCGTTTTTTTTTACAACTCATTCTCTAGAGTACGGTTAAAAAAAAGTCCTTCCTTTTTTCTTGAACATTGTAAAATGTACTTACTTTTAAAAACACACACACACACACTCAAACACACTTGTATATTAGTTTGCAAATGCTTTATTTTTAATGAATGAATTCATGAGCATGTATTTGTGTGTTTAAATGTGCACGGGTTTTTATCATCATATTCATGTGTGACAATTCTCAAAGATTGGATACTAATTTTAAAACTGCTTGTTTGTTTAAACTGTTTACATTTGCCTAGATTTCAATTTCACCCCCTACCATTTCAAAACAACAACAACAACAACAACAAGAATAATTATAAGAGTGAAAAAAAGAACAAAATAGTAAAACAACATCAGCAGAAGCAGCAACGGCAACCGAGAGCTTAACTACAAATTCAGGCATAGTGCAAATGACAACGACTTACAAATGGAAACAAAGGCAATCAGCAATTATCTCAAACCACTTTCGTCACTATTTCTTCTCCTCCGTCTTATTCTCCCTTTACCCTTTTGTGTCAAGTAAATGCAAAGATACATTTTTGCTATTTTTGGCATATAAATCCAGAAAATTAAAAGAACTTTAAGGATAAACACCGAAAGCAAACTGGCCCACTTATGCAACAACAAAATTTTAATACAAACACACATACACTCTCCTGAATAAACAATACTCCTACATTTATATTATAACCCAGCAAACGCAAATCAAACGTTATAACAATAATAAAACTGTGCTTTTTTCAAAATATTTGAAAAAAAAGAAGAGCAAAAAAAAATTAAATTGTAGATTTTCCAACAAAACAATTTTTAACTAAAATTTTTAAACATAGAACAATTGTGAGTTTTAGTTGAACTGTTAGGCCCTAATTTTGTAAAACACAACGCAACGGTAAAGAATTGCATTGAAAGCAAAAACAAATTCATAAATATTTTGTTATTTTGTTGTTGCCTCTAACAGAAATTCATATTGGTTTTTAAGATTTCATACGCCTCATTGCTTGTGGCGTTGAAAATTTTAAAACGGTAAATAAATTTCTGTACGAAGCAACAACGAAATTACAAAATATTTATGAATTTCTTTTTGCTTTCAATATGTAATACTTTGGCGTGCGTTGTGTTTTACAAAATTAGGGCCTAAATTTTAATTTTGATATTATTCAAGTTCATCAAATTTAATTTTCATTAAATTATTTTCACTGAAGGAAGGAATTTTTACAACTTGGAATTTTTTTTTTAAATTTATTGATAATTTTCTTGGCTGAGCTGGGGATCGAACCTGGGTTGAATTTACATGTTTCAAGAATCACCACATTCTTTCATCAGAATTCTTTGAGTTCTAACTTCTGCACCACTGCGGTGCCTGTCAAACATCAATCTTTATTAAATTTTCAAGTTGTAAAAATTCCTTCCTTCAGAAAAAATAATTTAATGAACATTAAATTTGATGAACTCAAGCCTAAATAAAAATATCATTTTTAAACATATTTTTGTTGATTTAACAATACTTTTGCCACATTTAACAATATTATTAGTTCTACATCACCGAAGCTACAATTATATTATGGTTGCCTCTTAACATGTTATGGTAAAATACAACAACAATTTGGTTTTTAAATTAACAATAGAATTTTTCTCCTTTGAAAAAAAATGTATTGAAAATATTTCTTGACAATGGTTTTACAAGGTCAACAGAAATAAGACAAAAAAATACATTAACATAAACAACAAAGATTCTTGGGATTTCAAGAGAAATTCTTGATAAAAGAATGGAAAAAACAGAAGTGAAGAAGAAACAAATTAAAAATAGATAATAAATTACAACAAATTTCGATTCAAAAAGGATACCATTAGTTTATAGATTGATGTTTGACTATTGGCTGTCCACCGTCGCTGATGATGGAATCATGGTAATTCGACCCGAGTGCAAGCCTCGTCTTTGTCAAGAAAAATTATAATAATAATCGATAAATTTTAATTCATAACTAAATTTAATGAACTTAAGCCTGATTTAAAATAAAAAAAAATTAGTTTGAATTAAAACCCATAAACAGTTCGATTGACCACAATAAACTAAATAATATTTTAAATTTGAAAGTTTTAGGTGTTTTACTTTTTAGGTTTGTTGGGTACCTGCTGCATGGCTTGTTTAAGTATGCACGAGTACAGCTGACTGCCTAGCAGTTTCTATTTCGTCGCAGAGTACAGTGGCGCAGAAGTTAATTTCCTTAATTATAATTATTAAATTTGTTTGAGTGTAAAAATATGTTTTAATAAAAAAAAAATGTTTTTCAAGGGGGTTTTTTTGCATTCAGAAATTTTTCATATAAATTTTGGGGCAATTTTTTTGCGGTTATTTTTAATTTTTTGTTACGGTGTTTTTGCATTTTTAGTAGAATGAAAAATGAACCCAATATCAAGATATGAAAAATGGCCCCAAATAAAATCACAGTTTTTGCTTTCGGGCTATTGTTCGTTTACTAATAAAAATGCAAATTTTAAGAAATGAAAAATCACCCCAAACCTTTTTACACAAATTATATAAAATTTTATGTAAAAGTTTCAAGGGATAGAAGGGAGTATAAAAAACCCGAATTCTTATACCAAAGTGGAGAAAATCCTTGCCGGTTATGCAGAGATGCTTTAGTTAGCGAAGCCGGTGTTTGTTATACCATAGAGGAAAAAATCCTTGCGTCAGGCCGAAGACCGGCTATTAAGGAAAGCTTTACTGAGCGAAGTCAGTGCTCGTTATACCATAGAGAAAAAAATCCTTGTGCATGGCCGAAAGCCCAACCATGCTATCAATCGTACGATTTTTAAAACCAAAACTGTAAAATTATTCGGATTTTGAAATCGGGATTCTAAATTTGGTATTTTTAGTTTCGGGCATAATAACTCCACCCAAAATTTATGAAAAATAGCCCAAATTTTGTATAAAAATTTTCCTTAAAAAACGTTTGTTAAATTTAACAATCGTTTATGAATACTGGGGAAAGTCTTTAGGGAGAGTCAATATCAACCCATGAAATCTTACTTATGGGCTCTTATTTAAATTTTAATATATTTTGCACTTTTTAGTTGTTGAAAACCTACTTTTTTCCACATTTTTTTTTTTTAAATTTAGTTTTTGATGCAGTTCAATAGGGAACGCTTAAATGTTTTATTTGTTGTTTTGCAATGGTACGAAAAAGTGCTAAGGTTATAGAAAGAGTACCAAGTCCCCTTTAAACGCGAAATTTTATAGCAAAATATTAACACTTGATAGTGGTAAAGTGTTTAAATAAGTAAAATAAGATTTATCTAGTATTTCTTGGCAAATTATTAAACTACATTTTGCACTTTTGCTGTTTTTGTGCGGATCCTTAAAGAAAAGTATAACAATTTTCATAACTCTTTTTTAGTTTGAGAGTTTAATTAACATTTTTTATTTAATTAAAGAGAATGTGCAAATGGGTTTACTTTATCAAAAAAAAACCTTTCGGAAAACAACACTCCTTTGAAAATCATATTTTATATCGATGTGTGATAAGCAATGCTTTGCTAAAGTTATAAGTCCAATATAAAGTAATGTTGAGCAAAAGATTTTTGAAATTGGCTATACATAAATTGAAGGGCCACTAAGCATAAACAAAATAATGGCCCTGCAGACTACATTGACATATGTGAAGTTTGGAAGCCATTCCTTAATCTTACCCAAAAAAATAAAAAAGCCTTTTGGCGGTCCATTTGTCTCCATAAGTCAATATCCCCCATTTCCGAGCCAGTTTCGCCACCTCATCAGCAATTTCATAATTGGTGAAGTTGCAGTGACCCGGTACTCAGCATAGCCTCACTACAAAGCCCTCTTATTTTATTTTAGATCTCTTCTACAGTCATTCACTAGCTTGGAATTTAAGACAGTAAAAGCAAATAGGCTGTCCACATATCTGAATCGTTTATTTATGAAAGGGTTTTAGTCATTTTTTTAGCAAAGAGTTTTTGTTACAAAAATCTGTAGGTCATATCTCACATTAACTTCAATAGTGGCATAACACAAAATATCCATTTCGAGATAAACGCGTTTAGGGTTTCTATTTTGCTCTAACCAATTAAAAAAAAAGAATCAAACGGGAAAAGTATTAAACACAATATAAAAAAAACATAGTGAACAATTCTGCATCACTAACTCCAAAATTGCATTTGTTCATTATGGAAGTAACTGAGCAATATGAAAATACGTCATTTGAATATGAAAGGACCCATGTTTTCAGTATTTTCAGCTCCAGAAGCTAAGACATTGTCACAGAAGTTAAAGCGATAAAAAAGTTTAGAAGGAAATATAAACAGTTTTTTCCCCAAAAGTTTACCTACTTTAAATTGAGAACTTATTTCCTAATGAACCTACCTTTTACTTTTGTATACTTTAATGAACCTACTTTATATATTTTTGAAATTCCATAAAAATCAAGCCAAAAAAAATACATTTTTGAAAAAAGAATAGATTCCTACAAAAAAAGTACGTGGTAAAGAAAGAAAAGTTTACTATGCTGATTTTACAACACAGTGATTGAACTAAAAAACAAAAACGGGTTTAAAAAAGACTTTTTCTTTAGTGCCACATTAGCAAAACAGTCGTTTCTGTAAAAAGTATCTTATAATAAGGAATTAATCCCGTAGTAATAAAAATGTCATTTAATTTTCTAAGGCCATTTTTTCTGTGCACTATGGCCATGCAAAATAACAACTACAACAACAAAAGCCAAAGAAAATAAACAACAACATTCCTGCACATGCCGCTGCTTCGACGGCTGTTTTTGCTCTTTAAAGCTGTTGTATTGTGAACTTTTAAAGTTGTATGAGCTTTTGTATACATTAACTAAACATTGCCCATACTTGTGCATGCCCAGCAAACATTTTAGCTATTCATGAAGTGTTTGAAAAAAATTTTGATTCTAAAAGAATAGCAGCAATCTTTAAAGTAAGGCAAACTCTTTTTAATTTAATTAAAAAATTATTAAAATCGACCAGGGATGGAAACTCCAGATTTTCAAATTATACCGAAATGCTATTAAACGTTTTTTTCAAGTACAAATTCTAACACAATTATAATGTTAGTTTCATAGATGAACACTGTTTTATGAAATTTTAAGCTTTCAAGTAATCCTGAATCTAGCCAGATGGACTACCTAGTCTATCCTCCTGGTACAGATATTATTAGAGAAACTGCTGAGCCCTACTTTGGATTCTAATTGTAAAAAAAAATCACTGAAATTTAATGCTTCACCCTGCAGCATATGCCGAGAGATTCTCTAAATGTCCATTAAACTGTCAATTTCCTTTCATTAAATTTTAATTTTCTCTTCTGTATCAATGAATCCCACTGTAAACCTGGCAAGTCCGAATCAGTGTCTACACGAAAAGAAGTTTATTTTCTAAAGTAATCAATTTCGTTTCTTCAAACAAGAAAATTTTTTGTGTTCGAAATGTTTTGTGTAACACATTTTGGTATATTTATATAGAACCCCTTAAGATGGCCAACAAGTTTGACTGAAATATTGGGAAATAAAATAAAATTTTTAAACGAAATATGTTTATATTTTTTATTTAAAGGTTTTGCTTAAACTTATGACCTAATGCCGAACAAAATCAACAAACAACAAAAATCTTAAAATATTTAGACCAGAAAAGTAAAATGGAGCCTTTTTAATAAACATTTTTGATATGTCGTATTTGATATCTGAGGAGAGAAATTTATTTTCAAGCGCTTAAGTTTGCTGGGCATTAACCTGACTATTTGTCTGTCTATACATGAGTATGTGTTTTGAGTGCAAGCATGTGTTAGTATAAGTGTTTGTAAGTCCGTGTGAGTATTATAAACATGCTCGTATTCAACCAGTCGGAAGAGAATTTAATGAATTTCCAGACTTAAACAAAAACACAAACATTAATGACTTAAATGCCAGAACAAAGACAACAAACAAGGGGAGCAAATTAACATTAGAGTTATCCAAAAAAACCAAAAAAAAGCCGGGGAAACTTAAAGGGGGGACACAAAAAATATTGTTTTTTTTTATAATTCGTTTGTTTTTCCCTTCTTCTTCTCCCCCGCCTTCAACCAACCATTCAAGTTGTATTTATGAAATTAGAGTAAATTGTAATTGCTGAGCATGAATTAATGTTGCTGGCTGTGTGATGTGTGGAAAAACGAAAAGAAAGAAAGAAAAAAATCGCAAGGAGTTGGAGTAGTTGATATTAATTGTATTAGTATGTATATCGTTACAAACACACACTTACATTCTTACTTTAAATATAATGAAAAACAATGTTTTATGATTTTTTCCTTTCAAACCTTGTGTGCATAACCATGATTGTATGTATGTGTCTGTGTGTGACTTTGTGCATGGAACTAAGGACAAGTATGGTGTGCATGAGTTGTAAGTGTATTTGAGGACCAACTTATTTTCCCCCATTAACTTTAGGACTCATTTACAACATTTACTTAACATTAAATCAGTCTATAAACATTTAAGAATTTAGCACCGACAACGAATGTTTAAGCCAAAACGACAACAAAAAAAACAACAATGAAAAATAAAAAAAATACAAACTCTACAATAAAATTAACACGCATACATGCACGTCACAAAATACCCAGCACACTCTACCCAGCTCATCTCATTTATTTTGTTTTAGTCAGGGGCTTGGAGGGAGATAATTTTTTCTATGACAAAATAAACAATCTACACATCTGTTGCAACATGACTTTATGCCACATTTTCCTACACACACACACACTCACATACAATTAAACAGCAATAGATATAAAAGAAATTAAAAAAAAAGCATTTTGAAGATTAGAAACAGAAAAGTTGTAAAAAAAACTTAGATAGAAATTGTTTGTAGACTTAACCAACTAGGCGACATTGAACCGATATTCTGAAGCCCCATACTCACATTTACAAACATACACATGCATGCATGGATTAATAGTAATAAACTTTAGAAGGAAGAAGTATCCCGGTTGTTTGCTTATAAAAATAAAAGTTTTTTTATTGTTTTCGAAATATTTACAAGATTTTGTTGTCTGCCTGTAGCTGTAAAACCAACACATACCACAGACACATTAGCTTTCGTGCAATTTACTATTGAGTGTCAAGGATATTGACATAAAAGGATTTTGTTAGATTAATTAAATTAAATATTGAGAATTGACTTGAGTGTGTTTCAAATAGTGCACCTAGAGAAAAAACATGTTTAAATATGGTCACCTGCAACAAAACTTTCTTTAAAGAAAATTGTAAACATATTATGTTTAATATAACCATATTATTGTCACCTACAACCATATTATGGTTAAAATAGTTATCCATCAAGAATCCACAACCATCTGTTGGTTGCATCCGAGCATGTTATCGTTAAAAATAACCTAAATATTTTTAACGCTTATAATAGCATGGTTGGGTTTCAACCATAGCATGTTGCTCTTGGAAAAGAGAAAGATACTATTATTAATTTTAAAACAAATTATTGTCATATTTAACCATAACATGCTTGGAAGCAACCACAACGTGGTTGTGGCTTCTTGATGGAGGACTAAATTAACCTGAATATGTTTGCCGGTGACAATAATATAATTAAATTATACATAATATGGTTAAAATTTTCTTCAACAATAGTGTTGTTCGAGGCGTCCATATTTAAACATGTTTTTTTCTCTGGGTGTGCTTGCGTGGGCTATTATGTTCGCATAGATGCAAACGACATAAAACTATACCTTCCCAGTAAAAAATGTGCTCCAAAAGGAGCAGGTTTTATGTATGAATTCATAACTCAAATC
Source organism: Pollenia labialis (assembly GCA_949318255.1). NCBI lineage: Eukaryota > Metazoa > Arthropoda > Insecta > Diptera > Polleniidae > Pollenia > Pollenia labialis. The sequence continues at coordinate 5,791,256 of OX439143.1, read as the reverse complement.
ACTTTAAACCTGCTGATGGGATGCCTGATTTTTGTATGGAGTGTTCCCGGTTTGGAGGACTATTAACTGCATGCAAACAAATCACTCCTAAAGGGATTTTTTAAGGGCTAACTATATTAACATATTCATTTTGTTTGCTTAAATGCATTGTTTCAATAATTTTCGTAAACCATTATATATTTAAATTTTTTTTTTCGCTTTAAAACGTCATCGTTGTCAGCACTAATATTGCAGTTTTTTTCTATATTTTATTCTTTACCATTTACTACTGTATAAGAGCTCTCTTATTGAAGCGCTCGATTATGCGCTTTTTCCCTTAAATGCTTCAAAAAACCCAAATTTTTTTTTACTGGGTTTTATGTTTGGTTTTCATAACTGACCGTTAAAAATTACCAACTTTTTACTGCAAGGGGAAGTGGGCATTATGAACGTTTTTCAAATTTTGTTTATTTCTAACCCCATTTTGAACTACCATCCCTTTTTGCCTAATAATTTTTTTCCAAATATTATGAAACTTGGGAGGTCTAGTGGCAGTAACTAGGAAACTCCATACATCTCTATCCCATAGTTTCCATTTTTAATCATGTATGTGGGTTTCATGTATATATGCCATGCTTTGGACTTGAATCGGTATAATCTCGTTAATCTCCTTTGTTATATTGCATCAGCGCACAGGAAATCTGCATGCAATCCGAACCACATCCTTAGAGTTTAAACAAAAATCAAAGACCTACCACGTAACTCACGAAAGGTCGCTAGAAATATTCAGTACAGGGCCCTTAACGTTACTAATTACCGTGGCACTAGGTAGAATTCTTGTCAATCCTTAAAATGCTTTTGCACAACATCGAGGAATTGAGACTCTCTGGAGACACCTGTTTGATCGTAGCTCATTGCCAAATTTATTCCGATTTGTATCGCATCATGATTACACTAGGACCCCAGTTTTGCCGAAAGTCATGCACTTTTGTATGGGCCCTTAAAGATTTAGGGCCTCGGTGTCATTTTTGCAAAAAAGTGATCATTTTCTCAGGCTCATATCTTGCAAACCGTTTGGAATTTTAATTAAGCCTCTGAGACAAAGTTGCAGCTCTTGCCATAAAGAACAAAAATTGTGAACATATAAAATCATAAAAATCTTTAATATCAAAATAGCAAAAAACTTAAAAAAATTCGATTTTTTTTACTTTTTTTCGCCTGTTCAGATCAATAGGAAGCAACCATCTAAGGTATATTTTTGTGGTGCACTCACAATATTCTGTACGTAAAATTAACTGAAATTGTGATATAAAATAAATGAAAGTTCAATTAAAAACCGGTCTACCTATTTTTCATTTATTTTTAAAAAAAAGTTCATTTAATTTTTACTGTCAAAAATTCAACACCATATTCCGTAAAATCAAATAAATATTCAGTTATTTTGTAAAATTTTACTGTCAAAAATTCAACACCATATTCAGTAAAAACGATTAAATATTCAGTTATTTATTAAAATTTTACTGTCAATTTTTTACTGTCAAATTGACCCCATATTCAGTAAAAACAATTAAATATTCAGTTATTTTATTAAATTTTCGTTTACTCCACAAAAGAGCCGAATTTCTAAAAATACCAGACAGACACCTGTCCGCTTGTTTTTCTTATAAGCGATAGAGGGAGAATATTTTTATTTACTTACCCAGTTACACACGTTTGTTTTACTTTTGTTGTACTGACCACGTTGTTTACAGAAGAACTCTCAATTATAAGACACCAGCAGCATGCCCGATATGGCTTCGCAATTATTTTACTTTTAAAATTTGATGTAGGTATTTAACTAAATTATTTTAACAAATAGAAAATGGGTATTGCTTACACAATACAAGCAATTCATTTTTTATAGATAAGTAAAAATTATTTTTGGTAGTAAAATTATATAAAATAACTGAATATTTAATTGTTTTTACTGAATATGGTGTTGAATTTTTGACAGTAAAATTTTATAAAATAACTGCATATTTATTTGTTTTTACGGAATATGTAGTTAATTTTTTGACAATTAATTTATAAAAGATAACTGAATATTGATTTGTTTTTACGGAATTCGCGGTTGAATTTTTGACAGTAAAAATTAAATAAGCTTTTCGTTGCTTTAAATTTCATTTTCATTTAATTTTACATAAAGAAGAATTTAACTCAATCAACGGACAATATTAACTGCAACTGAAAATCCGTATTAATATGCACTTAGTTTTTTGAATAACTGTTAGAATCAGTTAAAAATAAATTTGCTTGGAATTTTAAATGTTTATTTATTTAAAAATGACTGAACGGAATATTTCTTAAATAAACTACAGTCCGTTACTGTAATAATATTGTGAGTGTGGATTTTGATCTTGAAGATGAAGTTTCTTTGATTTTATATGTTCACAACTTTTGTTCTTTATGACAAGAGCTGCAACTTTGTCTCAGAGGCTTAATTAAAATTCCAAACGGTTTGCAAGATATGAGCCTGAGAAAATGATCACTTTTTTGCAAAAATGACAAAAGTGCATGACTTTCGGCAAAACTGGGATCTTTTTTTTTGGTCCTTTATGGTTATTTATTGTCCGTATATGGTTATTTTGCCATGACTTAAATAATTACACACAGTGTAATAAACCAAATTTTATATATTTTAACAAAACAAATTACATATATTTTTATGAATTGCATTTCTTAAACTAATTTTGTGATTATTTATGAATGAATATCAATTTTTTTTTAACGAAATTTATATGTATTTTGATGGGTCTGCGGTAAGTGATATTTTAAGAACATAAAGCACCTAAAATAATGTTAAATTCATGTATAACATTAAGCGATCAGGGGTGGGTAGGATTTGGTTAAAATTATTGTATTAATGATCATTGAAATATATATTTTTTAATACAGGGTGGCCCAAAATTAACAAAGGGGTTTGAATTCGTTATAACTTTTTATTTAAGAAATAATTATTAATTTTTTTTTTACTACAGTATTTAAATGGGGAATATTTTTATTTTAGTTATGAAAAATAATATCTCGCAAGTGGTGGCCATTTTCTGCTTCGCAAATTCGTGATCTTTCACACATTTTCCATAACCTTTCGCAAAACTTCAGGTGTTATGTTGTTTATTTCGTCGCGTATATTGATTTTTAATTGCTGGATGGTTCTTGGCTTAGACTTTTTCTTTCAAATAACCCCAAAGAAAACGGTCTGGGGCGGATAAATCCGGTGAACGCGGAGGCCAATTTAAATCACTTGTACGCGAAATAATTCACAACAATGGACCGTTGATTTACAAAATTAAAGCTCAACAATTTAGGCACGTTTTTCAATTGAGTACTGCTTCGTTTTAAATTCCCCAAGTCTTCTTTAAAAAATACTGAAAAGAAAATAAAACAAATTATAATAAAAAAGTTATAAGTAATTCAAACCCCTTTGGTAATTTTGGGCCAACCTGTATATAAAAAAATTTATTTGAAAATCTTTTGGTTGGTGGACTGCTTCTGGAATTTGCCCATATATATTAGTTTGGCATTTCCATTTGTAATTTCTACAATATTTTTAGTTCAAAAATGAATAAATAAAAACTCGTCAAATAAATAAAAGCATAGAAACAAATATTTCGCACACTTATACATTTCACTAGAACTATAGTTATGCCAAATATAAAGGAATTGCAAAAAAACAATTTTTATTCGGTTGTCCGCTTCACATATAATGCCAGATATGCATTTATTTTATAACTTTCTGTTCTTCTCGCACCATAGTGAAAGAATATAAGATTCCGCATAGCGGTCTTGCTTAATCTTATAACAAAGTATTTTTACCAAATAGTTCCTACACACACTTGAGTACGTAAGTCGCACTATGGTCTATCGTAGTTGAAGACCGCCTCATAATTAGTTTTTACAAATGCTTGAATTTCGGCAAAAAAACATGTATTATTTTAAAGCGAAGATCCAAAAATTTAAATATTTCAACTTTTTTTGATATTTTGTTAATAGAAATAATCGAAAATTACGATCGAATTCACTTCTTTTAACTAAAATGATTTATGGAAATGAAAATACAACATATTCAAAGGAATATATTTAATATGTTTTACTTTTCGATATAGAAGTGTTAGCTTTTGAGTTTCTGTTAGCTTATTTGATACACATATGATCATCTAAAACATACAATGATTTTAATGAGCATGTCTTAACTTTGGCAAGAAGCTTGATACTCATATATACACATTATTAAAGCCAGATTTATTGCTAAGCTTATGTATAAAAATCAGCTGCATATTCGTGTCCAAACAAATTCTACATACTAAAAAAATTCAAGAGCTCAAGACTTGTTAATATCAAATTAATATACAGTGGACTCCCGATAATTCGTAATCGCAAGGGACCGAACAATTCTTACGAATTATAGGGGGTTTCAATTAAGCGGGGTTTCGATTTAACGGGGTGTAACTAAAATAAATACGAATTAACAGGGGTTTTGAATTAATTTACAAAAACGATAAAAAAAAACATAAAAAAAATCTTAAGAAAATAAACAAACACAAGCAAAAGCCCACGCAAAAAAATAGCGATAAACAAAAAATCATTCTTTCCATGTTTCTGTTGTTTTTATTACGAATTGTAAGTGGTAGTTAGCAAACAATTACGATTTATAAGAGGTAGTGAAGATTTTATTTGAAAAAAAAATTACGAATTAGCGAGGGCGCCAAAATGTATTGAAGTTTTACGAATTGGCGAGATTTTTTCAAGGGACCGACAGTTTATTACGAATTATCGGGAATCACGATTTATCGGGGTACGAATTATCGGGATTTGACTGTACCTATATTTTTTTTAGTAAGTTTAGATATTTATACAAATTCGAAATAAAAATCCATTTTTAGTTATAGCAATTAGTAATTCATATCATATCAATTGTCCTTTGAATTTGTTATTACACGAATTAATTTTTTTTTGTTTAGTACTGGATTTAACGAATTTTTCGATTTAACGGCCAGGGCTGCAATACGGGATTCTACCGTATTGAGCAAATTAAGATTACAAAAAGTACCGCTTGCATCACTCAAGAAAATGTTTTACGATTAGCCACAAATTAAGATATTTTTAACAGACTTTTATACACTTCCCATCCATATGGGACAAGTTTTCGAAAACCATACGCCAGACTTGCAAAAGACCTTGATGAAGATGCTTTTAATTTTATGAAGTTATCACAACATATTCATACTGAAAAGTGAAAATATCATGGTTATTGTGTATTGGTTATTGAGTTTAAGATCCTTATTGAAATATTTTTAATTAGCTTTTCTTGTAACGCTTTTTTTTATATCACATGCAAAAAAAGCATACGTAAATTTAACTCATTATTCTATAAAATGTATGCAATTAAATACAGTTATTAGTTTATAATAATGCTCATGTAATGAGTTATTAAAATTAGTTGTTGTTAATACAAAACTTTTTGTTGTAAATACAAGTGCAAGTCATAACTACAAAAAGGACACTCAAGTTTAATTATATATATTTACATAATCCTTTCGGTGAGCGCTTTCTTATTTACTCATTTACCGGCAAAATATTTTAAGATGATTCAGTCCGAATTTCAGAATTCTGTCTCATCAAACAAAAAAGTTACAGATTTTTGATGCGAATTTGCTCAAAATTGACCATTGTGCGTCGCACAGTGTTCAATTGTAGATTTAAGGACGACAAAAATACAAAAAAAAATGATTAATAAGTAAAATTCGCCACCCTACCTCAAAACTAAATGTCAAATTAATATTTTATTCTGAAATTTTTGTATATCTTTAACCTTATATGCTTATAACGGTACCATGAATGACATGTTAAAAGTAAATAAAGAAAAATTGAAAAAAATCTGTAAAAAGTGTGCTAATTGAAATATTTTAAAAATTATTTTTTTACAAAAATTGTGGCTTGTCAACTATTGGTTCAATTAAAATTTTTGATTTTTTTAAAACATACTTGAGCTCATCAAATTTAATTTTCATTAATTTATTTTAATGAAGGATGGAATTTTTCAATATTAAATTCATTAAAATTTATTGAAAATTTTAATTCTTGACTAAACCACGGCCCGAACTCGGGTCGATTTTATGTGTTTCAAAAACAAACGTATTCTCATCATCACAAAGAGCCAATAGGACCTCAAATAGAATTACTCAAAGCGATGTTTTCGCCGTATGGCTGTCGTTCTTAAAAAAACGATCAAAACAGTTGATTTATTTCTAAAAATGTCTGCATTAACTCAACAACAACAATACGATTAGATAAATTATAGATCTTTGCTTCAAATCTCTGTAAATAGTTCTGAAATTTAATGAAGTATAAAAATTTTAGTTTCTTCGACACTGCACTTGACAGATGTGACTTTGTAAATGAATAAGAGCTGTCGTTCTAAAATGGAAAAATTGTACACCGTTAAACGTGGGCGTGGTTATGGAATGTTCTATGAAATGATTAGATTTAATATCATTATATAAAATTTTAAGCAAATTTGCTAAAGTCTTGCAAAAAATGGTATATCATAAGCTTGAGCTTTATGGGAGGTATCACGACCACAAACCCCCATTTTATTCAAGCTCAGCCTTTTGAGAGATTTCTTTTAAAAACGCGTATGGACTGAATTTCATGTTTAATTCTTTTACAATTTATCGTGTTCACAAACGTTGGGTCGGACAGAAATGTAAATGACAGGTAGTAACAGCAGTATCTCTGCTATTTACAAAATTAAGATTTTTGTCGTTCTTATTTTTAAAATCGAACACTGTGCGTCTTTATTAAACACTAAAGAAAACAATAAACATCGTTAAGAAATTAATATCACATTCTTTTTACTGCTCGGTGCGTTTTAATACTTTTTTGTTTCTTTCTTTTTACTACTTTCATGGATTGTTTTTTCTTCTACCGTTTACTTTTTTAATTGAAAATCCTTTTTTCTCTTACTCCTCTCTCTCCTTTTCCATCTTTGTTAATTTTATTTGGCCGTTGGGACAATTAGACAACCAAATAACCGCCCACCTTTTAGTTTATTAAAAAGGAAGGAAAACAATTGGAAAAATAAATTAAAACAACAACGAAAGCAATTATAAAAACAAACAAAAAAAAACTTTAAGTATGTTTGTGTGTGTGTCTGTCTGTCTGTCTGTCTGTCTGTCTGTCTGTCTGTCTGTCTGTCTGTCTGTCTGTCTGTCTGTCTGTCTGTCTGTCTGTCTGTCTGTCTGTCTGTCTGTCTTTCTTTCTATACTTTATTTCTATTACGATATCTACAATTATTTAACAATAGCAACAATAATAAAAACAACAACAGGAGCAGCAACAACAACAGGTGCTAATTAAAAATGTTGTCGCCCCATTAAATCCTTTTAATGGCTTTTTGTTGTAGTTACTGCAGATGTTGTTGTTGTTGTTCTTGCTACTATTACAAAATATGTTACATGTTAACTAAAAGCAACAACAACAGCATTGGTCTCTTCTTAAGGCCAAAGAGAAAACAAAAACATAGCAAAAAAGGGGGGATCCATTGTGTTCTTGATGTACTTGTTGTTGTTGTACTTGTTTTAATGGCTGAATGTGCTCATAAAATTCTTTTTCTTTTCGACAATTGAAATAAAAATGAAATGAATGTTCTTGTTTTTTATTTTTTTTTATGACTACAAGTTCAATTTACTCCTTCTTTGTCTGTTCGACTCTCTTCTCTTCCTTTGTCTACTTTGGAAATGAAAATGTGATGTTGTTGCTACTTTTACTAGGAAAATAAAAAGTACGAGAAAAAAACGCTCTTGTAACTTTAAGTGCAACTAATTTATGTATGCAGTAGTATCGTTGTTTTTTCTAAAGCTTCTCTTGTCCTATAGATTCAAGTTCAGTGTTAAAATCCTTGTTTTTTACTTTCTCCTTCCATCCTGCAGTCCTAAATTTTGTTTAATGTTCAGGCAAATCGTTTAAGCAGCAGAAGACTCAGAATAATGGAATTAAAGTGTTTAATAATGCGGTTGTAAATGAAATTGTTGTTTCTTCCATGCTGGCGAATAAGAGGATTAAACAAAGCGAAAGATTAAAAGTAGGAAGTACTAATTTAAGGATTAAGATTCTTTTGCTCAACAACAAACTCAAATAAAGGATTATTAGCGTTTTTCTAAGAAAGCAAACTGACAACAAGATGTCTGTTTTCCTTTAAGATCTGCTTTTTTGTTAAGTGGCCGTCATAATTAATTTTATGGCAAATAAAACAACACCAACCAGGGACGGAAAATTATTCAAATAATTAATTGAATTAAATTTATTTTAAATCCTACTTAGTGTGTTGCTGGATTCGTTTTTGTTATGCGTAGAAATTTTACTAAAAGGATTTTAATCACATACTTTGGAATTAGGTCCCTTCTTTGAGTTTTGTATTTTGTGTTTTGTATTTGATTTGTTTTTTAATCTTCTTATAAGTTTAATAATACTAGAGGAAAAATAAAAGTCAGTGAATTATTTTAAACATTTTTCAAAAGAGCCTGATGAGTTTAATTAAAAATAATAAATTTTCGCTTAAAATTCTCTGCGTTCAATATTTTACAAACACTTTTGCTTTAGCCAACTTTAAGTTGGCTACTAAGTTTTAGCTCCATGTTTATTGAGAATAATTCTAGAGACTACCATAATGTTACATCTTTGACTAAAATTCAGTTTTGGGTAGTTACAGAAATAAAATACTAAAAATATATAAATTGCCAATAAGTAACATCGTCAAAATTTGTTTAACGTTCTTTGAGTAAAAGAGCACTAGGATCACATATAAAATATGCCCATGCAAAACATCATGATGTAAACTATACATTTTATTAAGTGACTGAATCAGCTTCAAACTCGATATTTTTGCATAAGGGAAAGTTATTTGAATACAAACACAATTGGCTTATTGTTTACCCGAAGCTTAAAGAAAAAAAGGATGGTTCACAACTTATTAACGAGGGTTCTTCCATCCACACCACAATAGTATAGAGGGTATTATGCGTTTGTGCTGATGTGTGTAACACAAACAATTTTGGCCCCTAAAAAGTGTTTAACAATAAAGCTTCGTTCTCAAAGTCAGCAACAATTTCGTTTTTTGCTTTTATCTTATTTCTTCCCGGAGTATTCCATGTTTCTTTTCTATTTTCAAACAAAATTTTAACTAGTTTTTTTTTACATCTATTTTAGCAACAATTTCAAGGCGAATTCGTTTCAGTCCTGCGGATAAATTCTTTTTTATCCTTTATAATTATTGGATGTCAAAATTGTTTAAATTATTTTTTTAATTTTTTTAATGCTGCAGATTTTTTTGATTCTGTTTTTGACATTGTACACTCCTCTTAACCAAGGCCTTGTTTATAGCTTTTTTTAGCCTCAGCTGAAAACTTGTGGTTTTGAAAAAGATTGTTGCTTTTTTGTTAACAACAAGTGAAAATATTGCTGCGCTCATAAAGTTATTACAGTAACTGATTGTAACTGGATTATTAAATTTGTTTTCCGTACTGTCAAAATTAAATTAAAATATAGTTATTTTACGAATAATTTTATTTTTTAACATTTATGTTCAAAAATGTTTTTCCGTATTTATTTTGTTATGTAGTTTGATTTTTGTCGGTTAAAATATATTTTTCAAAAGTAAAAACAATTCAATTTTAAAAATGATGTTCAATAAATACAAAATTTAAAAATTAACGAAAAAATCATTTATTTTAAATGAAATGTAAATGATCCATTTTTTAAATGAAATTTAAATTGTTTAAAATAAATTTTCGTTTGAATTTAACTACATAATATTTTGAATGTGCCATTGTGAGCAAATCTTTAGGTCGGTTTTTATTAAAAAAAATTTTAACCAGCTTTAACTGGGTCCCGCATCACATACAGAAAATATTTTGATACAACTTTTAACAAAACAAGTATGATAAGGTTATATTAATACCTTTCTTAACATATAAAGAAACCAACTATGTGCCACGCCCACTTGTCCAAACTCGCCCAAATTTTTTCGGTTGTTGTGTATTGTTAACCAGATACTTGTGTCTTATTTGGAAACTTTGGTTTTTGCCGTTGATATTCAGAAATCTATAGGGAGGTGCCACACTCACTTCTCCAATTAAGAGAGGTTGTGTCCAAATAAAAACTTTTATCATTTTGCAAAGCACTAATGGTGTATTTAAAAAAATAAACGCACAATTATGCACTACGCAATAAGACATACAGAAATGCAGTAAAGTAAGTGAAGGAACTCTCAACAACTTTTATTAACTACGAAGCAGGTTTTGTAAGTGAGAATACTAAAAAATAACTGTATCAAAACATTCAGTGTGTAGAGCTGATCGTTACATCCAACAATTTTTTTATGCGCTGAATAACGCGCATTATGTGTCAAAAATGTATTGCTTCAGAGTGGGAACTCGCCATATAAAATCCATGTTTTCCGTAAGCGCAATGGTAAGCGAAACTTTTATGTTTCTCCCTTACAAACCTGCTTCGTCAGAAGCCCCATTTTTTATTGGGCTGTTGATAACCCAGCTATGTGTACCAAATTTTGCCAATTTTTCTCTTAACATTCTTTAAATATAAAGAAATCTATTTTGTGGATGCTGTGCTTGCATATAATTTGGAAACTTGTCATTCTCTGGATGTACAGAAAAAATACGGAGGGATGGCCATCGCTAACTAAACTTCGCTGTACATGTATGTATTTGTTACGTGTAAAAACGGAAATAACATAATTTTGTTCTGACGGGTCCACGAGTGACATTTGGTGCACTCTTGAAAGCTTTTTTGTAAATACTGTAGTGTTTGGTATTCTGTAGTCGTACTTGGCCGACTATACTTTCTCACTTGTTTTTTTTAACTTTGAGTACTTTAGTAATTGGAATTTTAATTTTTGCTTTTCCCACAGGAATTGCCTACATTTGCTGTTAATTGCGTTTAGTTAAGTGTATCACTGTAAAACTAAATAATAAAATTTGGTTAACAATTTTTCTATTAGTTATCTAAATATAAAAGGAAATTTTTATTTACTTATTATCTTATTATGTACATATGTGACTTCAAACAAAATTTAAAAAAAATCAATATTTTTCTATAACTTGCAATAAATTTAATTATTTAAAAATTTAAAAATTCTTATTTGAGTTTGAAAGTTGTATTTATTTATTTTGCTTTTACACGTCAAAAAGTCTTGATAAATTACCATTTGGACATTTTCTTGAAAGCTTTTTAATTGGAAATTAAGATGGTCATCACACAAACATTCGTTGGACACAAACATACAAACATAAAAAAATTTCAATAATTTTAAATTTGCACATCATTCAAGAAAACAAAAACAAATTGAATAAACAATAACAAAAACAAATTAAATGAGAAAAATACAAGTGAAGAGTGGTAGAATGTAGTTGTGACCTACTTTAACATCCCATTGATTTTTAAGAAGAAGAAAAAAATTAAAAAAAACAATCGAAACATAAAACAGGCAAAACAAAAAAATTTACTTCAAATTAAACACACAAACACACATTCGAAAACTCTTTTTATATACAAAACTGCAAACGTACAATTCAAATTTGTGTACAAAGAAAAATAATATTTTTATTATTCGAAAAAAAAAATCAACCACAAAAATACTTTTATCTTAAGAACCAAGCAACAGCAAAAACAAGCAACCAACCAACCTGCAACAACAACAACACTGAATAATGCTCGAAACCATCATTGCAAGTGTCTCTTTTTATTCTGAGGTTTTTTTTTTCTTTTTATGTTGCAAGATTAACATGTTTTAGTTGCTGATGTTCTTCTAGTTCCTATTGCTGGTGCTGTCTGTTCACAACGTTAAACTACTAATGGAACATTGTTTTTAGAATTGTCTTAACAAAAACAACAACAATAGCGGGAAATGCAACAAAAATTCAAATAAAAAAACCAACAAAAACCCCCAAATGTAAATGTAAACCTTATAAATAATACATTAAAGCAACAACAACATGAAACCTCAACTAAAGGTGGTTTTAGACGACATGCCTTGAGCAGTGTGCTTGTCCATGTCGTGTAAGACCAACAAAAAAAAATTGCTTCTGTAAATGTCAGCTCGAATTGGTAGGTTAAAATTTATCAATTAGTTCGTGTTTTTAACTGACAAATCATATGACATCAGCTGTTTTGCAAGTCATTTGTTTGTGGCGGCAAATATAAACTTAAATCTATTCATTTACACATATTCTTTTAAGAAACACCATTTTTTACAAACTGAAATACATTTAGCTTATAATTTGCTGTTGTGAACGATTTTAGGTGATGTCAGGTAAAACTCAAAACAAACGAGGAAAGCAAAAATTATAAATTTTCTGTATTTGTGAACTTTGACAGTCATGTGCAGTTACATATGGATTTTACAACTAATAAAACCACTGCAAAATACATATCGTCTAAAAGTATCTTAAACAGTGTTTCCAACATCAGTTACAACAAAACCAAAAATAACAAACAGAAATTAAAATCGTTTCAACACGTTTTTTACATGAAAACTAGAATAAAAGACTCACAAGCACCAAAACAGCAGTCAACGACTATCAACCAAACACTAAAACAAATATTCAAAATTTACTCAAGTAGATACAGTGTGGGGCAAAACTAATCGAAGGAGCAAGGAAATTTTTTAAATGTTTACATTAATTGATTCGACTGCCTAGATAAGAGCTTGTATTTAATTTAGTGAAATAAGAAAACGAGTTTCGTACAATTTTCAGACATGTGTAAGAAAAGATCTGTTACAAAATTTGTAGTGAATTTCAGTAGCGAATCTTATTCTAAATGTTTTTTAACCGCAGTCGTATTGTGCATACTAGCGATGTTACGAAAATTTGTCTATTTTACGACGCTCTCATTCGATTTCGCCAAATTCAAGCGCATACTTCGGAACTAATTTTAATCAATACCAACAAAATAAGATGGGTTATGAGCACAAAGACTCTATTCCATAAAGAAGTCGATAATTTCACATAGCACCCATAAATGCTAGATATGTGAAATAATCGACCGATTCTCACCATTTTCCATAAGCTTTGTCCTTATGGCAACCGCAATTTATTTACCAAATTTCATTAAATTACTTTCCAAATTGCGACCTGTACTTTGCGCGCAAGGTTATTTGAACAGGCAACCAGCCAGCTGGACGGATGGACCTCATTACATTGAACTAAAAGGTGGATCTGGGCCAACAGCACAAGTGCATAATACTGTCTTCACGTTCGTTTCACTGTTGTAGGAAAAATTATCAAACTGTTTTAAGCAAACATAAATGAACAAAAGCAAAATTTACATTTCTAATTCATGAGAAATTTCAAATTTGCCGGGCTCATACACCACAAATCCCGAACTCAGTTATTTTCAGTGTAAAAACTAAAAATCACACGCATACAATTGCACTGCGACTGTAATAGCAAATGTGCTTTAAAAAGGTTCGAATGACAGAAGGATTTAAACTTTAAAGCTACCTCCAATAGGTTTTGTAACACACTCCACTATTGTCCAGTGACTTTAGTGGTCTTGATCCTATTTGATACCATATTCTTCTTTGCAAAGTCAAGTAACATCATCTGGCTACTTTTCACTTTTAAATTTCTTTTCCCATGTAATCTAAGGGGTAGTCAGGGTACAATTAGTGCATTCTAGGAAAGCCGCCAGAACTATGAGGCACACTCAGTCATGCATATTTATGAATGTATGTGCATACAAAAATGTTGATGTAGTTGTAAATGTGACCACATATTTTTATACAAATTGTTTATGCAGATGATGGGAAAACACTCTTTGTTAAACTTTACAACAGACCGACAGTAAAAGTGAATTGAACAACTCACAACACACAACACAATACAAAATTTACAAAATGCAGCTACAATAATAACAACTTCTACTGCCACTAACAAACCAAAAATCAACAACAATGCGAGTTTTAATAGAAAAAAAGGAAGGAACATGAACGTACAATTGTGGCTGCAATTACAAGATGGGTTTTAGTACTTTTTTTATTATATTTTTTTCTAGTATTATTTTGTCGTTTCCTTTGGAGGTCAAAACTTTTGCAGGGCTTCAACCAGCTCAAAAGTATGTTAATTATTGTACTCCATACGAACTGTGTCAATTGGATTCTGAAGTTAGCACTCCATAAGATTCTAAGGACTATTATTGTGCGATGTATGCAGTACGAAGAAGAAAAAAAATACTACAGAAGTACTAAGAACTTTGTTGGAACTTGTACAACTTTTTGTTTTATTTATTTTAATGTAAATTTTGTATTAAAAAGTTGAAATGTAAAACTAACCAATTTTTTCTTTTTTTTTGTCGGTAAATTAAACAAACCTTTTAAAAGTATTAAAATTAAAATAAAAATAAAGTCTGCTAAGGGTTAAGTCAGCAGTGTGCTAATTGCTAGAACAAATAAGTTCTTGCTGTCTTATGTCAAAGATAAGTGTGGCTTCATTTTGCTAATAGCTTTACTTTTTATTTTCAAGTTGCCCAGAGGGTTTAACTGGACTAAAAGTGAGGACTGATTCGAAAGCTAAACGTTATCCTTCATAGTCATGTTTGGTTTTGGATGAAAGTATTTTTACAAATTTTGCGTGCCGTGAATAAAATTAAAAATTTAGATATTTCGCGTGCTTTTTTTAAGTCCTCTACAAAAATATTATAATGGAACCACCAACTTCAGTCAATTTAAAAAACTAATAAAAAAAAATGTTTGTTGTGACAAATGTTTTAAATAATTTTTTTAAGTGCTCCATAAATGGGTTATTTTTTTGAGTTGTTACTATTCAGACGAAATTTGCTCATTAAGTGGTGGGCATCATATCAAATTGTGACTCTTTTATCACTTTTACCACACTAAATAAATAGCGATATGAAAAATAAAAAAAATAATAATAAATAAGCTTTATGGTTTTACTGTAATTGAAATATGCATATTAAAATTGTATTTCAGGTCTCAGAAGACAAATTCAAATACACATTCATATGGAATGAAAAACGTATTTAAAAATATTTGGTTTTCAAAATTCTATTAAACTAATTGAATAGTGAGTGAGTTTTTTATAATAAGATTCATAGAAGTTTTAAGGAACACGTTTTTATCGAATAGTTCCTTTGTGTCTCGTTGCTTTATTACTGATAACCTTTCCGAATAAAGTGAGCATAAATTAGATAGAATAATGTTTAAAACAAGTAAAGTGATCACCTTCATTTAAGCGCAATCCATATTTTAAGAGGGGTAGATTGGCCATTTATTATACACAAACACACAAATGTTTTTAAGTGATTTTTAAATATGAATTGATTGAAGTTTCTTCATTAACATGCCAGACTTAATTGAACATCATAAAAATAAATATTGAAAGTATTTATTTATTAAAATACCCACAACACAATAGTGGAGAGGGTATTATGTATTTGTGCTGATGTGTGTAACACCTTAAAATATTGTTCCTAGGCCAAAGTATAGTGATCGACTCAGAATCAGTTTCTGAATTGAATTAACGATGTCCGTTAGGCTGGCTTCCCGGCTGGCTAGCTGGAGGGTTGTCTGTCCATGTTACCTTGAGCGCAATGACAATTTTATGAGATTTTGTACGTAGCTTCTTATTGGCACAAGGACCAAGCCTACTGAAATGTCGAATCGGTCCATCATTTCATATAGCCCCCATACAAACTGCTTTCCGCGTCTTTGTGCCCACTAACAAACCAATTTAAATGAAATTTATTTATAATGACACTTTGGATTTTTTGAAAAATAGGACCACGAGGGGAGATAGAGGACAATTTCTGACTTTTTGAAACTATGTAAAAGATTTTAAGGAATATATCCCCAGTAAAAACTTCTCTTACTTTTTCAAAATTAATAGCTTCCTTAACTCATTACTTATTAGTTTTCTTCTATAACTACATCAATAACAACTTCTATAACTAATTTTTTCTGGATGTATTTAAGTAAAACAATTAATGACTTACTTTTGAATGCGTTCATTTTGGGACATCCCTTGTAAAATTCGTCGGTTCATTCAGTAGAATTGTAAGAAGGGCTTTTAGTTTTTTCTGATTACTAAACACGTTATTTTGGAGGCGAAGTTTTTACTGGGTCCCTATTTAAAAGCCTTACACTTTCGAAAATTTGTTGTTAAATACTGTGGTGTAGAGTATCACATGGTCGAACTTGACCGAGTAACTTTCGTACTTGTTTTTGTTGTCAAAACAATTATCGTAAGAGAATATTAAATCTAAATCTGGAGCATTTTTTGCCTTTTGTACCAACATTTCAGCATATCAAAGTACGCAGGTCCAAATTTCATTACTTCCGCGCTTGCCTTAAACTTCAGTCAAAAAAAAAACATTCCACACCTTTGGCGCTGAGGTCGCTTACAGTAAACTTATGACAATTTATTTTACTTTTGTAGTAAAAAAAAGAAGTAAAGCCTATTTTTTCTTGTGCTATCATTTTATGTACGACAAAGCTCCTTCCCTTCTAGGTCTACGGTGTATTTTTCACTTAAAAATGTTTTTCCACTTTCCACATTTTGGATAGACTCTCAGAGTTAGTATTAATCATTTTTCATATGCTTTTTACCGAAAAATATTTGAATGAACGAACATTGTCATCGGGGCAAAAAATATATTCATTATCTACAAGTGGTTTTGCAAAGAACATGTTCGCTCCCACAAGGATATCTGAAACCAGCGTAGCTGTTGTGACTCTAAAGTGGTATATTGGCCATTTTTAGAGGATCTTGCTACTCTGTATGCCTTCTATTATAACGTAATTTTTTGTATAATTTCAAATCTGTTTATGGTAATTTTTGGACCTTTTCAAAATTATGTCAAATAATCGTACGAAGAATAAATAAGAAACGCTTTAAAGATTTTTAGATGCAAGATAATTCAAGATGAACATTTTTTTAAAATTGTTTCCGAATTCATACAATATTAATTTGAATATTAAAAATAAATAAATGACAAAATAAATAAATGTTTTGAAATCGCAATCTGGCTTGAAAACACAAACTGTAAAACTTCTTATTAATACGATTTCCGTATGACGTGCTAAATTCCCAGTTTTTCATATCTGATAAATACACTGAAATTTATTGTTGAGGGAAAGCTAGCTCCTATGTGCATTTCACTGGTTGCTTAGGCCAGCACATCAGGAAACCTTTTCCAGAGATTTTAGAAAAGCCAAAAATATTTTACAAATAAAACCCTAAAGCGAATAAGAATTATAAACACTCAAAGTCTTACTTGTAACAATATCAAAGCCAAAACAAGACACCAACAATAAACAGTGAGTTTATCTTTTCTTACATTCCCCTTCAATTGGTTGGGTTCTTTCCGACTCAAATTGTAGTTTTAAGTGGGTAAAAAGAAAAATCAAAATTATAAAACAAACTGCTTCATTCTACTGTTCTTCTTTCTTAGATAACGCGGCGATCTTGTTTAAGCGTACGCATTCTGTATTTTTTAATGCATTATTGTGAATTTTAATGTACGTTTGCTTCATTTGAGTTTTTCTCATCAATGCTTTTGCATGTAAAAGAGGTTGCATAAAAATACAGAACGCTTACGCTAAAAGAAAAGTACCTCTCAACATCAGCGTTTGAGTACTAATATATCAATATATTTATAGCATAACTAGAAAGTTAAAAATGTAAATTGTTGACAAGTACACTTTTATATACTCAATCCAAAACTTATTCGTATATGAAATGTTTTTCCATTCGTTTTCACTATTATCAGAAAAACAATAAACTTATCAAACCGAACCAAAAGTGAAAACGTGTTAAATAGTAATAAGAAAAAGGGCTGAATTTACGCTTTTTTGTAGTTTGAGGGTATAATCGCGTTTTAGGTACCTAAAAAAGGGGTTAATATAGCCCGAAAAGGACTTAGTTCATCCCGAAAAAGGCTATTTTGGCATTCCTGGTTATTTGGGCATATCGTTATGGAGAACTCCTGATAGCAAAGACGTAGAATATTTTTGTTTTGGAAATTGTTGTATGAATTTCTTTAGTACACTTTTAGGCGGACGTTGCCAAAATATACTTTTTTGGTATTTGACCCAAATTGCAAATTTTATTTAAAACGTTTATATTGGACGTGTGTCCAATACTACGCTTACCTCTGTTACTATTCCTGTTTGAAAATTTAATATTAAAGTAAAATAGCAAACAATAGCCCTATAAAACTCCGTTTAGTTCCTTAACTTTCAACCGTCAAATTTGATTTTAACATAAATCAACATGTTCTTTTTAGCAACATGTGAAAAGAAAACCAGAAATAAAGTAAAACATAATTAACATCGTTGCTTTGATGTGTTTGTGTGTGTATTATGTATTTTTTTGTAGAACAGAACAAGATAAAAAGGAATCAAAAATTAGAATTTGTGGGACATTCAATCAGAAAAGTAAGGCAAAATTAAAAGGTGTCACTTAAAGGACGTTGTAACAAAACGGTACAAGACATAACTATAAACTACAGACACGTACAACAATTACGAATCGTTAGCAGGGTTTTCACTTAATAATATGTCAGACATAAATATTTAAATGTTTTACCCCACAAAAAGACACAAATTTACACACACACACACACACACATACATACATAATCAAAGACAAGAAATGATAAATAAACCCAACTGATATGAAATGAAAATAACGCAACCGCGTAAAGTGGAACGAAAACGAACCGAAAGATGTGTAATTACGGTTAAATTTTAAACGGTTTTTTAAATGTTTGATTTCTCGCATGATTGTGTACAACTGTGAGTATGCGTGTGTATTTCGGGGTTATTGTATTTATTAGAGTATTTAAAATTCAACTTATTCAAAACGACTAAATTCAAATTTATTAATATGTGTGGTTTTAAGGCTTAAATGTTCACACATACACATACATTTATATATCTATCTATACATGTGTATCTATATTTTTATATAACTCATTACGCGTGTATTTCATGGCTTAATATATTTATTACAATTAAAATGAATTTACTCCGAATTAATAAAAAATTTCCATGAATAAATAAGCAGGAATATTAAAATAGAAGGATACAAAAAAAATGCATGTGTAAAAAATCACAACGACTACTTGTAAATAGAATTATTTTTATCTTGATTGCCGTCCCGGTATTTCCCGTAAAATTTTATTTATTTTTATTCCTGATTTTTTTTTTTTTTTTGTTAATAAAATTTAAGTTTTTGATATTTTAATTAGGCTTAAGTTCATCAAATGTAATTTTCATTAAAATATTTTTAGTTATGGCAGGAATTTACAACACAAACTAAATTAAAATTTAATTTTTTTTCTGACTGAACTCTGGATTGAACGCGGGTTTTAATTCACATTATGTTGTAAAGTCCTTTCTTCAATAAAAATAATTTAATGGAAATTAAATTTGGTGAACATAAACCTACTTAAAATATCTAATCTTCAATTTAAAACTAACAGTTCGATGAAACATCACAATTGCAATATTTTTCATATATTCCTCATATTTAACCAGTGAATCTTGTTTGGAATTGAATCAAAAAATTACCGCCCATTATGCGCTAAACGCAGTTTAACTACAAAACCAAAACTCGTTTCAGCTGCGATAAATACAAAAAAGCAATCTGCCATGGTAAAAAAATTAGAGGAGTTCAATATAAGTCTTGCAAAAGAGCAAATGCTAAATATCGTTGTACTTTACGAAATCTAACGGAAGCTATGATATTTTGCATTTGCACTTTTGCAAGACTTATATTGAACTCCTCTAATTTTTTTATTCTTCTCTACAAAAAATGTCACATTTTATTTAAAAAAAATGCAATTTAGTGTTCGTTTCTTAAAAATGCTTTGCTCTTTAAAAGGGCAGCGTCATTCATTTTGTTCATTTACACAGTGCAACACGAAAAAAAAATAACCATATACAGACACTAAATAACCATAAAGGACCAAAAAAAAAAAAGACCCGTGTCGCCCAGTTTTGCCAAAAGTCATGCACTTTTTTGTTTATGGGCCCTTAAAAATTTAGGGCCTCCGTGTCATTTTTACAAAAAAGTGATCATTTTCTCAGGCTCATATCTTGCAAACCGTTCGGAATTTTAATTAATCCTCTGAGACTTTTTTTAAGTTTTTTACGATTTTGATCTTGAAGATGAAATTGTTTTGATTTTATATGTTTACAATTTTTGTTCTTTATGGCAAGAGCTACAACATTGTCTCAGAGGGTTATATATAGGCAGATTGCTTCATATTTAAAAAATTACCAAAAACCTACAAAAACTATAAAATTATGCAAACGTTATAAAATTATCCCGCTAAATTTAAAAATGTTCTCGGAAAGTGGAAAAAGTGCTAGCATATAAGAACCCTTCTTGTAACGCGCACTTATAAAAAAATCTAACGAGTTTAATCTGCTGCACGATTTCAAATAAAACTGTACACAAACACACATACACTTTAACGCCTTCAAACATGTTTGTACTACATGTTGGTTGTAAAAGAAGACATAAAAATTAAGTCATTTTAAAATCATTTTTTGCCACTCAATTAAAGCAATAAATGTCATGGGAGGTATCACTTTTGGCAACTGCTGTAAGGGGCACCCTTTTATAGGTAGGGATGCACAGTATCTGGTAGTCGAACATTATGATTACTGCAGCAGCTGCGATGACGAAAATGAGGATAATTTTCACTGTCCTGCGAGAAGACGACTGGCTGAAATCTTTGTCGTTGACCTTGGCCCTGGTTCTCAAAACTAAAAGTTACAAATCTGCAAGTAAAATATTTTAAAATCTTAATCATAATTTAAGAACACAAACACGGTCTGTTAGAAATCCGATTTTTTTTTCTCCAGTTCAAAACAGATTTTCCAGGTTCACAGTCACAATCCTTTCGTTTGAGAGTACCAATTCAGCAATTTTCTTAAGACAAATCGTCTTCCTCGGCTTCAGTTTATGGGGCACCTAATTTCCATGCCTCTGAATAGATCCCAATGCTTTTTAACAAAATTATATTGCCAGTCGAATTAACCTTAATGATACTAAAATGTAAAACAAGTGTTCTTCCGTAATAATCCTTCTAGAGAACAAATTTGTTGACTTAGAAAATTATTATTTAAATAAAACTTATACCAGGCACAAATATTTCCCTCGACATTAAACACTTTCTTGCAAATAGGTTTGTATGTATTTAGATTATAAAAGTTTATATCCTTTTTTATTCATGCATCTAAACACGTCATTAAGGCTGAAGGTAAATTCATTTAGACAACAAACAATTCCAAATTTGTTTTTGTATGTATTAGAAACATTCTCGTCAGCAGCCATTCAGTTAATGGAAATGATGAAATGTGGTTGTAAACATGTTCAGTTTTAATAATATCGAAATTTGTATGGGTTTGTAATTCACACACGCGCGCGCACGCACCAACACACACACACATATTAATATATAAAGCAACAGTAATTTTAAATGGAAAATTCATCAAATTTAGTGCGTAAAAGTGTAAGTCTGTGTGTAATTTCTATTATAATCGTGTATTTCATACGTGTGTGTGTGTCTATTTGTGTATGTGTTATTTTGTTCCTAGTGAAATCAAATTAACATAAATTATAATCAGGCTAAATAACAACATCACATCATCAATATATCCCCAGCCTGCGTTTGTTTCCACAAAAAGAAAAACTCGAGAAAAAATTATACATAATTTGCATAAATTTCGTTGAAGCTACGAAAAAGGTTTCTTTTACTTGTGGGTTGAGAAACCCTTTCCTTATTTTCAGATAAATAGTAAAAGAAATGCAAATAAGACAAGACAATTTCAATTCAGTGTTATTGTACAAATTGAAAGATAATTGTTCGTCAGGGTGCGTAAAAGGCAAAATTCTTTATTCCAATAGAACTTTGAACACAACGAGCGAGCGACAGACAGACAGACAGACTGGCTCCAAAGGCAGAAGAAGAGGGTAAACAATGATTAAAGAATGTTGTCACGGTTGTTTTTGGGAAAAGAAGTGCGTGTAAATGTCATCGTAAAACAGAAAATGTTTAAGCGACACCTTTTCTATTTTAATGTATGCACGAAATGTGTTACATTTTTCTTTTACTTTGTACATTTCCTTCTTCTTTTGGCAGTAAATTTCGTAGTTGTTACAGAGAATGCACGAAAAACATTTAACTGCACAGTGGCTAGGATCACACAATTCCTCAGTTAAATGAGAAATGTTCTTTGTGGTCACCCTTTTAAGGAGCTTTCTTTATGCAAAACATGAAAAACACAAAGTAAAGGAAACTTGTTTCATTCTTGTGCTCGAGTTCCTTTGTAATTCTGCTTGTTGTCGATGTTTCTGCTCATGCTGTGTTGTTGTTGTTGTCATGCTCGTTTTCTATTTGACTACAAAACATTTACATTCTCCTGCGGGAGTATGTGTGCATTTGTGTGTGTGTGTGTGTGTGTGTGTGTGTTCTGTTGTATGTTTGTAGCAACATCCTTCTTGTTGCTTCATTACATTTTTCTCTATTATTCAGTGTAACGTTGCTGTGCGACGTAATTTTTGTTAAATCTTTATAATTATGTCTTGTGTCTTTCATTTTATTTTTCTTTTGTCATTTTTTTATGTTTTAAATTTTTTAACACCTCGTTAACATTTTTTGGTGTTTTAGGGCTTCTTTTTTAATTCCCATTACAAAACCGAAGAAAAAAACAATTTTAAGACTGAATAAATTTACACGAAAAAAAAACAAATTAATAGGAGTTTTTTTATACATATTCGCCTTAATATTTTTTATGATGAAGTTATATCATAATTAAAATTTTGTGTAAGGATTATGACAGCTCAAAAATAGATTTCTTAATTTACAAAACTAAGTTATAATTAAAATAAGTTATAACATGGAATTCCATTTGTGTACCTACACGACACAGTTGGCTCGGTTGTACAAAAAAAGGCTATTAATAAATACAAAAGAGTAACGTCACTGAGAGGATAATTCGTCGCTCTATACAAACTGCTAAATACAGGTACATGAAATTGACAGAATGTATTTTTTGGGAAGGGATTTTTCGAAATTCGAATGTTTACTAGGTAAAATAAAAGTTCCTCTAAATCTACCAGTTAGCGGGACAAGGGAAAGAGAAGCAAATTAAGTTCCATAACCGTTTTGCCTCATAGTCTATCCTTTTCAATTTACAAACTTACGTACTGTCAATCCTGGACTTTGTGTCATGTTGTAAAATTCCTTTCTTCAAAAAAATAATTTAATGAAAATTAAATTTGATGAACTTTAGCCTAATTAAAATATCAAAATTTGGATTAAAACCCATAAATAGTTCAACGAAATAACCACAATACTAATTATTGTTAAAGCTAAGGTTTACATTTGTCCTTCATGTTGTGCAAAAAAATAAAAAACAAAAAAATGTACTTTGGATATCAAGAAGAATTCTTGACAAAGAGTACGAGAAAAACAGAAGTAAGGAAGAACATGTAAAATCAATTAAAATAAATAATCATTCAAAGCAAATTTCGATCTACCAAAAGGTTAAATACAATTTGGTTTAAAGATGGATGTTTGACTATTGACCAGTGCTGCCACAACCAATACAATTTTTGCAACCAAAATTTTTGAAAAAGTTACCAAATGTAGAAAAATATAACCAAATTTAAAATGCCTTTTATTAATATTGGAATTTTACAACATGAAAATTAATTAAAATTGTTATTGATAATCATTCATTCTTGACTGACCTGAGATTCGAACCAAGGCGGCTGGTTACCAGTGGTTGCAATCGAAACATGTAAGGGTAACCTGTCCGTAAAAACGCCTGGGTTCGAGCCTCAGGTCAGTCTAGAATGAAAAATTATCAATAAATTTTAATTAAATTCATGTTGTAAAATTCCTTTCTTCATAAAAATAATTTAATGAAAATTAATATATCAAAATTTGGATTAGAGTCGAAATCTATAAAACTCCAATTTAGTCCCACGAATCGAATGTAGGGAACTTTAAAAACCAAAAAAGTTTGCTTATTTTTTATATTGCTAAAGCTCTTATAATATTTTGCATATTTAGAAAAATTAAAGGCAATTTGAAGGAAAGCATATTCGAAATGCACACAGAAAAAATTGTCGCCAAATCATTTTCAATTAAATCATTTATCAAAAATTAGTTTTTATTAAAATTGTATTAAAGTGAATTAAATGTTTTCTTATATCAACAACGTTACTGCAGAAAATGCTGCTAATATCAAAAAAAAAATTTTAATTGTTACTTCTAATTTGTTTACTAAAGCAAATTTAATTAATATCACAAATTTTTTGATTGAAATAATTTTTTTTCTTTGTAATGAGAATGAAATCGAAATGCACAAATTTTAAATGAATGGTAACTGGAACATACCTAAATTCCTAATTCGTTGACCGATTAGTTTTAGGGCTTGGCCTGCTCGTCGATAATTTCACTTAAATTCGTTCACTTTATTAACATTTAAAACAAAAACAAATTTTAAAATATTGTTTTTGTTTTTGTATATTTATTCTGCTTTTAAGCCCATAATGATAAATTTACTACAACAAAAATAATTAGAGTTTTTCATACGGGATTACCCGGGACAAATATCCCGGTATCCCGCACATTTTCGGGAAAAATATCCCGGGAAATTTGTGCAGGAATTCCCGGGATTTTTTTAATTTAATTATGGCAACTTAACTGCTGACCTGATCCTTTGGCTATAGAGACAAACATTCGTAGAAAGAAAACGTATTTTCTTATTGAAATCTTTTTGATAAAAAATAGAAATAGGCTATCAAACGATTTTGTAAATGCTAATTCTGAACTAAAATCCTTATTTCAAAAAATATTTTGGAAAATTGGTTTAAATAATTTGACTTTTTTGGCTTAATATAAATAAATGCTGTTGGCTTTGAATTATTTCTGTGGCAATAAATGCCACAAATCGGAAGTTTTTAATATTCCAAATGTTATTGAACATTGAAAAAAGATAACCAAAAAGTAATTTTGCTTTAACTTCCTCAAAAATCCAACAAAATAATGTGTTCTTTTGAACATGAAGATCTTAAGGTGCCATTAAGAACTTTTCCCTTTTTGTTATTTGTTCAAATCATATTTTGCATCGATTTGTATTGAGCGGGATCCCGGGAAATTTAAAAATAAATCCCGCTTTCCCGGGAAATGAAAATTTACGGGAAAAGAAAAACTCTAAAAATAATAATTCATAAACACAGTTAAAAACAAAATTGCTTTTGCTATTTAATTTATGAATATGCATGTAAAACTCTGTGAAGCATTTAATTCGATGAAAAACATAAATGAAATCAGACAGAGCATAACTTGATTTTTTGATAAGCGTGTGTCACTTGCAGTCATAAATAAAAAGCTAACAAGACAAACAGACAAAAACACATTAGGAATATAAGCAACAACGACAACAAAAAATCGTTCAATTACCACCCATAGGACAAGATATTAAAGCGTTACCTATGCAACCAAATGGACCGACCCAGCAACGAACGAGGCAACCAAAATCGAATACAATCAAAACAAAAAAACCAAAAACATAAACATTGTAACATGTTTGCAATCACCCTCACACACACACACATACACACTTATGCATCTTTTGGTACATAAATACTCTCAAATGTCCTTTTTTTGTTGTTTGCTACTGAGTTAGTTGGTGATATTTCTGTGGTTCGTTCGTGTACGCCTTAAGGGACTATGTAGAAACAATGCAAAAGACACAAATACTAACGCACACATACACACTTCTATATAGAAACACTAGCAAGGTTAGAGGTGGATAACGAAAATGATGAAGATGACGATGACGTTGTGACATTGTGATTTGATATGATATGTCATACTTGATGTGGCACACAAAAACATCACCAAAAACAACAGGACACTAACACACAAATACATTGATATTTACACAGATATAAAATAGAATATTACAGAATAGAAGATTACAGATATAGATATCAAAAGCATGTTAAATGAATGAACAGCCAAACGGATGAGTGAAGTAGTGAAATAACTGTCACGTGGTGCATAATGGCAAATACCACACCTCTACCAACACCATTTTCACAAGAATGCCAGCCACCACTATCGTCACCACCACTAACAACCAGCAGCAACAAAAGCAGGCATCGTTACCATCACCCCGCCTCTTTCGATTTCAAGAAGAATCATTAGTTCCATTAGCATCTTTCCCAGCTGTGAGCAAGAGGTTGTGTGTGTAGTTGTTGTTGTCGATGTCGCTATTGTTACACAAACTTAATTATCGGTAAATCTAACCAAAAACATTTTGAAATTATGTTCTTGTGTTTAGAAAATATGCAAGCTATTTATCATTAAATGATATCTCAGCATCTCTAATCACAATTATAATTAGTGAACAGTCACACACACACACACACTCATACACACACACACGCATACCTTGACTTAGCTACAACCACAATAACGAAATCTTAAGCCAAATATTCTCGTTTGTGCTCATGTTCTTTCTTGTTTTATTTTCCTGGCTTGGGTCTGTAATAAATAAACCAGTCACTACTTCAATATATTATTTCAATAGTTGTTGGTATTGCTGTTGCTGTTGCTGTTGCTTCAGACCACCAACTACAACAACAATAGTATAAGCAAATCATTAGCATACTTTTACAATTTAAGACTTTATTAAAACTTAGATACATTTACTAAAGCCAGCTGAAGGTGGTTATAAAAAAACCATTTCCAAATCAAATGTGATGAGATTTCGGTTCATCATTATTTTCTACGATGGTAATAAGCAAGGGTTACCACCAATCATTATCTGCTGTTCTGTCGTGGTTACCAACAGTTATTTAACTTCAAAAAAAAACCCAAAAGAAAAGGATCCCAAATAAAAATTCATCGAATTTATGAAACACAAAATTTGCAAGCAAAAAATCACAACTACCACAACTGGTGGTTCATCTCAAGACATAAAGAGCAGGCAAGGCATGGTAAGCTTGGTGTGGCGTTCCTTCCAACTGTCGACTAACGCAAATCTTAAAATATTCAACTCCAACGTAAAATCTGTACAGCTCTATGGTAGGAAATCTTAGAGTGCAGCACCCATAACATTTAAGTCTTTGAAAGAAGTTGCCTACGGATAAAAATACAAGCCGTTCTGATGAGTTCAAGCATTTCCGTACTAACCCGTTTTCTTCTTTCTTCTGTCACAAGTTAAGCATTTATCGTTGAAAGTTAAGCATTTAACCAAACTGCGCAGCAAATAAACATCAGGATGAGAGGATTTGCATGAGCATCGCAAAATACTCTCACATGCACATCAGATACAGCGCATTGAAGGACTTCCGAACAGGCTTTATGTGTGTTCTTGTAAACAACAAAAAATCCTTCGAAACTTAAGGAATGTAAAAAGCCACATGCGCATGTGGTTCTGATGTAATTTTGACGACACTGCAAAGCCACAAGAGCAAGTTCGTATTGTGTGATGACGACAAAATTACCTCAGAACCACAAGCGCATGAAGCTTTTACATTCTGTGTTCTATAAGCTTTAGTAAGTAGCTTCCTTTATACCTACCAGGTTAAAGAATTATTTATATAAAAAAAATATAGTCAAAGATCCAAATCCTTTCAAAAAAAAGTCTTTATATTAAAATTCTATAAAATACTGTTTGGAATACACGTTCTAAAAATTAAACTACCTGGAAAGCAAAACCTAAAGAAGTTTACAAGCATAAAACAAATAAACGTAGATATCGTCTTCTCTTACTCGATATAGTAAAAACATTCAATTTAAATACTGCAAAATATTTAAGTTCACTTTAAGTGCTACAATTTCTTATTAAACCTGCATGAGGAAATGGTGTTGCAGTTAATTAAACTATAATAAAACTGAAATGGAGTTTGTTGCAAAACAACACCTCGTTACCTTTAAATCCTTTAAATAAAATTTTAAGCTTTTACAAGCCAAAATGCTCGTACAACAATTTTGTAATCACACGGCAGCTGTGGAGCAGTGGAGTGCCTGGACGAAGTCTGCTTTAGTGAATTTGTATGCGCGTTTGCATGTCTCGTGTCTGTGTGTATGTTTATCACAACAACATGCCACAAGTCATCACCAATGCCACAAGTCATAGCCATGTGGCAACAGGAAGCAAGCAAATGCAGTCAACAATAACAACAACAACAACACCAACAACAAGGAATTAAAACATCCAGTTGTTAGACAATGTTTTAGTGGTTTCCCTATCATTTTTTATCTTTTATTATTGTTTTCATGCTCTTGATGTCGTCGTCGTTTGGGTTGTTGCTATTGCTGTTGCTTTATTATTTGTTAGTGTTATTCGGGTTATCAGCAGCAGCATCATCATCATCGTTAGTCAAAAGTTTTAATTACACTCCCGACCGTGTGCTAAATAAATGAAAACACCACTAGGGAAAGGCTTCCAATTTCAATTTTATTTTGTTGTCGCTTTGCTATTTTGTTGTTTGGAATATTCTTTCTATTATTTTACCATAAAAGTCGGCAACAGAAACAAAAAACAAAAAAACGCTATTGTGCTCTTGCACACTCTGCTGCTCTGCTGGTTTGGCATTTATTTGGTGACAAAGATTTATCACCAATTGCTTTGACTCTTATTATTATGATTTCTTTTTTTTTATGTTGGCATACCCTCCACCACAGGCTGAAAGGGTAAATAACAGTTTGTCATTCCGTTTGTAGTTTTTAAAATATTGATATGAGACAACATGAAGTACACATATTCTGGATCTGGATTTGACCATAAATAACTTTAATCTCAGTTATTATCAGGGGGCTAATTCTGGCAATCGCGATCGATAACTTTTCGATTCGAAAGCAATACTACAGGGTGGCCCAAAATTAACCAAGGGGTTTGAATTCGATAAAACTTTTTATTTAAGAAATAATTATTAATTTTTTTTTTAATGCAGTATATAAATGGGGAATATTTTAAGTTTAGTTATGAAAAATAATATTTCGCAAGTGGTGGCCATTTTCTGCTTCGCAAATTCGTGCTCTTTCCAACACATTTTCCATAACCGTTCTCAAAACTTCAGGTGTTATGTTATTTATTTCGTAGCGTATATTGCTTTTTAATAGCTGGATGGTTCTAGATTTATTATATTGACTTTTCCTTTCAAATAACCCCAAAGAAAACAGTCTGGGGCGGTTAAATCCGATGAACGCGGGGCCAATTAAAATCACTTGTAAGCGACATAATTCGTTTACCAAAGATGTCCCGTAAAAGAGCCATAGTGTGCCTTGCAACGGGCGCTGTGGCTCCATCTAGTTGGAACCATACTTGGGGATGGTTTTCCATGGCTGGTCTTAAAAATTTTTCCAACATTATCCAATTATCTGACACCATTGACGAAAACGGCGACCCCGTGTTCATTTTCTTTTAAAAAAAAAATTAGGACCAATTATCCTTTCCGATGAAACACCCAAATAAACCGTACACTTAGGTGGGTGTATCTACTCTCGGATTTTCCGTATCCAACGGTTTTGCTTATTAACGAACCCACTTAACTGGAAATGGGCTTCGTCGCTCCTAATTAAAATATGAAACAATAAATTTCAGTTTCTCAATAGTATGAAATGGGAATTTAGCACATTTGAAAGAAACCTTGTTAGTAAAATTATGATTAATTTGAAAAATAAAGCACAACAATTTGGGCACGTTGTTCAATTGAGTACTGCTCGATTGAACACTTCCCCAAGTCTTCTTTACAAAATACTGAAAAGAAAAGAAAAAAATTATAATAAAAATGTTATAAGTAATTCAAACTCCTTCGGTAGTTTTGGGTCCCCCTGTATTTATTTTCCTTTCAGTCAATACTAAACAAATCAAAATAATATTTTCAGTGTTTTAAAAACTCAAATAGCATTTATAACACTAAAGAAATAATTCCGATTCGTTCAGCATCGACTAAAAGAAATAAAAAAAAAATTCGATCCATACTGCTAGAATTGGAGATAACAAACAATTTAGCTCTGGATCTAAGAAATTCTAAATCGGTTAATAGCATTCTAAAGAAATAAACTTATAACGCTCTTAAAAATTGATATCTTTTGATTAATGATTTTAGAGATATCAAAGTTGTTATACACCGAAGGGCAAAGATGAAATGTTTCTAAATGCCTTATTTTAGTTATTTATTCGATTTCACTCCTGAGGGTTGCTTATTGCAAATATTATCGTTTATATCCTTTTGGGGTTTCGGTAACTATTTCGGCAGGCTAAGCAGTTGATTGTTTTGTCGAACCGGTCCTGATGGTACGACTGCAAGCTGAGGCTTGCCATTCTTATGCAAGGCCGCCTTTTCTAGAGGAACAGGCACCTACTATGAATCGTTCATTCTGGTTTAGGCGTTAAATGGATTTAAGTGAATGCTTTGGTCTGCGAGTGGTATTTTATTTTCCAACTTCCCAGTAGATGAACCGATCATCTTTGTCCGCCGCCCGATGACGTGTCCGATAAAAGACATGCAGATCCAACTTAAAGAATACTTTTTAGGGAATAATTAAAAAATTTGAATCACTATTTACTTAAGAAAATAATTGAAAATCGTAAAGCACTTATTAAGATGGCACGTTTTTAGATATTAAAAACAATTTCCGGACCAATTTCAGTAATCGCTATTAAGTCTTCCTAAAGCAGTAGCTATGAGTCGTTGAAGTTTTCGATTCTAGTGATGTTGCCTCATATTAGTGTATATTAGAAAAAAGTATGTTTTTTGGGAGCGGTATCGTCCACATCGTATAAGCTACGAGGTTAACATTAAGTTTAGATACATTTCCTATCTTTAATGTATAGTAAATGCTTCAAATCGGTTTATTATTTCCCTGGTCGCTAAACAAATATTCTTCGGAAATGAGGACTTTGATAAAATCTGTCTAAAAAATTTGTTTATTTAGAAGCCAGATTTAGCATTGAAAAAGGACAATACCAAACAATTATCCCTTAAACACCCAGACCGAGTAGAGACAGTATTCAGAAAAAATAATTATTAAACTAAACCAATTTACTTCACGCTGCTACGACGCAAACATTTTTAATGAATATAAAATCATCAGCATAATGGTACCAATTGAATTGAATTGAATGATAGAGAGAGTGCGGAAGAAGAAATCATTCTGGTCAGAACTTTGTTGCGAAAGGACAAATAAATTGCAAACTTCATATTTTAATTTCGGGTTTTTGAGGGTTTTTTTATCTACAGTCCTTCCGGAATAAATGGACTTGGCAATAATATTTA
This sequence comes from Pollenia labialis, assembly GCA_949318255.1. Classification (NCBI taxonomy): domain Eukaryota; kingdom Metazoa; phylum Arthropoda; class Insecta; order Diptera; family Polleniidae; genus Pollenia; species Pollenia labialis. The sequence continues at coordinate 5,759,880 of OX439143.1, read as the reverse complement.
TCATTTATGATTTCCATATATACTCTATAACGTGTTTCATCCAAATTCGGACATTAGAAACACGCTGAAGTGTTGAAATTTTTCTCGTATTTAGACAATGTAATTTGTTTTATTTTTCGTAATTGCTTAACCGATAGTTTTCCAAATTATTTTAACCCCTGCCCGGCTAATTATTTGCCTCATTCCGAGAAGAAAGTAACATCTGAGATCAGAATCCATTTGATATGCCTAATTTTGATTCTTAACGAATCCTACATAGGATTTTGCAAAACTTTATACAATTTTTTATTAATCATGCATGTATCTTTCAAACCTGTCTAAAGGTATGTTTGTCAAATATTTGACAAAAAAATCCGATAACAAATCATTGTAAATTTTTATTATTAAGGTCTTAAATGCTTTTTGATCCACTAAACGTTATGTAAAATCCAAAAATATTTGACAAAATAATAATAATATTTCGTTAGGGCACTGCTACACGTTCAATAAATATCGTGATATTTGGATCGCGATCCATTTTAAAATATTGATGGATCACGAGCGTATGCTGCATGTTTAATATTTATCGCTTCAGTATTTATGTTATTTTTGTGCTGTGCCGGTCGTTTATCAATGTCGCGAGAAAACCAAAAGAAAGCCTGTTTAGCTATTTTGCTTGCTTTTACATTGAAGAAAAAAGTGGAAAGAAAACTTTTGAGCAAAAAGTGGTTGCAGTGGGCTTGATTTTTTTAAAAACCTTTAATAATTTTTCTAGTGAAGTTGCTCTTTTTATTTTGTTGGAATAAGCTTTTAAAATAATTTTTTCACTGGTAAATTCCGATTCCACCGGCAGAACCCACTCACTCGCTTTATTACAATTATTTCTCTTTATTACAATAAACTTTACACAAATTTTGTCAATTGTTTTACTTTTAATTTGATTAATTTTTTTCACTGCGTATTTTATTTTATTTCTTTTATTTGTCACTTTTTACTGACGTATCATGATTTAATATCATGAAAATGCTACACGTTCAATATTTATCACGCGATCCACGATCCGCGATCTGGATTTCATATTTTAGGCCATTCTGCGATATGGATCGCGATCCATCAATATTGCATGCCACACGTTCAATAAATATCGTGATATTTCTATTTCTAGTATCACGATATTTATTGAACGTGTAGCAGTGCCCTAAGTGTGGCCATAATTTAAGACAATTAAATTAAGAAAATTTTGCAAAATCCTTCACTTTGTTTTTATGCAAAATTTCTTTAAATTTCAAAAGTTTGTTTAGAAAAATTTTTCAAGTGTGGTGAAGTTGAATTAAAAAAAAAGAATGTGTTCTGGAAAATAAAGGGACGGTTTGATCAACTTACACCAAATAAAATTTCTGCAAAGCTCATTAATGGTTTAACTAAGGCCGCACCAACCAAAATACCTTTTCGAAGATGTCGTTTGTTTGAGGCCAAAGTGCAAAACGATTCGATTAAAGTCAATCAATAAACATCAGTGAAAGCTTCAGAATAGAATACCAACTTTATAGTCCTACGCCAATATTTGATGTGTTACACAATAAATGACAAAATCTCTAAAATAAGTATTATTTAAAACACACTAGGGAAAAAGGGAATATAAGATTCGGCACAACCGAATATAGCACTCGTACTTGTTGTAAATTGTACTCTCTAGTGAGTGCGTTGCTGTTGTTGGAGTGTAAGTGAGCGTATGTGTGAGAGTGTGCTTTGGTGTTAGCGCCCCCTTGTCTTAAAATGAACAAAAGATGCCACTTGTTTGTTGTTGCTGCTGTTGTTGTTGCTTCTGTTGCTGTGTATTGTTTCATTTTAATTGAAATTTTCTTCATTTCACCAACGATAAATTGTGATAAAGATAAAACACCCAGCAACACCCATCACAGACCGACCCATCGTTGATTTGTAAGAATCTACTAAGAGTGGGAAGATGTGTATGTGTGTGTGTGTGCGCGTTTTTGGTACGAGTACATTCTGTTAAGTTGGTAGGGAAGAAAATTTCTGGATAATAATACTTGATAAAATACAGAGTCTTTTGTTTCGTAGTCGGCCCCATATTCCATGGTTGCAAACATATTTATGTACCAATAGTTTGTATAGAATATTGTATTTTATTAAAATTTGCAACAATAACTATCAGAAACAGCAGCAACAAAAACAATATCATAAAAGCAATAGCAGTCAGAACCATGCAAGAATGCCACAATAGCGAGAGTTCTGTACGAAGAACAACCAACAGAACAATGCCAACATGCACTCACTGACTCACAGTAAGTGTAATGCACTCAGTAATGGAATGCGTAGGCTTATTACGGCCTAAAATTCCTTTTTAAGTTCCTAGAACCAGCAGTAGTTCGTCTAATGAAAAGTGTTAAGATTTGTAGCCATAAATCCAGTGGTGGCAATTAATCCCCGTATAAATGAGATAACAACAGCCATTCTTTTAATTAATTATTTTATTCCTTTAACTAATAAAGCTTTAAATGGAAAAAACACATTTGTTTTGTAATAAGGGTGAGCTTTTGAGGAAAAACGTGTATTACGAACATGATCCCTAATTTCATTAGAACACATCCGATTGTAGTAACGATAAAACAGGCAAATACAACCCACTTTGCGACGGTGCTCAAGGGAGTCAATAGAATTGGAAACTTGACTGTCACCAACGACAACCTTCGCTCTCTGCTGCACACGGTCGAGAAGCTACAGAATAGACTTTGAAGCACCGGCTCACCATGAGAGTTGTATTCCATTCGCTGTCACTTGAATGCTTCTTTCAACACCTTGAATGTATGTTTTGTTCACCAGACATCAAATTATTTTTTTTTATGAGCAAAATATCAAGAGATTCTTCTTCAATAACTATACCGCCCATAATTACAGCAGAGGCACCTTGATTTGTCATGCGCTTATGAGTCAGCATGCAAAAGTCGGTCTTTCGAGATTATTTCAAGATCTTTACCAAGCGTATCATTCATGTTTTGACTCATAGCACCAACATTGGATGCGCCGCGGCCGGGGTTTTTATCAAACAAGAAACACATTTTCTAAGTCAATATTGACCTAAAGCGTCCAGTTATTTGTCAACAAAATTGTGAAAAATAATGATATTTTTATTATTTTATGTGGAGTAAAGAGAAAGAAGTCTTTAGATCATGCGAGAAGATCAATAACTCGGTACAACTTCGAATGTAATCCTTGCCGCTATACCATTCACTTAACAAACTTATCACTTAACCCTCGCATAGTGATAGTTATCTGTGCTTAAGTTGCTGCTAACAGGCCTCTTTTTATTTGCAACGGCAACAGTGTTGGTTGGTAGTAACAGTTATTTTTATTATTTTTTATTCGCATTACTGTAATTTGGATTGTCTGTCTCGTTTTTTTTGTTGTGGTAAGGAAAGTTTGTTGTTGGCATTGTGGGTTTGTAGGTTCCTTCATTTCATTATGTTTTTTTATCATTTTATTACTTGTTTTGTTTTTTTTTTCTTCTCCAAACTCTTCGTTGTTTGTTTTTGTTACTGCTTTTTCGATATTTTGGTTTTTTGGTCATCACATTATTTTGTCTGCGTTCGCTGATATTTTTGGGTCCTGCTTTTGAAGCTTTTGTTCATTGCGACAAATGATTTTCATTTCATTGTCATTGTCCTCTTACTTGATGAAGTTGATGCTGCTACTGCTGCTGCTGCTGATGAAATTCTTGTTACTTTGGCTGAATGGCAGTTTGTTTGATCGAATAAAGTTTGAGGGACACTAGATGTCGGCCGGCTGGCTTGTTGTGTTGGCTTTTAGCAATTGTTATTATTTTGTATCAACTAAAGTCAAAACAGCAGGCGGGAATGTTGAACAATTTGTGGCACAACACAAATAAATTGTCCATATTGTGGTCGTGTACTGTTTAATCGTAATTGAAACTACAGCAACAACAACAACAACATCGACAAACTACCAAACTTAACTACATTGTTAAGAAAAGGAATGGAAGGATAACAATAACGACAATGTTTATGTTGCTGTTGGCGTTGGCGTTGTGTAGGATGAGCATAAGGATATTGAGACTACGTGGATGATTACAATAAAAAGCGATGACTTAAACTCAATAAAATGATGGCGTTGAAAATAATGATTACAGTCAAGTTGCCGATTTTCGGTTACTTCTGTTTGTGTTGGTTGTGATGACAATTTCAGACATAAACGATTTTCTTTTTACTTCCTACTCATTATTTTTAAGTTGTTTGGTCGGTCACCCAACGTTTATTGTCAGCCTCAACATCATTATGATTTCGTATGTCATCGCCATCATCGTTTATTATAATTGTTGGCTGTATTTTTCTTTTTCTCGGTAGTTTTTATTGCTTCCGTTTAACGTTTTGTGGTACGTAGCACAACGAACCGAACTGAACCAGAGCAAGCAGCCATCCAACTATTTTTGTTTTTTTTTTTTTAATGGACAAGGTTGAACTCTATGAGTGAGTATTGTTTATGTTTGGACAAACGTGAGTGTGGGTATGTGTGTGCGTGTTTGTGTATTCCCAACTCCCATACCTTGTTTGTGGTTAAAAGCAAAAACAACAATGAACAAAAAAAGATTTATGAGTTAATATATTGAAGTGGTCATTTTAACTCCGTTACCGAGAGTAGATCTTTATTTTATGGACTGTTGCCACCATAACACACACACACACACACACACGCACACACTACTAGACTGTTAGTGTTTTAACTTTATATTATGCTTAATGCCACATACCACGTAGATTTATACCAGAGATTAACTCTTCATTTCGAATTAAATGTCAAGGGTAAATTAAAGTGTTATTTAGATTATTGTGGCTAATACCATTTCATTTGATCATAAGTATTTCTTTAATGTTAAACAATTTAACTGTTTTTTTTTTATTAATTTGTGTATTTTTAGGTCTACAGCATGTCTACGCCTAAATCTAGTAGAGGAAATGGCAGCATATTTGGCGGAGCCAGTACAGCAGGTGCCAGCAGTGGTGATCCCAAAGAGAAAATACGTCGCATACCCAATGTCCAACCTGGTACTTTGGAATGTGATCAACTGGTTAAAGAAGGCACCTATGGCCGTATATATGCCGGGAAATTGGGAGAGTCTTGCGACGTTCTCATTAAGACAGTAGTAGATGGAGCTTCTCTGACACAGGTGGCTTGTTTACTGCAAGATGCCTCAATGTTGATTGGCATAGGGCATCAAAATGTTATGGCGCCAATGTTGGCGAATACAGAGTTGCCGGGCCCCCCGGAAATTGCATATCCTTATCCCTTGAAAGGGAATTTGAAAATGTAAGTTGTTTAGTGGTGGGGCTATAGAAAATGAATGTTATAGAAAGGTTGGTTTATTCTGTGTACTCGTTTAGTTTCTTACAAAAATCTCGCGAAATGAGTGCTTCTTTGAGCACAAGGCAACTAGTGGAGTTTGGCTTGCATGTTACCAAAGGTCTGGCCCATTTGCACTCCGTGGGCATAATACATAAGGACGTTGCCACCAGGAATTGCTAGTAAGTCTTAGAGATTAACTGAAGAAATAATGGGTGACTTTTTAGTGAAACTAGTTTTTCAGAAGTTATTTAAAAAAAAAATATTTCTAAAGAATTTTATGTTAAAAATACTTTGAACAAAACGTTTTTTTTTGTCTATTTTGTTTTCGTTTTCTTTTTTTATGCAGTTTGGACTCTGATTCCTACGTTAAAATTTGTGATAATGCCTTGTCACGTGACCTATTTCCAGACGATTATCACTGTCTATGTGACAACGAGAACCGTCCGTTGAAATGGATGGCCTTGGAGTCATTACAACAGAAACACTTATACAATCAATATTCCGATACCTGGAGTCTGGGCGTTTTATTCTGGGAGTTGGCCACATTAGCCATGACACCTTTTGAAGAAGTAGATATCTTTGAGTTGACTCCATATCTAGCGGATGGTTTTCGGCTATCGCAACCAATTAACTGTCCAGATGAATTGTAAGTTACTAAAATTCTTAATGTCTATTTTTATCAGATTATGTATTTTAGAATTTTTTATTTAGGACTTTTATTCGGACAGCCAAAAGTTTTAACCATTTTTATTTAATTTTTTTCCCCCCTCCTTTTTGTCATTTTAGTTTCACTGTCATGTCCTGCTGTTGGCTGGTGGATCCAAAACAACGACCGTCCTTTCCACAACTAATTGCATATTTACAAGATTTTTATGAAGATTTAAGTATGTACATATAAATGTTTTTCCTATTTTAGTTTTTATTTGTATAATTTAAATCTTAGAAAACAAAAACTAACACGAAAAAAAAACAAAACAAAAGCGAGTAGAACAAGAAAATAGTGAAAAAGAAAAATTATTAAAAAAGTACACAAACTTTTAAAGTTTGAAGTGAACAATGAAGGGAAGAATAGTTTGTTGATGTTTTAACAACAAAAGCAAAACAAAAAGCAAAGGACCTGAATATTAAAAGTCCTTGATTTATAAAACTTAAATAAAACTATTAAAAAAATCACAAAAGTAATAAATTCAAATGGATGTATATTAATTAAATATTTTATTATTTTATTAGTTAGAATATGTAAATATTTATTAAAAATTTAAAATATAAAAAACTAACTGGGAAAATAATAAAACAAAAAGCGAAAAAAATGATTATGATTGTTATTGTATGAATATAAATTGTAAAATTTTAAATGTAGTCGAATGCAAATATAAGATTTCAAATTAATTTATTTTAGCATAATAAATAATATAATTAAATAAAACTGCAACAGCAACTGCAACTGAAAAAGCTGAACTAATGCAATTTATTAAATAAATAAATCAACAAATAAAAAAACAAACTTTTAAAAGAATTAAGACTAATTATAACAAAAATAAACTTTAAAGAAAACAAATAAACAAAGAACAAACAAAATATTGATTTTAAAACATTTTCAACTATAAAATTAATTTAGGTTAGCTAAACAATTAAGAACTATTTGAAAAGATTTCAAATGTTACACAAATATCAATCTACTACTAATATTTACTCCAACTCCTACTACTACAACTACTACTGCCACTTTAATTAATACCAAATACTTGTCCTCGTACTTATTTACTAATTGTACTATTCCAACTAAATCTAGTCAAAATAAAACCCAAATAAATAATTCAAGACACTTTTTGCTCTTTCTTTAAGAAAAACTTTAAAAGTAAAATAATAATTAAAAAACAAAAAGTATCAATAAAATGTTAGTAGAAACACAGACAGAAATTAAGAAAGCACAGTGAGTTGAGAGAAGTAAAATGATCAGCCTGGCTCGCTTTATTTTTAAACGACACGCAGCGCAGAGCTTATTTGTTCGCACATAAAATTTTCAGCACGACAAGTCGATCAACAATGCAAGCAAACGATAACTCATATGAAAAAAACTTGTGCAGAATATCTATGAAATAATGTTGAGAGAGTTGTATTCTATTTGTGCCGGTTCATACACGTCAAGTTTGGCTCGTCAAGTCTTGAGCTTTTAGGAGAGAAGGGAAAAGAGAATGCCATTTCTTTTCCCCTCTTTCCTAAAAACCCAAGAATTGACGAGACAAACTTGACCTGTGTGAACCGGCACTTTAAATCAGTGTTCGAAAATTACAATACACCCAGAATTGATATATTTTTTTAAGTGTTGGTGTATACTTTCGCAACCCTTAGTACCGTTCGTAACTATTTTTAAGAAAGTTACGAATATAATATAAAGTTCAGTTTATCGTTATAAAACAGAAGAATTGTGGTGGTTCCAAAGACATACATTATATTTGAATGTTATAAAATGTTTCTTTTTTACATTGATAAAGAAATGAGTAAAAAAAAAACTATTTTAGCAACGACCATAGCCCGAATATCTTGTGTGTATATTGTGTACATGTGTCGTTTGTGTAAAATTTGTTCGTTGAATTTTTGTTTCTTTTACGTTAGTGTATTTTGTTGCCAGAAACATTTCCGAACTTTTTCACAAAAAGAACAGAGTACAACTCTATCAACTTTATTTCATAGATATTCTGCACAAGTTGTTTTTATATACGTTTTGACAGCATTTCACGTGAAATGTTGAACAAAGTACCAGGCTTTACATTAAAATACATTTTTAAGTTATTAAACCGGCCTTATAAAAAGTGCTCTATTATTAAAACTTTACTTTAACCTAAAGTGAGGGATAAACTAAATTAAGTACTAAAATTGTGTAACTTTTTAACGACAAAAAATTGTCGTTAAAAGCCGTTTTACACTATCCCACAAAGTCTTTAGTAATTTACGAAAATGCAACCCTGTCATGATAAGTTGTTATTGTTTTTAGAAAATGTTCAAAGAATAATTAGATCAGGGAAGCATTTTTGAAAAATACGTAAGACTTTGTGGGATAGTGTCTAACAGCCTTAAGTAGTCAAAATTCGTTAGCTTATGAAAATTGTCGTTAAGAGCTGTTCTGTAATGGTATTTTAACAATTTTACAATTTTTATCGGCAAAAATTGTCGGTAGCTAACGAAACAAAAAAAGTTCTTGTTAAATAATAACGAAAATTAATGTACTGTTAACAGATTAAAAGTAAAGAAGCCAATTTTGAACACAAAAAAAGTATGAAAGTATAGCCGATCAAGCCCGACTCTACATTACAGTATTTGGGCGATCATGTTTTCGCCAAAAAGAGTAGAGGTGCACATAAGAGAGTTTTGTGCCAAATATTGTCTAAATATCTACTACTATTACTACGGACCTGAAGAGGAATTCTACCGTGATCATACCCTGGCTATTGGCTATATATAGGGGATGCGCTAGATTTTCGTATCTTCCTTTGAACTGGACCTTGTGTAGTGGTCTTTATACCTTTATACTTTATATTTTCTCACACAGAGCCGAAGGACTACAGTCCGACTAGTCTTGCATCCTTTCTTCTTAAGACTCTTGAAAGAGTTATCGATATACACTTGAGGATGATGTCGGAACTTTTGAGAGATCGCTAGAATTCCAGGAGTACACACTCGTGGTCTTTCTTGATATTGAGGGGGCCTTCAACAATGTCAGCCCGGAATCTAGTGTGGCGTCCATGAGGAGTCTGGGTATTGACGTTGGCATATGTAGATTTGAGGACAATCTACTCAGGAATAGGTTCATTTGCTCTAAGATAGGTGAGACCACTGTTCAAAGGTTGGTGAACAGGGGTACTCCCCAAGGGGAGGTCTACACCGCTATTGTGGAACTTGACTATGAACACCATGTTGACGAAGATGGTCGACATGAGGATTAAAACAGTGGCATAAGCTGATGATGTTGCGGTGGCCATCACAGGGAGAAATTTGAACGTAATGTCTCAGTGTACGGAGGCTGCTTTGAGGGTACTCAGCACCTGCGCGCTGGGTGTCAATCCGTCAAAGAAGGAACTGGTACTCTTTACGAGGTAGTGCAAGATCGAGGACTTTAGCCTTCCTAGATTAAACGGAACTCAGCTTCAGGTTTCTCACAGTGCCAAGTATCTGGGCGTGGTTCCGGATAGCAAGCTGTCATGGGGACTAAATGTCCGGATGACAGTGGAAAGGGCAATAGTTGCCATGTAGGGGTGCATTTGGCTGAAACTGGGGCATGAGCCCGAGGTGTGTCAATGGGATATTTTAGGCTGTAGTAAAGCCGACTCTGTATTACGGGGTCGTTGTATAGTGGACTGCATTGGATAACAGCAGGAACCGCGCGATGCTTGAGAAAGAACATAGACTTGTCGCGTTGATGATCACGGAATCAATGTGATCTACTCCCACGAGGGCGCTGTTAACGATATTAAACTGGCTTCCGGTAGACATCACGGCCAAACAGATGGCTCTTTGCTCAGCGATACGGCTGCACTCGGCGCATGGCTGGTCGGACCGTGATTATAGACACGCCGGGAGAATCAAATGTACGATTGTCCCTGATGGAGTGGACTACTGCACCCCAATGTGCTGTCGGGTACTTTCCATGAACCGACCCAAGGGGTTTATACTGATGGTTCGAGGAAAGGTGAAATAGTTGGCGGGGGTTTCTTCATAGAGGAACTGGATGTAAAAGTTTCCTTTCGTCTGCAGGATGGATGTAGTGTCTTGCAGGCGGAGATCTCGGCTATAAGGCAGGATGCAAACTGGCTGAGGTATCATCGCATATCGGGACACATACACAACATCTAGGTTAACTGTAGAATGTCGGATGTCTTTGAATGTGATTGCTTATATGGATACCGCGGCACTCAGAGTGCCCGGGCATACAGGTAGCAGATGGGCTGGCCAAACAAGGTGGTCGCATGGATGACGTATTCATTGACCAATTCAATGGTCTTCCAGTGGCTCACTGTAAGTCACTTATCGGGCGCGAGTCTTATAGAGTTGCGCATATGCGGTGGACCTCTAAGTCCACCTGCTCGATATCCAGGATCCTATGGCCTGGATATGATGAACGGAGAACTAGCTCTCTACTTAGGTTCAGCAGGGACCAGATTAGGACAGTGATATCGGTTGTGCCTGGACACTGGCCGGTGGGGACTCATTCTGGAAGAATGGGTCTGGAATTTAACGACTAATGTAGAAGTTGTCAAAACGAGGAGGAAGAGGAGACTGTGCATCACTTTCGTTGTCAATGCCCTGGGTTGCGGGGCATAAGGTAAAAATACCTGGGGAAACCGGTGTTTGCCTGCTTGGAGGATCTATCCAGGATAGAACTTAAATAGCTTCATCTCTTCACTAGGACGACGAATTGATTGAATTTTGTAGTAACGCCATCTGAGTAACTGCTCTATAGGATGGGCATTGGCGCTGGGTATCACAAAGGCCCCAAGTGAGCTGTCTCTCGATGGCAGCCCATGGAACCTAACCTAACCTACTACTATTACTAGGATTACTACTATGAAATAACATATAAGCTGTTATTAAGGATACTTATTATTGTGCACAGCCAGCCTGATAGAAGGACGGACCTCGTTAGATGGATTCTGAGTCAATTGGTATACTAAAAGGGGCCCGGGACCTATATTTTAATATGTTACACACATTTGCACAAACACATATTATGCTCTTCATATTATAAGCACTGTACTGAAAATATTTAAAAATGATCAAGGAAACATTTCCTAAATATATCATATAAAATAGAAAAAAGAAAAATAAATTATTATTGTTGGGAATACATTAAACGAATACAATTGATTTTTATTTAAAGCTTTTAATATATTGCAGTAGTGAGGGTATAAAAAGTAAGAGCGAAATGTTGTGCTAGAGTGGCTCAGGAACATCGACCTTTTTCCCTATATAGAAAAAGATTAGAAGCCAACCTATTTGTTTAGAAATATAATCAATATTTACACGTTTTTATTCTTGTTTTGTTAATTTTATTAATTTTAAAAAATTTTAACTTTGTCATTCTTAAATTTGTATTGATATTTGTCGTTCATATTTCTAAACAAAAATATTTGTTTATTTAAAATAGAGAATAACAAATTCGTTAAAGTAACCGATATGTCTCGTACGGCAGTTTAAATTAAAAAAGTTTCAAAATTGAGGTACTGGTAGGTAAAAGTAAAGTTGTAATAATGGAACACTTTTAATACGGCCGATAAAATCCTACCTTTAGCTATCGGTAAATTGTGAAAACGGGGCTAAGAGTTTCTAAAAGAATTAAAAACATTTTAATTTCGATATAAAATTTTTGGCTAAACAAATTAAAACATTTTATATTTTTCTCTAACCCAACCCACTGTGCAATTCAAGTAAACAATAAATTACACACACATGCACACACACTCTCTAGAATAATCTAAAATGTTTTAACTCTTAATCAGTGTCAGTCAGTCAATGGTCGTCTTGTATGTTTTTGTTCATTTGTTCGTTCGAACATTTGTTCGTTGATCTGTCTAATTTTATTTCAATGTTTGTTGACTTTTAAAATCGTCCCTGAATGTCTCTTCTTTAAATGTTATTCAAGAAATGTCTTCTATTTGTATGTTTGTGTGTATTTAAGTATTTTTATTCATTTGATTATATGCACTTTAAGTTTGTACGTTTGTATATGAATTATTAAATGTTTTAGTGATACATAGTTGAACAAAATAACAAAACGGAAGCAGACGAAGAGGAAAAGAAATAAATACAAAAAAGCACTACTGCTGCATAAACAAATTGTGATTGTTAAACCATTGATTATTATGTATGTAACTATAAAAGTGAATAAAAATAAATTTAAAACTAATACTAACTACTAAGTGGAACAACAACTATCACTCCTACTAATATTACAAGCACATACACCATGTAACAAAAATCTACATACGGCACCAATTTTAGGCATTTATGTATTTGCAGTTTATTACATAATTTCATGTACTCATAATTATTCATAGGAACTATTTAAGTATGTGAAAGAAGAAATTTAAAGCATTTACCAATACATAAACAATTTAATGAAAGTCTTCATATCGACTAGTATCGTATGTAGATTTTTGTTACATGGTGTACATATTATTGTATGTACTTCTATTAACAAAGAATATAAAAGAAACTTTGCAAAAATGTCCATGAAAATGTTTTAAAATGTGAAAAGTTAAATGAAAACAAAAGGAAATGAAACATTTTAAATTTAAAAAAAATAACAAACTCATTCATACAAATGTAATCGTAATTGTATTGTGTGTGTTGCTGCTGTATATGAAAATGAAATCTGATATCTGTCCTCTTTTTCCTTTTTGTTTTTTTTTTTAACTCACTCTCTATTAAATATTTCGTATCTAACTGTAATTGTGTGTACATGTATCTATTGTTGTGAATGTTTGTATGTATGTATGTATGTTTATATATGTTTGTGTGGGTTTGTGTATGACTGGGTAAAAAATGTTAATGTTGTCTTTAAGGAAATTTAAATTTAAATACATAAAAAACAAATGTAAAACAAAGAAAACACAAACACACACACACAAGGAATAACAAATCTAATAAATACACTGGTAAAATTGTTTTTACTCACTTTGGGTTTCCATAAAATTTAACCTGTATCAAACAGAAAAGAAAGAAAAATCTGTTAAATGTGATTGAATTGTTTTATTTTCTTTTTATATATTTTTTTTAAATAAATGTAACAAACAATATTAAAATATAAAACGAAACAAATAATATTAAATTGAAAATTAATAAAATACAAAGCAACAAAAAAAATTTACTGAAAAATAAAATTAAAATAATTATTCTGTAAATGTTTATTAAAAATTTATAACAATTTTTGATTAAAGGATTTTTAGCAATGAAATTAAAAATATTTGGAGCATAAAAGTTGCTATTTTACAGTTCTAGAAATTTTACAAATTAAATGGTTGCAATGTTTCAATTACTTTTGCAGCAATTGAATTTCTATGAAGGATAATTTTAAAACGCGTGAAAGAAATTAAAAGTTTTCCGATTTACAGATTTAAGCCTGGTACTCTGATCATTATTACGTGCGAAATTTTGTCAAACTCAATATAAAACAAGTAAGAAAGTATAGTCGGTCAAGATCGACCATATGATACCCTACACCACAGCATATAAAAACAATTTTTGCGATTGTACCGTTTTAAGAACCATGGGTAATCATGGACCCGCCTAAAACAAAGCATCAACACTGTTCTGGTGCGGGTATAAAAACTTTCTGTGAAATACTTTTGAATAAATACTCTGTTTGTATGCGAAATGTTTCTAGCAATACTTTTGTTTTCCGTGCGAAGCAGGTGCAGGTCATATTGTTTCGGTCGGAATTTTAAGCCACAGCTGATAATTTTTGTGTACCTCTTGTGTTTTATTTGTGTAGTGGCTTTTATGTCAAGCGTATCAAAAATTGAGAAAAGTGCAAAAATTAATAACAAAATTGAACTTTTCCCCAGTATTCATAAAGGATTATAAAATTTAGCAAAGGTTTATTAAAAAAATTTGCAAACAAATTTATTAAATTAAAAGTATTTTTATGAATACAGGCATAATGGAAATTATAAAAGTAAAACAGTTGTTTTACTTTTTGTTAATGGCAATTTAAAAAAAAAAACTTTTTTTTTACCTTCGTTGTGTACTTTTACCTAATAAAAACGTTAAGTTTTGCAAAACCGCGTGATACATAAAATTGGTACATGACAAAAGTTCCGTGTAAAAAAAATAATGTTGCTCAAAATGTTTCGCAAGTTCGAACAGAGTTTTGGTAGTGACTAGTGAAACTTGCCAGTTAATCAGCTACATGTTGCGAGTATAAACAAAACACACGGATTTAAATAATTGTTTGCCCTTTTAAATATTGGCGCTAGTTGGAAATATTAAAGAAAGATTTTTTTGGTTGAAAACAGTGTTTAAGATTTGCGTATGTTCCTGCCAGGTCGAATGTGCACAAAGCCTCCTCCGGCGAACCCATATGTGTGTGGAACATTACACTACACGAAAGGGCGGCAATTAAGTTGCCCTTCTCTTTGCAGCTAAAACTACGTATTTAAACTTCACTGGTGAAATACAGCAGCTGCTGTTGGTAGTGCCTAAGGAGATCCCCTAGAAGCTCGAACTTCGCCACACACCGGCTTGTTTTGATTAGCAATAGCACCTAGGGAGATCCGCCAGCCGGTTGAACTTCCCCACAATGGGTTGAAATCTGCCTTTAACGCGACATTTTCAAGATCTCCCTTTCAGCGATTTTACCCAATGGGGGCTGTAAGGATCATCAAAGGATATTTTACCTTTCGGTAATAAATTCTCTGGGATAAATCAGGTTGAGGCCATCCCTGGATACGCAATGTGACAACCAATCATTCTGCCTTTACTTAACATTTTAAAAATCAGATGAATGCCACCTGGGTTGCACCAAACTTCCTATGGACTTCATTTTGTTTTGAAGTTGTACCTAAGTACTTAACTGAGGTCCTACGTGAGTTAGTAGCCCCCGGTGATCCAGCACCGATATGATTATTGGTGAGATCTCCGTTGGTATTCTTCTTGCGAGAAATGCTGCTTGTTCTTCAAGATTATTGTATTTGCGGAAGCCTTTCTTTTTTGATAGAGGGTTGGCTTTTTGTAAGTTATGCACCGTCCGATTAGGAGTGCCTTTTTCAAGGCATGAGCTCGCAAAGGAGTTCAACGAAGATCAGCTTTATTGACGAAGAGATAACATCGGAGAGCACGTAGTGGTTGTGGTTTAAACGAAACATCGCGGGTAGGGTTAAATTCATGTAGAAGGCTGATTTTTACCCTTGTGGATAAGTTCGGTCTGTGGATGGCCTTTGGTGCTGTTTCCAATCAACAGAAGCTGCTTGGATTAATGAATAGCAGTGGAGGTTAGATAGCTCTGGCTTCTAAACAAGGAAGGAAGTATATAATTTTTGGTGGATAATATACTCGAAATTGCTACCTGTGTATGCAAAAGATCCTGCACTAACACAACATGCGGTTAAGCAATACTGCAGGTGCTCATATAAATCGATATCACAGTTTCCGCGATTTTAAGTATAAACCATAGCCACCACGTGATTTCAAAAGGAGCTTTCCAAATAAACAGTTCGTATGTGTATTTTGTTTTTGTAAAAAATTTTTGATCTTGTTCTACCAGTCAAAAGGGACGAACATTAATGAGCCGAACCGAACACAATGAAGTTTGTGGTTTTTAAAAAAACCAATCAGAATTAAATGTTCTCATCTTTTTGTTGAGTTGGATAAGAACAGTTTTATTTTTGTGTTCGAAAGATGACAAACAGGGAAACACTATTTTTTTAATGATTTACTACACAAAAACTATTAGCGTTTGTGTTTTCCACAAATCTACCCAGCCGAACACTACGGATCGATATTTAGTGTTTATTTTCGAACACTGGTTGTTTTTATTTCCAAGCAACATGTTTATTCAGTACAATCCTTAAGTGTTAAAGACTATTTTAGTCGGTTGTTAAAATAATATTGTTCGTTTAGGAACCGAAAAAATTGACTATGTAGGGGTTTTTAAAAGAAAGTCAAGAAGCTGAATAAATCTATTTTAAAAGGTTATCGATTTTATAAAATTTATCAATGGTGAATTTCAGATATGGCCGGGGCAGTCTCGCAAGGTGACATTAAATATTTTTATATATATATTTTTTTTTTAATGATATCCTTTAATTTGGCTTGAGTTCATCAAATTTAATTTTCATTTAATTATTTCCACTGAGGGAAGGAATTTTACAACTTGGAATTTTTATTAAAATTTATTGATAATTTTTCTTGGCTTCAGCTCAAGCCTAATTAAAGGATATCAAAAATTAAAAATTAACAGTTCAACTAAAAATTGTTCTTTTTTTTAATTTTAAAAAATTCTTGTATGTTTGAGAAATCTGCTTGTCTCTAATGTGAATTTGAAAATAAAAAACTTATTATAAATAATTCTCGACTTTTTTGTTGAAATTTATTTTTTGCCAGATTTTAGTTCTGCTTTCTACGATTTCCCCTCATAAGTCTCAAAATCTATTGGATATATTTTTGTAACAGTCTTTCTTTATTAATTGTTTTAAATTGTAGTTTTATGTTAAAGAAAACAAAATATTTTTTTTAATGATAGACAATGTTATCAACTTCAGACTCTTGGCTTAAACTTTTTTGTATCTGCAGTAGACCAATTTGTAATAAAAAAACGGGAAGGGTAAATAAAATGTTTCAAGTGCTGAAGCGCAAAAAAAATTTAAAATTAAAGTTCTTATTCCATTTAAACTTAATGCTCCAGATTAATTAAAAAAAAAGCTATTTTATTATTATTTAATAGAAGAAAACTATATTTTTTGAAATATTTTACTATTAACATAAATTAAATTCAATTATCTTTTTAGCTTCTGACAAAACTAAAATATATTTGCAGTTAAGAATTCTTTTTTGCAAAAATTGTAATTTATTTGAAATAAGCAAAAAGAAGACTACAAAATCCAACTCAATCCTCCCTCCTTCCCGCCCCTATCCACAATCATAAACTTTACCTTGCCAACACACTTAAATTTAAGAAGAAAACAAAACTAAACTGCAAAAAATCTACACACCAACTATTTCCTTTAAGTCTAGCACCTTCAAATGTCCTGCCATCATCCAACCATTTTAACTCATTTTCATCATCTCATCTCATCTAGTCTAATCTAATTATTGTCATTATCTAAATGTATGAATGTATTTGTGAAATTCTAAAAAAACATAAAAAAAAAATATTGATCAAATAAAATTTTCTTTCCTTAAAAAAGTTATAACAAAAAAATTTCAAAAAAAAATCAACATAAATTTGATCAAAAATTTTATTTAAAAATTATAAAATAATGAAAATTTAATTAAAATGTATTTAATTAATAATAAATAAATAAAAAGAAACTTAATTTAAAAAATACATGAATAAATAAAAACTAAAAAAATATTAATGAAATAAAAATCACAACATCATTAAATGAAAACAAATTCTCTGAACGTGTGTTTCTATGAGTGTGTATCGTTTAATTAGTTTGAAAAAAACAGAGTTATTCAAACAAAAATTGCTAAAGAAAAAGGTTTGTATCATATCGTCGGCTTAATATGCAAGCCTGATAACTGCCTTTCAGCATATTTTGCAGGAGACACTTCAAGACTGAAATTAAAGAAAAACTACGTGCTAGTAGACGAGGCGTTTCTTTCTCTACCACATGGTATTGAAATCGCAATTTACTTAAAATGTGGATTTAGCAGGTTTGCATATTAAGCCGACGATATGCTTATAACTACGTGAGGATGTGTGTAACATTCATGTAGATACCCTGCAGCTTAATTCGTAACTGGGACTATTTTAGGACAGTTTATTACCAATTGTTACAAGACTAGTTGCAAAAATACTATTTTTGTACGCGTCCACACTGGTATAAACTTGACAACTTTGTTGTAGAAACAACAACAGCACTGTAAAGGTAGGTAAAAAGAAGTTATTTTTTTGTTGTATGAACAGCAACAACGCCGCAATAAACAACACAACATAATAAGAAAACATGTACAAGTGCTTTAGGTGGCTATGCTATGCTGAATCTTACGTGCCCTTCACTATGGTGGGATGATAACAGACATTTATATAAATACCGCAATCTAGATACCTTTAAATAAATCTATTTTATGACACGCCCACTTCTTTGATCCCGTCCAGATTGTTGTGGTAAGATGTTGTGTGTTGATATCCAAGATGCTTGTACATTATTTAGAAAATTTGGCCCTTGGCAAAGACAGACGTGGATTTTTGCTCTTATCTCAGCCCTTTTTGCACCGCTCAGGCTGACTTTCAATAGTAGACAATTCCGGACCATATACGACATTAATATATAACTGCCAAATCCCCATCAAATATGGGGTATTCGGAAAACCTATTTCAACGAACGAACAGGCAGATGGACATCGCTAAATACATGGCTTAGAGCTGAAATAAGACAATTCGAAAATATTTTAAGGTTGAATTATGCTGGTTCACACTCTTCAAGTTTTATTCGTCGAGTCTTAGGTCTTTAGGAGAGAGAGGAAAAGAAATGGCATTATCTTTTCCCTTCTCTTCTAAAAGCTCAAGACTTGATGGTTAAAATTTTAAGGCTGTGAACTGTCACTGTCCGGAGCCACTAACTTGAGCTTATTACCGACGCCTTAGGCTTGTTAGATGGTATTGATTTTTTTTTTTATTACAAGAATTTTCACTGTTCGTCAAGAATCAAGAAAAAATATCTTTTGTCAACGTTTTTTTAAGGCCCAGCCAAAAATACTTAATTTTTTTTATTTGTTTACCGTTTTTCTCGAACAAAACTGTGTAAACTGTGTTTTACTGTAGTCGTTGAAACATCGATCAAAACTTCGTTTTCTTTATTCAACACTAAAAATTTGACAACACTGAGATGCTGATTTGAAACAGAATTCCGTATCAACACTCAACATTTATAATTAAAAAACGTGAAACAGCTGACACAAGACAAAAGATTATAGAAAATTTTGTTGCAAATATTGAGTGAATTTGTTTGTATTTTTTTTCTTTTAACTTGTTTTAAGAATTGTGTTATTTTTATGTAAAATTATTCTATATTTTCTAGGAAATTTTTATGAATTCTTTCAAAATCATGATTTTTTTTTTAGTAAATGCTTTAAAATATATGTATCTTATAATTCATGGCTTTGTTCGGTTCAAGTCTGAGACCTGCAAGTAAAATTCGCTTCTCATTTGGACGCAGAATATATATTCTTTATGGGGTCTAATATCAGTATTGTAAAAATTACAAACAGAATGACAAACCTTCGGCGAAGGCTATAAAAACAATTGGATGAACTCCTTGTGCTCTTATAAAAACCCATAGTTTGATATATGAAACAATCAAAAGTCCAACTATTTTAAAGATTATACCAACTTGTTTATTTCTAACTTAATACTAGTTACTTTGTCTGCAGGGTCTTTATAATAATAAAATACTCATGAGGATGTGTTTATTTAAAACACACACAAACACATGCACTCATCTACCCAGCTAGTATTTTCGATCGTGGAAGAATCGTCCCCGACCGGAGTAGACGATTAAACTAATCGTTCACGATATCGTACTCTGATCGCGCAAGTTCAGTACAACGGGAGAAACTGTGTCCTGGCGGCAACTCTACGATGCGGCTAAATGAATCGTTTGAGACTTTTTTATACCTACTTCAAATGTATCGCCAGAATGATTCTTCTACGATGCGCTCAAAATAATGTTGTAAGATTCTTAAAGTCCTACTTTAAAAGAATCTTAAAACAATCGCCAAAATTTAATTTTTATATTCTTAAATAACAAAAAAAATAATGCATATCTATGTAGATATAAAAAAAAGTTTAATTATTTTAATTATTACATATTTCAATACAGTCAAATCCCGATAATTCGTACTCCGGTAAATCGTAGTTCCCGATTATTTATAATAAACTGTCGGTCCCTCGCCTAAATGCGTAAACAACACTACCCACTTTACAACTTAACCCACTTACAACTACATTTAGAGTTGACAAAGATAAGCTCACTGTTTATTGTTGTTGTTTTTGTTAAAGCTTTGATATTGTTACAGGTAAAACTGAGGTTAATAAATCTTATTCGCTTAACAGTTTTATTTGTATCTTTAGCTTTTCTAAAATCTTTGGATGAAGTTTCCTGACGATCTGGCCTAAGCAACCAGTGAAATGCGCATAGGAATAGCTTATCCCTTAAACAATAAATTTCAGTTTCTCAATAGTATAAAATGGGAATTTAGCACATTTGAAAGAAACCTTGTTAATTAATTTTTGAATCCCAAGAAAAAATTTTGATAACACTAAACTCGTTTAAAGATCGTCAAAGTGACTCAAAAAAGCATAATTTTGAAGCGTTTAATGTACTTCTATTCCAACAATCGTCTGGACGATTAAAAAATGAGTCGTGAAATGATCGCGCTCGCCAAATATTCTTTGAAATGCTATCTGGGTAGAATGTAGATTTTAGTTCAGGTATTTAATCATATTTTTAATTTTTTACCTCTGCTTCTATTTATAATTTTGATTGTTGTTTTGTTATTATTGTTTTTGTTGTTGTTAGTAAATATTTATGATTATAAAGTGAAAAACAATGACAGCGATAAACAATATTAAACAAAATTTTCAATTTAATGATAAACAAATTACAATCACTTGTGTAACAAGGTAGAAAAAATTTACACAAACACACACACTCATGCAACTGCATTAATGGCTCGATGAAAAATGGCAAAAATAATACAACTACAAATAGAAAAACAATAAACATTTTTTTATTGTTATATTGGCAACAAGGAAGCAAAAAAGGAATAAAACATGGGACGATTTCACATCACCAGCAGATTGATATTTATGTATTTACAAACACAACGTACATGCAGTGTTGCCAGGTATAGAGATTCATGCCAAAAAAAAAATCGTAAATTGTGTTATTTCTATGTCAGTTATTACGATACCAAAAAATAATCACCACTTTTAGTATACGATTGTTTTTATAAAAATATCTTAAATTTAGATTAGATTAAAAGTTTATCTATCCACAAGTTTTAGAAATGAGAATAATTTCCTAAATAAAATTTAACCAATTTTCGATATAAATCAGAGATCAGCAATGAGTAGTGAAAGAGTGGGTAGAGCTAAATCATGGCTTGTAGTACTCATACTTATAGCCATGTTATCGAAGATCATATTCACCCGCAAGTTTGATGTTATGCATTTAAGACATTCACCACAGCAGGCTACACGAACACACGAGCACAAATGCTGCTGGGTGCAATTATAGTCGTGTAGTCAGCCACTGAATTATGTTGAAGACGCCAGCTACAATTGAAAAAATATAAACAGCTGTTTTTGTTTTTTATGTATTTATATTTTAGTGGTGCCACTATCATTTTTATTATTGTTTTTTTTTTTTTTTGCTTTTATTAAATGGAAAAACATGCAAAAATCTTTATTCAATATTATAAATATATAAATACTTAATTATAATATATTTTATAACGTAAAACAAATGAATTTATTAAAAAACATTTAAAATATTTTCATTTTAACGTTTGATTAAATAAAAAATACATATTAACTGCTTTTAAATTATGAAAACTAAGAAATTATTTCCGTCAACGGACGTGGTATAGGTCGTATAAGTTTCAGAACACTTTGGGTACGTACGTGAACGCATGAAGCTGATGCGTAATTACTAGTTGCAGTTGAGATGCTGATACTTTTTTACTGCACAACCAATAGCTGCGTAAAGTTTGAATTTTTGAACAGGAGCAAAATTTCAAAAGTTTAATAAGCAAAAATAAAATATTAATAAAGATGTCATTTACAATAACGATGACAAATTTTATTAAACCAACAAGAAAAAGCATTTCAAAATAAAAATAAAACGATTTCTCTTATGTTAAAAGTTATTATTACCAAAATTTGCTGCAGAGCTGCGGCATCACTGCATAAAAAAACTTTTGACATATAAGAGTGATGCCAAGTTTCTAACAAATGATGCTTTTACGAACATTTAACTTTACTTCTGCGCAAGTGATACCCAACAACTGCATTTACGAACGTGCCCTATTTCAATTACTTTTTAGGTATAAACTGGATCAAAAAAGTGTTGGTATTATTAGAAACTACTTCGAAATATCTTTCACATAATGTATTAAAAAATCCTATTTATTAGACCGTTAAAAGCAAATTACAAAAAAAAATATTGTTGAAAGATTTTTCTACAAAACTTAAAACTTTGTTAATAGATTTATTAAAACATAACCTGTCGTATTAAAATAAAAAAAATAAGTTTGAAATGTGGTTTTATGCAAAAATTTCTTAAAATACATTTCAAATCTATTTAAATTTTTAATGAATACGCCAGAATATGTTCAGGAAAGAATACTGCAAGCTTTTTTATACCATATTTGTAGTTACTCCTTGATATAGGATTTTATATTTATTAAGCTTTAAACTGTTTTATTTTGGAAAATTTCTCAATTTATTTATAAGTTTGAGTAAACATACATATATGGACTTGTTACATATTTAGGTCCTAATTTTGTAAAACACAACGCACGCCACAGTATTATATAGAAAGCAAAAACAAATTCATAAATATTTTGTAATTTTGCTGTTGCTTTGTACAGAAATGTATTTTCCGTTTTAAAATTTTCAACGCCACAAGCAATGAGGCGTATGAAATCTTAAAAACCGATGTGAATTTCTGTTAGAGGCAACAACAAAATTACAAAATATTTATGAAATTGTTTTTGCCTTCTTTGTCGTTGCGTTGTTAATTAATAAGTGTTCCGCAAGGCCCAAACCCCGCAATACAGAAAAACTTTATTATGCAAATATCTAGCGGTAAAATAAATAAGTATCGACATAATTAAAAGATAAAGCCAAAAATCAGCCACGGAGTATAAAAATATGAAATTACCTTTTAATTGGTAAATCGGTATACTTTAAACGCCAGTGCCCCTGTTCTGTAACTCTCGCGTCGAGAAAGTTTTCGATTGAAATGTGTGAAATGAAACAAAAATGCCATATATTGAAACAAACAGCTGTTTTTCTCACTAAACTTTGTCTGTAATTTTATTGGCGAGTTCTAGCTGTCACGTAAGGAAATTACTCGCCAATTTACAGAAAAAGTGTGTCTGTAACATTTTTGTGAGAAAAGTTCCCGCTTTGAACTGTCAAACAAACTCACGAATAAAAATGGGGCGAGAAAAAAATTTAACACTAAAAAACAATTAAAAATGCAAAACACAAAGAATAATAATAATAATATTTTGTTCTTGTCACATTTTTTATTGTTTAGTTCTTTTACTTTTAACATTTTTATAAAATATACGAATATTTTCAAAGCTCGTTTGCAAGCAAAAAACATTAAAGTCGCACTTTACATTATTTGGTATAGCCGACGGTTATATTTTCACCGCCGTCGTTGAAAAACTTTTAACTTTAGTAAATTTTAGTCGCCGGTAACGATATGTGTTACTGGCGTTCTCACCGTCTGCAATGTCACATCGGCTTCGAGTGCAATGTTATGACATTTATAACGTAATGACGTAATCTCTTTTGATAGTTTTCGACATGAGTTACAGACACACTTTTTTCACTTTTCGAGAAACGATGGAATATTTTGTTTCACATCTTTTCGATGCGGGAAGTTCTCACTATAGTTACAGAACATGGGTACAGGTAAAACACACTTTGAAACATTTTTCAATGATTCCCATATTTTATAGATTCATTTTGTACCTAAAGAGATGTGTATAAAGTATTTTGTAGCTTTTACGACCTATAACTCCTTAGCTTGAAGCGTTGGCGCGAAAAACATGTTCCTTTAGAACTCCTTTCAAGAACACTAAAAAATTAAATAAATACATATCAATTTGGTGTTGAGCCGAGCTAATATTTTTGTATCAAGCCGATTCTTTTCTGTGAAATTTTTTGAAGCACTTATTCTTTAAACATGTTTTTATATTATTTATTTAAAAAACTTCAAATTGATTACAAGCAACACTTTTTCTGTTTTGTAGTGGAAAAAAATAGAAATTAGATTAATATGACTACAACGACAAAATCAGCACAGACCAAAACCTGCTTGCTGTCTCGAATGTGTTTAAATCATTACTTATCGTACTCATTAATGAAGTGGTTAATTTAGATTCAACTTAACTTAATGTGTACAGGCGAAGCATAATGCGAGTCATACGTAGGTATGATCCGCATGCGAACTTATTATAAGCAATGCTGCCGAATTTGTCCCCGAAATAGCAAAGCGACAATTCGGCAATTACAGTTTACTAAAGTTATATGTATGAAGTGGACGATTTTTATGAATTATGAAGTTGTGTGTTCGATCTGTTGAGTTAAAGCGGTAAATGGATGAGCTGAATGAGTTGAATCAATAATGAGTATGAGTATGATTTTGACGTCACACTCGTATTTATGGTAAACTATACTTATACATCAACGGTCTCGTGAGTATGAGTGAATCAGAGTAGTTGAGCTTAAATGATGTCTACTCACTTATACTTACAATTTCATGAGTCAGTAGCAGTAGCGAAAAAACGATTCACTACTTATCTCTGATATGATCAGCGCCACCATGAAAATAAAATTTAAAGTATTTTCAGGTCTTAAACAGCTGATGCCATAGAGAATCCATTGTTATCGTATTTAAATTTAAGATTGAAATGTTTATCAGGTTCGAGTAGCATAGATAAATTAGCAACGTATTTTAATATTATCCTCATATTTTTGGTTGAAAAACCCTGGAAAAAATCTATAGATATTGAAAATATTCTTTATTGCGAATCACATTCATAAGTTGAACATAAAATTTAATAATGTTGGTAACTATTTATATAAAATTTTGTTTATATAACACTGTACAAACATGTGTATATTTGTGTTTAATATAAGTAACAGTATGTACAAGGCGAGTACATGCTTATGTGTATATGTGAGTGGATGTGTGTGCAAAATTATGTTTAACAATATTTTGTGCTGTTGTACATTGTTATTTGCTCAAAATTCAACAATATTAACTGGTCGTGACAGCCTGGATACCACAAGAATTGTTGCCTTTTAATTACGTGTCGTTGTTTTTGTAGCTGTTGCTGTTGCAGATACATAAACATACCGAAACTACGAAAATGCAACAATAATAACAAAAGCTTTTAGCTGACACTACCAAATGCGTACATACGTACGTATGCACGTACTTACCAATGAACAGATACAGGAATGGAGGTTTGGAATAGTGGTGGTTGGTTAAAGGAACCAACTGCTGCAACAGAAATGCCAACAGGGCACTCTAGAAATTGCAATGACAGACAATATTTGGTTCGCTGGCTGGTTCGAATGTTCGTTAAATGGTCAGTTTAATGGTATAGAACTAAAGGCCAGAAACAAAAAAAAAGAACTGTTATACATACATACATATTTGTATAACAGTCAGTTGCACTCACAAATATACATATACTTAGTTTTTCCATTTGATTGTTTATTATGAATATTAAAATGAGTCTTAATATTTCGTAGGAAAAATTACAAGGCCTGTTTAAAACACATTCATTCGTAAATATCCTTATAGGAGAACATTTCGACAGTCAAGATAATCTTTTGGTATTAGGAATCCTACAACATTTTTAAAACCAGTCGGATAACTCGCATGATCTCATTGAAATTTGCCGAAATTTTAAACTTTTTCAAAAGTGAAATCACAAAATTGTCTAAAAGTGTTGAAAAGGAAAAATTGCATAACTTTTAAAAGCAAAAAAGAAAAACGATTAAGATAAAACTTAACTAAAGTTTAACAGGCTGTTCAATTATTTCGCACGTTAAAATTCGCGTTTGCGATAAAATTGAAAAAAAAAACACTGACTTTTGAAAACATTTTCCATAAAAATTCTTTGACAACGTTTAAGTTGGAAGTTGTTGAAAACGCAGTACAAATTTTGTTACTCTAACGTTAATGTTTCGGACACTTAAACGTTGAGGCTACAATGTTTTAAATACGTAAACGTATAGAAAATAGTTAAAATGATAACAGAAAAATTGTTGTTTGTTTTGTAAAAAAATATAAAAAAAAACAACGTCGTGTACCTCACGACGATGTTCGCTTTGTTAATTAACGTAAAATACTGTTACAGCTGGACGTAAAAACGGGGTTTATTCCCAGTGCAATGTCAGATTTATGTAATAGTACCTAAGTAAACATAAGATTGGTGAGAAAAACAGATCACCTGTTTGGCAGCCTTTGCGAATGAGAAAAAAATTGCCCAAATTTCTTCGTCTTTAGCATAACTTTAGTTCTAGAAGATATGGATGTGTGTGCCAAATATTTTTGATAATGTTTATTTGTCAAGCTATGGGCCGCTAAATTGTGAAGAATATATTGAAGAAAATGTCCCATAAACATCTAGGAGGCCCTTCAAGGGGGCCAAAACCTATGACCGACCTCCATTAGTTGTTCATCCTTAACATTTTTACAAAACATACTTGTCCCTTATTTCCACCCCTTAGAAGGGATCCCATACAAATATGGCGGCTTAGTAAAATGGTTTGTTTCGACCCTGCCCCTAGATGGGTCAAATGTATGATCCATTCCTTCGTATTTTTCCTTCAGAACATTTGTGTCTAACTTAACTACCCGCTTTCACTCGTCTTTAAGGGGGCTCCAGTAGAAAGTTTTTAAAACAGACTAGAAATATATTAAAGAAAAATTCCCACTGCATAAAAGTCTCCCTTAGGAGGTTAAAATGAATGACCGACCAACTAGCCCTTTTCCCCACTTGGCGGCCCCTGTACGGGGGTTATGAACATTCTTACATTTGTACATAAATTTGCCTCAATTAAAAAAATTATAGAGATCCAATTTCAAAACTTTTACAATTTAAAAAAAATTAAAAAAAAGGTATCCAAGTTAGAAAATTTATAATTTAAATTAGTCACTTCCGGTTTCGCAATACAACACTATGGATTGTTATTCTCTATATCTCAATTAAACACGTTTACAGTATTATTAGAACGATAAAGGCTTATTTTGGATCTAAAAAAAATTGGTCTAAGTTGGTTTAAAAAATTGGAATTCAAAATGATCACTTTCAGCTTAGAAGTGTTTTGGGCCTGTAAAAAATTTGCAAAGCGCTTAATCTTATGGATATCCATCCCATTCTCAAACTTTAACTCTTGGCGAATTTTGGTAAAAAAAAATTTAAAAAAGTAAAGTACGAAAAATTTTTATTCAAATTGGGTATTTCCAATTTTGCAGAAGATTTTTTTAAGATCAACCGATTTGCTATAAAAATCTCTTATCTGTACCGTTTTGTTTAATTTGTTTTCCAGTTCGAAACTATAATAAAAATAAAACCGTTTTTCAAAAACGGCAACACTTTAGTACCCCAAAGCCCGACAAATAAGCTTTATAAAAAATATTTGGCACACACATTTATATCTAATAGAACGATACGTAGTCATAAATACATAAACGTTTCTAAATTAATGAATTTCGTTTCTTAAAACAAGAAAATCCAAAATTTTGGCAAATTTTCGTTATAAAATAGAACAATTGTAGTGGTTCCGAAGACGTACATTATATATTAATGTTCTATAGTGTATTACATTGATTAAGAAATGAGAAAACAATTAATTTTTAGCCACAGCACGAATAGCTGTTTGTGTATTGTGCACATGTGTTTTTTCGCTAACTTTTGTTTTTCTCGTATATATATTTTGTTTTTGTAAAAAAAGGTTTCGCTTTTTACTAACCAAAAAGATACTTAGCACAACTGAAACTAACGAGAATTATTGTGCTGAACCGAACACAATGACGTTTGTGGTTTAAAAAAACAAACAAAATGCAATAAAATGTTCTTATCTTTTTTTGAGTTGGATAAGTACAGTACATATTTGTGTTCGAAGATTACAAACAGAGAAACGTTATTTTTTAGTGATTTACTACACAAACACTATAAACGTTTGTGTATTCCACAAATCTACCGAGCCGAACACTAATGAACGGTTTTTAATGTTTTTTTCGAACTCTGTTTAGAATAAATAATTTTTAGCTTGGACGCGCGCAAATCATGCAAAATTTTCTTGGTTCAATTCATATTTAATAAATAATTCTTCTTTCCGTGTAAGAAATCTGGCCAATTTTCTATTTATTTGTTTTTTTGTATATTCGTTTAACGAATAATGTCTTATAACGGATTTATGTACATTCGCACGCTCTTCACATTTTTTTTTATCATATACCCACACCCAATTTGATCCCTTTTTACACACAAAGTTTACTTTAACAAAATCTTCTCAGTTTTCTTTTACACTTTCTCTCAATTCTTTACGTGCAAATTTTACTCTGACAAATTTTGTTGTTCTTTCGTGTAATTTGTTGTAACCAACTAAAAATTTGAGTGTTCTCCGAAATCTGGGCTCACCACTATTCTGCTTTCACTCTTCTTCTACAAACTTAAGGCTTTGCAAAGACAGTTTTGCTTGTTAGAAACGGGTATTTTTGAAATAGTTTTATAGGAAAAATTTCAGTGCAGTTTTAAGGTGATCATTTCTCCTGTTTACTCAATTAGCTGTTGATTCCGGCGACATGAGTAATTTATTATCAAAAAAAAAATACGATTGTCTGAAAAAAATTCTAATTTACTCAAAGTGGTTCTTATTCGACCTTTCGAAATTTCAATAAATAAAAATTAGTCAAGCTAGAGGCCAGTGTTTTTTTGTAAATAAAAATTCCTTTTTATTTGGTTCCAATATTTCGATCTTCTTTGAAGATCATCATCAGGGATTTTCAGACTTGCACTCAATTATCTAATTTTTATTTATTTCTAATTTACTTTCAAGTTCACAAGGCCTTTTTAACAGGCCTTCATTTTCTATACATCAATATAAATAAAAATATAAACACGCCCTGTAGGAAGTCAAACACATTTATAAGTAACTTCAAACTGGTTTTTTATAACCACATCTAGTTGATTAAGTGACTTTTTTCCTTGTCGACGACTCATTATTTTAACATAGGCATGTCATAGGCAGTAGTCAATTGGCCATCTTTGCATGACTTTTAAACTGACTACTAACTACTTATTTTTCAACCAATTTGTAGTTAATTAATAGTATAGTCGGTTTATAATAAATTATTTAAAATTGATATAATTCTTGACAAAAAAATATGTGTTCCTATGAACAAACATGCATATTTTTATAAAGAAATTAATATTTAAGAACATTTTGCATCAAATTGCTTTAAATGATAATGTATAATAGTGGTGAAATAAATACGCTTCATAATTTCTAGTACATAAAGAGACTTAAATCGTTTTAATTTTTAATTATTTTAAAAAATTTGTATATATTTTTTTCATTTGACTTCATGGCATGCTTGTTTTACTTATTTTGCTTTTATTTGTGTTTTACGTGTGCCTCTATGCAATATATTTGGTTGATATCTGCATGTGAATTAAACCAATTTGTAGTCATTTGAAAAATAGTTAACTTATAGTTAGTGTTTTCTGCAACTGACTATTTAATTTACTACAGGGCGGGTATACAACAAATGTGTCTGTGTCTGTACACATAAATACATACACAGTATTTTTGTGTACTTATGTCCGATGAGAGACCATGATACGCTTGATGTTATATGATCCTACGTGATTAACGTTACAAAAATGATTTTCCTATTTAAAACAATAACAAAAGAACGAAATGGACATGGTTTAAAAACAAATGCAACAGTGAAGTAAAATTGTATCACACTCATACTATTCCATAAATAGACTGTGTGCACATTGGTTTGTAGTAGTACAAGTATTTAAACATTTTACGAATATATTTTTTGCCTTTGTTTCTTGTTAAAATTGTTACCAATACTTGTTCTATAACAACAAACTGACACCAACTGTGTGCCACACATTCCAGCATAGTTTATGCTCATCCATTCACAGATACCCAGCGGGAAAAAGAAGGAGTACGGATGCCTTCTAGAAGGCCTGTTCGCTCCTTTCCATACTCATATCTTTTTTTCACACGTTGTCATTGCGGAGAAGGCCTTCCGCTCCCGCATTTTTAGCAGGTGCAGTGCAAAAAAAAAACAATACAAAAAATGTTACTCCTTCTCTACTCCCTTCTCATAGAAGCGAGTGTGGAAGGTGTATCTTATGTTTTACACCAAAGAGCCGAGGCCTTCTTTGAGGCATTCTTTAGCAGTTAGATAAGAATAGGAATTTAATCAAAATAATTTTTAAGCAGGCCTTTTAAAAGGCCTTCTGAGTTTTACCGCTGGGTATATACATACTGTGTGGACTGGGGCATCTAAATATTGTAGTGATTGTGTAGAAGTGTGAGACATAGAGATGGATGGACATTAAGTGGACAATAACACATGTAGAACATCAATAATGTTTAACTATACAAAAATTTGCAAAAACACTCACACACGCACACGCACCTAGACTAAGTAAACACAAGTTTATATAACCTAAATGCACTCATTGGTATGTACAAATGTGCATATGAGCGTGCGTATATTGGGAGCGTGTAGTTGTGCATAAAACAATTTAGTAGAATTTTGATTGTCATTTGTTATACGAACATTTTGATTTAAAATTTTCATAACTCTTCATTTGTCTCCTCCAATGTCCCCTTCAGTTGTGGTGGTTCCCTGAAGTACCAGGTTAAAAAGGACATTATAAATAGTAAAATTTTTATAAGCAAATGTACTTTTCTTAGATCTCATTACACTAGCATCTTTTGACTTAGTTTAAATAAAAGACCTGATACACTGAAAATAAAAATCAATCCATCTTTACCTAAATCAAGCCGAGGCGGTATTAAAATTGCGGTAAGTACGGATTTCCTTCAATCGAGAACAGAAATAATCCGAAAGTGAGTTGCCCCAGAGAACCTGAGATGGAGAGGGAGAGAGAATATTATATGTAATTTACTTACCCGTTACCCGTTACGTTATTCCGAGGTGTCTCTGCTTTAAGCTGAACATGGCGGATCTAGAGTGGACGCTCGATAAAAACCCGCAATCCCCGATGTTATCCGAACCGTGTCCCTGGGATGAATGGCACTGCGTGAGTGTGTCTTTTAACGGTGGCCTCCGGACACTGGCAATGTCTCGGTTGTAAGTTGTGCCCACCTATGGCATGGGGCTCTGTCATATGGTGTACTACCAAAACCCCCATTCTAAAGAAAACAACTAATGGATGATTTAGAAACTAAAAATAATATTGTAAGTGTCCCTATGGACACAAATGAACCTGTGTTAGGGTCTTTGGATCCTAACGCTCGCGAAGTGGAGAAATCCGTGAGCGAATCTTTGGATGATATCCTAGTGCAGGGGGATTCTGGTCCCAACGCCACTGAGATATCTATCCCAACGGATGAAGAGGATGCGCTCCTGGAATCAGTGCCAAACACGCAACAATCCTCCTCAGCCGAAACTAACCAGGGTGCGGAAGGTAGGATAAAATTTCCTGGTTCTGCACGTAGGCGTCTAAAGCTCTACCTGAAGGAGGGTATGAGCCTTGAAAAGGCACGAGAGCTATGCCAAAAACCTATGAGGAAAGTCCGCAATGAGTTGTGTGACCTAAAAATTCCCAGGAAGAGGGTACGTTCGGACGGTTCCTCGCCGGACAAACCTAATCCTCCCAAGCGGGCTACAGGCAGCATGGCGACTGGCGCGACTACCGCCAATAGTGCCAGTACAAAAGCCTCAGGGACAGGAAACCAAAATGTCCAGCCCACATACGGTGAAATGGTCGGTGTCATCAGGTTGGGAGTAATCCCACCAGACTTTCCGACGAGTGTATGGACAGAGGATAAGCTGAAGCTTATCCAAACTGCGGTCCTGGACAAGATTGTGGAGCTCAAAAAGGGTAGCGTAAAACCACAGTTTGCAGGCTGCAGTTTTAAACCAGGTTGGCTCACTTTCAACTGCAAGGGAGAAAAGTCAGCCGATTGGGTAAGGGAACATGTTCCCTTAATAAAACCCTGGAAGGATGCAGTTTTGAAGGTCGTATCTGAGGAAGAGGTACCAAGGGCTGAAATATTCATTGGATATTTCCCTGAGAAGCCCGACACACCCACCAGCAGGATTCTGTCTCTTGTGGAAGGACAGAATGACGATCTCTCCGTCGAATTATGGAGAGTGCTGAATCGGGTCAGTAAAGGTAGCATTGTTGAGTTAACCTTTGCAATTGACCCAAACTCGGCATCCATAATTAGGCGGAAAAATCACCACATTGGCTATGGGTACGGAACAGTCCACATTAGGCCCACCAACCGTCAACACGGGGCAGTGCACGACGTACCCAGGAGGACTGAGCCAGGTGACAAAGCCGGCCGGATAAAGGCCGCCACGGCTAAAGCTAGCAGTTCAGGGGAGAGTTCGGTCAAACCGTCCACCTCTGCCTCGGCTGGGAATCCTGCCAATACTGGAAGGGTCAAATTGGGCCCAACGGGTAAGGATCGCCCGGCACATATGTCAGGAAATGACAACAACAGAGCTGGCGAGGTCCCATCGGGCTCGAGGGTGCATGCTCCGACCATCAGGAGAAAAACCTCCACGAGCACTTCCACGACCTCGTATAGCAGACCGCGAAAGGGCCACGGTACAACCGCTGAGGAAGCGGCATTATTAGGCACCAACCGCGGCAGGAAGATGGCGGGTAGAAACAGGAGGAAGTAATGTACCCAATCGCCAGTAAGCTAAATAAGGGTACCAGGCATCTGAAGTGCCTTCAGGTGAACCTACACCACGCCAAGGCAGCGTCGTATTTGCTATGTCGTAGGTTCACCAAAAACCTCCTGGATATCTGCTTCATCCAGGAACCATGGGTTAACTCTGGGGCTATTCAGGGGCTCCACAACGATCAAGGTAAGATTATTTATAACTCTGCAGCTTCGAGGCCGAGAGCGGCTCTCCTAGTCAGGAAGGATTTAATCTATTTACCTATTTCAGAATTTCTGCACGGGGATCTGGTGGCGATCAGGGCGAAGATCCCATCCATTGCGGGCGAACATGAGGTCGTTATCGCCTCTGCCTACTTGCCAGGGGATGCAGATAGTGCTCCTACTCCCGAGGTCACTGAGCTGGTATCGTATTGCCAAATGCGCGGCCTTGGGTGGATTATAGGCTGTGATGCAAACGCCCACCACACTGTATGGGGTAGCACCGATATCAACAAACGGGGTGAGTGTTTACTTGAGTATATTTGTGTTAACAATATATTTGTAGCTAATAGGGGCGATGAGCCCACTTTTAGGAACGTTATTAGACAGGAGGTCTTGGATCTCACACTTACTAGTAGCAATCTTTCATATGCCATTAAAAACTGGCACGTTTCGAGTGACATTACGTTGTCGGATCATCAGTATCTGTTGTTCGACATCGAATGCTCTTCGACGTTTGTTCAAACGTATCGCAACCCTAGAAACGCGAACTGGGACATTTTTCGCCATCACTTGGCTCTTACTGAGAACATGTCGGGGGATTTGATTACAAGCCCAGTGGACATTGATTTTGAATCCGATACACTTTGTACGAACATCCGGGAGGCCTTCGAAGGGAGCTGCCGGCTCCGGATCCGCAGGCCTAAAAGGGATGTTCCATGGTGGAATGAACATCTGGAGAGTCTGAGGGCTGAAGCCAGACGTTTATTCAACAAAGCTAAGGAAACTGGTGCGTGGAGCATATATAGGGCTGCGCTCACTAGATATAATAGGGAAATCAGGAAGTCCAAGAGGTCAACCTGGCGTGAATTTTGCGGCAGGATTGACAGTCTTCCTGAATCACTCAGGCTGCAAAAGGCGCTTTCGCAGGACCACACTAATGGTCTTAGCACACTTAAGCGGCCAGATGGTACATTTACTGAGTCGCCAAAGGAGACCTGTGAGCTCCTACTAGCGACCCACTTTCCAGATTCTCTACCCTTCTTGTCACCAAGAGTGTCCACATGGTCGCCATCCGCGTCCAAAGGGAATATGAGGTTGGCGGGTAGAATCTTTGATGTGAAACGAGTGGCATGGGCTTTATCCAAATTCAGTCCATTCAAATCACCGGGACCGGATGGTATCCTTCCATGCTGCCTTCAGCAGGGGGGGAGTGCTATCAATTCCCAACTGACTAGGATCTTCAGATCCAGTTTACTGGCGTGCCACGTACCAGAACCATGGAGAGAGGTTAAAGTGGTCTTTATACCCAAGGTTGGGGGCAGGTCCGAACATCTGCCCAAGTCCTACAGACCAATAAGCCTCAGTTCGTTTTTCCTGAAGGCCATGGAAAAACTAATAGATAGATTTATAAGAGATGAATATCTATCGGATAACCCGATACATCGCTTTCAGTTTGCCTATCAATCGGGCAGATCTACGGTGACCGCAATCCATCACGTCGTGGGTACGATTGAGAAGGCACTGGGGGCAAGGCAAATAGCTCTGTGTGCGTTCGTCGACATTCAGGGAGCCTTTGACAACACTTCCTATGATGCAATTGACTTTGCTCTAACAAGGAAGGGTATTCCAGTTCTCATAAGGAATTGGATAAGGGAGATGCTAGCATCTAGGGTGATTAAGTTGGATCTGGGTGGTTCGTCGATGACCATTGAAGCAACCAAAGGCTGCCCACAGGGTGGCGTTTTATCGCCTCTATTGTGGACCTTGGTTATCGACGAGCTATTGGAAAAACTTAATAACCTAGGTTTGCGAACCTATGGATATGCTGACGATCTGGTTATATCTGTGACCGGTTTTGATGATGCGACGATTTCAGGGGCCATGCAGCGGGCCCTGGACTTGACACTTAGCTGGTGCAGGGAGAGGGGACTTAACATTAATCCCGCAAAAACTACCTTGATACCATTCACCAGACGGAGAATTCTGAGGCTGAAAGAACCGACCCTTTACGGGGCGGTTATCGGATTCTCTAATGAGGTGAAATACCTGGGGATCATTCTGGACAAATCCCTCAACTGAAACGCTCAGTTGGTACATGTCACTAGAAGAGCGTCTAGGGCAATATATGCCTGTCAAAGACTCTTCGGAAAGACATGGGGGCTGAAACCCCGGATGATCCACTGGTCTTTTGTTGTTATTATTAGACCAATATTGTGCTACGCCGCCCTGGTGTGGTGGACTAAGACCGAACAGGTCAAGGCTAGAGTGATACTTGATAAGGTCTACCGCCTGATCTGCATATCGATCACGGGTGCCATGAGGACCTGCCCCACTCTGGCTTTGGGGGCTATCCTGCACATTCCTCCGCTGCACATTTCTATTAGAGAGGAAGCCTGCAGGGGTGCTAGGAGGATGCCGCGCATTGCTGAATATAGAGCAGGGGACCTGGTGGGTCACATGCGGATCCTGGAAATTATTAGGGATGATCCATCCATTATGGTGGGTGATCATATGCTGCCTACTTTGGCATTAGATAGGAATTTTAATGTCCTTATACCTGACAGGGACAGGGAGTGCATGCGCGGACCAGGTCTGGTTCACGGATGGTTCGAAACAGGTAAACGGTGATACTGGTGCGGGCATCATGGGCCCGGGTTTCCAAAGGGGCTTGCCAATGGGCAAACAGCCGTCTATATTTCAGGCGGAACTCTACGCCATCATTGAATGTGCTAGGGAATGTCTAAGGAGGAGGGCAAGGGGCTTGAGACTTTATATAATGTCAGATAGCCAGGCCGCTCTTAGGGCACTTTCTTCTTTGGAGATAAAGTCAAGGCTGGTCTTGGACTGTTTTGCGTCTCTGAATGAGCTTGGGAAACACAATGAATTGAATTTGTGTTGGGTTCCCGGCCATGAGGGCCATGCGGGTAATGAAAGGGCTGATTGCTTGGCAAACAGGGGCGCTCGTCGTCCATTTATAGGTCCTGAGCCTTTCTTCGGCGTCCCTGTGGGTCACATCAGGGGGACGCTACAAAAATGGTCCGAGCGTGAATTCCTTCACGCATGGACGTCCACTTCTGGATTGAGACAGTCCAAAAGATTTGTAACGCTGTCCCGGCACGGGGCAGGAAGGTTTCTGCTGCTTGAAAAAGCGGAACTTCGACTGCTCGTTGGCCTATTCACGGGGCACTGTGGTCTCAGGTACCACCAGTTTAAGTTGGGTAATTCACCTACCAAAATGTGCAGATTCTGCGGGTTGGATGATGAAACGTCGGAACATCTGCTCTGCTGCTGTCCCGCCTTAGGGACTTTTAGGCGGAAATTTTTCGGGGGGCATACAATGGGCCCGACCGACATCTATGATCTTCCACCGGGCAGGGTAATGGGCTTTATACGCGGCCTAAACTTGACCTGGTGAGACATATAGGCTGCACAAAAGATCCTTTGGGTCGGGGTGCACATGGCCTTACGTGTATATACTAACTATACTATATACCCGTTACACATATGTTTGTTTCACTCTTGTTGTTTTGTCACCTTTGTTTACAGAAGAACTCTCATTATAAGACACCAGCAGCATGCCCGATATGGTTTTTGAAAATTTAAACAAATAGAATTTGGGAATTTTTTTTCATTATGAAAATGATGAATGGTTTTGGTGTTATTTCTACACAAAACAAGCAAATCGTTTTTTACCAACTTGTATAGTGTTGTTGTTGCTACAACAAATTTTTAAAAACACACGCATGTGCACGTATATAGAAAGTAATGCCAAATTATTAAGTACGCTTCGTTCGTAAAGTCTGTGAAAAAAAACTTAAATTACGAACGAATTTTTCTTTCTGTGTAAGTGTGGCTAAAAACCACTGACGTTGAATTTATATCAGTTTAAAATCGATCGGTTGGTGAAAATGTAAATTATTCTAGTTTGAATTACTACTTTTGTGTATCTTTGAATTATAAATCAAAAGTTGGGCCAAAAGTACTTTTGTTATACACAAAGTAAAATGGAATTAATTCTACGTAGATATTAATTTTGTAATTATTTTCTTATTCACTAAATCGAAAAAAATATTGAAAACTCATAATTTTAAAAAACTTTGCAAAAAGAACTGCCTTATCACTCAGTATCCATACCCAACCAACACAGAGTCCAACCTTTGATATGCAACGACTTAATCATTCAATATCAACCACAATTCGCAAAACATTTTTAATTACTTCATTTATCGTTTGAATTCAGATACTGATTTAAATAAAAACATTTGACATACAATATTTTATCAATTTGATTTCAAATTGTTATCAAATATTATTCTCAAATAAAAAAAAAAACTGGAAACACTTGAGCCTTAGATCTCAATGTAAAAAATTGCAATTAAAGTTAAAAGTGTTTTACATTTAAATAAAAATTACGTTTTAACCCTGGATGGTTACTGCTCATTTTCATTTTATCATACAACTTTTTTATGTGTTTTCAAATTTCGCTTTTGATCAACAACGACAGCCGATGATGAGAGTGCCGGTTCACACACGTCAAGTTTGACTCGTCAAGTCTTGAACTTTTAGGAGAGAAGGGAAAAGAGAAGGCCATTTCTTTTCCCGTCTCTCCTAAAAACTCAAGACTTGACGAGTCAAACTTGACGTGTGTGAACCGGCACTAAGCTTTAAAAAAATAATTGATTTGAAAACACAATAAAGTGCTAAAATTTTGAGAGAGAGAAAGTTTATTTTTTATGTTTTATTTTATTTTATTTATTAATAAAACGCTTAATTAAAAAAATGTATGTTTATTTTTACTTCAAAAATCGTTCCGCTATATTTTTTTTGTAAAGTTTATCAATTCGACGAAGAGTAACCTTAACATACTAAAATAAAGAGTAACCTTTCAGGGTTAAGTAAAGTGAATTCGACTTTAGAAAGCCTTAATTTCTTGTAAAAAATATAAATTATTTGTGAGTAAAAAATTTATTACAAGATTAAAGATTTTAATTTCAATTAAACGGGAAAGTAAATAAACTATAAGCTTGTTGTACGTTCGCGGTACTACGCAGGGCCAAGACAATTCTCAAAATTTTAAGGAGCCAAGTGTGTCCTCTTTCTTAAAGTTTGAGAAAGGAAAGAGCGCTAATTAATTCTTCAGCAGCAGTTCTCGTGCCGAATGTTTAGTTAAATAAATAATTTATTTCAATTAAAAGAAAATTATTTTCAATTTATGCTCCACATTGTAAAACAATCCTTATTTAAAAACTATTTGAAAAAACCGTTTGAGAGCAGGTTAAAAATAAATGCATTTCTCAATGTGAAAATAATTTCGCTTTTTTTTGAGAAAAGGTTTGATCTCAAATCACTTTTAATTTGAAATCAAACCTACGTGTTTCCCACACAAATGAGCTAATTTTTCGATCCTAAATGATACTCTTGTTATGAGCAAATGGTACCCTACCGATGAATCATATCAAGGAATCATCAAGGATAATTTTGAGCATATGAATGAAGCATTTGTGAATCTTTTTTCAATAGCTCCAGTGATCAATCAATATTTTAAATCATCATAAGGGATCTAAGAAGACCCATTTAGGTGATTTTTACAATAAATTATCACCCAAATGCTAGCTGGGTTGTTGAGTATAATCGAGTTTGCACGTGGGTTTGTATGCAGGGGGGTTTGTGTGTCTGTGAATAAGTAAAAACCCTCTAGAAAATGGCAATATTGACTTTGTCACCAATACTACTGACCAACAGCAGACCAACAATACTGACCTCACACGATTGACGTGGAAGTTTTTGCGTGACCATATGTTGACATTGGAACCAGGGATTCGCTAGTACATTTTAATAAGTCTAGACCATTTTTGCATACTTTTAATAGATTTATGCTCCAATAATAAAGGGTCCACCAAATAACTTTTTTTTTGAAAATGCTATAAAAAAACTACTGAATATTTTCCCAAATTTCTTTTTTATTTGAAAGTACAATCCTTCCGGTTAATAATGGAAAATAATTTCATTCATATGGCTGCCTCGGCTGGCCATGCAGTAGCCTACACGATCGGTCCAATTTTTAAGCACATTATCGATTGTGTGCAGCTGTATTTCAAATATGGCTTCACGAATATTGTCCTTTAAAGCATCAGGCCACTCCTTGTCCATTTTCGAAGAAAAATTGCCCATTTGTGCCTCTGGACCAAAAATCCGCACCAAAAAGTGACTCGTTTTGGGTGCAACGGCTTTTCAATGTATGCGTGCGGATTTTCTGTTGTTTACATAACCGCCAAGATCAAAATGAGCTTCTTCCAAAATCCGTACGCAATTTTCGCACACATTCTGCAACATTGCCATAATTTTCAAAGTAATGTCGCAATATTTCCCAGCGTTGTTCAAGAGTATACACAACCATATTCGTTCAGCGGAAGGATAAAACTAATTATCAGTCAAATTAGACATGAACTAAATGTTACCATTTACGAAATAAGCACTAGTTGAAAAAAACGTTGGATGGCGGACCCGTTATAAGTGGGTTAGGCAATAAATTAAATTCAAATACTTTGTTTCTTTGAAATGTTTTACTAGTAACAGAGTCATAATTGCTTTGTGCAAAATTAGAACTTTCAATAAAAACTTTGCATCCTCTCCACTACTTCAAGGCAGACAAAATGATAGACAGTGTTACCAAAATAATCGACAAAATTTACAACTTGAAGACACTTGATCCCTCGATTCCTGTCGACATTGTGGGCCTGGCAGTAAATAACAACAAATCTTAATTGATTTTTTCGTTTAAAGTAAAATAATTTATAACAATTTGTTTTTGTTAAAGCTTTGATATGGTTACAAGTAAGACTTTTGCTGATCTTTAGCTTTTTTTAAATATTTGGATGAAGTTTCCTGACGATCTGGCCTAAGCAACCAGTGAAATCCGCATAGGAATTGCTTATCCCTTGAACAATTAATTGCAGTGTTTTTATCAAAAATAAAAACTGGGAATTAAGCAAGAAGAAATCTTGTAAATTTTGAATTCCCAAAAATTAATGGATGAATGTACAACAAAGAATGAAACTCAGCACATTGAACTTTATTAAGAAGATGAGACAAGGAGATTCGCCAGAATATCTATGCGAACCAACCAACCAACAACCATATGGACTAAGAAATGCAGGCGATTTTCGAATTCAAAGGGTTATGACAACACATATGCAACGATCTTTATTCCACAAAGGACTCAATTTATTCAATGCTCTACCATTTAATATAAAACATGAAGAACATTTTAATATATTTAAAAGAAACTGTGTAAATTTTAAAAGATACAATGAAAATTTATAGAATTAATTACAATTTTTGTAAAAATATATTAAAAATAGTTGAAATATTAAAAGTATTTTGTATACTAATAAAAATAATAAAAAAAAAATATTTTATAAGATCAATTAACACATTGTTTTAAAGGAAAAGTGTTTTTTGATCATTTTTTCAATTAAAATTAAAAATAGTATTTATTCAAATGTATCATTTTTTCTGTGTTT
Organism: Pollenia labialis; assembly: GCA_949318255.1. NCBI lineage: Eukaryota > Metazoa > Arthropoda > Insecta > Diptera > Polleniidae > Pollenia > Pollenia labialis. The sequence goes on along the minus strand of OX439143.1, from coordinate 5,719,401 downwards.
CTATTTGTTTCTTTACAGCTGTATAAATATTTATCAGTGTCACCAAAATTATCGACAAAATTGACAACTTGGAGTCACTTTATCCCTCGATTCCTGCCGGGTATCTAAAAAACAATATGTGATGCAGTGTTTGTCTTGTTAGTAGTTGCTTTGTTGGTAGTGTTATGTTATCAAGTGAATGTGCCTGTGTGTATCTGCGTTTGAATTTTGTCATTGAATTTTCTATTTTTCTATTTAAGTTTTGATTTTAGACAAATATTGAATTGTGGCCAAAAACTCTAATTTAAATACATTTTTAAACACACACTCGCACCAACACAGATGCAAACACACTTATTACATTTACAATACAATACGCATACATTTAAGCGTTTAAAAATTAAGTGGACAGACTTCGAACAATCAGAAATTTAATTTTCATTAAAAAAACAAAAAAAAAATTAATATTAAAAATGTTTTAAATAAAATTTCATTTTAGTACAAACTATATGATGATGCTTTTGTTGTTGCTGTTGTAGCTTGTGAGTTATTTTATTTTCTATATAACAAAAAAATAAACAAAAAATAACAATAATGTTTTTTGTTTTTTTTTTAATTTTATGTTTTCTATAATATTTATATCAAATTGTTACAGAAAAAGTTTTTATTTTAATTCCTTTAAATGCTTCGTCATCAGTTTTAATCGTCCATCTTTCACGCTGCTCCAGCCCCCCCCCCCCCCCCCCCCACTGTGCTGACAGTTTGTTTTTTGTACTTTGAATTGTTGTTACACACACACACAGCACGCATTCCCTTACAAAGAAAAAATGGTTCAAAGCAGTTTTTAAAGGAAGTAAATCGTTAAAGGGGTTCTTAATTGTTTAGGAGATACAAATAAATGTTTTTGATTGGAATCCTCTATTGTTTTAATCTTGTTCCTGTAACACTTCTCGTTTCCACAAAATGTGAAACAAAATATTCCATCGTTTCTTGAAAAGAGGCATATTCATAAATTTGCATAACTTTTAAACTTATGAGGAGCACATAATAAAAGTTTTACAATATAAAAAGAACGCCAAAGACTAATTTCGGTAAAAATATGTAAAATCAAAAAATTGTGTTTTACGGTGCAGCATTGCAATTACCACATGTACGAGTGTAAAGAAATTTTTTTTGTTTGATTATTTCCTAGAGAACCTGAAATAAACCTCAAAAAAATACAAATTTCTAAAAAATTTTGAAAATGTTCTAAACAAAATTTCAAACGACTAAATTCCTTAAAACTGCTGTCTATATAAAAAGGACTTTTGAATTTAAGCAAAAATATTTCTGTTTCAATTTTATATAATTTTTTTTTTTTTTAATATTCTTTGTGTTGTTATTGTTTTTTCGTCCAGCATTGCATTTTTATGAAACAAACATACGCACACTATAAACGAATGAATAAATGAAAGAATGAATAAATGAGTGAATGAATGAATGAATGGATGAATGTATTGAAATTGAAATAACAGTTTTTCTTCTTTTCTTTTTGATTGCACAAATTTTCCATTTGATTAAACGCAAACATCAAAAGCCGCGTCATAGGAGGGTGTCCCAAACAATTAAAATTCGTCCAACAAAAACGCTTAACAAATAAAGTACAACAATAACAACAACAGAATAACGTGAAACTATGGGTCAATTGCTTTTTTCCCTCAGCATGAGGGCCAGTTAATTTTTTGGCTGCAGCCACCAACTCCAACTCCAACTCCTCCACTTCAAATTGGATTCTCATTTTTCTTTTAACAACTATTTATCACAGAGGATTTGAGGGTGCGAGGGTTGGTTTGAGTAATTAAAAGTTTATGCTTTTGTGAATATTATCAGAGCAGTTAACGCGTTTTATTCTATTTCCTTTTTTTGTTTCTTGCCGCTTTTTCACTTGCTCTTCATTCATCATCATCCTCATCTTCATAAAAAAACTCTCACTTACAGCGAAATATTTATTGAAAAACTATAGAGAATTTATGCATGTAGAATTGCCAGTGTAAGTGTGTGTGTGTGTGTGTAGATTTTCACAATTAAAAATTGAAACAATTTGTACGCAAGTGTTTTTGTATGCGCTTATAACACTGGGAGTTTATGGCTGTTTGTGTATCTGTTGTTTCAAATTGATTAAAGTTTTGCGATAAAATGTTTAAATTTAACAAGTTTTTCTTTTGTTTTATTCGACTCCTATCGACAAAATTACAAACATGTGTGATGATTTTTATCGGCATTACGACGATTAAAAAAAAACAAAGTAATTTAATTTTATTATACAATGGTTTGTACGAGTATCTGTTTGAAACAATAAATGCAAGAACGACAAAAAAGTTAAGCAAAAAATTTTAACGAGGACTTATTGACTTCTCGCTTACAACAACAGCAAAAAGCACAAACAAGCTTTACAAAAAAAAATCGTCCTTTGAGTAGATTAAATTTAAAAAAGTTGGAAAAAAATTAGTAGAGTTTCAAAGTAAAGATTTGTGTTTATTTATTTTATACAACAAAAGTTTTTTGTCTCTACTGTTGAACTTCACTTAATGCGGCTTGTTTTAGTTTTCTACAACAAGTCTTTATTTGATCTCTTTGGTGTTGGCATTTTGTACCAAACGTTCTTACCAACAGGAACTGGCAACTGACGTTTATTATCCCAGTGGTAGCGATTGGCAAGCAATCGTTTCCTATTTTTCTCGACAACTCGCGAACTTAGACCAAGCAGGTTTTAGTTGCACCAACACTACTTTTGAGGCAACTAAAGTTGAATACTTTTTATTTCTTTACTTAGTACGTTTTCGTAAAACTTAACCCCCTAACGCCTAAAGCTAAGCTCACACCTGTTGAATATTTGACGTCTTACGCGTAATGACTAGCGCAAACATTATTTTAGAGTGTCTAAATCACATTATACAATTATCATCTTAGAAATAATGTTAAGTAAATAAATAGAAGTTGCTAAGTTTGATCAATTTACAGATCTCGCTTTTTTGGATTTTATCGTCAAATATTTGTTAGCTCTAAACATACATACCTAAAGAGTGCCTTAAGACATGCTTTACAAAATTTGTATTGACTTCCAATATATAATTAATTTTTTAATTTAAATTAATTTCCATTTTTTACAAGTGCTTTAAAATCAAGAAAAATATTTTCTTAAAAGCATTGTAAGCAATCTCGTACACAATGTTTTTGTTCAAAATGCAAACTTCATTTATGCTGGGGCCTAATTCAGGCAGTCGTGATCGAGTACTTTCTCGATTCAAAAGCAATTTTATTCAAATTTCTTTCAGTCGATACTATTAAATTGCTTTCGAATTGAAAAAGTACTCGAGCACGACTGCCAGAATCAGGCCCCTGGTCAAATAATAAAATTGTTTTTTTTTTTGATTATTATAAACAAAACTGTATAAATTTGTATTAATTTTCCTATTCAATCGAAGGTATATTCTAAGTCAAATTACAATTTTAAAGCTTTTATACTTTAATAGTCTTATTCCTTCAATATTTTATATAATACATGTTACTCACCATGAGAAATAAATTCCCAGATTCCGTTATTAATTTGTTTCATTACTCTTGATTTAAATAAAAACTAACAAATAGAATTCCCAAACATTAAGTGTGTTTTTATTACTTGAGGCCCAAGGGCGCCTCAAGGTACTCCTTGATGTTTTCTCCCCTGGAACGTAAACGACTCATTGTACGGACTTAAAATTATTTTTTTTTTTTGAACTCAGACCCCCAAAAATACCATAAAAAATTATTTTCATAATATATTCCCATTTATTCTGAAACTTTGCATTATGGAGTTCAAAACAGTTTTTAAGTACTGTAAATTAAGTCCAAAAATTATTATCTTTTTTAAAATATACAAGCTACTTTGTTAGTTTTTCCTTAAATTGAGTTAGAAAAAAAACCGATAGAAATCTGTTTCTCAACGATGAAGCACATGGATGTGGGACAATCAGCCCAATTATGAATAAAAATTCCCCGGGAGTTTTTCCCTTCTCCCATTTTTACAATTAAATTTACATAGGAAAAATGGGAGAAGGGAGAAAACTTCCGGGGAGTTTTTGTTCATAATTGGGCTGAATATTTTTACTACCTAACAGAACTTTCTGTGACGGTAAGAAATGTTTTTTTTTAAGGTTCTAAGTGGCAAAAGAATCAAGCCTGTGTTTGGAATCGGTCCATAATTTCTCGTAGTCCCTAAACAAGCTTATTTACGGAATAGTGTCTTTGTGGCCATTAACCTTCTTATTATGTTGGTATTTAGATTAAAGTTGTTCCACATTTATTTGATAGCATCTTAATAACCTTACAAAATATTTTTTGGAATCGGTCCATATGATATTCCCACACAATAAAAAATAAAAATTGATTTTAATTAAACAATTTGTGATATTAATTAAAAAATTAATTAAATCTGCGCCAGTTAACAAATTAATAGTATTAATTAAATATTTTTTGATATTAACTGCATTTTTGCAGAAATGTTGTTGCTATAAGTAAACCTTTAATTCACTTGATTAAATTTTTAATTAAATACTGATTTTATTTTTGATTGATTGTTTAATTGAAAAAAATTAGGTGACAACAACTTTTTCGATAGCAACTTCACTCACAATAGTCTGTACGTTAAATTAACTGAATTTGTAATAAATAAAAACTCAGTTAAAAACCGGTCTACTTATTTTTCATTTATTTTTAATGAAAAGTTCTTTTAATTTTTACTGTCACAAATTCAATCCCATGTTCCGTAAAAACAAATAAATTTTCAGTTGTTTTATTAAATTCAGTAATTTTCGTTTATTCCACAAAAGAGCTTGATTTTCTAATGAGAGAGAGAACATTATTGTTAACTTACCCTGTTACACAGGCTTTTTAACATTCGTTGCACTGGCCTCGTTTGTTTACAGAAGAACTCACAATCATAAGATACCAGCAGCATGACCGATATGTTTTCGCAATAATTTTACTTAAAAAATTGGATGTATTTAACTAAATCATTTTAACAAATAGAAAATGGGAATTTGTTACACAATATAAGCACATTGTTTTTTCAAGATAAGTAAAAACTAATTTTTTGTAGTTAAATAACATAAAATAACTGAATATTCCTTTGTTTTAACGAAATATGTAGTTAATTTTTTGAAACTTAATTTATACAAAATAACTGAATATTTCTTTGTATTTTACGGATTATTCAGTTAATTTTTTGATAGTTAATTTATATAAAATAACTGAAAATTCATTTGTGTTTACGGAATTCGCGGTTGAATTTTTGACAGTAAAAATTAAATGAACTTTTCGTTACTCTTAAATAACATTTTCATTTAATTTTACATAAAGAAGAATTTAATTTTATCAACGGACAATATTAACTGCAACTGAAAATCCGTATTAATATGCACTTAGTTTTTTAAATAACTGTTAGAATCAGTTAAAAATACGTATGCTTGGAATTTCAAATGTTTATTTATTTAAAAATGACTGAACGGAATACTTCTTAAATAAACTACAGTTCGTTACTGTAATAATTAAAATAACGTCATGACAAAATGTTGGTTGCTGCTTGGTACAAAATTAACCACAACTTTTTTCTATATGTAAAAAGAATATAAAAAATTATCAATAGTTTTTTATCAATAAAAAAATTGTTTAAAAAGTATTTCAATTTAATTAATGTAATAATTGAATCAATTATTAGTTTTGTTGAAAGAAAATTAAAAATATAATTTTTTTTAATGAACATTTTAGTCGTTTTGAAATAAATTTTTTATTAATAACAGCTTGGCCCACGATGTCGACAAGAACATTTCTTTCGCATATTTATATTGAAAACAAAAACAAATTTTACTTTTTTATTATTGTTTTCAATATAAATATGCGAAAGAACTGTTCTTGTCGACATTGTGGGCCCCGCAGTAAATAACAAAAAATCTTAATTGATTTTTTCGTTTAAAGTAAAATAATTTAAAATTGTAGACGAGTTTTTGGGAATTGTCAAATTATAGACAATTAGTTTATAAAAATAGAAACGGAAGTTAAAAATTTATGTATATTGTCGAAGATCTAGTTTGTATTGAAAAACATTTTTATATTCAATTACAAACATTTTTTAATGTTGTCATTTTATTGTTAAATTTGTTTATAAAAAATTGTTAATTTTGTTAAAAAGAAAGAAAAAGACACTGAAGAAGGCAATCAAAGAAGTGCCGAAATATTGGTTTAAATAAATTTATAAGAAAAGTTTTTTGTATAAAAAAATAAGACCTTAAGCTGGAATATTTAATTTATATACTAAAATAATAAAGGTCGAATAAAATACATATGTATGTATGTATGTAATACAATATAAGATTTAAAATATTTGTTTTTGCTTTCTTAAGCAAATTATTTTATGGTTGGATTAGGAACGGAAAAACTTGTCATTATCTTATGCCACTTTCATACCAACAAAATAAAGAAAACTAAAAAAAAACAGTTTCCCATTGAAAAAAAACAAAATCCCTGACAATGAACTTCCAAAACAACAACAAAAACAAACTAAAAAAAAAGAACTGAGCAATGCAAAATAACAGAAACTAGAAAACAGCAACACACCAAAAATGGAGAGCAAAAAAAAAAGAACATAGAAGTTGAAACTTTTTAATATCCATTTCATCTTGTCATTTGATTTCATTTTAACATACCAACGCTGTGCTACCCGTCAATCACGACAATTGTAACCCAGACCTTTTTGTAATCTATTATTACTTTTTTTCTTATTCTTCTTCTTTGTAGTTAGACACACACACAAACTAGATGGCCATCCAACAATCCAACCAGTCTGTCTACCAAACGGCAGCAACAGCAGCCGTCAACAGCTGCTGGCGGGTGGCAAATTAAAGATACAAAAACAAAACGAAAAAAAAACTGAAAATGAAAAAGAAAATTATTTTTTCTAGTGTGATTTGTGTAAAAAATACTTTTGGATTTTAATTTCCTTTTTTATGATTTAATTTTTCTATGCATTTTTCTTTAACCAGCCTACATTTTGAAACAAGTTTTTCGATAATTTTAATTTTTTATTTTTTTTATTGGATAAAAACGTGCATTATGTTTAAAAGGAAGAACTGATAACAACACCAACAACAACAACAGCAGCAGCAGCAGTAAAGAAAGTAAAAAAAGTTGATTTGAAAGGGGAAGAAAAGTGAAAATTCGAATTTAAGATTGCAGATTACAGTGGCACGAGGCCTTTTACTACTCTGAATTTTAAGTTATGTAATTATTTATTAAAAAAAAATAATCTATAGAAAGATAACTCTTTACCAAAATAAACAATATTTAAAGGAAAACCCGTTTAATGTTATCTAAGTAATTACCGGAAATGGAATGCTAGAAATGGTGTAATTTAACAAGTTACATCTCAAAACATAAATCAAGGTACATTTACGGAAGTAAACAGCACTAAAGAAGCCTATGCTGGCTGTCCCTTTTTTCGTATGTTGTTTTATATGTCAACTCCATGTCTTAAATATATAAAATCCATATTACGACTACCAAAAAGGTATCTACCTGTGTAAATGTACCTTGATACAAATAATAAAGCAAATATCAAGGCGAATTCATGCAGGCAGCGAATCCAACGCTTGCGACAGCAAGCTCGTCAAGACATCTGAAAAACGAGCAAAAAAGGGCTAAGTTGAAAAATTAACGGTTGCAGCGCAAAAGAGCAAGACAGGCTAAACTAAATGTTTAAAGTAAACGTCAAAAATTTACAATTTTAAAAATTAGTTATTGTTAAAAAAAATTTGCAGTTCTTGCACACAAAAAAAATTGTGCACCAGTAAACGCATTAATCAAATTACAACAATAGAACTTCATTTAAAAGTTTTTGTTAAACTTAAAAAAGTATCACAGAAAAAAATAACAACAGTAATCAAAATATGAAATTTTCGTTTCAACATTGTAAATAGTTGCAATTTTAAAAGGTTTTTTCCTCTCCTGTAAACTTTTGAAAACTGCAGATAGGTTATATCATCTTTAAGCTGACGCTGTGAACCATGGAATGTTATTCAGGCTTATTATGAAAATGGGCGTTCAAATCAAAAAGCATATCGGGCCGCATTTTATCAAAAAAGGGGGCCGGTCTGGCAGTTACCGCGAATGGTATTCTTTATCATGAGATGATAACAAACTGTTTATGGCCCTAATTGGAAGATATGGATGTGGACAATATGAGGTTTCAACCGGACGGTGCCACTTGCCGCACAACTATCCCTTTTGCGCGACAAATTCAATGGCCGTGTTATCTCACGTGGTGGCGATGTCAAGATCATGTGATTTGACACCGTTGGACTTCTTTCTTTGGGGTTATTTAAAAGAAAAGGCGTACGTCGATAAGCCAGCAACAATTCAAGAGCTTAAGGATGAGATAATTCGGCACATTAACGGCATAGAACCTCAATTATGCCTCAGCGTCATCGAAAATTTGGACCATCGGATGGAGGTGTGCCGCCGAAGTCGCGGCGTCCATTTGGCCGATATTTTATTTCATACATAATTTAACCATACCAATATTGTCATAATAAAAAGAAATGACAATAATTTCCTAAATAATTTGTGTTTTATTCAATACTAGCTCTGCCGGCAAACGTTGTTTTGCCATAAACCTAATTTCAAGTGAAAGAAAGAGGAATAAGACACTGTATACCATGATCGCCGATGAAAAAAAACAATAGCTATTTGTTTCTTTATTTCTGTTCGTTGCATATTCAAAAGTTAAACATAAAAAAGTGATGTATTTTTTATCCTGAAGAATGAAAATCAAACAAAGATAATCAATTTACCACTCAAAAAGGTAGCTTCGATAACGTTTTTTATAAATTTTTTAACGACTTATCGTGTTATATTGCATAGCCGAAGTAAAATAACCGGAGAAAAATTTTGTATAAAAAAAATACATAAACTTTTCAAAATTTGTACTGCCTCTTCTAATCCAATGAAATAAAAAACTTTATTGTATTTTGTTATAAATTACATCAATATATTTCGAACATCTTCGGTTCATCTTCATGATCTATACAATTTGAAAATACAGTAATAAGTTTTTATTTATAAAACATATACATAAGTTTTATAAAAATTTAACAAAAATTTAAAAATTACCTGAACTGATTGAAAAATATAATACAAATGAAAATATATTTTTTCAAATTACATTTTAATCAGATTAAAACTACATAGATATTCGGTTGTTGGTGCCTTTTCAAATAAAAAAATAATTATTTTGACAAATTTGGTATTTAATATGACAAATGTTTTGTCGTAATTTTTTCTGTGTAGGATACTTTTCGGAAACTGCATATCCTTCTAATAATAAAAATAATTTAAAATAATAAAAAAAAAATGCATTCATTTTATCATTTTAAGTTCCCATGCAGCTAAAAAAACACCCATTGTTGTAAATGTAAAAGTTTGTATGTTTGTGATTTAGTAAGTTTGCGAAAACCTGTATTGATTAAAATGAAATTTTTTAGACGGATAGGCTATGCCCAAGATCCAAATATAGGGTTCTTTTTAAGGGCTAAAACCTGGACAAAATTGGTACTTTTTCCCTTTTCGATAAATTTTTTTATATAGATAGAATATGGCCCAGTTAAAAGTATACTTGTCTTTTCACGAAACAAAAACTTTATTATACCCTCCACCACAATTAGTTGTGAAGAGGGTATATTAAGTTTGTCATTCCGTGTGAAACTTTTTTATTATTCATCTCAGGCCCCATAAAGTATATATATTCTGGGTTATTGAGTGATTATAAGTCGATTTAGCCATGTCCATCTGTATGTCCGTCTGTTGAAAACACGCTCACTTTCGAACAACTCAAAAGAAATGAAAAAAACTTGGTGCCAAATTGCTTGTAGTTATCCTAAGCAGTTTGGGATTGAAATTCAGCAAAATCGGTGCAGTAGGATCAGAGCTATGAATCAAAATGTGGAACCACCACCTAAAAAAAATGATAATTTTGTTACAAAAAATAACATAAATGGTGGAACAAGGCACGGAATGAGATAAGATTTTGCAAAAATTTGTTTTATTCGACTAGAAATCACGCTGTAAAATTTCGTGAAGATCCCTCCATAATTTACCCTAGGCCCCATATAAACACAACTCCCCTGTTTTCCGGGAGTTGTACGCCTAAAACCGATAAAAATAAAAATAATAAAAATAATGCTATCACAACAAAATTTGGTAATTCACAGTTTTTTAGGACTAGAAATAACACTGTGAAATTTCGTGAAGATCGGTCCATAATTTACCTTAGGCCTTATATAAACCCTACTACCGGAAAACAGTTTAGTACGCCTAAAACCGTAAAAATTAATGCTATCATAACAAAATTTGAATTGAAACTGTTACTCAAACTAGTTTAAATTGCTAAATAATTTAATATAGATCTAAACCTCAAACCAACCAGTTTTAATGCTGATGTCTGTTTTTATAAAGATAAATTAATATTAAATAGACATCATATAGATATCCCTCCTGAAATATTCGAACAGTCGGTGGAAGGTATTAAAGATTTTTTTCATTTCATTTGCCAACTGCAAAGTCACAAAAAGGAAATAAAACAAAAACAGACAATGCAAAGAGTTCCAAAGTACTAAAAACTTTATTAACACTTTCATATAGAACAAAATAAAAAATTATTTTTTTTATTTAGTATTTTTGCTGCGTTTTTGTTCTATATGCACGAGTTTTTGCATATAGAACACAATAGGTTACGAAGCTTGTCACTGAAGTGTTGTATATAACAAAGTTAATGTCTCATATTTCGAAAACTATAAATGATACGAGCAAACTGATGACACAGATCGACAGATCTCTAAAAGTTTACCTAAAAATGAATCTTATCTCAATTTTTTATGTTTTGTGGTATAGAACACAATAACTTGCGAACGACGAAATATAAAAAAAAGACCAAAGCATTAAATCTTGATAACGGGATTAGTCTAATTAGAAAAAATGGATGAAGTTTTCTTATGATCTGGCCTAAATAGTATGAATTGGGAATTTAGCACATTTAAACGAAACCTTCTTAATTAATTTTTGACTTCTAAGGCAAACTCTGATTATAAATAATGAGTTTTCACCGGTATAATCGTAAATTCTGCACAAAAATCCGATTGCAACGCTGGAGACTGCGAAGTTATATGAACACTCTGGCCAAAAGTTTTCGATATTTGTTTGTTGTTGTAGTTTTCGATAATCTCAATATTGAATACACTAAAATTAAAGATGTAAATTTGGCCATCTTTGGATTTGGCAGAATCACGTGGTAAAAACTATTAAACCATCTCGCCATTTTGAAGGTTTAAAACATTTCATTGAGACAAAGTTGAAGACCGTAACTTTGAATATAAAACAAAAACAAGTTTATACCCTTGAAAACTGATCTTTAAGAATCTGTGAGATATTTTTTTTTTTTGCTGGAACTTGATTTAAAGCAAAGAAAGTATACTGACGGCATAACAGACAACAAATCGCTCAGTACCTCTGGAAGTGGAAACACAATTTTTCAGAAGAAACGTATAATTTTTTAATAAAAAACGGTAAATAATTTAATCCTGCAATCCCAACCTAATGACGACGGTTGCAAAACTGTGTTAATTTGCAACGATTTAGAATAAAAGATATTCATAATAATATTGCGCACATGTCTGCATACTTTAGCTGGAAGTCCCACCATGCATTCTACGCTTTTTCGCTGCATACGCAGCTGTCTAAAAAATAGAATCTGTGTTGTTTAATGGAGCAAGTTAAATGCTTTACTTTCTACTTTTGTAAGCGTCACAAATAGTGTTGGAACAAATTAGCCGATTTTGACAAATAGAATTTTATTTTTACTTGTTGCATGCAACTTGAAACGCAGAACGCAAGCAAGTTATGAAAAACATGCAATGAATGGAGGCGAAAACGCGTGGAGTAGACCTCCAGATAAAGCTGAAAAATCGTGCTAAAATATGTCCAGATTAAAACATTTCATATGAACAGTGGGCAAAACTCGATTTTGCTTAAGCAAGCTTTTACAGTCTGTATTTTACAGTCTGAAATTTATTATATTGAAAACTTAAACAAATTTTTATATTTTATTACTGTTTTCAATTTGTCACACGAAATTTAGTTTTTATTTTCTAAAAACAGTTTAATAAAATCGAGCTAAGCCCACTGTTCGTATGAAATGTTTTAAGTGGAGGAGTGAGTGAGCAGTTCATTGGAGTGGCGTTCAAAAGAAAACTGTCAAAAAGTGCACATTCCGTATTTGACATATGAACATTTCATGGACTCACTCGGCTGCTTGTAGTTTCTTGTACTATTTTTGCAAACAAAATCATATTGGGCTAAATGTTTTTTTAGGGTTTATTTTTTGTTTGTTTTTTCTTCTTCTTCTGATGGGTTTTTTTTAAATTTTTGCAATAATTGGGGGTTGGAAAATGTAGCTAAGCAATACCCAAAAGTAGTGACTACCAGTCTGTGTATTTTATTACTTTTTTGTGTGGGTATATTTCAACTGTGGATAGAGTTGAGTAGAGGTGGTGGGGGGTGGTAGTAAAGAAACATTGTGCCATCTAAAATTTGGCACACTCCTGACTCGACATCGTCATCGACATCATTTGTCGAGTTGCTTATTACTTTTTAAATTTGAAAATTGCTATATTTTCCATTTATCGAATGTGAGTTTAATACCTTATCAAGTACTTAACATGCATGCACATTCCTCAGCTTTATTTGATTTTAGATATTTTGTACTGTTACTCCAACCCTCCTCCTCCTCCCCCCATTGCAAATGCATTTTAAGGACTTGTACTCATGGGGTATAGGAAAACAACCCAATTTGTAATTTGGCTAATTTCTGTCATACGACCCATTTAGTTTCAAGGGAATTTTAGAATTCAAACAAACAACTAAAGAAAAAACGGGGAGCCGGAAAGAAAAAACATTCGGAAAGCAGAGAATATTTTGCACAAACATGCACCCTTTTTTGTTGTATGAAAGGAAAAACGGAAATTGCTTTAATAAAATTTGCATAAAACCTTCTCATTTCGAGTTGTTGCCGTTATTTAAGAGGAATAAATAAGAAAGTCAACTCCCCCTGAGGTGGCATTAACAAATTTGAATTTAAATTTAAATATGAAAATTAAAGTTTCACTAACGAGATACATTTTCATTTTTAAATAAAAATCCATCCACGCTCACACAAAGATGTTACAGGCCTGCTGATTATTGGCAAACATGCAGTGAAAAGTTTCGAATAAAATTCAAAATTCCTTTTCTGTTCCTATAGAAGCTGAAAATTAAGTAAACGATTTCCTATTTCTTGGTTACAACTACAGGGTGGCCCAAATAAGACCTACCAATGTTAAACAAGTAGAACGGTTTTTTATTTCCTTTTGCAGGTTATAACCGAATACTTCGGAATTTAAAATTAGTGCAATTCAAATTATCTTGTCACCAATCAATAGTTATGACGCAGCTAGTCACAGGTGGTTCGATTAAACTACCTGTAGGGAAACCAGAAAAATCTGGATCGTATCAGTAAAAAATGGTAAAAGGGCTCGGCAAGCGTTAAAGCTGTCCAGACTTCGCCTCAGTCACCTAATTGCGATCATAACTGGGCATTGGTCTATTGGAAATTACACCCAGAGGTAAGAAGCAGAAGAGAAGTCCACCGATTATCTTCTCTGTTATTGTCCGGCATTCGAAAACGTTAGTCTAATACAACCCTTAGCGAAAACCCCATTTTCTGTGACTCTTATTTGGCTAAGATCCACTTTTTCATTGAACAAACCAGTTGGCCGAGAAATAATTCTAGTGGCCAGAAAATATAGGACGTCTAAGATACAGAGGACACGTAACTGGTAACGTAACTGGTTACTAGACCCACATAAGCTTTGTTTGATTGTGGCTGCCAATAGAATCTAACCAATTACGCAGTGCGAATTTTGTCAACATTTTTTCCAGATCAGATCCCAAAGCCATCATGATTCGGAATTTAGTCAGCCGTTTTGAGGATCAAATGGACCGTCCTGGAAAAACTCACACTTACGGCAACGTAGGGGCTGTGCGTCAGATTGTTCAAATGCTGCATATGTTCGAAATTGTTGTCATTCCAGCCGTTTTTTTACAACAACAACATCCAAACAAATTAAAATTGTCCAAAGACTGTTCGCGCCAGATCACCAACAACGTCATTGGTAGGTCTTTTTTAGAGCACCCTGTATTTGATAAGTTTATATTTTGTTTCTCTTATTGCTATAAATTTTGTTATTAATATAGAAATTTTAATATCCTTTCCTGAGGCTAAAATTGATTTTTCAAATGGAAACAAATTGTTTTGGTCAGAAATGTTCATATGGACCTGAGTAAGTATTGGAACGTGTATGTGTGTGTGTGTGTGTGTGTGTCTATGCGTATTATTTTGTCTATATATTTGTTTGTTTGCTTGTAGGAATGGCTGAGAGGATGGATGGATGAATGAATAAATGAATGATGTTGATATGACCATGTTGTTGACCCTGAAGCCTTTTAACAAATTTTATCTTTATCTCATTACCATTTTTATATATTCTGTTTATTCTTGTTGTTGCTGTTGTTGCTTAAGGAGTCACTATGTAATGAAACATATTGCAGCAAAGTGACTGACTTACCCCTGCTGGCCAGTTGGTGAACTTATCCGAAACCAATTTGGCAAATATTATTGATGAATTTTCTCTGAATTTGTTTTTTCTCTTTTCTTTCGTTTTTTTTTTTTTTGTTAATTTATAATGGGATTTCTTGCTTGTAACTTATTTAACTTTTTTCCATTTCCTTTTAAGCTTTAATAAAATAAACAAACAATTTTTAAAACAGTCCCTTTCATGAGAATTAAGATAAACTCGTTCCAACACAGTTAAAGAAAATTGAAAAAGGAATGTGAAATTTCTTATTAACTTTGAACTTTTAAAAATGCCTTTATTGCGTTTTCTTTTTTGGTAGTTTTTGTACTTTTTTTCTCCTTAATAAATAAAGTAAGCAACAGTAGCTTTCCAATTGGCAATAAAATATAGTTTTGGCTACAACTTGTGTATAAAACTCACTCCCGAGAATCAGTTTCCTAATGAATTAAAGTCCAAAAAAACTTCCTATACAGGCATTTTCTGAACATCGGCTTCAAGTGCAATTAAAATCGAAAAAATTTGGAAAGCTATACGGCTGCAAAAGATCATTAAAATGTGTCCTTTTATATACTTCGTACTTTAAGCACTTTTTATATTTAGAAAGAAAGATCGGTATGTAGAACGGCATAAGCACCGCGAGCCAGTGGGTCTTTCGTGCAGCCTTAATATATCACCATGTCAGGTACAGGCTACGCAAAACGCCAATTAACCTGCCTAGTGAAAGATCAAAATCTCAGTTAGGCTCATCAGTTTCCCCCTAAAAATGTTCCGCCTTGCAGTCACCAAGGCGGGACAGCAGCAGGGCAGCTGTTCTGACGTGTCATCATCAAACTCACAAAATTTGCATATTTGCGTCATTATCAACTGATGGTATCTTAGACCACAGTATCCAGTAAAAGTGCCCACAAGTAGCATAAGTTCCCTCTTCTCAAGTAGAAATAGCCCTCCTGCCCTGCCACGGCCCAGGGTCATAAATCTCACGGACAGTATCAACCCAGAAGAAGAAGTCCATGTGCGAAGGAATTCAAGTTCGGACCTATGAATGGACGGTGAGAGCCTCTGCTAAAAATACAGTCCTTTCGTTGCCCACATGGCTCTCATGGCTGGGTACCCAATAAAAATACAAATCATTGTGTTTCCCCAGTTTCTTCAGAATTGTTTAAGAGTCCATGACAAACCTGGGCTTCACCTCCAAAGAAGCTAGTGCTGATCTTTATCAGAACTACTGTTAAAATCAGGAACAACTGCGGTCACTTTTTCAATAAAAATGTAACTGAAAATTTTCATTAATTTCACTTTCATTCGACTTCGATTTGCAGAATACGTTCAATAAATCTGTTTCAGAATATCACTCTGACTATCTTTAATCACTCTCAAATAATGTCATCTCGATAAAAAAAAAAATTATCAAATGAAGTAAAACCCTTCCAACAATATTTCATGTAAATGACTGGACCAGAAATCTGATGTATGTATCCTTTAAGGAAAACCTTCCTCACACAAAAGTAAAATTTTATTGATCAAATAAAATCCAGAGAAGAGAACTATCAAGCAAACATTGCTGGCTATAAATGTTAAAGTCACAGTCCAGAGTCGGACATCTGAATTAAAATAAAATGCCCAAAACAAAAACGTTGCTAATTTCATGAAATATTTTGTTTCCTTATTCAATTGCTTTGGACTGTGTGTTACTAGAACGTATGCTTTATATATCAAACAACAACAACAATAAAGGAACCTACATAAACATCTACAACAACAAACAAAGACAAGAAAAAGACAAACATACGATGATTCTGATGATGATGGTGGAAATGATGGCGATGATGATGAGAAGACATTTGTCATCGATGACGATGAGAAACAGCTTTTTTGCAAAAACTAAAAAAAAAAAATAAATAAAAAAAATGGAAAACGAAATAGAAATTGACACAGTGAAAAGAAGAAAGGAAAAAAGATGCACAAGCAAAATGTTAAGAAGAAATCATAAGCAAATATTTGTCTAGGTCTTCAAATGTTAAAAAGTTGTTAAACAAACATCAATATTAAGTAAATAATAAAGTCCTTAACAAACATTAATAGAAGAGAAAAATATTAACAGAGAAAAAAACATTAACAAAACAACACAAACAGCAACAACACCAACAATAACAACAAAAATTTTGTTTAATAGGAATCTACAACGGATGACGATTTTGAAAATGAAGAAGCAACACTCGGGCGTATGAGTTTTTTGTTATGGGTCTAACATCATTAACATTAATCATTCGCTCCGTTAACTAAGTGTTTTTTTTTAAATGTAGGTGCATACTTTTAGGGGAGCAAAAAGTAAAGTTGCTACTCAAAATGTAACTGCATATAAAAAAATAATGTCTAAGAGATTTTGTAACATTTTAACTAGAGATGCAACAAAAACCGATTCCGATATATCGGCGATACTTCAGGTTTGCCGATATATCGGTATCGGCGTTATTTTACTCTCAAAATACAGATACTTTTTTAGAATTTTTTTGAAAAAAAAAATCAAATGAATTTTTAATGATATTTGCTGAACATTTTGGTTTACATCGAAGAGAGTACAAAATCCTTAAGCTAAAGGCCACTGCTACATTGTCTGACGTTATTCCGCTAGTTAACAGTCTTTAAAAATTATTAGAAAATATAATTAATGAATTAACCGAAATAGAAAATAGTTCAGAGCCTCAAAAACTAACGACTCACTTAAGACCGGTTTACACTATCGCACAAGTCTTACGTATTTTGCCAAAAATGCTTGTCTGATCCAAAAATTATTTAAAATTTTCCAAAAAACAATAACAACTTATCATGACAGGGTTGTATTTTCCTCAAAATATGTTAATTTTAGTTGAAATATTTGAGTGCTTAAAGAATAATGGAATCAATTGTTTATCTAAAACTCTTCGAATACTTTAAAGGCAATTGAATTACACGTCAAACGTCTTACTGAGCTACTATGACTATGTTTTCTCAAATTGTGGAAGACACGGTCACCTTTATACTAAGGAAAAGTTCTGATATGTCTGAAAATGGCGTTTGGAGGATTTGCAAACAAATTATACGAAAATCCGAGGAGGATTAGCCTCCGTCCATCTTAAGCTATGGTTCTGCTAGAGAAGAAGTCGAGAAATACCTTAGATCGGCTTATAGTTCTAGAGATACAGATTCGTTTTATGCAAAAATCCTTAAGTTTCCAACTGATTTCTGTCGCATCTGAGAGACTAGTTTCCACTGCAGTTCTGGATTTGGATTAGCGATCTCCGTTAAAGTTGAGCAAAGCTTTTATTTTTCACAAAAATCTTACTAATTTAAATGTTAAATATGTTTTCATAATTTCTTTCTGTGTTCTTTTCTATTAACACATTATTTCTGTGCCATTTTGACAAAACATCTTAAGTCAAAATAAGAAAGCATAAAGTTTAAAAAAGAACTTGTCGAAAATATTATTTTTATCAAATAATAAAATAAACCAAATTTCGTTTAAAGTACAAAATTTATTGACAAACAACACGTTAACCACCCGCCTCCGAACGTGAGAGGCACCGTTTCACTCAGGTTACTATTTGAGTGCATGATCCGGCATGATCATTTGTTTAGGAGCTGAAACTTTTTTTTGAAAAATCTCCGCAGCAGTTTCTATTGAGTTTTCGATTAAATAAATTGCATTCAATGGTTTGTAAAAAAATTAATTCAAATTTCGCAATTTCGCAAGATTTCATTTCGAAATCTATTTGAAATTTGCTTGGTTCAAATCACTTTAATTTCAATGCCATTGGATTTTTTTTTAAATCCAAATTTTTAATATTTTTTTTAAATCGGACTTAATTAAGTTCAACAAATTTAAATTTCATTTAATTATTATTTAATGAATGAAGGAATTTTACAACATAAAATTTATTTTATTGAAATTTATTTACAATTTTCATTCTTGATTGAACCAGGGCTCAAACTCGGGTCAAATTTACACGTTTCAAGAACAACCATATTCGGCTTCTTTATTAAGTTTTGCATGGCAAACCTGCAACAGTCACACAAAATAAAATTCGAAACTTGATGGCATTGGCAGTGACTACTTCGTTTATCAACTAATAAATTATTCCAACAAACATTGGCCACTTTTTTTCGTTTTCCATATTTCAACCCCTGAATTCTTAACTGGGTTACTGTTAAACGTGTCTTTATTACTGCAAAATACAAATATTGGAGTAAAAAAAAAATAAAATGAAAAAAGAAGAAAATATTCATAAAATAATAATTATTATTTTAACATTTTATCCAATATTATGGCAACAACACGACGACGACGCTGGTAATGATGATGTTGTTGTCTGTTTTAACATCAGCAAAAACAACAACAATAACTACAACAACTCCACACCATAAACGCTGACAACCTCAATTACAATTTAATACACGTTGCAGATGCACACAGCGCAAAAAATCCCCAGTTGGCGAAAAGTATTTATTTGTGTATGTGAGTGTTAAATACATGTGAATGTGTTTGTGTCGGTGAGGTTTTATGTAAGGCTTTCATGCATACAAGTAGGAAAAAATAAAAATTGTATATTAAGGGTATTCCTATTGTAAGACAGAGATATTGTTTTTTTTTTAAAAATTAAAAACAATTTTAGGTAAAATTAGGAAAAAGCCTTAAAAAATAAACTGACGAATTAGTTTTGGCTATAAAAATGTTGAAGCAGAACTGATATTTATCTGTAAAAATAAAATTGTCACAGAATCTGCGTTGATAAAAAACGCCTTTAATGAGTTTTAGCATAAATTTTACTAATTTTTTTTAATTGTTTATACCAAACATTCCGCTCTCGAATACCCCTATTGTTATATAAGATACACAATATTTGTATTTATTTGAAGGTTTCCTTTTTTAACAAGATTCTCATCGTTCAATATTCAGTTGCGAGTGTAACTTGTTAAACAACAACAACCAGAAAGGGAATTCAATGTAAGAATATCACCTACAAATGTCACCAATATAACCCTGACATCAAACATATGCCAAATATATGGGCATACTCAAAACTCGTAGTAGCCACTCAACAAAAAAAAAACCAACAATTTTAACTAGAGCCGACCGACCAGCCAGTCAGCCAAACAAACAATCATGCAACCGTTCAAAAGCAAAATATAAAATTACACACACTTTCATATTTACACACATACTCATATTCATATACATACATACATACATACAAACACATATGCATATAGTTTTGGGTTTCTGTATTTTTGGAATATAAATGAATAAATGTTTGTATTGCTACGTAGAGCTTCATTTCCCAATTCAAAATTGTCCGGCAATAGCCAGTGGTGATATTGTTACGTAGGCCACAATGACAGCAACAACGACAACACTAACAAGAGAACGTGTATTGCTAGGCAACTTGATGTGTTTGCTTGTATGTGTGTGAGAATAAATATCCATTTAGTATTTGCAGCAGCAGCATCAACACCATCGGCAGCAAAAATATCAACTTTAAACCAACGACAACTATCGCAACAGTTACAAACATTTAAACACACATGTTGTATTTAAGAAGACACATGCACACACACACACACACACACGCACACACATGTCATAAGCATACAATGATACTTTGTAAAAGTGCGTATAAGCGTGTGATGGCATGTGTATGAATGTGTGTAATTTATACTTGTATATTTTACCTTCAAGTCAGTTGCTGTTATTGTAGTAGTTGCAAATGTGGCTTAAAGCCATGAACGGTATGGAAGAACATCAACAGCCAGCCAGCCAGCCAGCCAAACAACCAACCAACCAACCAACGAACCAGTGCCATTGGCACTCAACAATATGCTGGTGTGTTTAAATAAATTTAATACTTTGGCAACACATTGAAAACAGGCCACTTACCGGCATACAAAAAATAAAAAACAACAACTTGCAGCAAAAACAAACGAAAGTAAAATTGAAACAGCCCAACAGATAAACGTAAATGGAGAGCAAATTTAAAACCCGTCAACAAAAACAAAAAAAAAAGGAAAAAGAAAAAAATCTTTTTTAAAAGATGTTGTGGAAAAGAAGAAAATTTAATTGAAATTTATGCCATGATACTGTGATGTTGCAACGAAATATTAAACCAATGATCGATTTGTTAGCTGATGAAGATTAAATTTGTTTATTGAAAGTTGTCAGCATACATACAGTTGAGGGCTCCCGAAGAGCAGAACTGCTGCATATCATTCAATTATAGTTCCATTGATGGAAAAGATTATGGTCCTATACAAAATTTTTAGGCGATCACGTATTTTGTTGGGACTAAGTTTTTTTTAAATCAAGTTTTGCTTCACGACTTATTTAATCTTATTGCACCGAGCATTGAATTTTAACCAGTAGATGATAATTTAATTTTGTAAGTTGAATAATGCTAGGAACACATACGTCATATTAACGTAGAACGCAATGCTTAGCTTAGCCACAACACCGTCGTGAACGTATTTGGTTTTCTTTTATTATTTAAAAATTCCAAATTTATTCAAATTATTGCTTATTTTTCTTTCTTTTATTTTGTTAACAAATAGTCAATTTGAAAACAAAAAAATACTTTCATATTATTTTTTTAATTTTTCTTTTTCTATGGCAATACGGTCGTAACCGGCGTACGATATAGAATTAGATCAAAGTCGACGTACGACGTAGATACGCTTTAACTTTTACGCCATCTATTTTGTGCCTTTGTATAAAATATAATTCGTTTTAATTTGATAACGTTTCTACGTCGTACGCCACTGCGTTCATACGATTCAATTGTGTTCCTACGGTCATATCAAAAAAGTCGGAAAGTACCAAAATGTCTTTTCTTGTAGTTTCTTCATCACTCTGGGATCTGCATATTGAATTTTATGTTTATAGATTCAGTGTTAATATCATTGAAAAATTACCAGTTAAAAAACACAAAAGCACAAAAAAATGTCTCTTTTATTATTTAAAAATTGCATGTTTAATTTTATGTTTCTTGGTCCAATACTAGCGGAAATTCAAAAAGTACCAGCTCAACAAAAAAAAGTACCAAAAGGTTCCCCTCTTATAGATTCGCATCCACTCAGGACATTGCAAGTTTAGTTTTATACTTCTAGGTCCAATATTAACGATAATTAAAGAAAGTACCAGTTTCACAAAGAAAAAGTACCAAAAAGCTTCATTCATATTTAATTTTATGTTAATAAATTGCTAAAAGAAATAATAAAGTGAAGCAATGTATTTGGCCATACAAAAAAAATTTAATGCATACAAAATTTTTTTTTTTTTATTAAAAAATTAAAAAAAAGTTCGGAATTATTGTTGTAAAAAAATGTTATAAAACAATAAAAAAAGTTATCGAAAATTCAAACAAATTGGGTACTTCATTTTATATTCTTTAGCCGGAAATACCGTTTCGTTATACATAAAAATAGTAACTAACGTTATAAAAAAATGCTACCAGATGATGAAGTTGGTAAAGCAGGTTTCTGGCTAGAATAAGTTGTATTATGGTGTAATGCTGCCACATCTATAGATTTTTTAATACAACTAGCGCAGGCAGCGTTCTGCCAGTAGTACTGTAGCAAATACAATAACCATCAAGAAATCTTTTGGCACCAAAGATGGGCAAAGGTAATATTCGGTCAATCAAATTAACTCAACATACCTATTCTCACCACACTAACTTCAATCATGGACAAGCACTATTGGGAGAACAACAAAATAATTCCCACAGTAACTTAAATCAACACCAACAACCAATATGTGTGGTGTAGTTTACAAAGGAAATTCCTAATAAACAATTTTTAATTCATTTTTTTATTTGTTAAGGTTTTTAAGAAAAAGACCGAATAAAAATATTCCAGCCGAGAGATGATAGAGAGTGGTGATAAGTATTCCATAAAATTTAAAAAAAAACTCTTGCCAAATTCCCGTTACATTTTGTTGTTTTGTTAAATTTGTGCTTAAATTGTTATTTGATCAGCTTGGTCAAAAAATAAATACATTTTATATTTTGTAATACATATTTAACACAATTTTTTTGTCCAAAACTCGTCTGGCTCGTCTCAAAAAATCGCTAAAAATAAAAAGCCACTCCCATTGACTATAAATTCAAGTTTTAACTTCTTTTACAGACCAACCAACTTAAATATGAAAAATTCAGATTTTTGATAATCCCAAATAGGAAAATATTTGAAAAAGATTCTGGTAGTACAAATACAAAAGTCAATTCTCGAAGAGTACCAACAAATGACTTTGCTTGTATTGTGTTGGATGTCATACATACATCCGAATTTGCAAAAAAAAAACATTAAGAATCAAGAATTCGAGACGCGACTCGAATAATTTCTTCAATCAGTCATAAAAAAAGGACGAAAATGTGGTGCCACATGAACTTAGAGATATCGACCACCGATTTTACTCATAAGAAATTCTATATTAATCCTAGTTCACACTCTTTAAGTTTAAGCCGTCAAGTTTAGAGCTTTTATGAGAGAAGGGAAAAGAGAATGCCATATATTTACAATGGATATATTACCAGAATACCAAGTGTAAGGTATTATAATAATGTTTGTAACATTAACTGCTTAAGGCCAGTTTACACGGTATTACAATTTGTAGAATCAAAATATTATGAAATTCTCTCCGTGTTTAAAAGAAAAGAAGAAAAATCTGTTGTATGAATTTTTCAAGTTTACACGGATGGTACAAGTAAAATCCAAAATAATGACACAAAATCAGATGGTTACAGTTTTAAAACTTTTACAAAAACAACATGAAAATGTCTTGAGTTGATTTTAGTTGTTTTTGTAATTGTATAAAAATGCTACCATCTTCAATATACTCTGTTAAAATACACCTCTGGTCTGATGAAAATACATAAGTTTCTAAAATGGTTTAGAAAAAAATCATTTACCGACCGCTCGCAGATTTTGTGTTCGTATTCTCTCTTACTCAATACATTTTGCTTTTACATGGTATGATTTTTCTCAAAAAATCGTCAAATTTATGGTATAAATCGTCTAACCCGGCGTTTCCACATGCAAGTAATTACTTGCAAGTAGTGTATACGTATTATCAACGAAAAATCGAGAAAACAGCCGATTGGCTGAAAGTACACAAATTGTGTGAATGTTAGTGAACAAAGTGTCAGTGTATTGAGTTTTTCGAACTTGTACTTGCATGTGGAAACGCTAGGTTAGGGCCATTTTTAGACTTCAGAAACGTCAAAATTACGATAAATCCTTAAATCTGGCCGCCGTTTTGATATCTGCTTAAAGTGCCCAACGAAGTCTACAACGTACCGTGTCGAATAGCCAGAATAAAAAGTTACACTACTTTGGAACAAAAATAATTAGACCAGAAAAAGGGCAAAATATCTTGCACACTTTAAGAAAATTTTAATACAGAGTAAAAGATGATAACAGTTATTTGTTGAACAAAAATAAAAATTATTCTCTAAGGAAATCTACGTGTTATGATACATGCACTGTTGCCAATTCAGAGATTTGCCCTCTACATTAGCGGTAAGCGGGAAATCTAGCGATTTTCAAACATCAATTTTCAATTTCAAAAACCTTTCTTAAATTTTAAATATACAGATTTTATACCTTTTTTTATTGTTTTTTTTTTTTTTTGTTTTTCTGTCAAAAACTACTAGTTTATGTTCACGGTCTTACTGACTTTTGCATTTTTTGTGAACTGAAGATTGTATGTGTCATTTTGTTTCGATTTTCAGCGCTGACAATTCACAACTTTAAGCTTGGTTAAAAATTTTGAAGCAAAGGGTAAGGAATTGATCTAAATTGTCTCGATTGATAATGAGCAATATATTTCACTCACTTTCGTCTTACTAATTTTATCTTATTGCTTCAAACGACAAATAATTGTTTGCGTTTTTATAAAGAAATTGTTATACCCTCCACTGCAACTAGTTGTGATAAGGGTATACTAAGTTTGTCATTCCGCGTGAAACTGTTTCAATATTCATCTTAACCCCATAAAGTATATTTATTCTGGGTCCTTGAGTAGTGCTAAGTCGATTTGGTATCAAGTTGTTTCTATTTCTTCTAAGCAGCTTTGGATTAAAATCCAGCAAAATCGATTCAATAGGAACAGAGCTATAAATCAAAATGTTAAACAACTACCCTAAAAATAGTTTTGTTACAAAAACTAGCATACCTAGTGTCGGAATGTACATATTGATATTAGATTTTTTATATGACTAAAAACCATTCTGTTAAATTTCGTGAAGATCGGTCCATAATAATAGGCCCAATAAAAAGACCACTCTCAAAAAACAGCTGTATATGACTAAAAATCACGCTGTCAACTTTCGTGCCAATCGGTCGAAACCCTACCATTGTGCCCATGTAAAGCCTTCTCTCGGAAAAAACTTTAGTACGCGTAAAACCGTAACGCTCTTAAACTGTGTATCATTATAATATAATTTGGTCAGCCAACGATTCTTGGGAATAAAATGTCTGGGGAAGTTTAAAACCTGAGTATGTAACGTAATTTGAGAGTATGTAGATTTATATAAAACTTTTGAAAAGGTTTAGGTTTTAGCGGTATTTTAAAAAAATTCCCGCTAAGTTAAATATTTAGCAGTTTTGAAGTCCGATTTGGCGAGAAATGTTCAAAAAAAGTTGGTAACAGTGGACTTAAAGTATTTATTTTAATGTGCATAAGGAATCACGCGCTTAAAAAATTATTTCAAGTCAACTAAATTATTATATGTTACACGTACATTTCTTTAAAGAATAAATTTTATTTTTAATAGAAACAATTAAAAAGTTATTAAAAAAAAATTAAAGCCTCTTACAGACGGTATTGTAGTCACCCAACAAGAACGGATAATTTTATTTCAAATTGAAAGTGATTTGAAAACAAACCTATTCTCAAACGACAAACGTTTGATAATGATTTGCAAATCATAGCATTCTCAACAAAAATTGGAAATTTATTTCAAATTGAGAAATGCATTTATTTTCTACTAGCATTCAAACGTTATTCTCAAATGTCTTTCAAATGTAGATTTTAAATAAAATGTGGAACATAAATAAAACTTTTTTTTTTTTAATTTAAATTCATTATTTATTTAAATAAACTGTGAGATAAGCATTCGGCAGCATAAAGGAAAGACAAAATACTTGGCCCCTTTTTGTTTTGTGGATTGTCATAAATTTATATTTTGATCGCTTTTCCGTTTTATTTTTAACCACATTCTTTCACTTTGTAATTAATATTTTACTCACAAATAATTTGTAATTTTTAACAAGAAATCAAGATTTTTTAAAGGCGAATTCACTTCATGTCATATGTAACTTTTTTTTAATTGTGTAGCACATTTAGCTTTAATCGCCATTTTTTAGTGTTTAGATTTACTTTTCGCTGCAGTGCTTGAGAATAACATTTGTTATTAAATCACACTGTTAAAACATTGTAAAATGGTAAAATTCAAATCATTATAAATTTTAATTAAAATGTTAAAATCCAACAATTGAAAATGGTTTGAAAATGATACATTCATTTCAAATTAAAGGTTTGAGTTCGTGTTTGTTGGGCAAGACATCGTCCAGACTTGATATTTTTGTTGCAACAATTCTTGAGCGAGAGAATTGACATGATAGTGAAGAGGTACTCAGTTTCATGAACTCTGCAAATCCATTTAGTTTTGTAGTTCTCTTACTTTTCAACTTGAAGTTGGCTGTAGTTGTTATGCAAAATATAAAAAGAGAAGAGAAAAGATAAAAAAATACAAAAATTGCAAGACTAGCAAATCGTAAGGCCCACCAATGATGGGCTTAAGATGGCAAATGTGCGAATACGTGTTAATTATATGAGTCAAACCATATTGAACTTAAGGAAACTTTATGCTAAGTTTAATGAAACTGTCATTTGCTTAAGCAAGGTGCGAATTAAATCGCACATTCCGTACGGAATCCAATGTTTTTGTTTTTTTTTAAATTCTTTTTGTTAAATTCTGACTGTAGGTTAAGCAAGGCTATGCATATTATGGTTAGGCCTTAAATCTGTGAGATTAATTTTAATTCTTTGGATGACAAAATTAATCAACACATAAATATCAATTTCATTGGTTTTTTGTAAAATATAAATTGCGAAATTTGGCAGAAAGGTTAATAAAATCACGTTGCAAGTTGTTACAGTGTGATCTGTAAGCGAAAATTTTTGCATAAAAAATTAAATACGCATGCTAAGAAAATGTGGTTTTTAAACGAATATGGACTACAAACGAAATGGACCTTAGAACAAATAGTTTGTGTGAAATTCGAAAAAATCTGCATGTGAATATGACAGTTTTGGCTTTCTTGAATTAAAAAGAAAAAAACCCTGAAGAATGCCGAAATATTGGTTCAATAAATTTAATATTTTTTTAAAAAAAAGAGACCTCAATCTTAATTAAATAATAATAGTAATAGAAGCTTAAGCTTTAACAGAATATACACTTAACCATATAAGGTATACACTTTGAAGTGTAGATGGTCATTATGCTTCATAGGTCTAACTGAAACGCTTTTCTAGATAAACGACAAGGTCAAAAAGCATACCGATTCCACCACGTTTACTTTTATTATATTTCCACCGGACATATGTATATGTATAATAGATCTACCGCATAATTTAGCTTAATTTCTCACTTTGATACTGTAGCACACAGCAAGACCTTAAAAGTTATACTTGTAAGCAGCGCTGCCAGAAGAAAGATTTTACCTTATTTTTTAAGATTTTTTAACAGAAAAAAGATTTTAAGATTTTTCCCCCAAAAACAAGACTTTTTGATTTGTCTAGACGAAGGTTAGGTTCAATTAAAAAAAACCGTATTTGTTGCCATTAAAAATTTTTAAACTAAATATTTCAATTAAGTATAAGAAATTAAATTTTTTGTAATGTTTTTTTTTTGTTTATTTTTGTATTAAATAAAATATGAATTGTTTTTATTATTTTTCCTTCCAAAAGAAGATTTTTTTTGTTGAAATTAAGATTTTTTGCTGAAAATTTCTGCCAGCCCTGCTTGTAAGAGCTCTTTATATAAAATGGTTGAAAGCTCTAGCTCATAAAGCTTTTAAAATTGACGAAAATCAGTGTAAGCATTGTATAGAAGGTGCCCCTGCACTTAAAATTTTGAAAAATTATATAGTCTATTGTTCTTTCCAGACCGTCGGTAACATACTATCAAAACTTTATAAAAATCGGGCCAGAGGTTTATGAGCCTACAAAATTTATCAAAAAAGCAATGTCTTCTTTAGACATACATATTTTTAAATTTAGGATGTTCAATTAATCGAGGTTTATTTTTGTTCGATTGAACGATTATTTGATATTTGGCATTTTTCACTTATTTGATTAAACGAATAAAATTTGAAAATAAATCGATTAATCGAATAATTCTAAATCCAGAAAGTTTATAAATTACGAGATTTGTTTCGATAATTTGAGAAAAAAATTAGTACTTGAGTAAGTAAACATTGTTTTTTAAATAAAACTTGTCAATGTAGCTCCAAATTGTTGCTTCACTTTCGGGCACTAAGGTTTTAAAAGAGTCAATATAACTTTGGATGTTTTGAAACATTTCACGGTCATTCCATCCTCTGCTATGCTTCTGAAAATAATTTTCTCTAGAGAATCTTGTTTAAAATATTTATTCTTTGGACCACTTGTAGTCCCCTTTGATTTTGTTGTGGGAGCATCTTCTTCAAGTACATTGTATTAGTGCAGTTGTTACATTTTGCATTATAAGATTAATCGTTCGTACAATATTTTTAAACCAAACTCATTTAAAAGCGAGAAACGCATAAAGTACATATTTTGCTAAAAAAAAAATCGAGCAAATTTTTAAACCGACCCTGTAATGAAAGTTCATAGAAATATTCCATTTTATCTACTTCATTCTTTAAGTATCTATTTTTTTTGCCAGAACAAGACTTAAAGCCACGCAAAACTACGAACATTTTGTTAATAGTAAATAAATTTATATTATCGTTCGATTTCAATTTCACTTCATTTCGATTTCTAGAGCATATTCGACAAATAAATATAAATCTTGGAGTTAACATACCTTTGTCGTTTTTTCATTTGTGAAATGAATTATAAAATTTTATTGAAGAAATTTAACAAAAATATAAGCTTAATTACTCACTAAACATGATGAATTATATATTTAACAGAAATACTAAATATTATTTTTATTTGATTAATCGGTATAAATTCTTTGAATTATCGAATCGAAATAAGCAATTTTAAATTATTCGAACAAATAATCGTCTAAGATTGTTCGATTAATCGAGCAAGATAAATCGATTGAACACCCTACTTTTGATACAAAATAATTTTTTCGCTTTTAGTTACTTTATTTTTACATTTTGGTTTCAAAATTTTTTTGGTTGTGGCAACGCAGATAACAAAGTCTTTCGTATTACAGTTAAATATTTTTTTAACAATCTATTACTTATAACAAACCTTAAAATTAGCTTTTTACCCTTCACACTGCTACTAAAAAGTACCTCTCTTCACTGTTACTTAATTTTATATACTTTCATTTTTATTTGCAGGAAACCACCCTTGTCAGACAGTGGTGTTGGTTGATTGCATGCCACCGATACAGCCAAACAAACATCCATAAATAACTCTCATACATAGAAAACACTCAGACTGTACGAGTAAATGCTCGTAATGTACTCATTACGGTAAAAACGAAGAAAACGCACACGTAATACCAGCAACAAAAAGGGGGAAAACTTTAAAAGGGCGCAATTTTGTGGTACGAGTGCGAGTGCCGGTATAATTCAACAACAGATACACACAATTTAACGCTAATTAAAAGTGTGTTAAGAAGGGAGATTTCCACCAAAGGGACACGGGGATTTTTGTTTAGAGCACTTACTTTAAAGTTGGTTTCGTACAAGCTTAAGAATAAATTATGATTAATGAATTTGTTGAGATTTTCACATTTAAAACAGCGTAATAAAGAAAAGGGGTTCCTTTTTTTTTGCAGTGACAGCAATTTAGATTTGCAGGAGCTTGGGGAGAAATAATTAACGCATTTTAACGTATCATTATAAACATTATTTTTAGAAAATAGCAAAGGGTCTTTTAATTTTTTTTTTGCGGTTTTAAATTTAATGTTCATAAAAATGTTTAGGGCCTACTTTAAACTTTAGTACCGGATTCTTTAAAACAAACAAGCAAACATACAGTAGCGTGTTATTAAATGTTTAATATCTACTTAACAAAACTGCATACTACATAGAAAACTTAAAAGGTTTTATTCAAAACAACTTAAAAGAAAAATTGCTCATGTTGAAAACCTGGTATCGAGAAATTCTAATTCTTAACGTTTGAAAACTTATAGTGTTGGTAAACCTTATAAACTTATTAAGACTAGTATGGCCATCAGTCGTAAGTTCGTGTTAAAAGGGAAGGTATCCCAACTGAAGTTAATGTTTTTTTTTGAAATTTAAGTTAAGTTGTGAAAACGAGCCTAAATGATGAAACAGAATTGAGTTTTCACCTTCAGTTAAAAATTCTAAAGCCCATAATTAAAACGTCTGCAATAACTTAAAATTCTCTCTCAGATCTTTCTTTTTCTTTGGTTTTTAATTTTCTTTGTTTACAAAATGTATGGAATTGAATGAAAGGATGGTAGCATTGTTAGGAGATTAATTGTCTATGTGTGAGAGTATTAGAAAAAACGTCCTCAAAATAAAATTGATTATATTTCACGACCGCATTCTCTGGCTAAATTTTATGTCAAATTGTATGGAAAACATCGTTCAGCCCCAGTTCTCTTTCATCATTAAGTTTGTTAAACAATATAGTATGCACCAAGGCGAATTGACTAGAAGGTGAGGTCAAATCTGCAACAATACTGCTTCTGTGGTCGGGTTGTCAAAAATATTGCTAGTAAAAAAAATAGTTTTGTTTACATAAAAAACTAGTTTGTTGACAAGTCGACCACCGAAAAAAACAGCATATGTTGACTTGACCCCACCTTCTAGTGAATTCGCCTTGAAATGTACTGCTTAATAATGACAATCATACCAGATCGAAATCATTGAGAAGAGAAATGAATGCGTTCTGTTTACTAAATTTACATTTACGTATCTATTCATTTTGTTTTATTAGATTTTTTTTTAATATTCAAATTTTTATTGGTTTTTTGAAGAACTCACTCTATAAGTTCATTATCTTTGCGCCCGTTTGTTGTTCAAACCGGAAGCATTTCGGTACGGTTATTAAAAAATTGTGCTAACACAAATTGACAATTGTGGGAGTTTGCTGAAAAATGCTTACATAAATATAAACTTAAAATACACACTTTGACGAACACTTCCACATTTAAACTTCCATACAAGTAAGCGCCTTAACACAACTTTTGATCAACGGAACTTGTAGGTTATGTTGAAACCACAAAACCAGGGTTTAAAAAACTGCAGTCGAAACCAAAAACTGTCAAACAAAAAACAAAAAATTTGGCATAACTTTACGCTTTTTGAGTTGGTTTGACTGCGACTGTTTATATTTAATGAATCGGAAGTAAAAGCAACAGTTTTTTTTTTTTGCCAATGACAAATGAAGAAGTGGAATAGATGACAGTTTTTTAAAAGCTGCACAAAACACCACAATCACAATATCAAGAATTACAACAAAAAAATAAAATTCAAAAATAATTTCTTAAATATTTTATTTTTTAAGAGTTTGTTCGTTATATAATTGTTTTAACACTTATTTAAGAACGCGTGCTTAAACTTGCAACTTTGAAAGCCAGGGCAGGGCTGCCAACTTGTTTATTTTAAATAATTTTTGGATTGCTTATAGTGTTGCCATTAAGAAAATAAATTCAATTTTAACAATTTTTAAAACGTGCGGAGACGCAATAATAAAAGCATTTTACTGTAGTCTTTTCACGATATCAAGTTCAAAAATTTGACAACAAATAAAAATTGGGTAGTTAACGGAAGGCTGGTTGTCAGGGTATGTAGTTATATTAATAACAACAAAATATGTACATTTATTTAATTACTTATTCTATTTTTGGGATAATATATTTTGTTGCTGTTAATATATTTACATAACCATATAACCGGATAAACACCCTTCCGTGAACCCATTTTTGTTTTCATCTGGTGGCATAATCTGCAACCAAGTAAGCCCCAGAGGAAGTCTTTTGTTTTTGCTTATAACAAAATCGGCTTTTGCATTGGAGTTTTGTGTTAAGCGTAAAAAAGTTAATTCTCTCTTCAACATGCTTTAGAGCAATCCGATTTGTAAGGACAAAAATATGTCGATATTTTGCCATAGATTTCTCAATAGCTTTTGGCATGAGGAAAAAAATTACTCCACTACACATCAAAAAAATTATTTTCGAGACGCCCAAATTTCAATTTTTTACTAATTTTCTTTAAGGATTTTTTTAGTAGGTAATTAAAAAAAAACGGCTAAACTAATTTTTTTAAATACTACCTTTCCAAAGTAAAATTGTACGTAGAGTTGTTCTTTTCCCGGGCTTTTTCATTTCCCGGGAAAGCGGGATTTATTTTTCAATTTCTCGGAATCCAGGTAATGCCCGCTCAATACAAATCGATGCAAAATATTATTTTATTTAATTTATTTAAATAAATACCATTGCCTTAGATCATTTAAATAAGTTTATGAGTGCATTAAACTTTTCAAGCACAATTTCAATTATTTTGTAGGATTTTTAAGGAAGTTATGGAAAAATGATTTTTTGGTTGCCTTTTTTTCATTGTGCAATAACATTTGGAATAGTAAAAACTTCAAATCTGTAACAATAGGTGTGTTTAGAAATAAAAACTTCACAAACTATAACTGCAGAGAATTGATGATTATATTAAAATTGAAGGAAATTTTCAAAAGCCACCTTTAAAGTTGTAAATTGTTCTCTTGCAAAAACTAAGCAAATAAACTTAAGTGATTATTGCCACAGAATTTTCAAAGACAACAGCATTTATATTAGACACAAATAAGTTTAATTATTACAAAAAATTTCTTTAAAATAGATTTTAGTTGAGAATAAGCATTCACAGAATCGTTTGAAAGCCTATTTCTAATTTTTTTCAAAAAGATTTTAATGAGAAAACACGTTTCCTTTCTATGGACGTTTGCGTTTATAGTCAAAGGAACATTGCATAACCTCTAGACACTTTCAGTTTTCTTAGTATTTCCCTCAAAACTTGCAATTATTTTTTAAAAAAAATTATTTTCTTCGAATCGAATAAGCGTTTTTTTTTTTTATTAATAAATTTTGTCATCATCTGAAAGAATTTGTAGAATGAACCGTATTTTATATTTCAACAAGAGCTATGGTGACGAAGTTTAGCTGAAAGTTTATTTAAATAAATAATGAGTTTAACGGTCAGTTTCACCAAGATCAGTTAAAATTAACTTTAACATCCAGTTAACAATACGTTTTTGACAATTATAACTGATAGTTAATTTTAACTGAACATAATAAGTATCTACAACATAAAAATTAAAAGAAAATAATAAGAAAAAGACGTTAACACAAAAATATTATTATGTATTGTATGTTCCACATGGTATTACAATCCACATTTGAGAATAACGTTTGGAAGCAAGTTAAAATAAATTTAAATCTCAATTTCGAAATAATTTGCCCTTTTCAATCGTTTGTAGTTTGAGAAAAGGTTTAATTTCAAACCATTTTCAATTTAGAGTCAGACCTCCATGTTTGTTGGAAATACATAAACACATACCAATAAACAGTGAACAGCTGGCTTAGCGAAGCCACCTTTTAGTAATTTAACCACGGTGATATGAAAGCAAAAAAAAATTTAAGTAAACTAGTTAAATACATACATAATTAAAAAAAATATATTTTTAATAGAATGAATTGTAGTTTTCATTAAAGTGTAAAATTTAAATTTGGAATTAATTCATGGATTGAATTAAAAAGTATTTTGATGTTAGGGAAATATTTATTTTTTATATTTGTTTTAAATCAGCTGATTTAAATTCAAAATAACACACTAAATTATGAGGGGTTGTTCACAACAATCGTTTTTTTTCATCTTATTATTATTTTAAGACTAATGACTTTATGACACCTTGGGAATCCCCTAAACGTATTTATGTTAACCCATAGTCTTTACATAAGCTGAGCAATGTGATCAATCGTTTTGTTTATATTTAGAGATATTTATCTTTGGTGTAGACCGGGGGTTATGTTGATTTTTCTAATAATTCGCTAAATTCTAATACATATGTATGTATGTAATTGGAAAACTTATTTTGTATAATTTTTATAATTTTTTTTTTGTTTCTTTGAAGATACCATCTATTTATGTTCTTCTAATTTTGATTTTTTTTGTTTGAGACATGAGCTTCTTAAAAAAAATCTCATAGAGGTTTTAAGTTAAGGTGAGAATTTTGATTGCTTCCTTAAAGATACATGCATACATAGTCACCTATTATGTATGCTTCATAGGCATGTTGGGCACTTAAAAAATGTTGGAATAAAAGCAAAAAAAATTTAACCTTAAATACATTAAATAAATGTATTTATATATATGTACATACTATGTATGTATGTATGTATATGTTCATCATGAAATAAAAAATGAAAAGTATACTATAAATTGAGTCCTCACTGAATACATAGAGAATTTATTTTGCTCAAAAAATGATGAAAGTAGAAAAGAAAGAATAGAAAATATAAAAAAATTCTCAGACTTGCGCAGATTTTTATACCTTTTTTTAGTGTTTACAATTTTGTTTTCTTAAACGAAATAGTAAAAGGAAAAATAAGAAAATCTTTAAACAAATAAACTTATAATCGAAATTAAGCTTAAGTTTTGTTAGCCAAACAAACAAGTTTTGGGAAGGGAATTTTCTAGGGTTCCTTTCTTAAATTTATTTTTTTTTTTTTATTTTAGTTAACGAATCTTACAATTGTAAGAGCGTCACCCCAAATGTAGCTTCTAGCAATTCCTTTCTTAAATAGTGTATTTTTTAAACTTGTGGTTTTAGGACAAGCTTCGAAAGCGATTTGGCATTGGTAAAAGCTTTCTATTATCTTTTTCTCTACAATAATTTTAAAACAATAACATTTCTTACACTTTAATCCGAAAATATACTTCATTCTCAGAAATCTGTGATAACAGGTTTACTCCAGCAAAATTATATGTAAAGGTATCGCAGATATTGACTCTGTGCGTATGTCTATTTAGTGAGAGGTAGATTTTTGATACCCAGAAAATAATAGGGCCTTTTGCAATTAATTATACATGATGACTTCCCATTTTTAAATAAAAAAAATAATCAATCATGTCACAGAGTACAATTCCGTTCGGAACCGAAGAAAACATATTTGTTTCTTGATAGAAACCGTATTTTGATACAGAAAACAGCCATTCCGTTTATGAAAACCAATGAAACCATTATTCCGTAAAATTTTATTGTCATTTTCTTAAGCACCAAAATACGGAATAAATTCCGTTTCCGAACGAGCCTTTTTAATAGCTTCGTACGACCTTATGCTATGTCCACACTTGGGGTTTCAAACGCGTTTAAGTAAAATGTTGCTTAAGTTAATCAAAGCCGTTCAAATTACATTTGAGATGATTAAGATGACAGATGATTAAGAAAAAAACACAACAAACAAATTTATATTTCTTTAAAGTATTAAAAATGGATTAAAAATAATTTTATAAAGTGGAGAGGGTATTATGCAATTGTGCTGATGTGTGTAACACATTGAAACATGGGTCCTGAACCGACCTTTATTAGTATACCGATCGACTCAGAAAGTGATTCTGATGTCCGTCCGGCTGGCTGGCTGTCCATGTAACCTTGTGCGCAAAGTACAAGTCGCACAACAAAATTTTCGATGATCGATAGCCAGCGAAAATCGTTTGTCTAATGTAACTCATAATAGGAGTCATAATTTTCCATCAATAATCATCCCACCTGTCTTTCAAGCCGACAACATGATTCATTTTCTGGACGTAAATGTGTATTGTGTTGCCTTTTCGAAATTAAAAGAATTTTTAATATACTTAAATTTTAACAAACTTCAAAGCAATCAATTAACTTATTTTGTGAAACACTTTACCACAAGCAAAAAATATTGTGTGGCACATAAAAAGTATATTAAAAATTCCAAAAAATGTTAAAAAGGGTAACTTTGGTAAACAAAAAGATTTACAAAACATTGGTATTTGTTACACAATGTAGAACGACTGCATTTTTCTTCTAAACATAATAATATGGTTGAGACAATAATTATCTATGAACATAATGCCTGAACATATATTGTTACTTAAGACGTGTTTGACACAATCATTACCACAAACATTAATGATAGTTTGCGATTGTGATTGTATCAATCATGTTTTTTCTTTGCGTGCGATCTTCACGAAATTTAACAGTACGATTTCCAGTCGTATAATACAAATTTGTTCAAAAACGTAAATCATTCCGTGCGTTATTCCACCATTTATGTTGGTTTTTGTAGCACAATTATAAATTTTTTAGGGTGGTGTTTCATATGTCTGATCCTACTAAACCGACTTTGCTGAATTTTAATCCCAAACTGCTAAGGATAATTACAAGCACGGAATGACAAACTAAGTATAACCTCATTCACCACTAGTGGTGGTAGAGGGTAAAACAAATTACTCCCTTATTAACGCTTGTGCGTTTTTAAGTTCATACTAAGAAAAGTTTGTGGTAAATAAATACATACATATGTACTATGTGAAATAATCACATATTGAATATGTACTATGTTTAATTTCCTTTTACGTTTGGGACTAATTCTAGCCTTTTGGCCATCGATTTCACCCATTTTAAAGTAAGCTTCACAGGAATTGTTTAACACTTCTTGCAGGATTTGTTTCGGAGAGTATTTTCTAGTTATGTTTTTGTTATAAGACGTGGTACAATAATTTACCCGCCAATGGTGACCTTTTGATTTGTAAGACTGTGTGTGTAATAAAATTCGAATAAAGCTATGTTCACACCTATTAAATATTTGACGTCCTACACGTAACCACTGGTTTTATTAAAAAAAATGTTTAGTTTTTCAAAACATAATTTAACGGTTTCTGAATTACATACATTAGGTTAGGTTAGGTTCGAGTGGCCGGTCACAAAGACCCCGCATAGACCAAATAGGTCCCTAGCGTCACCACATTTCACGGTAACCCGTAGAAGAAAGTCATTCCGATGTGATGGTACCCAGAGTACCCCACACTCTCTTGACGAATGCCAGGAGTCTCATTAACCCAATCCCAGAGACTTCCCCGAGATCCTGGAAGTAATGATCTCCCAGACAATTCACCCTGGAGCGCACGAGTGCCGGACAGTAGCATAGCAAGTGCTCTACCGTCTCCCTTTCCCCTGGTACCCCACATAATCTACAATTGTCACTATTCAACCACCCCGCCCTATGGGCGTATACCGCAGTCCAACAATGACCCGTCACAAAACCTACCAGAAGTCTACAGTCCCTTCTCGATAGCGACAGAAGAGTCCTAGTTGCCCCCGGATCATAGGATCCCCACATTACCTTGGAAACCCTGCACGTTCCTATGTTTCCCCAGAACGCCTCTGATCTCCTCCGTATAGCAGAGTCCGTATCTCTTCTAATATTCTGAATTGGAGCCAGAATGGCCATCATCCTATCTTATGGTAAGCGGGCCCCCCGTTTCGCCAATTCGTCCGCTTCCTCGTTGCCCTCTATGCCCTGGTGGCCGCGAACCCAGTAGATATGTACTCTCCTATTGGCACAGAGTCTATCCATCGAGTCCCTACACTCCTGGACGACCGAGGAGTATGAGTAATCAGCGGTTATTGCCCTGATCGCCGCCTGACTATCAATGAAAAAGTTTACGTGCGAGTTCTCAGTACTGGAAACACGTGCCAAATCGGCAGCCATTTTGGCCGCGAAAATCTCCAACTGGAATACGCTGCAGCAATCGGGAAGCTTATACGATTCCCGAATACCCAGTTCCCGGCAATAGACTGCAGCTCCAACTCCGTCCACCATTTTGGAACCGTCAGTGTAGAAACTGAAGGTCCCCTGGCCAGACCGGAGTCCTGCCGACCAACCGTCCTCCTCCAAGGTAACTCGCGGTTTCCTCCCAATTGTCAGTCTCGGAATGGTGTAGTCACTGCTACAATCTATTCCCCTTATAATACTACCGTGACCATACATACATACATTATTATAGGTACAATTGCAAATAAATTTTAGTAAATCAATAGAAATTGTTGAAAATTAAGCAAAATTTTGATCAGTTTACTGGCCAGGTTTTTTTGTGATTTTTTCGTCAAATATTTGTTAGGTCTGAACATACCTTAACTTTATTCTCTGTTATGGTTTTTGTTGCAACTGCGAGAAAATGCTTAGTGATCAAACGTTTTTTTAAACTTTTTAATGGTGACTCACCACGTGTGCAAGTAAAATAATAAAAGATTAAAAAGGATTACATTTGGACGGATACCTACCAAATTGTTGTACATTTTGCATCTATTACGGTTTGCATCTGTTGCAGTTTTTTTTATTATGGTTTACAGTTCTGTTTAGGCTAAAATTAGACCTGGCATAACCATAGCCATACAAAAAAGCTGTTTGAACTGACCTTAAGGCCAACACTGTATTTTATTATAGTTAGGTGACTTTGAACCAATTAAATTTTGGGTTCTATGGGCACCGTTACGGCTATGGCCTTTTGTTTTAAACAATCGGTTTTGTTTATTACACTACATATCAAATAATACTTGGCTTCCCACACCGCTACCGACCATGCAGTGTCACACCAACTCCAAACCCACACACCATGCCTCGCTATTGATATTATATTCCTTCTAGGTACATATATGAATTTCTAATTCTCCAAATTTTATAACGTATTTTTTTCAAAGCCTTCCAACCACCAAACAATACGTTGCTCCAAAATATGTCCGAGCTTAGATGAGCGAACATTTGGAAGGAACACATCTGGAGTTCTCTTTTGTTTTTCTTTAGCGGTCACACGGACAAACATGTTGCCCGAAACATTCTGCTACTTTTGTTGCTTTTATTATAAAAATAAAGTATGTAAATGCCGAGTACCGAAAACAAACACCATCCATACTCTCTTCCCCAACCGTAATATGCTACAAAACTAAATGTTGCCCTGTCTAAATGGGCACTAAAAGCAAGATAAGCGGAGTACTTAAATACAACGTTTTATATTAGAAATTAATATCTACACTTTATTCTAACGCTTTATGTACAACCATACATATGTACATGCATATTTAAATTAGTTACAATTAACTTCCATCCAAAAACATCGTTATCATCTTCATACACTTTCCAGCCATAACAAATCTTTAAAGTCTCTACTTAAACCCCGAAGTCATAAAACTTCATTCTTTTTTACAAATTTTTGTTTTAACTTTTTACGACTTCTTCGTTTGTTGCCCGTGTTGTTGCTATCCAAATTGTAGAACTACGGCATCAACAAAAGTCATAAAGTACAACAAAAACCTTCCCCTTTTGTTGTCTTTTGCCGTTTAATCGCTAACGCCAACAATTAAACGATTTTAATTGGTTAAAGAGAACAGCACTCGTTTGCCTTCGCTATACTTCGTTAAATCGACGAACTCAACAACCAATCATTGTTCAGGAATGAGTATAATTTTGAGAAACATTTTTTCACCACCTTGACGGGTTGTTTTCGTATGCAACTCTTTGAGTGTATGTGCATGTGTGTGTATGAGTTTGTCATTCTTGTTTAATTTTTTTTTAAACATGTTTTGTACGTTGTTTTCAATTTTTGTTTGATTTTCTCTCTATTCACTAAAAGTACAGTACGTACGTTTAACGTTTAGTCCAGTTAGTGCAATGTTGACTGTCCAACGAGTAAGTTGCTTTGCGCTTGTGTCGGTGACGATTGGTTTGTCGCTTTTGCAATAAAAACTGTTTTACGTATGTACGTCTTATGACGTCAATTTTATCTGAGTTCTCCATTTTTATTTTTTCTTCTTTGTTTGTAGCATTTTTGGAATGAAAAATGGCCTTAATAAATTCAGATGAACTTGTGTAGAAATGATTTATTGAACTGAGAATCACATGTACAATGTAGACAATACAAATGGCAGAAAGAGGATTTCTAAAAGATTTTAGGTTATCGTTTTTTTTTTATTTCTTTAAAGATTGTCTCGGTTGAGTGGGTAATCAATGCTTGGTGGGAAGTTTACCTGCTGTTTAAAGATAAGTAAGTAGTGTTGTTATATTAACTTAAATTTCGAAATGATAAAAAAACACTACTCTTCAC
Organism: Pollenia labialis; assembly: GCA_949318255.1. Lineage (NCBI taxonomy): Eukaryota > Metazoa > Arthropoda > Insecta > Diptera > Polleniidae > Pollenia > Pollenia labialis. The sequence goes on along the minus strand of OX439143.1, from coordinate 5,679,340 downwards.
ACAGTGAAAAATACATAAATATAAGATGACAAAATAGCTTTTGGACGCTAACTGAAAAAATGGTCAATATGCACTGCTGAGGAGCCCCGACATTCACTATGACAGATCTAGCCAATTATTCTACTAAAATAATGGGTTCCCCAAGAAGTTTCTGGTTACGATTTACTTAAACGTTACAGAGCAGTTGTCTCATCATCTATCTCGCTGAATCTGCATTGTTTGGTAATGTGATTACGTAATATAAACTAATTTTGAGACCACTGCGCCCAATGAATAGGCCCTCCGTGATTTACCAAGGGGTAAAGTGTCGAATTATTTAGATTTGCCGAAGTTCAAAAATATTTGTCTTTGTTATGTTTCGCAACCAACAGGGATACCGGGCTAAGATCCAATAAATATACGTCGAGAGCATCCATTTGCCAAGGAATCTGCCCTTGCGTCGTCTTGTGGCTGGCTACGTAATGTAAAGCCGAATCTTCGTGTTTGCCTACATCAATTAAAAATGAATACATCTCAAGTTTCTACTCAAAAATTTCCTAGCACATACATAGGTATAAGGATGATGTGAATTTCCGCCTGGAAACTCGATGGTTGTGAATCCGAAGGTAGGACCCACTGAAAATTTGCACCAAATATACCGTCAACATTAGTCTTTTCGAATCATCTGTTAACCACGCTTGATCTGTAAGTTCTTGCTATCACGATTGGTATGCCCATTGTTTCCTAGTAGATATGAGGGCATTAAAATGTCTATACTAGACTGGCAGCATAGCTTTTAGAGTTGAAGTGGAACAGGTTTTCAAAGCGCCCGTAATCAAAGCACAGATTGGGCGATAAACTTCATTGTTCAACTTTTGTCCACCACACTAAGGCAGCATAGGTCCGAATCAGCCTTACACTCGTCATATTTAAATACATGAACGATAATTTGAAAAACCAAACCAAGAATAAATTTTTTCCACAAGTTCTTTTCAATTCTATTGAAAATCAACTAGATAAAAAATCTTTTTAAAAAAAATGAGTTAGCAGAGAAATAAACCTAACTTCGTGATATTATAGTTTTTCCCTCTTTCAATGTATGTATGTAGGTATATAATTAATTTTAATGTGGCGGCTTACGGGGCCGACGCACAACCTCAGGGATACCTAGAGAAACACGTCGCATCTTACCTTAGCCATGAACCATCGCAATGCATCGGGTGCTGATTGTCGTTTCCAGAAGTAACGGACGGTTTTACCAAGTTAAAGCAATCCTCACGTTGCCCTGCGAAAATCAGCCCTGGTATTAGTAAAAACTGTTTTGGTATTGTTTTTGAAAGAATTTTTGAAGCCAACTCATTGAAACTTCTCTTTTTCGATTTTGCATATCTCTTCGTGGAAATTCCTCAACAGGGTTGTGAACTATTACTAATCAAAAAGCGCCGTGCCCCCAATCAAAAAGCGCTAAATAAAATCTTTATGAAATGTTTAAGAACTAAGTTTTATTAATTACACTGATCGTCAAAAAGAGATCGTTTTAAATAAAAATATATGAAATACAAAGATTTTACAGCGCTAAATTAAAATCCGTTTTCAGTTTTTTCTATCATGTCTAGTTTTTTTATGAACTGACTAATTTTCGGCCGAAATAAGGCAGTTATGGTACATACATTTTATTATAACTTAAGAACGATTTGTGCGATTTTGATCTTTTACAAATGATTATTTTCAATTTTATTTCTTTATTATAGCGACCATTTTTTCATGCAAATTAGTATTTACACATTTTTATCATTTTGCAGAAATCTAGGTATATTATGAATAAAATTTGACATCAAATCATGAAGATGTTAACTAGACGTGATTGAATAAACTATTTGGATTCAACACGCTAAAGTCAATTAAAATCACATAATCAAGTTCTCTATACTATAATTTCAAATATATGTAGATGGAAAGAATTGTTTACTTAATCTCCAGAAAATATGTCTTAAACCAAGAAAAAGTTGCACAATTCTCGTCAAAGGCAAAAATTTCTTAGTGTAAACATATGTGTGGCTTAGCTTAAGCAAAAAGTAGTGACTCAAAGCGACCTAAAATTTACTTAACCACAGCTAAAAAAAATTATTTTATTCTATAATTACTTAAAACTAGCACTAGCTAGCTTAAGAAAACTTGATATAAAAATATGAAACTTTTGATCGATTTGCTTAACATGTTGATCTAAATATAAATTAATAGAAATAAATTTCTAGCATTTGTTTCTTGATGCAAAAAATTCAATTCTCTTTAAAAATCAAGAAAATCAGGCAATATTATTACATAAATACTGCTTGATTTCTGAACTATGTATCTTTCTTCTTTTTAATAAAAATAAGCTACTTTTGTATATCTGGTTTTAAGAAATTTTTGATCATATGTATATCAAAAACATAAATTTTTTGATCATGAGAAAATATTCAGGGGTGTGCTGAAAATCGCAAAAGTAAAACACAAGAATTTTAAACGTCGTTTTTTAATGAGATTTCTGTAATAAAAGAATTTTATGACAAATATTAAAGAAATATTTCCCTTTTAAACAGGATTTTAAGCAAAAAATTATAAGAATTAGTTTTAAAGCTTATTAAAAACAACTTGCAAATTCTTGCGTTTGCGATTTCCAGCACAGCCCAGGGGCCTAATTTTGGCAGTCGTGATCGAGTAATTTCTCGATTCGAAAGCTATTTATTATCTAATTATTTCAGTCAATACGGCAGGAATCGGAATTATTTTTTCAGTGTTATAATTTGAGTTTCACAATACTAAAAAAATAATTTCGATTTGTTAAGTATCGAATGAAATAAAATTGCTTCCGAATCGAGAAAGTACTCGATCAAAACTTTAGTTGTAAACAAAAATGTGTGAACTATTGTGCAACTTTCATCACAATTTTAGGTTTTTTTCGGTTATAGGAATGGAATTTTGTGAGGGAAGATTATTAGAAATACCGTTAGTCCTTGCACAAAAAGTATTGCTATGTATGACTAATAAATTAACAAACCAGATCAATTTATATAAATTTTGTACGTTATTTTCATCGCATTTTTGAAAATCTGGACTGTATCTTATTAATTGGAATGTCTGTCGGCAAATTTGAAATTTTTTCCTTACAAATTTTTCTAAGTATGTGATTTTGTTCTATACAAAAGTAATTTTTTAAATTTAATAAAGTTTTTTAACTGGATAAATTGCATTTTAGCTGGAACCTGGTAAACACTCAAAAAAATGGACAATTCCGTCCATTCCAGGCCGTCTGGCAACACTAGTTAAATACCTACTGTAATATATGTAAGAGGATATCCAACTGATTTTATGGGATAATGAAGGAATAATTAGTTTTTAATAACTTACTTTAGGCTCAACCACAATATGCTTAAGTTGGCTTAAGAAAATGTGCGAATACATTTTAATTCTATGAGGCAAATTATATTAAACTTCAGGAAACTTTTTGCTAAATTTAATGAAACTGTCATTTTCTTAAGCAATGTGCGAATCTAATCGCACATTCCGTACGGAATCAAATGTTTTTATTTTGTTTTTTTAAATACATTTGAGAGACTTTTTGTTAATTTTTGACCGTAGGTTAAGCAAGGCTATGCATATTATGGTAAGACCTTTAGTTAGCCATTAATAACGACCCATGTGGATCATTAGCTGAAACAAGAATGGGTTTCCTGGTGCCTTGGATTTTGCGCTTCGCTTCCTGTACTACTTTTGCGTCTTCTCTTAGGATCATATTGAATCTACTCTTTACTGTAGCATCGGCATTCATTCGCACAACATGACCAAGTCAGCCCAATCTCTTGATTTTTACGCTTTTTACTACACCGATGGTGGCGTATAGCTCATACATCTTTTAGTTTCTATTTTCTTCGCTCATAAACCTATCAGATTGGTCCATATACATAGGTACATACATACCTACATTGAAAAGTATTTTTTTCTCGAACACTAGAAGGACATCTTCATCTCATTGAGCAAGTACCCATGCCTCTGCGCCGTATAGTAGCACGAGAAGGATAAGTGTCTTGTATAGTGTAAGCTTCGTCTGCTCTTGTTCTTAAAGTTTTTGATTTAAACTAGCATTAATTAGCAAGTATAATTGCTTCTCTTAATTTCTAAGCTGATGTCATTCGTTTTATTTATGTACATATGTACATACACTCAACAAATTATGTAGTTAAATTCAAACGAAAATTCATTTGAAACAACTCAAAATTCATTTAAAAAACGGATCATTTACATTTCATTTAAAACAAATGATTTTTACATTCATTTTTAATTTTTTTATTTATTAAACAGCATATTTCGTAAAATTGAATAGTTTTTACTTTTAAAAAATATATTTTAACCGAAAAAAATCAAACTAGGTACATAACAAACACAAATGTTGAAGAATAAAATTATTCGTAAAATAACTATATTTTTATTCAATTTTAACAGTACGGAAAACGAATTTAATAACCCACAATCAGTTACTGTAATAATTTTATAAGCGTACATACATATGTATGTATGTACCTATGTCAGCACCGAGGAACACAAATTCGTCACCTCGAAATTAAAGTTGCCAGCGTTCCCAGATTGTCCTAACCTCATGGAATCTCTATTTGTTAAAACCATCAACTTCGTTTTTGCCTTAATTTTTCCCATAAATAACTACACGTCATAAGTACCTATAAAATGTATGATGTTTTCAGCAAATATTTTTTCAATTTTAATTTACAAATTCATATTTATGTATGTACCTACCCTAGAGGGAAGCGAACTGATATCAGAGTAGTCCCGTGATAGGTCTTTGGTGGTAGAGTCCGTTTCTAGTTCTAATGCTTTATATGAATAAGACCAATCACTTTTACGTGGGGTTGCCATTGGAGGGGGTCGATTGACACCATTTGACCAGCCACAAATCTATTCTCAATGAACGTGCTTAGTGTCAGTTACTACAATGTACATACGTACTTTTCGCTTATAGTCCACTACTATAGTTGCACAACTTTTGTGGACTATAAGCGAATTTGGACTATAACCGATTTTTTTTATAAGCCATTTAATGGCTTATAAGTGTATAATCCACGTTTTGGACTTTATTAAATTATTTTCTTCAATAAAACTGCTCTTTTTTAAATAAAACAAAAGTTTATTTAAAACATAACCAAATTTTGATTTAATTTAAATAAATAGTTAAAACAAAAAATAATACAATAAAAACAAAAATGGTCAGATGAAGACACCATGTTATGAAATATAAATAAAAACATGTTACAAGTTGATTAAAAAAATATTAAAAACAGAGTGGACTATAAGCGAACATTTTTGCATAAAGAATTATATTCGTATGCTAAGAAAATGTGGCTTTTAAACGAAAATGGACTACATGCGAAATGGACCTTAAGACAAATAATTTGTATGAAATTCGAAAAAATCTGCATGTGAATATGACAGTTTTGGCTTATATCCGTTTTTGGCCTTTAAGCGGAATGGACTATAAGCGAAAAGTACTGTAGTATTATCTCAATACAATGTAGGTATGTAGGTAGTATTTTAATAAAACAAGTCCTAGAATTAAATTCAAGATCCAAATTTTAGAAAGTAGCAAAAAATTTGTCACAGCACCGGTGAAGAGTGTAGGTACTGTAATTCATTACATTTTCTTCCTTTTTGTTTTTCATAAACCAGTTAAGGGATTGGTTTTTCTTTCACTGGTCATGATTCATTTCTTTTTGTACTTGTTCAATTTTCAAAAGTCCCAGGACCAGTCTGTTGGACCAATTGACACAAATTTCCCGCAGGGTACCTACATACATAGGTATGTACATACCTATGTAGGTAGGTATCTACGTTACAATTTAACCTTTTTTGAGCTTTAAAACTGTGAAAATTTCTATAAAATTGATTAAAACCACAAAATAGCGTGAACAATGAATTGAAAAATGTATGTTTTAAAATACCTACATCAGAAGCAACGTCATTATGAACATCATAAAGTGCAAATATTTAATGAACCTGTTCGCTTAAAGTTGTAATAAAAATGCTATTAGAAAAACAAAACACAGCCATCATAATGGAAATAAACAACATGTGGTTTCGACAGACACATCACCCAACAATAATAAAATGTAGGGGAGAGGGGGGCACCTTTGAACAATGTTAATAAAATCTCTGTTGCAAATTTTTTCCGACCATTAACTGAGTTTTTCACATGGCAACCTTGTTTTCTAGCAACGTCAACAACTTTCGCTAGTTTTTTCAGTCGTCGACGAAATGTAGTTGGGTGAACACATTTTTATAGTGCCATTGTAAATTTTTCAATTTTTTTTTGTAAGAGTCTGAGAAGCATTTGGTAATCGCTTTCTTTCGTGAAATAAATTAATTGCAATCTAAAATACGTTTTTCGCCGAATTAATGTAAGTTCTTTAATAATTATGTAAACAAAAAAAAAATATTATAAATTTTCCGTGAAATAGCACGCGGGTTCAGCTTTGAACAAAAAGAAGGGGGCACCTTTGAACATGTTCAAATTCCAATTAGAATTAGCAATTGATGCAATTAGTTTATATTCTCTAATTGATCAAACAATTAGAATTAGTTCAACTAATTCCCATTAGCTAATTGAAATTTTTATTCCAATGGTAAAACTAATTGCAATTAGCTGCCATTAGCAAAAAAAATTGGTTAACCTTTACAATTAGAAATCTAATTGACTTCTGCTAATGCAATTAGATATTCAATTAGGAAATTTAATTTATTGTAATTCGAGCTAATTGAATATCTAATTGCATTAGCAGAAGTCAATTAGATTTCTAATTGTAAAGGTAAACCAATTTTTTTTGCTAATGGCAACTAATTGCAATTAGTTTTACCATTGGAATAAAAATTTCAATTAGCTAATGGGAATTAGTTGAACTAATTCTAATTGTTTGATCAATTAGAGAATTTCACAAAAGAATGTTAATTAGCAATCATTAGCATTAGCTAATCATTACTTAACATGTATGTATAAAACTCATTTGTGAACTGAATTTTTTTATTTTTAAATGTTAATGGGTATTATATATTATATATTTTAACTTTATTTCTTAATAAATAAATCTAATTTATTTTATAAAAAAATAGAACTATTTATTGTATTTTTGTACATAAACGCTATAAGAAAAAATTGCCGTTCAAAGCTGCCCCAGCCTAGTTCAAAGCTGCCCCGTATCGGGGGCACATTTGAACACAATGACTTCATCCATTAAAAAATAAATAAAAATTTAAGCCGAACTAAAAATAAGTTACTTGTATACATAAACTAAAGATTATATCCATACACATTAGTTGAGTTATGTAAAAAGTTAATAATTAAACAAAATTAATTTTTATGAGGCTTGAAAGCAAAAAGTGTTCAAAGGTGCCCCCCTCTCCCCTAATACATAACAACAAAAAACGAGCTAAGCAACAACAACAAAATTTATTACAAAATACTCACATACATAGTAACAGAAAGTAAAACTACAAAACAGCACACAAATACTAAAAAAAATACCTACCTAAAACAACAAAAAGCAGCAACATTAAAAACAAAGGCGGCACATCATTAATGCTCATCATTATAATCTTCGGCGTTATTATCGCTAGCGCCACAGCCAGCAACAAAAACATTTTATTTGAAATACCTACATACAAGGTATTTAATAAAAAAAAACACAATATGTAGTAAAATGACACCACACACCAACAACAACAAAATCGCAATTATAAAGTTTATACCTACCTAATACCTATAAACAGAAATTTGTATAAACCACATCATAAAATACCTACATAGTACATACCTACATATAACAGCAACAACATGTCGAATAATCAAGTGAACGGCATGTGAGTGATAGTGTGAGTGTTTCTTATTGTTTACTGTAAAATTCCGCTAATGACTATGATTTGTCCACTAAAAAAAACATCAAAAGTGTAAAATATAATGATAAGAATTTTTTAATTTGTGCTTTTTTTAATAAAAAAAACTGCTTCACCATTTTTGCACAATGTTCATTATTATTTTTACAATCTGAATTATCAACCGTATAAAATATGTGTATGTTTGTGTTTATTTACTGTGTAATGTAAAGAGCCTTTGAAATTTGGCAACATGGCAATCTGTATTGAAAGCAATTTTTTTACAAACTTCTCTTTACGTTGCCATTTGTGACCTTTTTCTGTGTTTTCAGAGTATCAAAACGAAATGTAAAAAAATGAACGAAAGTTTTTGGGGTTCTCTTTGGCTTAATGTTTAATATTTTTGGGGAGCAGTAAGCTCCAATTTCTCTTTAAACTCTTTCTCAATTAGGTACAACAGAGAAATAGTGATTAAAAGTTTCCCTTTAACACGACCACACACACACACACACACAATCCCAATTTTTAAAGGCGAGTTAAAAAAACTTTGAGAGAAATATTTACAGAAATAAGAGAGAGTACATTTATAACAAGAGAATTGTGCTCAAAGCAACTGAAATTTAAATGATTAAAGCAAAACAAATCTCATCATGACGAAAACAAGTACAATTTATGCCAGAAAATACAAAGTGATGACGACGTCGACGAGGAGTATGTTGATGTTCTTGTCTTAAAATAGTGTGTTGGTGTGTGTTTTATATATATTTTTTTTTATATTTTTGCGCTCATTGCGCGCAAATTACGTGCAAGCTTTAAACCAAACGTAAATGAAATGTGACAACACAGCTTTAGTTAGTTTTAGGTAACACTAGCCAGTCAGCCAAATAGTTATGGTTGGATGTTTGCTGAACTGAATAAAAAGTATAAAAACTTATGCATACAACATTTTCAACATTAAGAAGCAGTAGCAAATAACAAATGCAAAATAATAGAAAAAAAGCTTTGCATAACAACATACAATAAACATTTAGAATTGAAATTAGGAGTAAAGAGAAATGAAAAGAAAAAATTACTTAAAGATTACTTTCATATTTAAAAAGAGTCATAAACTCATCAAGACACCAATGAATGGCTGGTTGAAGATTAACTGACCAAAAAAGCTGATAATTAGTTTATTATGAAGTCTTAAGCACAATGATGTTTAAAATGTGCGAAAAACGATAATCACAGACATCAAACGGCTTAAAGAAGGACCGCAAAAAAAACAAAGGGAAGACTTTTCTGTTAAATAGGTAAAGGAGGACGGGTCAAAAGATAAAGATAATTTTATATGAAATGTCTTTCATAATTCGATGTTTTGACTGCTAAGTTCAACATAAACGTATTTGTGTTCTGTATTGATTAAAATTTGTTACATTCTTGGCTAAATAGGACATTAATTTTTCAGGTAGTCCCAAATTAAAATTTTTTTTATTTTCAGTTATGTATTCCTTTTTCAAGGTATAAAAGACTAATGCTCGGCTCCTATGAAATCTAATACGGACAGTTTCTGAACTTTATAACACTGAAATTAAAAGCGTAGAATCTGTAAGGTATTATTCGAAAAATTACACGAAGATACAAATGTGGAAATGATTTACATAAGCACCTGCCATATATGACCTAACCTTATGGTAGATTTTAAACGCTGGGTGATAAACTATGCGTTTTCAAAATGCCCCTGATCATGAGCGCTACTAACACACAAAGATTGCAATTGGAGTGTATAATTTGACAAAAAATATGAATAGCAACAGAACCTAGGTAGAAATGCCACAGGCCGTACACACCCAGCAAATACTCATGCACCTCGTTACCTAATCCCTTGATCTCCTTTCATTTTCAGTCTTCACTGGGTTATTGCCAATTCCTTCAACTGACTCTCTACTAACTGACTACTAAATTCTCATCATACTAACACAAACCGCTTTTTACTATCTTACAAACATGCCACAAGGGTGACAAATTAGCCTTTCATGTGGAAGTCTGCCGTCCCGCGGCTTAAGTTTAAACGACAGCCACCGCGAAGTTCCCTGAAGTATGTATATCTTCATCAAAAATACCTCCGTTGAATCACTAACATTAAGGTACGTAAGCTGAACCTATCGAAAGAACTAAAAATCATAAAGGTAAAACTTCCGCAAAGAACATCATCCTGAAAGACAGGAAGTATTCTAACGGATGCATCAACTAATCGTCATAAAGTTTTCATGTTAGTACTGGCTCGAGTGACACCATATAGGAAGGAAATCTATTGACACTTCGGTCTTAAAAAATAACAAAGACTTTAGGAGGCCTGTCATTTTGAAGCTTTTTCAAATCTTAGGAATGCAAACTCAGAAATTACGCAATAGATTTTTAAATGTCGTGTTAAAGATATCGACACAACAGCCCATCTACCATATCACTCTAAGAAAGATCTCCATGGCAGTACGATTATAAAACAGAAAAGAAAACTCGCTCGAGATCTCTCAATGACTTCTTTTTGTTGCCAACGTTGCTGGGGCAATTTTGAATCTTTTCGGATTCCTGGCATTGACCACACCTGTTTTCCCCACTGGATGTACATTATAAAGTGAGAACCCACTTGATGCTTAACTACGTCTCCTAGTGGACATAATACCAATTACGGGCTCAGATGAAATCTAATAGACGAAGTTTTATTTATCCGAAAAAGACAGTTTCTGAACTGTTACGGTCAACCAAGTCGGGAACCCGCTTTTTCAAAGATTGTGATCCGTTTTTAACCCTAAAATTAAAAGCGTAGAATCCGTAAAGTATTAATGATTCTTTTTCTTAGTTGTAGCTATGCTTGACTTCGAAAAATTACACGAAGATACAAAAAGCTTGTACGTTTTGAAAAAGTAAATGATGGATCTTAATTTAAATATGAAGGTAATTTGCAAAGCCCAAAATCTACAACTAATTTAATAAGTAATCTACCCTCGAAAAAAACTGTACCAAAAAAAAACAAGGGACAGACATTTTTAGGTAAATATTAATATTTGTACGGCTGAATAGATTTCCGTCTGGCATAACTAAAACAAATAACAACATCCAACATTGATTTCTCATTCACGTCTTCTTCAGATGTTTCTTTTGCTTGATGTTTCCTTTGTTATTCTTGTTGCAAATTTGCAATGAGTTGCTAATTAAGCAACATTATTTTTTGCAACAACTTGTGTGGTTTTTTTCTGCCCCTCTCCACTTGTCCCCTCAATTTTCGTTTCAAACATTCAACAATTTCTTGGCCAGACTACAAAGTGTTCGTAGTCGTAGGAAAAAATTGCTGATGAGAAAAATATTCCCCGGTAATTCTGTTTCACTTTTGTGCAATTTTTTCACTGCTAATTTTTTCGTACACAAGTACAAATAAATTAAATTTTTTTTTAAAGTTTTTTTTCTGAATTTGCTGTTGCTGTCTATACAATTTGCGTGTTTAATCTCATGATTTGTACAAATTATAATGTACAATGTCATCACAACACGCAAACCCTCTGTCTACAGCGAGTCTAAGGAAAACAATATTACAGCACAGACGGACAGTTAGATAATTATAAACCTTTGACAAAATTTCATTTTTTCAGAATTTGTCCTACAAGTTTGGTCGTAAATTAGTGACTGGCTGACTGCCTATTGAAGAGTTATGAGAACTATTTTTTATAGTCATGGTGGGTTAATTAGAAATTAGCTAAAATTTCAAACTTTTTTTCAAATAAACTCAAATAAAAAGAATTGTGCTTTCACAAGGTTAGCAACCGATAGCGTTATTAATATTGGTTGATAGCGAAATTGCAAAACCTTTTATACAGATACCCAAATTCATTTCGGTTGCCAACCTTGGTTTTTTTATATAGATTACCACGTCACGCATGCCATAATTTTTAAGTCATTAAATATCTTTAATAGTTACAGTCAAGATCACCACTGTCGGATAATATTAGTCAAATTGTCAGAGTGATATTTTCAAGTAAACAAAAAATTGGCAACGTCACATGAGTTTAATTTTGGGCGATTTTTTTACGTCTTCAAGGTTGGGAGTTGGAAAATTTTTTATAATATTATTAACTCAAAACTTGGGATATAATTAAAATTAAGAATGTATAGTCGGTCAAGCCATACCATATGATACCCTACACCACATAACATAACAACAATTTTTGCGAGTGTACCCTTTTTGGGACCGATGGGCAATCATGGACCTGCCTGAACGAAATTATGTTATAAGGTAAAGATTCATGTAAACGTTCCTTGTGCCGAATATTATCTTTGGAGATATTTTCATCATTATGAGGTTTTAGGATGAGGTTATAGATGCGACCTATTGCTAATTTTGGAACTACCAGGACAACATTTTGTCATGACATAGTAGCTATAGTAAAAGCTTTTATTGCCAATTTGTATGTAATAACAACATTTATAAGGAATTTATGAAATTAAAAGCTATTTTCGGGAGTAGTAGTACAAATGGGAACTGTGGTAAAATATGGACCGATTCTAATAAAATTTGGTGAGATGAGTTTGATTGCAATAAAAAGGTGTGGATTAAATTTAATCTAAATACTAACATAACAAGATGGTTTTTGGGCACAAAGACACTATTCCGAAAAGAAGCTTGTATGTGGACTCTACGAAATTATTTACCGGGCTTTCCCTTATTATCAATTTGCATAACATGGACAGACAGCCAGCAGAGCGCACATCATTAGGTCGACTCAGAAAATGATCGGTATACTTATGGCTAGTAAGTCAATGAATGTAAACAGTTGTAAATCAGTGCCCCATATCAAGCCTTAACCGCGAAAATAACGTAAGCGACATAATTTTCGTTTTTTTTTTTAAATTACTTTATTGGCAACACTTGCATCATCTCCTAAAGTGTCATGGTTACATTACCCTAGGTGTACACTAAAGATAAATATACAGTGTTGCCACTTTGTGGGTAATTACCCGAATTTGGTATAATTTTTACTGTCGTGGGTAGAGCGTGGGTAATTTCTCTTGGGTATAATTCAGGTGTAATTTAAAATTCTTACTTCAGATACCCAAATAAAACCAGATTCGGTTTTGGTAAAAATGCACAGTCTTTTGAACCAAAGTCAATGTGTCTTTTAAAGAAAAGTCTTCAATCATTTCATATATATGTTCAAAAGTTCAATAAGATAGACTCTTAGATTTGGATAAGGATGACTATCATAGTAATTAAGCACTTATTTTATTGCAAAAAGTTATTCAAACTAAAACCTAGCCTAGGGGGTGAAATGTTTCCAATATTCCAACATATAATTAATTTTATTTTTTATCAGGCAGCTTTCAAATGCTTTAGTTCAAAGAATATTTAACGCCCTGAACAGTTGTAAAACTGAATTACGAAAGGCACAGCTGTATAAAACCCTGAATACATAATTTTTACTAAATAAGGTATAAACTGTTTTTTTTTAAGCCATGAAATTTAAAATGGTAGACAACAAAAAATTAATTTTAATCGTAGATTAATGCACGGCATAACCAATTGAAACTCATTTCGAACATATATGCCAAAATGTATTGCAGAAGCCCCATTTTGTTCCTCTTTCTCGACCATTGCTGGCTGCATGTCACAAATAAAATGAACAATGTTGACCTCCAGTACGTCAATTGATGCTGGCTTATCAGCACAAACCAGTGACTTCACAGTCCTACGGAAAACAATCAAGAGGTGTCACATCGCACCTTGAAGTCAAATTGAAAGTTTATTTTCTCTTAATCAACCAACAAAGTTGCGAAAATCGATGGCTGATTTTCAAAGTCAATGTGGATAATTTGGGGGTGTTTTTCGTAAGCTCTATCGGGTTTAAAAAACACCTATTATAAAGGAATGACAATGAGCATTTTAAGTCTTCCCTAGATATATGCAATCAAATGTGCAAGTAAATCTCATTGAGGGGATTCACAAGGTTGTCATAAAGTTGTAAAGTAATATGTCTTAAAATAATTACAAGAAATATATATGACTGCTGTGGGCAACCGCTTATAATTTAGATTTCTACTGTATAGTTATGACGAATTAATGAACACCACATTAAAATATTTATTTTGTTTGATACACAACAATATTTTTTTTAAACAATTGTTAAATATTATTTAGGACATTATGACGATATGACTTGATAGCACACCTTGTGAATCCCCCAAGTATTTTATAGTTTTATTTTATGTTTTATTAATTGTTTTAAGCTGTAACAGTTAGACTAATATTGATATTTTTCCAATGAGTTTGTTGTGTTTTTGCTTCTTTGTAAATGTCTTGCTATTAAATAGGACTTCAAATTTATATCAGGTGTAATTTCATTTAAATCGGGTAATTTTGCTTAATCTTAAGTGTAATTTTGAATTTTTCTGGTGGTAACACTGTAAATATATCAGCAAGTTCGTAATAACGTCGGCAGAATAAAAGAGCAATATTTCTTGTTGCTCAGCTTATGCTAATGGGAAAACTCACAATTTGAAAAAAATTAAGGAAGAAGGTGCAGTGTAAAAACGACGCCATCTTGCAAAAATTATTTTTATTAATATAAATTCTTTCTTATTCGACTTTATTATTTAAATGTATATTAATTTGTTTAATCTGGAGGTCTTTTTTTTATATAAAAATATTAATTTTTTTTGTTAAAGTAAAGTTAATATTTTTATATAAAAAAGAACTCAAACTTATAGAAATTTATATAAAATTTAATAATAAAGATCGCGTAAGAAAATAATTATATTGATAAAAATAATTTTGGTAATTTTCATTTAGTGTTTATTTAATTCTTGAATTAAATTCTTTTATAGTTTGCAACCATTTCACAAATTTAATTTCTTTCTCACATAATTTGCTTCTATTTTTTTCTTTTTTGCTTTTTTTTCAATTGACAACAAATTTTACGTTTTATGTTAGCAATAATTGTCAACGAAAATGGACTTACAATTATTGCAACATAAACTGCCAGCAATAAATATGTACATATGTACAAAAAATTGCTGTCTGTATTAAAGATAACATAATTTTGACATTTACTGTAATACCTACATATATGTCGCAATAATTATCTCTGGTATAGACGGGCAGTAAGGTAAAGTTATGATTTTATAGCAAGAACAATTTAATCGTATGCGACTAATTTCATATAAAATTTTTATGATATAATAAAAATAAATAGATTTTTGGAGCTTACGTTATCGCGGTTAGGTCAAAACTTTATGCTTTTAGAGATGGTTTAAATATTTACTGAATTATAGATTTGCTAGTTTAAACACATTTTAAACTAAAAAGAGCGTTTAAGAGCACTGATTTATTAACCCTTAAAGGAGGGTCTACTAGGACCATATTTAAAGGTGTTACAAACATCAGCACAAATGTATTATACCCTCTCCACTATTGTGTCGTCGGTATAAAAATAAACAATAACATTTATTCCCAAACCCCCTTAACCCAATTTTTATCAATGAAAACACTTGTCAATTAACCGACTTTTCATATAAAAATTTCCGTTTTTTTCTTTTGCCTACAGATCTTTTTGTATTTAGTAGAAACCAATGTTAACATGCATACCAAACACACACTAACACAAGTGTGCATGTGCTTGTGTTATTTTGTTGAGTATGTAAATATGTGACATAATTTCCATAAGTGGTGTATAATGGCAAAACAAATGTTTTTCTAATTGACTGCAATTAGACCTGCATTGACTTTTCCCCGTTACAAGGGGAGTTATTGTTAATTTTCTTCTAGTTTTTCTTATTCACATTTTACTTCCGCATATTTTATACTAACATGTGTTCACATTAACATACTCACACACTCGTAAACGTGTTAGTGCCTACCCTGCAAATAATATTGGACCACCTGATCCATTTTTATTAAATGGACTACTCCATTGGCTGGTCCGACGTAATGCAAGCATATCATTGTTAAAAGTGTTTGTAGTGAGACGACATGTCTTCGTTTTTTAACGACATGTTTTCGTTTTTAAATGAAGTTAAAACTTATCCCCTTGTGTATATGATGGAGTAGTTTTAAGATTACTCCTTTGTAATCCAAAGCTGGGTTATATGGTCCTACCCTAGGACATCGTAATGTTAAATAGACCATGTTTTTTCCATACGTGTGGACTACATTTTACATGCGTGTTTGGACTAGTCCTATTATTTGCAGGGTATTAAGCGCTCACTTGTCAATTGAACAACGAAATTTTATTAACACGAGTATTTATTGACTGATTCCTTGTTTGTACATTTTATTGAATAATAAGCATAAAAAGAGTATTAAATAAATGATGAAAATGAAAACAATGATTCTTATTTTTTCTTTATCTAAATTGTTTATTGCGGATTAATGGAAATTACGTGCCGGAGTCTGTCGAGATAGTTTTTGTGATTAAATGGTTATGGCCATAATTATCTGGGGGCTAATTTAGTGACGAAAGATAAACAAGTTATTTATTTAAATGAAGAATGATGATAGATGACAATGATAAATTAGGCCAAGCAATAGAAAATTAAAAAGGAGACAAGTTTTTAACCATTAAAACAAATGTTTTAATCTTAAATTTTTTTTTGTTCTGAATACGCTTTCGAGAATCGAAAGGCATTGGAAAATTAGAAACAATTTCATAGGAGAAGTTCTTATATGGGTGCCCATTTTGAACAAAATTCGATTTTTTGCTGTGCACAAAAAGAGTTTTTCGAAAAAAAAATTTAAATGGAAATAATTTTAGTTATTGTTAACGGTTTGGTAAATCGGTGTAAAATTTCAGATGGCAAATAAGAACTTGTATTCGTGCTTAATTTTTGAATTTGGGGTCTATAAACATATCGGGTGGGCCACCATAGGTTCCCAAATTGGGTCAGCTCGGTTATTACAAAATTTAAAACGAAGCACTTAATCCAATCGGACTAACCCTACACAAATCCAGAATTATTTCCATTTTTTTTTCAAAATCTCCCACTAGGCTGCTGTCGAATAACTGATCGCACAGTCTTCATTTGGTATTGAGGGCAGTGTTGCCAAAATTTGGTGACCAAAATGCCTAAATTAACGGAATAAATGCCTAAAAATGAGCTAAAAAATGGCTAAAATTTTTTGGAAATAAAAACACATTAAAATTCAATAACAAAACAGAAATAATTCATTTAAAGTTGTTTACGATGAAATTGTAAGTTAAGATCAATTTGTAAAATAAGAATTAACGTAAATTAATATTTTGATAGATATTTAAAAAATTAAATCATCGATAAATTCGATGTCGTTATTGTTCATTTCATAGGAATCACTCGTGCCTTTTAGTTTTAAATAATTAGAAGGTAAATCATAATCACGACAACATTTCTTTCTGAGTCCAGATCTACAATTAAAAACAAGTAAGAAAGTAAAATCGGCCAACGCCGACTATATGATCCCCTACACCACATTAGATCCTTTGTACCAAATGTTATCAAATAATCTCCAAAATTGTGACCGTACTTTGCGCACAAGTTTACATGGATAGCCATCCAGCCGGACAAACATCGTTAATTCGACTCAGAATGTGAATCCTCTCTACTTCAGCATTAGACCATGGAAGTGCGAGCAACTTTATAGTCAATTCTAAAATTTCTAAAGAAATTTTGTTGCCGCCTCGCCGGCATCCATTGTTGCCAACTCTTTTTGAAGACTCCCCGTCAAATCGCACTTCACAAATCGCTAGAAACCGCTAAATTTGTTATTTAGCTTAAAATGTTTAAAAAATATCGTTATAATCTAAATATTATGTGAAATGTTTACACAAATCTAGATATTGGGCTTCACTGACTCTTTTAGTCCCGCGAACGTACAAAATGTGAATATTCATATAATATTCTGGAATTTGTGTTGCTTGAAATCTATCCAGACATTAGAGTTAAGTGCACTTAATATAGTTTTGGTGATGGTGCTTAACATTTTAGACCCTAGACCAAGATTAAAAAAATCGTAAGGTAGGTATTTGCTTTTGCTTTTAATAAAAATATTAATTTTAGCAATTATAAATAATTAGCAATGATTATTTTTTAATTTGTTATCTAAAAATATCTTACTAAGTAATGAAACTCTAGTCAAATCCCAAAACAACTGTTAAAATGTGCAATTTAGGTACATATAAGTTTATATTCATTCTTATATGTACCAGCAACATAAATATTATCTAATTAATGGTGAGAAATGTTGATAAGTACATAAGTCAACATGTTGATATTAATCATAGTATTTAATAATAAAAAAAAATTCTTACCTTTAACACTACTAGACTGACACTAGTATACAACAACAGCAAAATGAACTTTTAATGCAGCAACAAAACACATAAACACATACACTTGTTCAAATTTACTCTTACTTTTGTATTGTTTTGTTTTCTCAATAATTGCAACCAACTTGCTTCCCTTTTACAAAAACACAAACACTATTTTAGGCAAAACAACAACAAAAACTAAAAAACGAAAATGGCTCACATTTTTTTTATTCTTCTTTAATTTGATACAATTGGAACGAATTTTATGATAATTTTAATTATTTACACTAATTTTACATGAATTTCTATACTTTTTGCAAAATAAACTTAACACTTTTCATTCTAACACTTTAAATTTTACGATTTTAACAAATTTATTTATATTAAGTAACAAAAACCTAATTAAATTTGCGCTTAAAATATAAATGTTTAATAAAACACGGAAACGACTTCTTGATTGCACTAAATAAAACCACGAACTGAATTGATGAATATGATAAGAGCAAAAACGACATGATTAAAAGTGAATTAAGAATCTTAATTTAAGCTAGTGGCAAATTGGGGTGACATCTATGTGTCATTGCCTAAATTGACTGGTAGAAAAATTTAATAACTATTCAAAAGTATTTTAAGAAAAACATTGCTAACACAAACCGGGTAGAAATATTTTTGAAAAATTATTGAAAAATACTGAATAAAATAAAATAACATATAGAAAAAATCTTATTTTTTAATATTCGCAAAAAAATATAACAATTAAAATTTTTTTAAGATTTTTTAAAAAACTAGGATGTATTTGCTAAAATTTTTTGCATTTCCAATTGATCTGACATACTCACTGATTGACAATAGCGGTTAGATGTACACAAATTATTTTTCACTTTTTAGGAAAACTAGAAATAAGGTTTGTATCCGTTAACTAAATAAAAATAAAGAAGAATTTTCGCATATCTAGTTACAAGCTTGCTTATACCAAACAACATACTTATATGAACCCAGGCAAAATCTTAAAATGGCGCTTCTTGTTGTTTTTTAAAGCATCACAAACAGTATTTTCTGAATTCTCGAATTACAGTACGTTGTTTGGCATTTGGTCTGACAACCGTGTGGAAGTTTTATCCAAGGGATAAAAAAAATACTTTTAATTTTTGGTTGCTTAAGTGCTTTAATATAAACATTGATTTGCTGTAGACAATACCCTTTTAACTGTAGCTTTGACTATAGATTATATTTTGATCGATAAAAGTTGATAACACAAATTGTTTTAAATAAATTCAAGTCCGTTCTCAGTTTTTTTCCTATCACGTCTAGTTTTTTTCTGGGCTGGACAAATATTTCACTCGAAATAAGGCGGTTATGTTAATACATTTCAATTTAACTTCCTAACAAGAAAATTTTTAAAATCTGTTTAAAACGTTGTAAATTTTTTTGTTGCGGAAACAAATTTAATTTCCACAAAAAACAATTTTTTGTTATCACTTAATTACTTTAATTGAAATCAAATATTTTAAATCTCTTATTTTGAGATAAAAATAGTAATTTGCAAATGCCCAGAACAAAAATTGATTTTCTAATGATATTAAAAAAAACCGCTAGATTTCCCGCTTACCGCCAAAACGGAAATTTTACCCCGATGGACACGCAAAAACCGCTAGAATCGCGGTAAAACCGTCAAATTGGCAACAGTGCCGGCATCTCTTATTTGAAGTACTTTCAAACAGAAAGAAACACCGATGTTTGTGTTTATCCATTTTATAAATTTAATATTGGAAAACTGTTCCTTTAATTTGAAAGATGTTTAATTATCACAGTTTAAAGCGATTTTCAACATTTGCAAAACATGTGATTTAAATTAAAAGCGTTTTAATTGTTAAACATTTTTATTTTACTTCATAAATATTTATAAATATTTTATAATAAAATGAAAATTATTCTTTTAAAAGAAAAACGGCAAAAAATTGTTTATGGCTAAACAAGTTGAAAAATGGCTAATGGCTAAACTCATTTAAATTGGCAACACTGATTATGGCACGCATTCGATAAAAAAAATCAATCAAGAAAAAAAAATATTAATATTAAATTAACTTGGCGCAATGTTGATTTAAAATCATAGTAGGTTAGTCCATGGGCAGCCATCGAGAGACAGCTCACTTGGGTCCTTTACTGTTCCCTTTGTGATACCCAGCGCCAATGCCCATCCTATGGAACAGTTACTCAGATGGCGTCACTGCAAAGTCCAACCACTTCGTCTTCCTAATAAAGAGAAGAAGCGATTTAAGTTCTATCCTGGAGAGATCCTCCAAGCAGACAAACACCGGTTCCCCCAGGTATTTGCCCCTGATGCCCTCCAAACCGGAGCATTGATAGAGAAAGTGAAGCACAGTCTCCTCTTCCTCCTCGTTCTGACAACATCTGCAGTAGTCGGTAAATTCCAGACCCATTCTTCCAGCATGAGTCCCAACCGGCCAGTGCCCAGTCATAACCGATGTCACTGTCGTAATCTGGTCCCTGTTGAACCTAAGTAGAGACCTAGTTCTCCGTTCGTCATATCCAGGCCATAGTATCCTGGATATCGAGCAGGTCGCCAACAAATTGATCAATGAATGCGTCATTCATTCCACCACCTTATTTAGCTAGCCCATCTGCTACCTGATTACCCGGGCACTCTGAGTGCCCCGATATCCATATTATCGTTACCCTTGAATATTTCGCAATTTCATTGAAAGATATCCAAAATTCTACAGTTAACCTAGATGTCGTGTAGACACCCGCTAGGCCAGCCTTGCTGTCAGTAAATATACGCATATCTCCCGATATGCGATGATACCTCAGCCAGTTTGCAGCCCGCATTATAGCCGAGATCTCCGCCTGCAAGACACTACATCCATCCTGCAGACGAAAGGAAACTCTCTCATCCAGTTCCCCTATGAAGAAACCTCCGCCAACCCTTTCACCTTTCCACGAGCCATCAGTATAGACCCCCAGGGTCGATTCATAGAAAGTATCCGTCGGCACATTGCCTTGCGCCATCTGTATCACGAACCCGTAGTAAATATCTGCAAAAGTCCATACTTTATTTAAAATTATCATTGTTTCATATTAAATTTAAACGAAAAATTTTAAAATAAAATTGTTCAGTATTTAATTCATAAAATCCTGTTATAATTGTTTGTATAAAAGCAATAACAACACACTATAAAAAGAAAAACATAATTTTTTTATTGTCATGTTTAAAATTATTTATAAAAAGAAAAAAATTCCTGTAGTCTTTTTGTTAAAATTATTTAGTTAAAAAAGGACTCTAATGGCATAATGGAAGATTTTATATGTATAGAGAAATCCAGAAAAAGAAATGAGAGATTAGGAATTTTGTATTATGTGTTGCTTTCGATTTCTCCAATATCTACGAAAAGTAAAAGAATTTTTTCCAAGTCACGTTTTATCAAAACTAAAGGAAAGAATCGCTTAAATCCTAAACATTCAAACCAAATTATTTTTCTAAACGATTATTTTATAAGATCTCCTTCTTTAAATACCCTACTAAAAATTAATCAATAATAATAAAAAAACAAATTTTCAATTATATTTATTGTACTGAAATGGCACATAAGACTAATGTTTTACTTGTATTAATACATTTATAGTAGCAATAAACTAAATAAAGACTTAAATTATCGATGATTTTTTTTTTCATAATCATTTATTGGAACTTCATATCGAGCCCTATTTGCGGATATATCGTAAGCGACAAAAGGCAGATTTTACAGGAGAATGGTTTTTAATATTTTTTTCTTAATCTGTGCAATGCTGTATTAGGAGTTAGATGTGATTTTTCTCCGTAACGGTACAAATTCAAAGTCTATAAATTTGTTCGTCACTGTAACGAGTAGGTACTTAAAAACTATTTGCAAGAAAAACTCAAAATTGTCACTTACGATATAATCACAAATAGGGCTCGATATATAAAATATGAACAAGCAATAAATAATAAAATTTTATTCTAATGGCCAATTTTACCAGTTCTATTCTACATATAATTTTTATTTTTAATTGACATGCAAAACGAATTTTAAACATAAATTGATATTAAAATAAATTGGTAAAATTGGCCATATTTGTTTATTTTATGTCCTGCCAGTGGCGGAGGAAAATTTTCCTTAGTCGCAATTTACACTATGGACATTTCTTGCCGGACAGAACAAGTTTGTTGGCGATGGAGCCAAGAAGTAAAGTGTTTCACGCATGCAGCGTCGCCGCCTAATCAACAAACTCTTTCTGCACAGCAAGAAATTTCCATATTGTAAATTGCGACTTAGCATGGTTTCTGTTTAAATTTGCTGAAGCTTAGCGCTATTCCATTCGGATAAGTGTTATCTCTTCGAGTGTGGCCACCATCACTTTGAATATTTCGAGCATGAGGATTCAGGTGGAGTTCAAGCCTTTTTAAATATTTTATGCTACTGTGATATCGTTTTACGTGAATACCTGCATTGCTACATAACTTCACGGCACTTACCAACAGTCCCTATGTGAGTGAAGGATCATTGCTGTCTGTAGAAATCCTAGCAGCTTCTGTTAAATATCAACAGCATCTAGGGCCACCCATAGGCCGATACGATGTAACGATACGTCTTTTTGCCGATACGATACCGGAATTAAAAAAGAAATATCGAAATTTGAAATTAACACAAATAAGATTTTTGTTTAAAAATCAAAGTATGTATTCCCAACTTTTGCGGTGACAGACGATTCACAACTCCGCTTGAAGTAGACCTGCAGTAGAAATTGATCTCTCAGATGTGTCTGAACTCATTTAAAAACTTAAGAATTTCTGCGCAAAGTTCTTAATATTTGGGTATAACATTTAACTGTGCTATTAAACAAGTGGATCTGCGTCCTTAGAAAAATTAGAAGATCTAAGGAATATGTAGCTTTAGCTGAACCATATCGTACGATGGATAGAGAATCACCCTTCTCGAAATTTTCTTTTAAGATTTTCACAACAGCTCCAGAGGTCATTTCTTGTAGATTTAAGAGAACTTTTACTAGGTGTAGGGGTGACAGTGTCTTCAACACTTGCAAAGTCATGTTAAGTAACTCACATTCGCTTTGCATTGAAGTCAACAATCGTAAATAAACAAAGAATACATTCCGCAAAGACAACAATTCTGAAAGACAGGAAGCATTTATAGAGAGAAGAATACTAACGGAGAACTCACCAATAGTCAGATTGGTGGTTGCACCCACTGGGGGCTACTGACTCTCGTAGCACCATCAGGTAAGTACTGGGGTACAACTTCGATTTTTTGAATGAATAAACAATGGCTTAATCAATCCACTAAATGGCTTAATTGGCACCACTGGTCGGAACTGGAGGCACAACACAGTTCACGGTCGTATCTCATAATGCAAATTTGATATTCAATAGTCGATGTTCGATAGCTGGCGAAAATATTTTGTCGAATGCAACTTATAATACGGACAACAACATAGAAAAAATAAAAAAAAGGTCGAAACCCTGGGACTAAAGCTTAAAACAACCTGTTTTTCGCCATATTCGAGACGTTATAACTGCGCAAATTAATCTTGACTTTTAAAACTTGATATATCGTCTAACAGACTTACCAATTACCTTTAAAATAGCCTTTTGACATGTCCTTCTCTGGGATATCTTAACCTCAAGTGTAAAAATTCCGATTGTTTACTATATTCATATATTTTTCGAAATTTAATTTAAATTTTTTTTTAAACTGATAAAGAAATTCTGGGTACAGTTTGGGATTCAGCGCAACTCAAACCTTTAGAAAAGTATATTCTGGTCCATGAGTTAAAAATTTGTTGGTCTGTGCAATCTTTAGACAATTTATGTACTTAGGAAATTTTTTAATCCGAGATTGGAGGCATACATAAGCTTTATTTTCTAAATTATCGCTTCGCCTTGGTCGTTAATTATTCCTCTTTTATTTTAAAGATTGAAAAAATAAGTCAGGACAGTGCTGCCCGAAATTTTTTTTAAAACACCATAAAAATGTCCACGTTTTTCCCCCTATTTCAAAATATTTTTCCCCGCATAAATCTGCACAGCTAACAAAATACTCCTGCTAAAAATCTGTATGTTGTTAACAGTCAGAATTAATTTATTTTTAAATTAAAAAGGTAAAAACAATTTTTTTTAACTGAAAATGGCCATTCACAAAGAAACTTTTCTGAAATAAAACTTCAGTAGTAAAAATATTTCAACTGTTTGGCTTTAATTTTAGCCAAAATTTATAGTTTGGCAACATCTGTGGTTTATTTTCGGTCTTGTTTTTCATTTGGCTTTCAGTAGATTTTTATTAACTTTTTGCATTTACGACTTGCTGACTTGCTGACTCGCAACAACTTAAATGTGGTACAAAACCGTAAAAAAGAAACCAAATGCGAAAATAATGAAAATTATTTTTTCGTTTAAGGGCTGGTTTCAATTTCAGTTGCAATTTTTCTTTTTATTATTTTTTATTCTGATTTCAGCTTGTACTCGTATCGTACTGAACAACGACTTAAACCACAGACTGTGTCCAATTAAATTATTCAAGCGTTTATGGAAGATAAAGAAAACCTTCATTCGTATTCAAAATAGTATAGAATTAAATAAATTTGCAAGCTTGTTGCTAATTTTTGCTCTTTTGGTTTTAAATTGCAAACACAGCAGCAATCAGATACAATTTACTGCACCTTTTCTGTTGTTGTTTAATTTTACTTCCCTGTTAAAATGTTTTACATGGTTGCAATTTGTTTAAAGTCAATTTAAATTAAGAGCTTTACATCTGTGATTATAGCTTAAGAAATGTATTGGGTGTATAATTTAAAATTTTGGGATTCTCAAGAAATGATGTATCATTTACAAATGGCTGGGGTCTTTAAAGCTTGTATGGCAATTTGGAGGGTTAACGTCTGGCATTAAAAGAAATAATGTTAACAAGTTCTTTTTTTTGTTGCTTTTAAATTGGCGAATTTTATCATGATCGAGAACTTTTGCTTTACTTTTTCAATTTCAATAAAAAGTTCAGCTGAAGCACATCAAGCTTAGCCGGGGGGGGGGGTTAAATCTGGCAGACGTGATCGAATACTTTTTCGATTCGAAAAAAACTTAAATAAATGCTTTACAACACTGAAAAAATAATTTCGATTCGTTTAGTATCGACTGCCAGAATTAGCCCCCAGATTATAATCCATTTATTTTAATGTGTAAAGCATAAGTGGTGATTTTGACACGAAAGATTAAGACCGACAACGTCAGTCAACAAATTTCGAATATTATGTATTGGTGTCAAACTCTATACACATAAATACATATTCATTTATAATTTAGGAAATTTGGTACTACATGAGTTGAAGCCAAGAAGCGTCGAATATTTTCCTTGATAAAACAGTTATTTTTGCATCGTATTATTACATGCTGTGTAAAGTAGATGTATTAAGACAGTCCGAAACACAAGAAATCGTATGTGAAGACGTGCCGAATCAATGCCAGCGCCGAATATAAATGGCTTCAAAGTAATGATGCCTGTAAATGCGTTCCCACATATTACGAGCTGCTTAACTCGGGCATTGCTATGTTCGAGCCAAGAATTTACCGAAAAACTACTAAGTAACGCAATCAGACATGAAGTTGTACGCTCGCCCACATGTTGCAGGGCCAGTTAAAATCTATTTAGAAAATGGTGGTTGGGAAGTACTTACAAATACAGACAGTATCGATCTAAACTAAAGCACCCGCTTAGTAGGTGTTTCTTGAATCCTTAATTTTTCTATAAAAAATTTTCTTTATTTAATACAAAGGGTTATTCAACAAGAACTTTGTTTTTAAATGTGGCATCACCAACAACATGATATTTTTGACATTTAGTTTTTTGAAGTATTCGTAGTAGATGCATTGGCAATTGTTTCAAATGTTAATTTTTCTTGAAAATCGCATTAAAACAATTAAAATCCACTATGAAAATGGTGGTTCCGTTAATGTTATTTTCACACAGCCAATGAAACGATTTCCCGATCGCATAATTTCACGAACATCAGCTGTTAAGTGGCTAGACAGATCGTGTGATTTAACACCACTGCATTATTTTTTGTGGCCTTATGTTAAGGACAGAGTCTATACGGAGCCAATCGAATCGATTGCAGCCTTAAAACTCAAAATCCGTGATGTGATTAACGAAATATTGCCAAAAAGTAATTTAAAATGTCAGCTTGCTCGTGAAGGACATTTGCCAGACATCATTTTTCATTCATAATTTCCGAACTTTTCTCTTCGTAATATAATAATAATTTGAATCATCTTAATTTTTTGGTTTAGAAACCAAAGTTCTTGTTGAAAACCCCGATATAAAGCCTAGAGTACACAGAATGTGAAAATCCACATGCGCATTTGGATCTGACATAATATTGGCGTCATTAAAAAGCCACAATAGCAGCCACATATTTTTAAAATTACAATTCATGTTGAGATAAAAAGGCATGTCTGTATAGGCCTACAAATTGACACCCATTTCGAGTTTTTCTTTTGGGACGACACTAATATATGCGATCTGAAAAATTCTGTTATTCGCCAAACGCCGCTTGTGGGGTTTCTTGTTTCCCGTATTTTTTTTCTATTACCAAAAACGCAATCAATTTTCTTTTCTTACGAAAACAACAAAGAAATTTTGTTTTTTAATTTAACACATAGAACTACAGTTTATGTTGGAAGAATTCCAACCAATTGTATTGAGGAATGTAAGAAAAAGAAAACTCACTGTTTATTTTTGGTATTTTGTTTAAGCTTTGATATTGTTGCTAATAAAAAAATTTGAGTCCTTTTAATTCTCATTCACTCTACAATTTTATTTACATATCTACTTACTATCTTTAGCTTTTCTACACACAGAGGAAAAATATCAATGTTAAATTAACATCATAACTACTAACCAATAGATTAGCACTCAGGGAAGACATATTTGCTTGAAAATTGTCTTTAAAAAATTCAAAATTGTGTGTGTTGTCAACGGTTTTAGATTCTTTTTTTAAATTCTTCTTTTTAAAACACTTACTTAAGTTAAATAACATAAGTTTATTAAGTCCCTTTTACACACTTAACACACATGGTAATCTTAATTAGGACCCTTTACACCGTATAAGTTGTTGATAAGAATAAGACAAAAGTTTTCCTACTTTTGTTTAATATTTTATATATGAAACAACGAAAAATAAGCGTAAATAATAACAGAAAGGAAAATATATTAGAAATGTGTAAAATCCCCATAAAAAAAAACCCTTTTTTATAAATCCCTCGCATGAAGTCTGCTAACCCTGCTTCTCACTGTTATTTCAAACTCTAGCCAATTCGTTGCTTGAACTTGAAATAACTTTCATTCAACGTGATTCGGAGTGCTTCTACTATATGAATGTAATTTTGCTTTAACTTTACTTAATGTTAAATTAACATGAATTATAGTTATTTTAAAAGAATTTTGTTTTATAATCAATCTTGTTTTCGAGGATTTTACATTGATTTTTTTCTGTTTTTGGGAAGTTTTTGGGAAAAGGTTTCCTGCTGATGTGGCCTAAGCAACCAGTAAAATTCGCAAAGGCACTAGCTTATCCTCCAATGTTAAATTTCAGTGTATTTATCAAGAATGAATATTGGGAATTAAGCACTTAATTCTTAATTAATTCTCGAGAATTTTGTGTAGAGAAAATTGTATACATACACACATTTTCAATTAAAAAACCGTTTTCGAATTTTGCCCACACACTATTTTTTATTAATTTTTGAAACTGGTTGTTAAAATTTTAATTCGAAACTAAATAATTGTTATAAATGTTATTTTTAATTTAATACAAATTGTTGCTAAAGTTGAAGAAGGCTCAACTTTTTAAAAATTTTAAATTTTTGGCCGAAAAAAATTTGCGTACAGTTTGTTTTATTGCTTTGTTGTAAACACCAAGTGAAAATGTTACTGTCATTGTAAACGAAGCTTTAGACCAAAATTTTCTACGAAAATTGTATATTTACACAAACAAAATTGTCAGTGGTTTTTTATCACTATTTTTTGTTGAAAGAAAATTAAAAATAAGATTTTGATTCTATTAACTGAATAACACCTGTTTTTATGTATTTTTTTATTCAAATCACAGCAGTATGTAAATGTGTTATTTTATTCATTTAAACTGAACTGTTCAAATTAATATTTATGCTTTTATGAACATACATATGCACTTTCAAATACTGACCCATACATATGAATGCCTCAAATTGCATACATAAAAATACTGGAATTAAAATAATATTTTTTCTTCTTATTGAATATAACGAATTTCAAAAAAAATTCAAAGTTGATCAAAAATAGGCAACAAAATCGCCAACTATTTTATGAATCGCCAAAAAGTCGCCATGTCGCCAAATCAAAAATGTGGTCGCCAAACAAGTTTCCAAATCGCCACGTTTAGCGAGAAATCGTCTCATCTGACAACCCTGAGCGCAAGTTGTTTTCTCGATTGCTTGAGGAGCTGTGTTACTTTTTATGACATAAGACCCCATAAGTTAATACATATATATCGTTAATTAAAACGCAAAAGGTCTTTCTAGTCCTTCTAAGCAGTTTGGAATTGAAGTCCCGCATAATCGGCTGAGTAGGAAAAGAGTTATCAACTCAAATGTGTAAAAACCTCCCTAAAAATCGTTATTTTTGTTACAAAAGCTTACATTAACTAGGTGAAGTAATGCACCGATTCTCATTTAATGTTACTCCAATGACTGCATCACACCACTAAACTTTGTGAAGGTCTGTCTATAATTTACTATAGGCCTAATATTATTAAGCCAACTCTCGGAAAACACTTAGGAACTAATCAATTTATAGTACTGTGAAGTCAGTTTTTGTTAATATTGGTTTATAATTTGTAGGTAGAGCTTAATTTTTAAATCTTCTTCTTAAAGGAAGGATATCAAAGATTAGCCGCAGCCCTTTCACTTGTTTTTTTCGAGAAGTGCTTATAAATGATGACAATGAAGACTAAATAGAATAACAACAGTTTCGTGCTTAATTCCCAATTTTTATTCTTGATAAAACCACTGAAATTTATTGTTGATGGGATAAGCTATTCCTATGCGCATTTCACTGGTTCTTTGGCCAGATCATCAGGAAACTTCATCAAAAAGGATTTTAGAAACACTAAAGATATTAAACAAAATAAAACCGTTAAGCGTATAAGAATTATAAGCAACAGTTCTACTTGTAACAATATCAAAGTTTAAACAAAAACCAAACTTTAAATCCATTAAATATATTTTAAGATAATTTAATGTAAAATAAAAGATAAGAAATTGCAAAGTTTAACGACACCATCCTTCTTAAACTTTATCCGTAGAAAATTCCCCTTTATTTACAGGGATTTTTCTAATATTTTGTGTCTTTAACAGAGAAACAAAATTTATTTAATATAAAATTAAATCTCCTTAAAAACGAATTTTTCTTTACACTTGACATATTGACCTCAGGGTACAATTTAATTGAAAGTTTCTTAAAAGAAACTGTGATGGTGACTGACTGTTTACCAATTGAATTTAAATTTAAATTTTCTTAAAAATTTAAACAACTAAATAAAAAATTGCATTCATATGAAAATTTATTACAAAATCAAGATTTATTTCGTGCAATAAATGAAATGAAATCAAAATAAAAAATGCAAACAAGTCAAATTTATTGGAGTGTCATTTCACTCCATTTCATTTGTGAAATACTCGTTGAAATTCAGCAACGACAAGGAAAAAAATAAAATTGTCTCACACTACACGATTCTTTAATTCCAAACAAAAAAGAAAAAATAAAAAAAAATTAGCAGCAGAAAATACTAAAAAAATGCTTTCAGTCTATACGACGAGTACTTCAGTACGAAGCTTTTAGTACCACACTAGTACTTGGTTGTACCCGTTTCGTAGTAGTAAAAGAAAGGAATTAATGACAGACAGACCAACTGTTAGACAGACACACAGACGGACTGAGAGAATATATGAGTGAGTGAACAAATGAATATGTACAACACGTACAATATTTTAGTTGTTGTTGCTTTCGTTGTTGCTGCTGACTTTGCTGTTGTTGTTGCTATCCCGAACACAAAATACAGTAGCCTCCATTTGTACATAAATTACAAGAGACATTGCTTTAACTATCTCGTCTCGTTGCTTAAAGAGGCCGAGGAGACGGAAACGGACACGAAGAAACGTACTCGTAGGTGAATGTGAACAAACGACATTCATGAGTTCTGTTTTGTTGAACTCCTGTTTATAGTTGGGATTTATGGTTATTTTTGTACACATGAATGGTACTAAAAATCTCCCCCCAGCAAATCTGAAAAATAAAAAAAAGTTACTTTAAGCCAATCTTCTACAATCGGACTCCAATAAAGAGTGTTCAAAGGAACCGTGGCGCCCTAAGCTCCAGTGGGTGTTAGAGGAATATATATAAATATATATATGAAGGAACCGTAGATTATTTTTCGCTGTCTGGCAAACTTCACTTTAAGCGTAACAAATATTTAACGTACCTAGTTAGTTTTGATCTTCTCAAATTGTACGCACTAATAAGTTCCATGTACAAATTGTGTTCCGCATTGCCCACCACAATTGTGTTACCCAAGTAAATTAAATCTTTTGGGGTCTGCATTTCGTTGTGGGGAGGTTGGGTGTTAAAACTGTGTACAATTCATACAAACACGATTCTGCGCCATACACAAAGTACACAATTTTTCGTTGTGTATTCGTTTTTATTGCATTTTTTGCAAGATATTTTCAATGTTTTTGTTGTTGCTTTGCAAAATAATAGCCTACGAGTGGAGTACATTTATAAAGTACTAGTGCTGATAAACATCCATACGTTTCTATAAGCAGATAAATTTTTAAACTCGAAAAAATGTGCTGATATAATTTTGCTTTATTTTATGTATAATCAGTACACAGAAAAAATTTAAAATTGCCTCTATTACCAAAATGATTAGATAGAATGCTAAAAATTATAAAAAATTAAAATTGTGAAAAATTTTTTCAATAAATAATATTTTGAATTTTAATTAAAAAAAAATGATCAAAATACTTTGATGTCTCAAACAATGTAACATATTGATTTAATTAAATAAAGCTCAGGTTTTGAC
Organism: Pollenia labialis; assembly: GCA_949318255.1. Classification (NCBI taxonomy): domain Eukaryota; kingdom Metazoa; phylum Arthropoda; class Insecta; order Diptera; family Polleniidae; genus Pollenia; species Pollenia labialis. Next base: position 5,647,973 of record OX439143.1, on the reverse strand, counting down.
ATTTCCCAACAACAATTCTACAAGTTAAAATTTTTTATTTCAAACGAAAAAGAAATCAATTAAGTTTTCCTGTTATATTATTAATATTTTAATTCAAAATTAATTTCAAATCAACAAAAATGTTGATTAAGTCAAAATTATATTTTTAATTTTCTTTTAACAAAACAAATAAGTGATTGCATTATCACATTAATTTAATTGAAATACTTTTTAAACAATCTTTTTAATTGAGAAAAAACTACTGAAAATTTTTTCTGTGTAGAGTCACACATTCCGATCGAAACGTTTTTAAATCAGTCGTTGGCTGTTGGCCGAATTTGTCTTGGTCTGAATTTACACGTTTCATCTTTTGATGCTCAACTTCTTTTCAATTCCCTTTTAAAGATGCCAATATATTCACACGCAGCAATCGGTTTCAACTTTTTTCGGCACAAAACAACAACAATTTTATTAATAGCGAATCAAAGAGAAAAAGAAAAGAAAAAAATTACATGCAGCCATCGTTGTGCATATACCAACGAATAAAAACACAAAGCGTACTGACCGAGTACAGGCATCTCTCAGCAAAAAACATAAGAATTGAGCATCAAAAGATGAAACGTGTAAAAGCAGACTTGGCTTCTTAAAATTAAATTTTCGTTTTTCGGACACGCAAAATACGAAATTCTATTACAGCCCTAAGTCTTTGATTTCGAAGTGGATATAGTTCGATTAACATTCAGCAAAAACATAAGCTTTCTAAACGCATTATCTTTTAAACCGTATCGTTACTGACAGATTCGGACCGTAAATTAGTAGGTGACGTCAACAGTTGAATTTATGCTTTACCAAATTGTTTTTTGTTTACGTAAAAGCTTTCTCTATTTGTACTTCTCTTGCAAACATAAGAGGTAATTGCACTTGAAAGGTAAGTAGTGTTTAACGAAATTCCCCATTGCTCAGATCAACATTTCTGAAATACAAAAAGTTCTTAACATTCCAACTATCAACATAGACTTGAAAATACGAATCGTTAAGTTCAATGCATGGTCTGTCTTGTTATTTGCAATGGAAACGTGGACGTTAAAAGTAGCTGTCATGAACAGGCTAAAATCATTCGAAATTTGGAGATTGCTTAAGCTTTCGTAAAGAAGACCGTGAAACAAACGCAAAAGATCTACAAAGAACTGGACTGATAGGGAACTTTTTTCTACCATTAAAAGAAGAAAAATAGCATATCTTAGGCACATTATTTGTAATGAGATATAAAAAATGGTCCAACTTCTTTTTCAAGGTAAAATCTAAAGCAAAAAAAGCATAGGCAGAATCCAAGACTGCACAATATCTGTAATTGTATTCGAAATTAGAATATTAGACATCTACTATTAAGAGCCAAGGACAGACTAAAGGGAGATGACAAACAACATATAATTATTGCATTGTGTAACCTATAACAAAGATCCAGACCAAGAAGAAAATACGTTTCATTGTAAGCGAAGGTTTTGCTGGATACGTTATTTGGTAAGTTCACAAAAATCTGAAAGACTTTGTAACCTTCAATTGCAATGCAATTTTCAATAAAAACAGAGAGAGAGAGCAAGTCATTCGCATACCATATCGATCGAAATGTTCATTGAAATTGTATTGTTTTTTCGAGTGGCTTCGAAATATTTTGATTTTAAATTTTTTTATTAAAACTAGAAGAAATAAGCTAAAGTTACAATTATTATTGCAATCGTAAAATCAACGAAATACCCTTCACCATAGGGGGTAAGGATAAATCGCTCATTTGCAGCATTGTTGTCGTAACTCGCTACATTTTTTTATATTGTGATTGAAATTTATCTTTATATCTTTAATAGTTTCACCGTTTGAAGATAATGTCTCGTTATTTTTTCTAAGTGGTGCGAACAAATTAAGAACTTTAAACACGTTTATTTCAAAATGTATTTTTTTGAGTTTAGACGACGCTGAAGCAAATGAGCGATATTTAGGTTAGACAGTCCGTTTGGAAAGTATACATAAGTATTCTGGGTCCTTATGAGTGGCGAAATGTGTATGAGTAGCAAAATGTGGGTGGGATTGGAAAAGTGGTCGTGGCACAAAATACATTCCTTTATATCTAGAGAACGGTAGGATAAAAATTATTTTATCTTTTTTATTAAACATTACTTTAACAATCTTTATTAACTTGTACAGTTCCCTAAGTCCAAGAATATTGAAAAATTTCAATATATTTATATTTGTACGTATTGTATTGTTTTCATAGCGGATATATGGGGTGAGTTTTGTAAATCTTCTTAAATTTTAATGCCTTATACTGCTACATAAAGTAATAACTCAAAAACAACCAATATATCTATTCAGACGAATTCAATTCGCAAGATCGCGTCGTTTGTCAGAACGTCACTTTTTTATTTATTCCACTCGTCTTTAGAACAAAATTCCAGATAATATGCAGCTAATAGCAACGCAAACTTGTTTTGCCCTTGTTTTAATACCCGGGTACCATGGTACCCATCTTGGTATATTTACATGAAAAAAATGTATTAAGAATTAAAATTCTTAAACATGCTTCTGGATCGTCGTTTTTTGACTTAAAAGAATGCGAATTCAGATTCTAGATTTATTTTTTGCTCTTTTAATACTCAAAAAAATTTGCTTAAACTTTAACCATCACAACATGCATACCCGGACACCCTGGTACCCAATACAATACAATACAGTTTATGGGATAACACAAACACGTTTGAATTGCTCAAAAAATTCAATAAACAAAATTCAATTTCTTAAGTTTAGTTTCCAAAGCTTTAGTATTATAATACGGGGAAATCTCATTTACATATCATGTATGAACAAAAATGATCAACTGTTATACTAAAACTTACTGTCCGGTATACAAAATTTAAAATTTTAGCCGTTATGCAATATAAAGTTAAAAAATCATATTTTAACATAAATATAAGTTAATACGCTTTTAAAAAGATTAAAAATTCAATTTTATTTCATAAAAATATTGATTACTAATGCATTATAGTATATGGGTACCCGGGTACCCCGGGTACCTAACAATGTAGATAAAGTTGGGTATTAACACAAGGGTTAAAAAGGAGCTATTAAATTACTTTTGTTAAACTTAAATATGTTAACTAAATATGCTAATTAAAATTGTTTTGTATTCAATTTGAATATGATTACTAATAATTTTTTTTCTCTGCGCTTTTTTTGTAATTTTATATTAAATTAATATTAATTTTAATTTTCGTTTGATTTTAATTTGCAAAATAATAATACTTTTTTACCTATTTTAGTTTGTTAAGGTCACTAGCACTATCATTTATAAGATTTATCTTGTTGTGCTAGATCATCAATAAATAAATAAATTAAAATAAAACTTCGTACACGCAGAGAAAAAATATGGTTGGGCATGGTTAGGGAAACAACACTATGTTTAATATAACAATATATTGTTGTCGTACACAAATAATTGTTACTTTTCTTTAATATCAACAATATTATAGTTACTGTAAACATATCAACGTTTATCGCAATTATAAATTTGAGTATTGTTGAACGAAAAATAATTATTTTTCTAACAACTAAATTATGATAACTTTCAAAACATATTATATTACTCACAACAATATAATGATATTTAATAGCCATAACATGATAACTTTCTATACATTTATCATTTTATGTTTTAGATGCAATCAAACCATTTTTACTCTAATAAAATTATGTCAGCGCCATTTGTAAAATAATTTTGTATCAGTTGTGTCGTTAATTTTATATGTGAGCGGTTAAACAATTTAAAGATTAATTCCCATAAAAAATAAGCTTAAAGAATTTAAAAAAATTAAAATATTAGCGGAGTTCATTTAGTTTAGTGATTTAATAGTGCAAATGGAAATTATCGTAGTTTTTTTTATAAAATCCAACAACAAAACACATAGAGATTTCGTTATATTTTATAAAAGTGTTTTGATATTTCTGTGGTTTTCTTGGGCAACTGCTTATGTCTTAAAACAACATTTTCAGGAGAGCCGAAAAACCATTCTAGATTAAACTATGGGGTAGGTATTGTGCACCACGTTAAAAAATCGGAATTAATACATCTTTTTTCAAAAGTTTTTTGAAACATGTAAAGCGCAATTAAAATTAGGCAATATGGCATCAACATCTCAAAATCGAAAAAGAAAAATAAGAAAAAATGGACAAACGCGGTTGCCCATGAAAACCACAGATTTTGGATTTTCTCTTTTGCAAGCCTTATACTGAACTCCGCTATTTGATTTACATTAAGAAAAATTATAAAAAGCCACAAAATAAAAATCGATGCAAGAAAATTTTAATTTATTTTATATTTTTATGACAGTTATGAAAGGTGCTGCATCATAATATGATTACTTTTAAATTTATTATGATTAGCATGATAATAATATGATTACTTCTTAGCGAATTATGATTAACATGACAATAATATGATTGCTTCTTAACTTATTATGATTAACATAACAATAATTTAATTACTTCTTGACTTAGTATGATTAACAGAATAATAATATGATTAAGGGAAAAATATTATGATGTAATATTACGAGTATATTTAGTCATAATAGGTTTCAATAATAATCATAATATGGTGACTACAATCATTAATCTTATCATAATATGTTGCTCTTAGAATATGTTTACCACAACCATGTTTTTTTTCTGCGTGTATACAAAGCGAGGTTGTCAATATTGAAATACCGTCGAGAAGTGAGTGTTATTAGGAAAATGGGCTGACACCTTCCAAACAAATACAAAGCAGACTAGTAACATCAAAAGGTAGTAAAGCACTCCAGATTTGTATTTATATAATTTTCTGATGTTATCGCACCATAATGATGGGAACATAAGATTCGGCATAGCCGAAAATATCACTCTTGCTTATTTCCTTTCAACGTACAATCATTGGCGGACTTGGATTTGGTGTTTTCTTCAAACTGTCGTGTGAAAGATTATCATAACTTCGTAAAAGCCGTAAAATATTATCAGTATTTTTCGAGTGTCAAATTCATTTTTTTCTATATTTGTTTTTTATTTTACTTATTTTTGCTGTCTGCATTAGGAGGGACCAAAAAAATTAATTAATTATTATCGGTAAATTATTATCGGTAAAGCCCAAACACCACAGTATTTACAGACAAATTTTCGAGATTTTACTCTATTTGGAAACGATGGGCAGTCATCGGCGCACAAAAACAAAGTCATGATAAGAAATTAAAATTAATATGAGAGTTATTTGTGCCGAATATTATCTAGATATCTTAAAGGGATTCAAGAGACGGACGATAAATTATTTATTTCAAAGGAAGGTAAAGTTATTTATAGATGTGATATGATTCGAGAAAAATTTAGTTTGCATTAAAACATTTTTGGGTCTAATTTAATCTAAACACCAACGTAATGAGATGGTTTATGGTCACAAAGAGTTTAATTTGTAAAAAGTTTTTATGGGGAATATCTAAAATCATATCATAGGCATAGAATTTGTCCTTAGTACAATTAAAAAGTATTTACCATATTTTATCAAATTATCTAAAGGATTACAATTGTAATTTGCGCACAAAATTAACATGGACAGGCAACTAGCCAGACCGACGGATGGTTATCGTTAGATCACTTTGAAAGTGATTATAAATTGATCGGTATACATACTAAAAGATTGATCCAGATTTCTATGCATTACACACATCGCCAAAAACGTATACATATAATTAACTTTTCTCTACATTTTTGCTTATTCATATATAAAAATTCAAAAGTTTAAAATAACATTAATCTTTAATGACAACCTGCGTTGTCTCACAATTTTCGAGTAAAAATTAAATGTGGATGGTGAAATTGAAGCAACACCTTGGGTATACAGATAAATATTTAAAAAGAAAAACATTTTTATCTGTTGCGACAGCTCTCGTAGGCGCCTAAAAAAATTTAACATGTATTATCAAAATATTCCTCAAAAAGGCAAAATATGTGCTAGAAACTTAAAAAATGCTGCAAAAAGGCTCATTTTACCAAATTATGAAAAAAATGCTTTGAACGGTAAAAAATGCAAAAATATGCACTAACAAATCGATCGCAAAATTCATAAAAAGCTTGCAATTGCATATTTTTGGTTTCCCTGGTCATAACTACACATTACAAAAAATACTTAAGAATAATGATTTAAATTAAAAAAACAAGTTAATAATGTACGATTTTAAAAAATTATTTAAATCAATTTACATATTTCGTGAATATTTGCTAGATATTCGGTAATGCTAACTATGATGATGTTTTTTAACCCACATTACATTTACATATGGGGGATTTCATGTCAAGTCTTTTAAAATCGATGTCTTCCGATTTGGATGTAGTTTACACCTGTAGTTTAGTCCTATTGGATAGCATTGTAAAAAAGCAGAAATTAAAGGCGATACATAGGAAAGAGGAAAGTCCCCCATATGTTTTCCTAAATTTTGAAAAATGTCTGTTTTTACCTTTATGAAAATGAATTTGTAACTACCTAATTTTTGTCTCCTTTTGTAACTGCATATTTTTATAAAAGTTTTAAGAATGGAAGAAATATATTATTTTTTAGGTTATAATTGGCCAAGTTATATAGGATAACTTTTGGGCCATCGCGAACAAAATAAGGAGGTATAAGTAGTCTTCTCGTCAAGCTCTCAGTTTTTTCTGCCTATTTTGTAAGCTGGGTACTAGAGGTCTGCAAGAATAAATAAAAAGCAATTTCAACACACTCATTTGTTTTTTAATTACAATGTGTCGATCACCAAATGATAACGAAACAAATGAAAAAATAACCAGAGACAAAACAACAAAAACTCATTCTATTCAGTCAAATCAAGTCAAATGAGTAAATTATTCAAATATAATTGGAATGTAAAATATGTGTACCTACACATTATGTATGTATGTGTAAGCTAAACTCTTATAAATAAAAGAAGCCACAAGCTTACACACATATTATGGCAAGGTATTCAAATAAATGTATGCACATTCAATAATTCAAAAATTATTTGAATATTTTTTGTAAACTTGCTCTCTCTAACGGGTCATTCCAATGTTTTGTTTTTTATGAATTACTCTCATATTCAATTACAGTAAACAAGTTTTTTATTCAATTCATTTATTCTTATTTTTGTATATGGTTTACTCTCTTCTTATCTTTTTGAATGTTTTATAATTGAATAAATGTTGTGCACTTTGAGTAAAGGCAAACAAGTGAGTAATTCAAAGCAGACCTCTACTGGGTACGATATTATGGCTCGCTTACATTGTCGATTGACTTGTCGTGCTGAAAGTTTTAAGTGGGGAGCAATCGCAAAAGATTTTGTGCAGTTAATCGCGATAACGATTATAATTATAATGCACTTGCAAACTCTGGAACAAACAAATAACTAAATCTTCAAAAATTGGATCTCAAAATATAAAAACATTTCTATTCTTGTATCACCCAAATTGGGCTATTCTAATTTTAAGTGATTTTAAAATGTATGAATACCTTCATACATACATACATATGTATACCTATACTATTGGTGGTTTTGTTGTTGTTTTAGCTATTGCTGCTTTTTAAATCATCATTATTATCGCTTTCGTCATCATCATTATTATCACCAGACGAGTAAATAGTAGTTGTTCACGCTATTACCAGGCAGTGTTGACATATATTTTATTTTTCAAAATTTTTTAAATTCTAAAAAAAAATTTTTCGGCCAAAAAAAATTTGTTTAACAAATCGTTTAAAAAATCACCAGAACTGCATTTGTCTTATTTATAAACATTCATATGTTTGAATTTCTAAATATCTATAAAATACATACCTAATACAAATTAAATTCATCAATTTGTTTTATGTCACGCATTAAATCCTTATATTTTTAAATGAAATAAACTAAGTGAAGATTTATGTTTTACAAATTATTATTAAACTGACTTTAATTAAAAAATTTTTTTTTAGAAAAAAATCAGAATCTTTTTACATCTCAAAAACTTGCAAAACAGATAAATCTTACGATATGACAACACTGTTGTTACCAGCATAAAGAATTGTTGTTGTTTTTCTCTATTTAATGTTTTTTTTTTGTATCTTATTTGTTGTTGCTGTAATAAATATCTTACGTATTCAAAATGTTTAAGTTTCTTTTGTTTAAAATAATAGTACTTTGTACATAATGCTTTTGTTTGAATTTTTTGTTTTTTGTTTTGGACAACAACAAAACACAGACTCGTAGATACAACATATTTATTTACAAATACATTTCCATATGTATGTGTTGACAAAAACATAGAAATTTCCATACCTTTAGAAAAACTAAACACACAGATACTCCACCACTCATACCAACATCAATATTCAGTATTCGACAATATAAGATTACTAATGTGTGATTTGCTTTGTTGTTGTTGATGTTGCTGGTAGTGCTTATTGTTCGAGCAGAACAGCAACAACAAACGAACGAAAACAATATTTAAATAAATTATCACAATTGATGAATGACACTGATAAAAATTTATATTACTTTTTCGTTTCTTTTGTAGTGTTCGTCGTCGTTGTTGTTGTTGTTGTTGTTGCATTGTATTATTTTTCCGACACTTGCTATCAACAGCCAGTCAGTCAGTAATAAATAAATTTGTTGTTGGTTTTTGTATTTTATTTCTCATATAAAAACAACAACTATGTATAATACTTGTGGATTATTTTTTTTTTCTTTCTTTTCTTAGTCTTTGCTTTAATAAAATTCTCATTGTCGAATATCGTATACCTTCGATAGCTCAGTTGGTAGAGCGGTGGACTGTAGATGACCAGATGTGTTGTGTTTGAACAACAGAAATCCATAGGTCGCTGGTTCAAATCCGGCTCGAAGGATTCTCTTTTTTATAGAAATACATTTTTTTAATTTGTTTTTTAATTTATCAGTCAATTAAAAACGGAAAACATGTGTGTGATATGGAAAAATCGGCGTGTCCCAAATTTTTAAACGGTTAAAATCAGGGAAACCATAAATATGCTATTGCATGTTTTTCCTTGTGCGACCAATGCAGGCACAAAGAATATATTTATCCGTTTTAGAGCTTTTTATGAATTTTGGCATCGATTTGTTAGTGCATATTTTTGCATATTTTACCGTTTGCATCTTTTTTTTACTAAAATTAGTTAAAAGAGTCTTATTGTAGCATTTTTCAAGTTTATAGCGCACATTTTCCCTTTTTAAGGCATATTTTATTACATATGAATTTTTATTAATTTGACTACAATAGATTTAGCAGCAAATAAAATAATATTTTTTTTTTGAAAATCTGTTACTTCAATTTCGACATGTACATTTAATTTTTCGCAAGCTCATCCCACTTTATGATTCGACATTTCCACTTATCCAGTCAGTCCTTATAATCGAAAATCCTGCACTATTGTCGATAGTCAAAATATATCTATTGCTCTTTTGCTCTATTAAATTTATCGTCTAGTCCTCAGATATGAAAGTTTTATCGGACGTAATATTTATCTATTCACGCTTTTTGACAATTCACATAATTTCGATTGATTTTATAATTTGTCTCACTGTTTATTGTTGGTGTTAAGTTAAAGCTTTGATATTGTTACAAGTAGAATTTTGAGTGTTTATAATTCTTATTCGCTTTGCAGTTTTTTTTTGTATAATATTTTTGGCTTTTCTCAAATCTTTAGAAATGGTTTCCTGATGAAATGCGCATAGAAGCCAGCTTTCCCTCAACAGTCAATTTCAGTGTATTTATCATATCTCTGGCTTAACATGTAAAGGCTCTAAGTCCACTTTTTTAAAAAATTGAGATTTTAATGCAGTAATGTGCAATAAGTAAAAACACATTGTTTACAAAGAAAAAATTACAGTTATCTCATTTTTTGTTGTTGTTTTGTAGTGATGAGCAAAAGCGCTAAGTCCAATTTATCACAAGAAAAAGCTCTAAGTCCCAATTAAAAGTACAGTTTAATCATTTCTCTCAAATTGTTCCATCACATGTATTTTGATTGTTTTTTTTCTCTCCTGTAAAATTTTCAAATATGGACTTAGGGCCTTTACATGTAAAGCCAGCGATATATGAAAAATTGGGAATTTAGCACGTCATACAGAAATCTTATTAGAAATGTGTTTATTATTTGCCGTTCTAGTTAATGGTTTGCAAGGCATATTTTAAAAATCTTGAACTCCAAACGCTTTCTCATAAATACATTTTACACTTATGACCAGTGAATTGTAACTTTTTACCAAACATATTTCATATCAATAAGACGGTTATAAGACTCTTGTAGCAGGTGATACATTTCCAAAGGTATTCAACTTTAAACAAAATGATATAAAAATCTTTGAAAATTTTAATTGAAAACAATTTAGTTTTTTGTCTGCCTTGAATAACAGAATATTACTTCATTTTTTTATTAAGAAACCACTTATTTCTGCCAATCAATTTTAATAATAACAAATCAACAAAAAAAGCAAAAGGAAAAATGTGCCAAAGAATTGAAATTGTTTCTGGTTAAAATTAAAAATTGCCGAAATTTGATATGTTCCCAGAAATGTTTTGGAGCAGGAATAAAAATGTCGTTAAAATATTTTGTTGTTTGTTTCCCGATAACAAATTCTCGTTCTAAAATACAACAGAAACACCACTTGAGTCTCTGCTTAAAGTAGAATTTTAATAAACAACGAATGTACTTTAACTTTTGCCAACATTCAATTCGATTCGTATTCGCCAATACGAAGAATTGAACTGGGAAAAAAGAACAGGGGAAAAGAGGAGAGATAGTAGATATACTTACAGTTTTTGGGGACATTTCAAATACTTAAAAGAGGGACACAAGATACAAAACCAGTTTATGGTAAAAGTTGAGTGCAAATTCGCGTACAATTTATTTTAGCTAAGCTGCCGTGACAGTTGCCAGACAAACAAAACCAACCAAGAGACAGACGACTGGACGGACGAACGTATAATCAGGCATTAGGACAGATATTGCAGTACAAAAGCCAGAAAGGCCAACTCTCTACTCTCCAGCTAAGCAGAGTCAAATCAAGGAAAAGCTAAACAAACAAAACTAAAAAAAGTACTAATGCTTGGCAATGCAAACACCAGCAACAACAACAAAAAGAAGACACGCACGAAATCTGGATAGGACACAACTCGCTATTCATCGTCATTATCACCAACATCATCATTATCGTCATAATCATGCTGCAGCGAGGGCAATTTTAAAAGTTTGTTTCAGAATTTATTATAAGGAAAAAAACCAGTAGAGCATATTTGCTCAGTTGCAAACAAATGTAAATAATATATTTGACACATTAAGCGCCATATTGTTTTTAAGAAAACTTATAAATTTAAAATTTTCAGATTTTTTACAGTGCTGCCGGAATAAATTTTTAGAAAAATAGCACATTTACACAAAAACTAAAAGTTGTATGCTCACGATCAATCAAATTATGCACTGCAAATTAAAAAATTACAAATTTGCACAATGGCCATCGTGATAACCAGGGAAACCAGAAATATGCTCTAAAAAACATTTTGTGAGCAATAAATATGCAGTAAAAACTTGAAAATATGCCCTGAAAAATGTTAAAAAATATGCACGAAAAATTGAAAATTTGCTTATTTAAAAACAAACTATTCAACAATTTAATAACGGGACTGTAAGAAAAGATAAACTCACTGTTTATTGTTGCTGTTTTTGTTTAAGCTTTCATATTGTTATAGGTAAAACCGAGGTTTATAATTCTTATTCGCTTAACGGTTTTATTTGTATAATATCTTTAGCTTTTCTAAAATCTTTGAATGAAGTTTCCTGACGATCTGGCCTAAGCAACCAGTGAAATGCGCATAGGAATATCTTATCCCATCAACAATAAATTTCAGTTTATCAATAGTATGAAATGGGAATTTAGCACATTTAAAATAAACCTTAATAACAGTTCCATTTAATAAAACAATCCTAAAATTTTAATCGGTAAAGCCTAAACTCCATCCAAAAAAAAAAAATCCTGCACAAAATGCTCTTTTAACTAAATTTAGCAAACAAATGCTGCAAAGCGTGAAATATGCAAAAATATGCACTAACAGCAAAATATATTGTTTCTGCCTTCATTTGTCGCACAAGGAAAAACAAGGTGATTAACCTTTATGTATATTTAAAAAAAAAGCTATTTCTCGACCCAAAATTGTTAATATATCTTTTAGACTTTGCTAAATTTAGTAACTTTTCGATTCGACGACACAGAACAGCCAGATTCAATACTAACAATCGTATAAAAATTTGGTTTGAATTTAGCTCTAGAAACTACGCTAAGATTCGTTATATTGCGATTAGAAAAATTTACGGGTTTTTTTTGGGGTTGTTTGCTGCTTTCTCGGGAAATTGGTCCGGCAATGCCAAGGAGTTTAAAAAATTCAAAATTACTTAAACTTTTTAAACTTTATTAAAACATTTAAAATGATTTTTATTTTAAATGATTTTGTTATTCGTGCTTAATTCACAATTTTTATTCATGATAAAAACACTGAAATTTATTGTTAATGGGATAAACTATTCCATATCTGTGGCAAAAAGGAAAAAGTGCTCTAGTCGACATAACCAAAAACCTTTGTGCAATCCTGGTTTAAAGTACCAGTGGACAAAGTTTCAATTATTTTGTACGATTTTTTAGAAAGTAATAGAAAATTTTAGCTTGTTTATTTCAATGTGTAATAAAATTTGGAATAAAAGCTTAAAATGACTTCCGATATGTGCCGTTCGTAGTATTTACAAGTCATGACTGGCTTTCGCAAATCACGGAATTCGGGATTTTACGGGATATCAGGATTTTTTGGGATCCGGGACTTTTGAAAATTAAAATATATGCATGTATTACATGTATGCTTTTCATAGATATTTATTTAAAAAAACATCATTAAAAGAGGTTTACATAAAAAGGTTTTATAATTATGTAATTATTAAATATATTGATAACTAAAATTTGTAAATTTTTTTCTTAATTATTAATGATTAATTTTATTCAAAATATGATTAAAAAAAACAACGTACGATTTCAACTATGTGTTAATTGATTCAAACACACAATTTTATTTACCACCACTAGATAGTAATAGGAATTATGCAGTGTGCTTTGTCCATTTTAAGACATTTTTTTTTAAAAAATGTTCTTCTTTAATTTTTTTAGCACTTCTCAGGTTAAAATTTTTTTATCAGAGGTGTTCTGGAAATCGGAAAAGCAAAACGCAAGAATTTTGAACGTCGTTTTTTAATAAGATTTCTTTAATAAAAGAATTTTATGACAAATATTATACAAATTAAATTTCTATTAAACAGAATTTTGTAACAAAAATTATAAAAAAATGATTAAAAGTGTATTAAAAACAACTTTCAAGTTCTTGCGTTTTCGATTTCCAGAACACCCCTGCATAATTGTTGGACACGCTTAAAACGAATAACAAATTTAACTTTTTTCTTTCGTTTTCAATGACAGTATTAACAGAGTTAATTTAATAAATAAAATGATGAATCGGGATTTCGGAATTGGCATCCCTAATATTTAGGTATAAAAACTTAACAAAACTGTAACTGAAGAAGGGCTGCCAGGTACTTTTTTCCTTGTCCCCAAAAATTAAAAAAATATCCCCATTATTTATTCTGACCAAATTTTAAATTTTGGTTATTAAACATTTTAAATTTTTTAAGAATAATTTAAAAAAGAAATCCTTAAAAATCCCCATATAAATATTTTTAGTAAAAAACTTAAAATATTTTGTTTGTAGCAACTGGTTTCGGCATGTTTTTTTAATCCTTTTTATAAGATTCAAGTGAGGAATTTCAAACAGAACAATATGCTGTTTGTAGAACTTGGAGAAATAAAAATACATATGTATATCCGTTATTTATTTAATACTTCGAGTACTTACCAATAGCGCAGCATTCTTTTTCCGAATTTTTATTATATTGTCTTTCAGCAGAAGCAAAAACTATTTAAAATGATAAATTGATAAATCGCCTTAAACTGTTTATAATTAATTTTTTTTCTATTTTGCTTGTAAAACCTTCCAGTTAATTTGACAATTGACAATGTTGCATATTATGCAAACTGTAAGTTAGGCCTTTAAGCATTTACCGTAGTATGTATCTTTTGTAGATAGGGCCTTTTGTTTTTTGATAATAAAATCTCATTTGTGTTAATGCAATACATCAGAAGCAATAAAAACGTTTATTTTCAATTTTTCGTTAGTTAGGGTTTTTGCGTTTCAGGTAAAGATTTACTTATTTTTGTGAAAGATACATATATTTGCTGGAAATTGTCTTTAAAAATCAAAAGTTGTATGTGTTGTAACGGTTTTAGTGTTTTTTTAATTCTCCCTGTTTAAAAAACACTCAAGAATAAACACATTAGTTTATTAAGTACCTTTTACACACTTAACACTGTATTATTTGTTGATAAGAGGAAGGTAAAAGTTTTGCTACTTTTTTCCTATTTTATGTACGACACAAAGAAAAATAAGCGTAAATAATAAAAGAAGGGAAAATTATATTAAAAATGTAGAAAAATCCCCGAATTTTTTTTTAAATCCCCAAATGACTCTCTTTGTCTTTTTGTTTGCATGAAATCCCCAACATTAGGGATAAATCCCCAAGTCTGGCAACCCTGAACCAAAGAGAAGTGATGATTTTATTCGAACAAAATATATTTTCAAGAAAGCCTTTAAAGTTTTAAATTTACTTCTTTCAAACCAAAAAAAAACTAGATTGTAGCACTTTTTCCTTATTGCTGCAGATATAATTTCCTGGTACTATTTACATAGTTGATCATAAGAAGTACAATTAGTATAATCAATGCAAAATTTTTCGAGTAAACGGTTCTTGACTTAATCACAGCGACATTTAATAATATTGCAATAAACTAGGATGATATGTTGTGCTTCAGACTTCTTGACTCTATTTAAATATATTTGTAGTTTTTTGTATGTAGATTTTCATGTTATTTTATTTCTAATTGACATGAAAAACGAATTTTAAGCATAAATTGATATTTAAATAGAATCGGTGAAATAGCCCCATATTATCATAAAAAGACGAAAAAGGGCACTGTTGTACATTGGACAATTAATACTGCAGAAATAGCATTATATCCTTAGATGATGTAGACAGGGTTGAGCGAAATACCTTTATTAATGTATTTCAAATACAAAATAAATATAAGTCGTATATTTTAAATTTAAAATACAAATAAATATGGCACGTATTTAAAATACTAAGGGGTAATTTTGTTGTTCACTTCCCTTGCGTTGAGAAAATTTTCATTTGAAAATTCAAAAAATTTTATATAAAAATTTTCTAAACGCAAGGTGAAGTGAACAACAAAATTACCCCCTAAATATTCTTTTTTTTTATTGAAAAAAAAATGTACAATATGTACAAAATTTTGTCCCAATGCAAAACTAGTACATATTTACTTTCATGAACACTAGATTTTTATACCCTTCACCGAAGGTAAAATATAAGTTTGTAATTTGTAATTTCTACAATATTGATCTTATGGCCAATTTTCAGGATTGATATTAAAACACATTTATTTTTAAAATCGTTTTAAATACAAAATTCTCTTCTTCACTAAAAACTTAAGTGAAACTTAAGTCACCGATGTAGTACACTTAATTTCAACTTAAGTTTCCATTGTAATATTTTAGCAAGGTGGCCTCAATATCACAACAATACAACAACAACAGGCAAAGCATTGACAGTCAGCTGTTTTTTCAGACCACCTTGTAGATAATTACACTTTTTTATATTTTTTTTTGCATTCAGTAGTGCTACCATACTTTTATCTTAATTAAATAAGACTTTTCAAATAAAACTCAAAAAACAAATCTGTTTTAAATACGATTTAAGTTTGTTATGAAAATTATTTTAATATAGATTTAAATACTATCCTGAAAATTGGGCATTAGATTATAATCTATTATAATTATATAAAGTATATACAGGGGGGCCCAAAATTAACGAAGAGGTTTGAATTCGTTATAACTTTTTATTTAAGTAATAATTATTAATTTTTTGTTTAATACAGTATATAAATGGGGAATATTTTTAGTTTAGCTATGAAAAATAATATCTCGCAAATGGTGGCTCTGTTCTGCTTCACAAATCCGTGCTTTCCAACACATTTTCCATAACTTTTCGCAAAACTTCAGGTGTTATGTTGTTTATTTCGTAGCGTATATTGCTTTTAATTGCTGGATGGTTCTAGGCTTATTAATGTAGACTTTTCCTTTCAAATAACCCGAAAGAAAGCAGTCTGGGGCTGTTAAATCCGGTGGGCGCGGAGGCCAATCGTTCACATATTGTCCGGAATTGTTAACTTTTGAAATTCAGCAAGATCGGTCCAAAAATGGCTGAGATATAAGCAAAAAAACCACGATAGCCTAAAATTTTTCCCATAAAATCCTTTTTGTTGTCTCTGTTTTTATAACTTTACCACAGGTGGTCCCTTTTCTCGGAGAAGTTCACATATATGTATGTAATGGTGTTTTCTTTTCTACAAAAAATGTGCCTTTTTTTTAAAAAAATGCAATTTGGTGTCTGTTTCTTAAAAATTAAAAAAAAAGAAAATGGCACCAAATTAAATTTTTTTAAAAAAAGGCACATTTTTTGTAGAAAAGAAAACACCATAAGTTTATCTTTCGTTAAAATGGGTTTTTCGAAGACCCCAGATATGATGAGGGTAGGCTGTTATACATTTATGTTACATATACTTCGTTAAAGTTGTGCTATTTAAATTCAGCCAGATCTGCTCAAACCTGACTGAGTTATGACCAAAAATACAGGGCATAATTTCCTTGTTGTTGTTGTTTTTTATTTTATTTTTCTGTATATCTGGAGAACGAGCATTTTAGTTTTAAATATACAACCTCTCTAAAAAAAAATGGGCTGGAGAAGAGAAGTAGGCGTAGCACTTCCAGTGCAAACACATAAATTTCTGCATTGCTGGAGAGCGAGCGACAAGAGCCAAAGTTGCCAAGTACAAACATCTTGGCTATCAACAAACAACATCCGACAAGATTTGGACGAGATTGAAGGATTCTGGGAAATGTTGACCATATTATTGTTAATTTTTAATAGTAATATGGTTAGTTTTGACCATTATAATGGTTAATATTGACCAAAATATGGTTGATTTTGAACATATTATGGTTGATTTCGGGAAATTGTTGTTGATTTTAACCATACTATAGTCATATTTAAACATAATATGATAACCTGCAAACATAAACGTTGTTAAAATCCAACCATAGTATGTTGCTCTTAGAATATGGTTACCTGCAACCATATTTTTTTTCTACGTGTGGGCGGGCACAAAACAGATTTATTTATATCTAAAGAACAGTTCTTATCGCACCATGGTGAAGGGTATTTAAGATCCAGCATAGCCGTATATGACACGATTACTTGTTAAATTTTGTTTTTCACAAAATTTCCCGACAGCCCTAGTAGTTTATTGTTGTTGTTTTTAATTCGATTGCTATTTATGCGCCGTTTCTGTGCTTTGATTTGACTTTCTGTCTCACTCATTTGCTCTATAAATACATTCTTCCTCCCTTTTGTTTATGTTTGTATGTATCAGCATTATTATTTAATTATTTAGTGTTATTGAATCGATCTGCTGTGATCATCGTTTCTTACCTCATTCGTTTCATCCATCGTTTTTTATTTATTTATTTGTATTCGTTTGATTATGAATGTATCGTCGTTGTTGCTGTTGATCAGATACGTTGGCCATTTAAAGTTTAAATTTTAAACCGACAGACAACATTTGAATATTAATGAGTAGCACGAAATAATGTGACAATATTGTTTGTCTGGCTGTCCAACTGTCTGACATTTAAAACCTCTGACTAACTGGCAGACTGACTAATCAGGCAAACAAGCAGACAACCACTTGCTATTCGCTGAAGTTTTTTTTTTTGTTTGTTTGTTGCTGTTCCAATGATCAGAAAAGTGTAAAAGTGTATTTCGGGTTATCAAAGTGAATGTTGCGCGTGGATATATTTATAGTTCAAAAACATCATGTTGCTCTGAAGCCTCATTTGTGCTCGTAATACAACATACACATATTAAAAAAAACGGAAAACAGCACCAGCCAACAATAATTCTTTATGGATTTTAGCATGTCGAGATAGTGAGCAAAAGAGTTTAGGCAGCACCAGCGTCACGATCATTAACTGCGTGTGCAAAACATGTTTTCTTTGGATGTTTGCAAAAAAATCTACATTTCTTGGTTGAGATTTTTATGATGCATTTGTTAATTGGTCTACTAAAGGAGTGCGGTTGTTTAATGGTTGATGTAGTTGTCGTTGTTCTTGTGAAGAAAACCAGTAGCTTATTCTAGAGATTTTATAATTCTGGACACAGAAGTTCTAATTGCTTATTTTACGTCGCTGCTGCTAGAAACACTTAAATCCAACGAGTTTCTTGTTTCTTCTATCGTTGTGAAATCATTTGTTAATTTATTGGAGTTGTCATCAATCATGTATTGGACTAGATATAACGTTCTATAATGTATTAACTTATTTCAAACATTTAACAAATTGAACAAATTCTTTTGTACTTTAAGATAACAATATTAACAGCAGATTTAGATCAAGGGTTTTTTTGGTTGTTTCAAATACGAAACACCGTTGGACAAAGTTTCCTTATTGTAAACTTCTTAAATCCACCGGCGCCTACCGACTTTTCGCTGGAAATGCCCTTATGAAAAATCATGAGATCAACCTGCTTACTTTAAATTTTGTGTAGTTTTCATTGTTGATAGGCACAATGTTAAATTCTTTATGTGGTTTAATTTTTAAATTCGTTAAATTGTCCACCACAGCTTTGCTTTGTAGTACAATTTTGAGGGGTTCCCCTTAAAATTACTCTTTGCGAACTCTTTGCAGACCCAATAAAATGCCGATTAGAAGTCTGAATTTCGTTGACCGTCGACTGCCGATTTCGTGATTTTGCAATAGATCTACACTTTCTCAAAACACAAGAGGAACATTCTAGCGAAATTAAATTCTATGGTACTGTTGCCAGATCATCGTCTCGAGACCAAAACTTATATGTACATATTGTGACGTTTTCTTAGCAGGACGGTGCGTTATCTTCTTAGAACTAAATGTTGTCCACATCTTATTCCCGAATTCCCATGTGTGTTCCAGATTAACTTGAATAATTGTTATGACCTCAGCCCCTCATGCCAATAAGATTAACAGCCGTATACAACAATGAACGCAAAGTTTCTTTCACTGAGCTTTAACGCTGATATGCCATTGCTAAATAAGTCAACGTTGTGTGACGAACAGTATGGCAAACTTTCTTGTTTAATTAATTCCACATAATAGAAACAAAAAATGGAGATAAAACCGCTAGATTGTCGAAAAAATATCTAAATTGCAATTATTTATTAACAATAGCGGCCAACTGCACTGTTAAAAGCGCCGCTAAAATCGCATTTTTCTATTGTAAAGCGTTGACACCGCGGTTTTTAGGGATGCCTCATACAAATTGATGGGCATGCCAACTAGAAAACGCTGTAAGTCATCGTCTAGACTTGCAATGTTTGTTGCAGCAATTCTTGAGTTTATTGGTGAGCGGAGTGAGAAGATTGTGAGGGGCACTCATTTTCATGTGCTCCGCAATTCTGTTTTGTTTTTTAACTTGAAGTTGGGTGTAGGTGTAATTGTATCTATAAACAAAATTAAAAAAGGAGAAGAGGAAAGACAAGAAAAAAATACAAAAATTGCAAAACTATAATTTTATAATCTGGACACAAACGCAAGGTCAAAGCAAAATTTTTAAAAAGTCTGCACGATGACTAAGTAAAAACAATAGATTACATAACTGAGGGACTATATTTCAACAACAACAGACAGGTATTAAATTATTTATGTGCATGACTCTCTAAACCATGTTTGGTTGTTTTTGTTAAAAGCATACAGCGGCAACCGATAGAAGTCCAAACTTCACTCCAGGAAACTGGCTTACAACTGCCAGAGCCCTTTCGTGATTCCCGAAGTTGTTTCCACTACTGCTTCACATACACGCAGAGAAAAAAGATATTTCAATATTATGGTTAATTTAAACATATTTTTGTCACTGGGAAACATATTATGGTTAAATTAGTCCTCCAATAAGAAGCAAAAACCATATTATGGTTGCTTCTAGACATGATATGGTGAAATATGACAAGTTCTTTACTACTTATATTTGTTATTTGTGTTTTTATAAACATGTTTGAAGGCAACCATGGTTGTGGCTTCTTGATGGTGGACTAATTTATCCATAATATGGCAAGTTAAAAAATGTTTGTTAAAAATTGTTTTGTTCAATTTGTTAATATTGAGAACTGTATTTTCAGCCGCCATACTATTGGAGATCTCCCAGACACGCTTTAGGTATTTGACTTACAAAATTCCTTTCAAAGGGCTGAACTTAGAGGTGGAACAATTAATATTAGGGATTGCTGTTTGGTTTTAACCGAAGACGAAACCGCGGTTTTAATGCCTAAATACCTAAATACACCGAAAACTGACCAAAAAACCTCGTTTTTACCTTTTACTTTAAATACATATTTATGCTAAAAGAATATATATATAAAAAAACTTTAAACATAACAGCCTGGAACAATGGCAACGTATTTCAAAATTCTCTAAATATAAAATAAGTACTAAGAAGAACAAATGTTTCCTTTTTAGTAAAAGTACCTGAGTTGAAACAAATAAAAAAATTGTATTACATAAAAAAAAATATGTACGTATGTGTACGAACCTAAAGCGACCGGTTTTAATCATTTTAAACACGAATCCGCGGTTTAACATTTTTACGGTTTTTAGCAAATTCTAATTGAAATGTGTCCTTAGCCTACAACCCCACCATCGTCGTTATCGCAGAAGCAGAGTAACAAATGTACCACCAGTATGAAAGCAGAAAATTTTTTTGGACGCATTGCTACGTACCTCTTGTAGGTATGTACTAGAAATGTTGCTGACATTGTCACCAATACACAGAAAAGAAATGCATTCTTAATTTAAGTTTTTCTACTTACTTTAGTACGAGTCGTACTCAAAGATTTTTGTATGGATAACACTTTAAAGTACTTAAAATAATCCCAAAATGGGATAACTTTCAAAATATGCGTGTGTTTACGCGTGTATTAACAAACGTTTATAGTAGACACGACAAAAACACTGCAAGAAGAAAAATATAGATTATTTTCATGTTAAAAAAAGAAAAATAAAAAAAAATAATTCCCATATTCTTTTTAAGTATTAAGTTAATAACATCAAATTTTAAAAGTAGAATAATTACGGAAACCATATTGGGAATGCTGCTGGTGTCTTATAATTGAGAATTCTTCTGTAAACAAAGGGCGGAATACAACAAAAGTGAAATACACATGTGTAACCAGTAAGTGTAATAATAATATTCTCTCTGGTTCGAATCGAGATTAAACCGTCTTAGAAATTCTTCAAATTCTCACTTTTAATTAAGTCAATCAATACAAATTCGGGAATAATTATGGATCAGTTAATTATTTCGCACTTGAATCATGCGTTCTGTACTTGTTTTAAAAAAAAATCCACTTCGGCTTTATTTATGTACGGATGGACTAAATTGTTTTTTTTTCAGTGTAAAGGTGTTGTTGCCAACAATGGTGATGCTTTATGCCAGTTTTTGACTTCGTAATTTAATATTAGTATCAGGGCTGTGGAGTCGGAGTTATAACTATTTCTTAACGACTCAACAGTCCTGCAGCCGTATTCTGAAATTCGCTTAGCTAAAGCTAAGTCTCAATCGCTAAAATGCCTGAGAGAATACAAAATTGAAAAATTATAGCGATGAAATTAAAAGCTAAAATTGCGGCGAATTAAATTTTTATGGCAATGGCAAATTTAGCAATGCACGTTACAGTATTGCATTCGTAGTCAAAAATCGCTAAATCAACTTTTTAGATTTTTAGCGATTGAGATTTAGCTTTAGCGAATTATAGAATACGGCAACTGATTAGTATTTATCATTAAGTTCTATTCAATACGAAATAGCCAACATTGCTTTTTTTAAATAAACAAGGTTGCCTCAATTCCCAACAATACAACAAAACAACACTCTGTTTCTTTGATGCAGTGATGCCAACTCTTCATCACTAAAAATGGCTTAATTTGTAGTAAAAAAATTGCTAAAAAAAATAGCTAAACAAGATCTTATAAGTAAAAACGCTCAATAAAAATACCTAATGGCTTAATTAATTTGTTAATAGCTGAACGAGATAAGAAATTACTTATTCTAGCCATTCAATGGCTAAATTGGCAACAACTTTTTTTTTTTTTGTTAAACAGCTGTTTTAAGATATTTTTTTTTTGTTATTGATCAGTTATAACATAATTGTTTTCAAAATCAAATAAGGTTAGTCAAGTAGCACTTAAAAAATTAAACTGTTTTTAAAATTTAAACACAACTTAAATTTAAACAATGATTTTAAAAATACGTGTTCAAATGCAATGTGAAAAACTGGGCATATGCCAGTTTCCATAAAAAATTCGCATCGGTTCCTGAAAAGTTATACAAAAGAATCGATTAGATAACATATCCGCTACTGTTTGTCAACATCGATTGGAAAAACATTCAGCTAACCTAAAACGTCCTCCACACATAACAAAAAAAATACTTCTTAATATGAATTATTTACAAAATGTTGAAAAAATGACATGAATCCTTAGGTCACTGTCCTTAAGGACAGAAATCCTGATACAAACCTTGTACATTTAAGCTTTTAAAGTTGAACTATATTATAAAAGAAAAGAAAATAAACTTAAAGAAACTTTTTCCCATTCATAGGAAAAGGAAGTATAATCAAGTTCTAATTCAAAAAAGAAAACTAAAAATTTGCATAGGTTTTTCTTAAAACGCCTTCATCTTTAACTTTTAAATTGTAAAAAAAGTTTTGCAATTGACAAACAACTTTTTAAGTTAAAACAGATTTTCGGATTAAATTTCAATCTTCTTTTTTCCTGTAGCTAGAATTGTGACCACATTTCGTTTAACCGCAAAACTTTTAGAGAAAAACTTTTCGTAACAAGCAACTGCAACAACAAAATAAAAAAGTAGAAGCGTAAATAAAACTTAGCCAAGTTCTAAAAAAAGTATGTGTGTATTTTTGAGTTCCAAAGTATTCAAGCAAAGCGAAATATTTTTCACACAAAAACTAAAAAAAACACCCAAACAAAATCAGCAAATAAATTAAAGTTTAAAACAAAACTCTTTCAGCAACATTTCTAAATGTGTACAAGCTTTTGAAAGAAAAACTTATCTGTTTCTTATGCCACCTACATAATCATACTAGTTGACTTACGTTCTTATTCCTAATATGGGTGTAAGTCGAGAAACTTAAGTTCCAAGTTCTTTTTATTACTTTTGCTACTGTTTCAAGAAGACTTGTGCTCGTCGACGTAGAGTTGTGGTGCCAAGAGGAATGAGGAAACAAAGTAGACGTGTTTTTCTATATTTATTCTTTGAAACACTTAGGTCACGTTTGACGGCTAAGTTAAAAACTTATTTTAATGTTATTTTTGTTTAACAATAAGGTGATGCCATTACAACAGAATAAGAAATGTATTAACTTGTTAAAACTCCTCCTGTAAATACCCTTTGACATAATTAGGAATCAGAGAAACACGTTTAAATCAGGGCTGGTAAAAACCCGGGCTTAAAAAAACAACCCAGCGGGGTTTGTTGTTTTTCGTGTAATGATATTATAATTGGTCTAAGCAAATGTTGCCAACTCATCCATTTTCGGTATAGATTAAGCAAGAAAATCTTCAAGATTTTTTAAGACATCATCATCCAAATGCATGCGTGGTTTAAAGAAAAGCTAGGACTTAAAAAAGCCCTTACATATATGCCTCAACTGCCAGGTGATGTACAGTGGAACACTTTTGAACCTTGAATTTGATAACGACATTTATAGAATTTAAAATAACTTTTTGGGCAAAAAAAATCAGAGCAAGTTAAACTTTCTTTTCGGTTTAAAATGTGTTTAAACCAACAAATCTATAAATCACTAAACATATAAACCATCTTTAAACGCATAAAATTGGGCGATTTATCGTAGTGCTGCCACATGTTATTTTTTTAACAACATATAATACATGGGACAGTGATTTATAGCTGTTGAGTTTAAACTACATATAAATTCAAGTTAAGTTCAACTAAACCAGTGTTTAAACCATCAATGTTTTATTAGCCATTAGTTGTATAAAGCAGCTTTGAATATCCAACAGATGTTACTTAAAGTTCAAAAAGCTCTAAATGCTTTACAAAGTGGCTCCGTGAACAATGATAAACATAATACTGTCCAACTCATTATGAATGTTTACCTGATTTTAAAGAAGTGTTGTATATTTTACGTTTATAAAAGCACACAAGTCTTGCATTAAAACAAAAGTTTCAAAAAAAACAGTACAATTACAACGAGAGACGAACTAAAAAATAATAATTATATTTTTCAGAAATAATAAAAAACCAGGGGGCAACTCACGACGAAATTCTTATTTAAATTGTATTGCAATTGATCGATATCTAATGCTAGGAACACAACTGGGACGAACGACGAATTTCGTCCAGCACGACGAATTATTCGGAAGAAATTCGCTGTATAAATTCGGCGTATGAAACACAATAACGACGAAAAAACAAAATGGAAATAAAATATGTTGTATAAACAAGAAATAGTGGTACCATATGAACAAAAAATACTTTACAAACAAAACATTAAGAAAAACTAACTAAAATACTTTTTTATTGTCAATTTTTTTACAATTTGTATTTCAAATTATATTCAGTTAAAATTTTACAATTTCTAAAGTAAAAAGTAACTTTATTTACTAAAACACTTACCATTTTTAAACAATATGGCTACCCGGTACTGAATTGTACGTCGTACGCCGGCGTAAGAATTAGAATTAAATCTATTTAAAGTTTGCAACGTCCGGCGAATTTTCGTCGGCGCCCTGATTGTGTGCATTTTCATATACACAAATATTTTTTATTTTTGGCGACGAATATTCGCGGCCAAAAATTCGTCGTTCGTCCCAGTTGTGTTCCTAGCATAATACTGCAATTTGGCCCCAGCTTTTAATTAGTGCTGCCCTCATTCTCCTTTAATTAAAATGAGTGTAGCATTTGTTTGTTTTTTCTTTTTAAGGGTGACATCATGCGAAAAGAATTCACTGTTAAAGTATAACATGCAGCCATGTCACAGAGCACAATTACGTTCGGAATCGAAGAAAAAATATTTGTTTATTGATAGAAAGTGTACTTTTAAATTTTGTTGGCCTTTCAGATACAGAAAACTCCCAATCCGTTCATGAAAACAAAACTGTTTTCATTCCGAAAATTTTTTTTGTTATTTTATGAACAACCAAAATACGGAATGGTACTCTGTGACATGGCTGAATTGTTTCAGAAGAGAACATAAAGAAATTAAAATGCAGAATATAACTCAGAAAAGAAAACGCCATAAGTGTTATGCCTATTTTTACACATTTCGCAAGATTTTAGGAAAATACTTTCTTAACAATAAAGTGCTACAATTTGTTATCAATTATTCATATGATTATTCCACCAACGATATTCTTAGGATCTATATTCTAATTTGTATGGGAGGCATGTTAAAGTTTCGCTTGCCTTTTCGCTTAAGACAGGTATTCAGTGCAACCTACAAGGTTTTATTTTACTCGATATCAATTTTGGAAAAAATTACAAAAACCAGGGCGATTCCAGAGTTTGTTTTTGACCCTTAAAAAAATAATAATCTGGAAAATATAATTTTCGGTGGTTAAGCCCCAAAAAGTCTTCAGTGATTTCGATTAATTACTAACAGGCAATCGCTCAAGGGTGTTTAACTGAAAAAGTCAGCCGTAAAAAGAGGGCGAATGGTTGAATTATTTATGTATTGTGGGCGTTTGGAATGGTGGCGGCGTTTGAAAATCTAAGAATTAAGTTATATTTTTTATACTGCTTCGTTGTTGCTGTTCTTGATTGTGCTTTTTGTTGTTGGCTTTTCTATGTTTTTTACTTTTTTTCTTACTTTATTTGTTTTTCATTTTAACGACATCGTATAAATTGAGACTGGCATTTACTTTACTAACAATCCAAAAGATACAATGACTCCATTCAAGTCGAGTGGAGTAAAAATATGTTTGTAACAACAAGAACAATACAATTCCATACCACTCTATTCTATTTTACTCCATGTAGAATGCGTGTGTGTTCGCGTATTGTATGTATTTGTTGGTTAATGTTTTTCTGCAATTGAGGGTGGCTTTTTCAACGCCTGTTATTTGTATTACACGTTTGTCTTAATGTTTACTGTACTCTTAATCAACCCACAAACACATGCAACACAACACTGTGCCACATGTAAAATACACTTCCACTCAGACAATATAAGGGGGAAGAGGGACATTTGTATGGTTTATGCCAGGGCCAGATATATGTAGCAGGTAACGTAAGTATATTTTTTCTGTTTCTACTTCTACTTCTTCTTCTACTTCTATTTATATTTCTAGTTCTTGTTTTTTTTTCTTATTTTTGTTCCAGTTGCTGTTGTTTCTGTTTTGATTGTTTTGTTTGGTTTTACTCTGCGTTGATTGATGATGATTGACACATGAAGGCCGGAGCAATTAAAGCCACTAATGATTGGTCGTTATAGTGACATTAAAGTGTAATATATTTTTTTTCTTTTTGCTATATTTTATACATTGTTTGGCATGCCTCGCTTTTAAGGTAAAATAGTTATACCAGAGTTACAACCATTGGACGGAAAAGCAAAAACAAAAAGTAAATTGTAATAATTTGCAACAGTCTCATGTTACACCCCAGTAAGCATTTAATATAATTATACATTAAATATAAATTGACTACTCTGTGAGATAAAAAAAAATCAATCATAAAAATCATTTTGTCAAAATCAGTTGGTACCCTACGTACCTACACATATACTTCCGGTGTTAATACCTTCACGAATATCATTCCGTTTGTTATTTATACACTATTGATCTAAGACCCTATAAAGTATATATATTTTGGGTCCACACACTCAAAAGAAAATTCAATCCCCATTTCGTACTTGAAATAAACCGAAAATGAGATTGATTAAAGTAAAACTAAGATTGACTTAATTTCAAAATGCTGGTGCACATGAGTCTGGCCATACCTTTTTTCAACGTGTGTAGATAATCAAAACATGCGTAAGCCGGATGGTTAAACGCAACGAAAAGTTTAATCTTTTTTTTTACTTGATTTAAGAATTTTATACTTATTTCAAGAAATTCCGAGGTTGATTTTCGAAAGTTATCCCATTTAGGATTGTTTTGAGTACGTTTTAGTGTTATTCGTACTTGAATGTTTGAGTACGACTCGTACTTAATGCAACCATAAAAACTTGATTTTTCGCGAGTGTTTTTCTTTCTGTGTATGAGTAACTAAGTTGAAGCATATAATCCTGCAAAAATTATACAAAAAGTGAAATATCTTTAGATGATCCCTACACCGCCGGGAGGGAGGGCAAAATATTACAATCGAATACGCGTCAATAATGTGTTCGATAATAGAGATAACACTGTAATCAGTTGCAAGTACTCGACAAAGACTCAGCGTAGTGGTTTTAAAAAAAAAATTGTCTTTCAAATGGTAGCTGGGACACTCCACACAAGTGCGACACATCGCAAATCACAAAAGAAAATAATTTGCTATCCAATATGAAATATTGAAGGATTTAAGGGATTGATTAATCGTAATAATTGTGTCTAATTTGAATCTTATAAAACTTTATTCAATACATATGAAATTGGGATTATACCAGCAAGAAAAAAATGATTTGACTTATTTCAAAAGTGAAAATGTTATTAGACTATAATTTAAGGATGAAGAGCATGTTAAAGTTGCAGTTGTTTTTGTGGAATTAATTTTAAAAAATACGTTGACTTTAGAGTGGTCAAACTTTTATACGCAACTACATTATTTCCAAAATGTTTGTAGATCTGTATTTAGTCTGGACAAAATTGCGATCTCGACCCCCAGAAAAAACAAGTAAGAAAGTATAGTAGGTCAAGCCCGACCATATGATACCCTACACCACAGTATATAAAATATTTTTAAGGACAAATCATAGACCCGCCTGAACGAAATTATGTTATGAGGTTAAGATTCACGTAAAAGTTCCTTGTGCCGAATATTATCTAGATATGGGTCCTATGTAGAGTTTTTCTTTTCCCGGACTTTTTCATATCCCGGGAAAGCGGGATTTATTTTTATCCCGCTTCCGGGAATTCCCGCTCAATACAAATCGATTCAAAATATTATTTAATTTTATTTTGACCCAATAAGACTTTCTGAGATCAATTAAATAAGTTTTTAAATACATTGAACTTTTTTATTTTTGTGGCAAAAAGGAAAAAGTGCTTAATATCACCTTAAAATTTTCAAAACTTCATTTATTTTGTAGGATTTTTAAGGAAATTGCTTTTCCAATCTGTGACATAAAGATAAAAAACTATAGCCGCAGAGAATTGCCACATCTAAAGGTTTTTATTCTTCTCCTATAAAACTAAAAAATAAACTTAATCACTTATTGCCACAGAATAGATTCAAGGCCAACAGCATTTATATAAAACCAAAAATGTAAAATTTTTCAAACAAATTATTACAAAATATTTCTGTTAAAATAGTTCAGAATAAGCATTTACAGAATCGTTCGAAAGCCTATTTCTAATTTTTATGAAGAAGATTTCAATTATTAAACAGGTTTCTTTTCTACGGATCTGGGTCTTTAAGCATATTAAATATTCTGTACATTTGTACTCTTCTTCTTTCAAAATTTAAAAGCATTTAAAACATTTTCAGATATGAATTGATATTTCTTTGGTTTGGCAAAAATGTCTTGAGTCAGAAACTGTAGTTTTTCGTTATGTTAAATTGAAAAATATTTATTTAGTTAGACTTATGTAAGTGATTTACACCAAACAAAAGAGAAAAAAAATTGAATTAAAGCCAATCAAAAACTCAAAATGTGATTTTTTGACATACGGCTAAGATATATGTCATGACACAACTTATTTACAATTATACATATCAGCAGTAAAGTTGCCAAAATTAAATAAAAAAAATCCCAGGAATTCCCGCACAAATCTCCCGGGATTTTTTTCCCGAAAATTGAGCAGGATCCCGGGATTTTTGTCCCGGGAAATCCCGTACGAAAGACACTAGTCCTATGGTTAATTTTGGACCTACCACGACAAAATTCTGTCATGACATAGTAGCTATCGTAGTATTTGTATGGGAGCCATGGTCAAAATCGAACGATTCTTATAAAATGAGCAATATTTTAAGGTGGTCGGCTCAAATGCATAGTGCACTCTCCATTATTGTGGTGTGGGTACAAAAATATGGTGTTGTATTGTCACAGACAACTTTTTCGTACAACTGAAGAAAATTCTATCGGGCGTACTCGTTGTGACAGACTTTAAAGTCGTTAAGTTGCGCAAGGCTAAAACCTATCTCACTTGCCTTTGTCACTGATACTTAAGCTGGAGGTTCACAAATGCCTACGCAGCCATCAAAAAGCGTCAGATGCCTTAAGGCGTTGAATGCAAAAAGTAGGTTTTCCCGGCTTTTTTTGAGCGTCAAAAGCGGCGTTCAAACAAATCAGATGATTTGGACATATAAAATTTGACTTTTACTGGCGATGCCGCATAAAAAGCGTTGCTTATAATTTGAAACATAAAACGCAATGAAGTGCCGGTTCACACACTTCAAATTTGACTTGACAAGTCTTGAGCTTTTGAAGAGAAGGGAAAAGAGAATGTCATTTCTTATCCCCCTCTCGCCTTAAACTCAAGACTTGACGAGTGTGAACCGCCACTTAGGTATGATAAACATGCAGTGCATAGAGGCGAAAACGCGTGGTGTGGACCTCGAGCTTTAGGGTAAACCAGGCCATGTTTATTTGTTTGATATTCGGGTATTTTACGGTTCCTCACTGAATTGGTTCTTTAGTGAAACGTAGCATAACCGTATTGCGTTACAGTTTTTCGATGTGTATCTATTACCCATATGCACTCGTGTTAGTTGAAATAACATAACATTTAAAATATCAGTTTACTAAAATTGATAGGTGAAAATAAATGCAAGAAAAGATAAACTCACTGTTTATTACTGGTGTTTTGTTTAAGCTTTGCTATTGTTAAAAGTAAGACTTTGAGTGTTTATAATTCTTATTCGCTTTAAGGTTTTGTTTGTATAATTTTTGTATCTTTTCCAAAATCTTTGGAAAAGGTTTTCTGATGATCTGTCCTAAGCAACTAGTGAAATGCGCATAGAAGCCAGCTTTCCCTCAACAATTAACTTGGGTTTATTTATCAAATGTGAAAAATTGTGAATTTAGCACTTCATACAGAAATCTTATTAACAATAAATTTTGTATTCCCAAAAATAACATTGATAAAATAAATTAAAATATGACAAAAGAGGTTGAAAATAAACAAACATTCATATCGCACACTTAAGTGGGGAACAGAAAAGTCGCTGTAGTACAACGTTACGAATAGCGCTGCAAGCTGTCAAAAGTTAAAAACGGAAGTTTCAAAGTACTGTCAACAGAATACGAAGTTGTAGTAATCGTTGCAGTTGAAGCTGAAGTACAAAAGTCAAATTTTTGAATTTTGTCGCGCTTCAAAGCATTCGTTAGTTTCAGCTACTACTACAACTTCTTTATTCTGTTCCAGGCCTTAATCATAAAGCGGCACAATTTAAAATCTATCAAAATTGTTTTTTTTCTCACAAACCAGTTTACAAATCTAATCTAAAGCAACCACGAATATTTCGTTTGCGTCACTGTCTTCTTAACCTTTCTTCTTTGACATTTGTGAAACTCAATTTGATTAAAAAATTGCAACCAGGTTTTTGAAGCCAGTTTCCTGACTCTTGTTAAAAATTATGGAACTTTGAGTTATGCCTGTTTATGATTTGGGGTGCGATATGTATATAATAGAAAACGGAAATGCAAGAATCACTATATGGACCTTGTGTCTGTGGTGATTCTTCACACGACTAAATCAAGGATGAGTTACGTTTTACGAAGAAGATGAAGAATGTTGCATGACTATTAACAGAAATTGTTGTCTTGAAATAAGTCCATGAATGACGAAGAGGCGATTTGAATAAACATCATATTATTGTTGGTACCATGATGAAATAAACAGGTGGCAGTACTACGCCAGATGACGGTTTTTGGCTCTTGCATTGTTTGTCTAGGTTAATGTCAAAGTTTTGTTTATGTTTACAAAAAGTCCACTTTTTGTGCTGTGATTATTATTTTTATTAATTTTAAATTAAAATAAAAAAGATATTGACCATAATTAAATAAAAATTGCCCCAAAATTTATTTTTTTCATCACGATCAGCGCCACGCTTGTATTTTTGTTTAAAGTATTTTTTGACGTAAACGGTGATATAATTTCCATTTTTGTTGTAATGTTGTATTTGTTGCCGTAACGATGCCACCTGCTATTCCACGTTGGTTGGTACCAAAAACGTGATCTTTAATGGACTATAGTTTCATATAATCCCTGTGTGTGTCTGAGTTTCATAATGTGTGTAGATAAGGTGACAATTTTTAAAATTAAAATAGAGAGCGGAGTTCTCGCAAGTGGTGTAAGATATAGAGTTGTGTTTGATGGCCATTCAGCAATATCGACCATTGAAGTTTTTAATTATACTCACACTACAATAGTGATATTTGTGCTGATGTTTGTAACACCTAGCGCTCCCTGATAATGTCATTCAGGCTTCCGTATAGTTGCAGCTAAAGTACCGTACCGAGTATCCAGTGTGCATGCTAACATCGATGCGTCTCTGGCAACTAGGTGACAATCCAATAACATTAGTCGCTGAAACTCAACCGTATTTAGCCGGCCTAGCGGTTTGTTGGCAGTCCCAACTCTAGGTTTGGAAGCTTTGGCCGAATCAGTCGATCTTCTTTAACCCAATCGATTACAGAAATGCAATACATTTTAATTTTTACGCCCTATGTTCTCTGTGTATTTGACGACAGCTTTGAAACACGTAGACTGCAGCGAGTTCATGTACTAGACTTGCCTTTTAGACGCTCGTCTGCTTTTTGTAAATATTTGCATTTGTATATAATCTCAGCTTAATTTAATTGTTTAAAGCTATGTAGTCCTTTGGGGCTACATTACTCCTGTTATTTATTACTAGTCGCCACATTTGCTTATTGTCTTATAGTAGATAGATTGCAAATAAATAAATTTAAAAAAAAAATGTTCTCTTTTCATTTTATTTAAATTTTATTTTAAATTTTTTTGTATTCATATCATTTGTTTTAGATAAATAAAGGACATACATATTTATGTATATTTAATAAAGGAAAACTTTTTTATATGTCATATGTTATATCTTAACCTTTAACTTACTTATAGTAAAATCAATAAACAAATTAAAAAACTTTACTAAAATCGACAACACTTTTGACACCCGGCTCTAGTACTCATTTATTTAATAAATCATCAAAAAAAAAAAAAAAAAAATGTTTCAAAAAGTATTTATAAACAAAATGAAATAACGTGTTAAATGAAAAATTAAAACAATTTTACTAAACAACAAGAACCAGTAATTTATTAAATAAATTCATTCATTCACTCATTTTCATTTCCAGTACATTCATTACGTGACATTGTACGTGTATTTGAACATCACATGAAGCGTGAAAGTATTTTGTTGTTGAAACAGGATAATGAAAACACATTTATTTCGGAATATTCATGATTTAGTTCATGTCGTTACAGTTTACAAAATGCTTGTTCTTCATATCCTGTTTCCGTTTTACGTAAATTTCCAAATATTTGTTTTTCACTCACAAAAAAAAAAGGTTTCCTTTAACTACGTTTTAGAATTGTATGAATAAATATAAATTGTTAGATGAAGTCTTGAACCCTTTTCTAATAAATAAGAATTTAATAGAAAGCTTTTTTATGCTGCGTTAAACTTACAGTTCCGGTTGAATGATTCCATAAGGAGCTGTTTATTTTTATTTTATGGATTCTTTTATTATTTATTATGAGTGTTTATTTATTTGATATACACATTTTCTTTTTTTTCAAAATTTTTTGAATCTTTATACATGCAAACATGCAAACATGCACACATATGAATATTAAAATATGAACCAACAATAATTAATCAAATCTTATTCAAATTCTTAAGTTAGTAAAAAAATGAATTTATATGAATGTTATTTTGTCAAGCTACACAGAAAAAAAATTGCACCAGTAAAAGCATTAATCAAAAATAAAATCAGTTTTAATTAAATATTTAATCAAATGAATTAAACGTTTAATCAAGTGAATTAAACTTTTAATCAATTGTATTAAACGACAATATTAATGTTCACCAGTAAACAAACTAATAATTTCAATTAAACGTTTAACTCACCTGATTTAATTTTTAATTAAAACTGATTTTATTTTTAATTTATGCTTTTAATGGTGCAAAATTTTTCTCAGTGTAACAGGTCCTAAATTTCTTCAATGTAAATAAGTTCTCCACTCTGGCCAAAGGCACAACTACAACAAGAATTTGTATTGTACTTAGCATATAATTAAATCGTTTATTTTAAAAACCAGTCAAGCAACAAAAAAATTCAAATATTGAGTTATTGGACGATTTAAAGGTGCAAAAAAAATCAAATGCTGACTGGTTTTTAAAATAAACAATTCAATTTTTTATCAATTTTCATTCTTGTTTAAGTGGTCATTTGATATTAGACATACAACTATTTTTTAAAAAAATTTCTGCCAAAATTAATGTTCTTGACTTTCTTGGGTTCGAAATATCAATCGATTTTCGATATTGGCTCTCATTATCTCACTGGCTTAAAACCAAACACCAGTAAGGTTTAGAGAATAGAAGACTTAATTAGCATAATACGGGAATTATTTGTTTAAACACAAAGGTCTACAATAGGTATTCCCCATCGTGGTTCATTGAAGAGGTCCGTTATCTTTTAGGAAATTTCCATAGAAATTTTTGAATACAGAAATTTATGTAGCACAAATTTCAGTAAAACAAAACCCGGTGTAATTTAAGTGGTGACCAAAAAAATTGTTACTTTATTGTGAAAATGTTTCTGCCATTCTAGATCAACTCTAAATGTTTTGTTCACACTGGGGTTTTAAACGCGATTAAGCAAAATGTTGATTTAGCTAATCAAAGCCGTTCACATCACATTTGAGATGATTAAGTTGACAGTTGATTAATAAATAAAACACAAAAAACTAATTTATATTTCTTTAAAGCAATAAAAACTAAAAGAATTAATTAAAAAAAATATCAGCACATTATTTTAAACGTATTTATGGATTATTTAAGGGCGTAATAAAAAAAAATCGACGAAATCATGGCCGGTGGTACACCTAAAAAATACGTTTATTGTGACCGAGATACATCATACTCAGTTTGAGGAATGTTCAGAGGATTATATGTGAGAAATTAAATATTTAAGTTTTAAGTTTGATGTGATTAGAGCTTAGTCACATTCGAGATGTTTAAACGCGTTTTAATTAACATCAAAAAAAATTTAAAATTTTTATGTTTCCACTGCCACTGCGAATTAATTTTCAAAATGTCGTTGAAGCGTCAACATGAGAAAATTTGTTTACTTTCCAAATTAAGAAAAAGTACCAGAAAAGAAAAAAGAGTTACCGAGTTCATCATATAGGCACATTTTTGGGGAAATGGTTTACATATATTTAAATAAGCATTTCTTTTTTTTAACAATATTTAATGATCTTAAATTAACAAACTTGGTTTTTTTTGATAACGTGTTTCAAAAAATTCATCATTAAACTGGGGAACAGTCATTATGCGGCCTGGAACTTTGTTGCAAATTTTAATTAATTTGTGGTCGCTGATTTCAAATCAAATCAAATCTCAATTTTTCTCTTTCAGCATGACTTTTCGAGATTAACCGTTATGTCCAAAAATAGGGCACTTTAAATTCATATAACCAATAAAAATTAGTATCATTTTGCGAAGCACTTAAGGTACATTTAAAAAAATAAGCGCACAATTATGCGCTACGCAATAAGACATACAGAAATGCAATTAAGAAAGTGAAAGAACTCTGAACAACTTTTATAAAAAAAAAATAACATTTCAAGAGCCACCGCATTCATTCCCTTACTACGAAGCAGGTATGTAAGGGAGAATACTAAAAATACTAGAATGAAAATTTTGCTGCCACTGGAGTTGCCATTGCGAAAGTTGAAAGTATAAAAGTAAAAAATCGGGAGTGTATTGAGTTTTTCGAACTGGCAGTGGCATGTGCAAATGCTAAGTAAAAGTCGCGAATACATTTTTTTTTAATTCAGTGTTTTTTTTTGTTTTTATTCACAATTTACTGAGAAAACTGAAGTTGATAAAAATCGCGATTTCATTACAAAAATAAAATTTTTTCATATGTGTGTTCCATTTATAGGCGTTTTTTTCTTCACTTAAAAATTGCGATTAGATTTGAAACGCGTTCATCGATTTTTATGATCGATATTTCATTTTGTTCACAGGTTATGAGAGTTTACGTAAATGTAATTAGACTCTAACTTTTCCCCGTTTTGGATTTATTGTGATTTTTTAAAGCACAAAATTTGTAATAATTTTTCTTTTACGTAAACAATCATTACTCACGCATTTTTTTGGTGATTTCCAAAAATTTTATTGTTTTTCAAAGCTAACAATTGCATCTTAAAAAAAATAAACATTTTGAAAATCACATTAAAAATAGTGCAGTTATGATTTTTAGAACTTTTAATTTTTTTAAATAAGTCAAAATTACGATTAGAACCTGTAAATTAAAAATGCTAATTGATGGAGAAAAATTAGTAAAAATTTGCAGTAAAATTCTAGGCCGCACAAAAAAGTTAAATTTTGTAGCCTTATTCATTTAACAAATTAAAACTTTCACTACAGTTTGACAATAATCCAAAAAACTTGCATACAATTTGTAACAGGGTAACATTGTTTATCGTTGTGATATTTAAGGCTCAGTTAGCCGGAAGTAACAGTAACAGCAACCTTACCGTAAAAAGTAAGACCAATCTATTTCTTACAGATTGAGACGTAACATCTTACTACTAACTAAAATCGTCCTAGTTGCTTTACACACAACAAAATGAATCAGCTGATTTGCAACGTTACTGTTAATCCCGGCTAACTGAGCCTTTAGTGCAGGTTAACACACGTCAAGTTTGGCTCGTCAGGTCATGAGTTTTTTGGAGAGAGGGGAAGGAAGTGGCATTCTCTTTTCCCTTCTCTTCTAAAAGCTCAAGAATTTACGTGTGTGAACCGGCACTTAATGGCTTGCAAGTGCCAAATTTTCACTAGAATGAGTTGCCATTGCGAAAGCTGAAAGTATAAAAGTAAAAAATCGGGAGTGCATTGAGTTTTTCGAACTGGCAGTGGCATGTGCAAATGCTAAGTAAAAGTCGCGAATACATTTTTTTTTAATTTTCATATGTATGTATTATCAAAAGTAATTATAACAAAAGCTTTTATGCAAAAAACACGAAATTTAAATTTCAAATTACATGACAATTTACTGTTCAGTTTTTTTTTAGTGGAAAATCATTTTATATCAAACAACGTAATGTCATTTTAAACGTTTTTCCATTACGAAAAGCATCATGACTAGTAGCTTTTAAAAGGCTATTTCCCATTTCAGAACAGCAAGGGTCTATTTAAAAAGTTTTTCCACATTACCTGCTCTGGAACAATATTTGGAGGTATGCCATTTTTTTGGTAGTATAAATCCTTTCAATTTTCCACATGAACTTTTCTCTTTGTACCTCTGTTTAATATATCAATTACTTTCGATAATTTTGTTCGTAAAATTTTCTTAATAACTTACAACGTTTTTCCACTGAGTGACGCTTTCTAACTGCATAGTGATAAGGAGCATAATTTTGACTAATTTGGTATATAAGCAATGTGAAAGATTAATGTTAACGGTAATTTGCAAAAATACTGGGGCAAATTGTGGCAGTCGTGATCGTCTACTTTTTCGATTCGAAAGCAATTTTATTTCAGTCGAAACTGAACGAATCCTAATTACTTTTTCAGTGCTATGAAAACTCAATTAAATGCTTTACAACACCAAGAAACATTATTTCAATCCGTTCAGTATGTACAGAAAGAATAAGAAACAAATCGCTTTCGAATCGAAAAAGTATTCGATCACGACTGCCATAATTTGCCCCCTGTTTTTGCAAAAAGTGGCTTCTTTAAAGTATTTCGCGGCTTTGCTTCGATTTTTTATACAAGTAAATTTTATAATGCAATCACACTCTCTCTCGTTATTAATTATTAAAGTAATCACATTTACGAGAGATTAGCGTGTGTATCAATAACGCTTTAGACGAAAACTTTACATCACGTGCAGACCTCTAATATTTATTAAAAACGATTTTAAAGTTTACATTTAATATGTAAAGAAGAGTAAAAATAAAAAAACCATCAACATGTGATGTTTAAGAGATTAAATAAGTTTGCTAAAGGGTTTATTTGTCAAAATTCTCACATCTGTAAATATTAATAAATCCAACGAATATTAAGGAATAAATCAACAAACAAACAAACATTCATTCTTTAAAAAAACACATTCACTTTACATTCTGCTTTCGTTGAAGCTCAACAACAAAATGGAGAAATTTTTGATACCAAAAAAAAAAAACAAACAAATAAACCTAAAAAATTTTTTACTGACAAAACAAAAATAAAAGAAATATAAAATCCGTATAAAAATTTTATTACACATGAATGTTTTTAAGAATCCCAATTGGAAACAATGGAAGAATTGTGTTCCTCTTAAAAAAAACCAGGTATGCCGGCCTTATAGGGCATTCCCTTATTTAATTGTTTCAGAGTTTATTTTTAGAAAAAAAATAATCACAGAAATTTCGGGAATTTATTTATAGAACATACTTAGTCCAGGCAGCGATATAGTTTTGACATTTTCAGATATTCTTGTTGAATCCAATGAACAACTGCCACCAGGCGAACAAATTTTAGTACTATTGGACTTTTTTCAATAATAATCAGGACAATAAATATTCGAAATATAACATGGGGTCTTTATCTGCCAATTGTTTGTCTTAATAAACGTTAAACTTCATTTAAAAAAAAAACGCTGACAAAAATTTTAGAGTGTTTTTTATATTGACTTTGACGTTTGATATGGCTAAAAATTGTCAGGTGAACCCCACGTAAGACTTGATATACGAATTTTTACCATGTTGGGATTTTTAATTTGTTTCCTTTTATTGAATATCAAGGGCAAATGTTTTATTAATACCAAAAGGGCAAGGTAAACCGCACAAATTGCTTGGAAAACATGTCAAAACATTACGTTTGTACGAATGTTTTGTGTAGTAAATTGCGACGTTTGCTGTTTGTACAAAGATTTGAAGAAATGTCTGCAGAAATATTAAAAATTTTCAATATTTGGCAGACATGTTGGTTTTTTGTCAAACTTTTTGTGATGTATAGTGCTAAATGTAATCATCTTGAAGAAGTAAAACAAAAGAGAGGCAACACAAGCTAAATATGTATATAGAAACTAATATATAAATATAAACAAAAGAAAGTGGTCAATAAAAAAGAAAAACAAATAAAACAAGAAGCTTTTAAATCATTTTCTGCTTTTTATTCTAATTTTTTAAACACCATTGCTTGGCTCAAAACAGCTCAGCTCGTTGTTTAAACCACTCTTTACTTCAAATTATTTTACCTTCTTTTATGTTTTGTTGTTTTTATTCATTCAAAACCAAACAAATATGGAAAATTAATGTTTGTTCGAAATATGATTGCGTTGTTTATTGGCGAACATTAGACAAAATAAGAAACAAAGTGTGTGTTTGCCAAGCCATTTGTGTAGTTTATTTCTCCCTTAGCAATATATGCTCTGATAACTGTTTTCTTATGGCTAATAAATCACTAATGGCTTAAACGCTGGTTTAGTTGAACTAAACCTGAATTTATATGTAGTTTTAACTCAATTACTATAAATCAGTGTCCCATGTATCATATGTTGTTAAAAAATAAAATGTGGCAGCACTACGATAAATCTTATTAAATTCATATGGTCTGTATTGGTATTTTAAAAGCCCAATTTTATGCGTTTAAAGTTGGTTTATATGTTTAGTGATTTATAGATTTGTTGGTTTAAGCCAGTGTTCGTAAATAAACAGTACATTATTTAGCGTTCGGCTAACACATCCAAAAACGATGTTTATTATTTTAGTGATTGTGTAGACGAACACAACCCTTAAAACCGTTCGTAACTATTTTCAAGAAATAGCCGAACATTATATATTGCTCTGTTCTTGGTTAAAAAACAGAACAATTTTAGTGATACTGTAGACAAACTTTATATTTTAATGTTCTATAATGTTTCTTTTTTACATTGATAAAGAAATGAACAAACAAAAAATTTTAGCAACGACCGCACCACGAACAGCTTGTGTGTATTGTGTATATGTTTTGTTTGTGTAAAATTATTTGGCTGGGATTCAGTTTTAAAAGGGGCGAACATTAATGAGCCGAACCGAACACAATGAAGTTTGCGGATTTAAAAAAACCGAACGGAATGAAATGTTCTCATCATTTGTTAAGTTTGATAAAAACAGTACATATTATTTTTGTGTTCGAAAGATGATGAAAAGGGAAACGATATTTGTTAACGATTTTCTACACAAACACTATTAGTGTTTGTGTTTTCCACAAATCTACCGAACCGAACACTTAGGAGCGATATTTAATGTTTATTATCGAACACTGGTTTAAACGCCCAATTTTATGCGTTAAAAGATGATTAATATGTTTAGTGATTTATAGATTTGTTGGCCAAAAAGAGAGTTGAACTTGCTCTGGTTTTTTAGCCCTTAAAGTTACAATGTAAATTTTTGGAAGAGCCTACTACTTTTATTTTGGGAGAAGTCCATTACAATCTTTTAACTGATTCATTTTTCATAAGATTTTCCAAGCGGATTTGTAAAGAAAAAATTTCAAATATTCTAAATACGTCGTGTTATGGTAAAATTGTAAACATGTTACATGAAGAAGCTCTCGGTACAAGGTTTTCACCCTAAAGCGGTATTAAGAGATTGTATGTGTCTGCGTGTGTTTTTATTTTTTGAAATACACAGACAAAAATTTAAATTCCAACAAGGAAAAAAACTTTTCTTTTTTTACATCTACCACACACATAAAAAGCTCACATATACAAAAACTTTCTATCGTATACATGCACGGACACAAGTAGATTTGCTTGTGTTCGAATTCCACTGTACACACAAATACAGCGAAGTAGCTGCTGTTTGTGTTTTGTGTTGTGGCAGTAGTTAAAGGAATTGAGTGGTTAGGGTGGAAGGATGGATGGATAGATAGATTCCTGCCTGATTAAATAGATGGAGGTCGAGCAACAAAAAAAATAAACAAAAACAAAGAGCAGCAACATTCGAAGTGTATAAACGAATGTTGGTAAAGTTATTTCTTTAATATTGTGTGGCAACACTAAACAGACTGTTTGACTACCCTTCAGTTACGGTTGTTGCTTCGTTGTTGTGTTCTGCTTTTGAAATTTTATTTGAATTTTTTTTTTCTTTTAGTTTGCTCTACAGTGTCCTTCATGTTTACTTGAATTTAAAACACTGTGTTTTTTGTTGCGGCATTGAGGGCAACATATGGAGTTGGCACTTGATGTGTTCAGCACACATATGCAAACACACACCAACAGCCTACAAGGACTAAATATGATTATGTGTGTGTGTATTTTTATCCAAAGCCCTCTCATCGCATGTCAAATAAGCTGAGTGCATGTATTCGTCTGTGTCCTTTGTGTATAAAAATATGAATGAATTAATGAATGAATGTGTGTGCGAGTGTGTGGAACGAGCACACCCCTGGGAATATCAGACTGTAGCAAACAATTTGTTTTAAATCTCGCAAAAGGTTTATTTGACTAGAAATTGGGTGAGAGTTTTAATATGAAAAAAAGGAAATGAATGAAAAAAAACTAAAGCGGGAGATTTTGTATGGTAATCTGTTACGTAAGTTATAATTATATATGTTTGTTTGTATGTGTGCTTTTAACAAAAAAAAATAGAAAGTCAAATAAAGTGTTTTTATTGAATGGTATTAACTTTTAAACAATAAAATTGATGCCATTAAGGTCGTGGTAAGAAGATTTTGGTCAAACAAAAAAAGGGAGAACATGAAAGACAGCATTAGTTTTTAATTAGATGGCTTTATTTAAGGCTGATTAATTCATCATCTTTGAAAAGAATTGAATTAAAGGAAATAAAATGTTATTTTTCGTATGGATAAATTTCAATTTAACTAAAATGCTTAAAAATTGTTTAAAAAAAGACGTATTGTAGGGCGTTAAAATGTTTCTTAAGAAAATATTAGAATCTGCATTGGATAAAAATACATCGTTCCAATGAAAATTAAGACTGAGCAAACTGAAATTTAAAAACTCCTCCTTATGGGAATTAAGTTGGGAGAAAAACTGTGATACAGAAGCCCCAAAAATATATTACTACGATGGTAAAAGTTCTTTGTAATATAACTATTAATGTAGCCAAATAATCGCTAAAAAAATGACAAATGTATCAATTATCTTTGACCTTTAGGGCAATAATAGGAAATACCCCATATGCATAACATTTTATTAACATGATAAATAAGCAGGGTTTTAAAATTTGTATTGCAATTGGTGCCTTTATAGACCACGCAGAGAGACCACTCGGACAGCCAAACTTTCTTATTAATTTGCAAAAGTATAAGTGACTTTGCAACATCGCTCCCTTCGCTCTTTAAATATTACCAAATCCTCAAAGATTTCAGAACAATAACCATTCTAACTTATACCCTGATAAGCTTTAGCTATTTGAAAGGTCTTTATCATCTAACCGTGTAAATCGAAAAGCTAATACCACGAGTCTAGGATTTCTTGTTTCATGGATTTGTGTTTCATTCCGGGCAAGTTATTTTTATGCCTTTAATTAAACCTCGTCACTAAACAGAATATGTTGATAAATCAATGGGTTGACATTCCTAGAGAAAATTTCGACAAATATTCTAAATAAATAGAATCTGGGAATTTATTTCTCATGGTGAGTACATTTATTATTTAAATGTTCATATTATTCAAATGTGTATTCTAAGTCAAATTACAATCCTCAAAAGCTTTTATACTTTAATGATTAAGTTAAATACATAAAATTTACAGTAGGCACTATCCAGTTATAATATACAAAGAATGCTGACGAAGGCCGTAGCAGGCCGGATAATGCATTACGTTCTGCTGATATCTAATAGTTGTATAAATATTCTTTACAATTTACTTCATTGCTAGCCAAAGGATAGCTATAGTAAGCCTCGTAACAGAAATATGTATACAAAAGAAAATTCTGATAGTTCATAGAAAATACTCCTGGAAAATGTTGAAGGAATAAGACTATTAAGTATAAAAGCTTTTGAGAATTTGTAATTTGACTTAAAATACACATTCGAATAATATGAAAATTTATATTCTAAATAAAGTTACATGACAGTTAATTACCAGTTTGAAATTAAATCCTTACAAATTTAATTTATTGTTTGAGTCAATTAACATTAAATTCAAGGAAAATTGTTTATTAACTATGTCCAAGGCGAATTCATCCCAGGTAATCTCGGTACTACAACAAGTACAACTCGTACAAAAACCACAAGCAATTTGTTTTTGTAAAATCATTGTACAAAGTCATAAACAGAAATAAAACAAAACAGAAACAAAGATAATAAAAGACAATAAACAAAATTTTGACATCCAACAGTGATTTTAGGTAATATCAGCAGGGCTTTTAAGACCACCTGTGATAAATTCGCCTTGACTATGTCAGTATAGTTAAATTCACTAGAGTCAATCAGTATTTGGAACGAAATTTGTTCCTAAGTTCTTTTAATTTCAAGTTTTCGCAACAAAAAAAAAGAGCATTCGTTCTTTGTTTTATCACTTAAGATTTCAAGAAAGTTGATAGCATTTATCTAAAATGATGCGTAAATATTTTAACTAGGGACTGCTGTTCAGTTTTAACCGAAATCGAAACCGCGGTTTTAATGCATAAAACCGAAAACCGACAAAAAAAACCTCGGTTTTAGCTTTTATTTTAAATATATATTCATGCTAATAGAAATTGCAAATTATACATAATACTCGCACATCATATAAAAAAACTTTATTCACAACAGCCTGGAACAATGGCAAAGAATTTCAAAATTCTCTAAGTTTAAAATAAGTACTAAGAAGAACCAATGTTTCTTTTTTAATAAAAGTACCTAAATTAAAACAAATAAAAAAATTGTATTAGATACAAAAAATATATGCACATGTATGTAGTTTTATTTGGATATTTTAAAATCCGAAAACCCAACCGAAACCGACCGGTTTTTATCCGTTTAAAACAGAAACCGCGGTTTCACATTTTTATGGTTTTTAGCAAACTCTAATTTAAACAAATTTTCTAAACGAATCCTCGATTTAAATGTTGTACCTCAATCAAACTATTAAAAAGATATCATTTGTAAAACTGCTCTAGACGAGGAATCAGCTCGGGCGTTACTATCATTATAATGATCATTATAAGATAATTATCTTTCGTGCGTTTTGCGTTTCATTTCGGATTGACTCATGGCTTTGCATATGCACTCGTGTCTAACCTAAATTTCTAAATTGTTTGTCTGGTGGAGCACCATAGATAAATACATGTGACATGGTGGAGTACCATAGTAAACTCAGACGAAT
The DNA here is from genome assembly GCA_949318255.1 of Pollenia labialis. NCBI lineage: Eukaryota > Metazoa > Arthropoda > Insecta > Diptera > Polleniidae > Pollenia > Pollenia labialis. Next base: position 5,603,970 of record OX439143.1, on the reverse strand, counting down.
TACTGGTCGAGTAACAAATAAAACTCAGATTGAGTAGTGATTTTGCCTTCCTATAATTTGGATGAGGCTCCAAATTTATGCGATACCCTAGAATAATCGCTATAGCCAAAAAGTTCTGTTTACAATGGAACAAAATAAAAAGATTATTTATTTTAATAGAACACCACTAACTGAATAAAATTTGCTGGTTAAGTGAAAATGCTCTTAAGAATTATTTAAAACAAAAGCTTGATTTCCCAAAAATTTCCCGAAATTAAAATCCCGGAAATTCCAAAAAAAACTGTCGCCGCGAAAAACCACTACTACAGACGCAAATACACAAATTATATACAGATAAATTCTTTCTTGAAAACATATTTTTTAATATCCATCCAATTTTTGTTATAAATTTCAATTTTTTATTAGATTAATGTTTGAATATAATTTCAGGCATATTGTCACCTCATATAGCACGTATGTATATGGTGTAACCATAAGGTCCAATATCACAAACCCTTCTCTCTTAATCAGGCTGTATTTTGGCAATAGAGCGTCGAAATTCTTTCCCTTAATTTTTGATTTATATGCAAACAATTGGAACATAATATATCACAGTGCAACACGAAAAAATAGCCATATACGGACACCACTACGTGAAAAAAGACCAGTGTCTCCCAGTTTTGCCCAAAGTCATGCACTTTTTTTCTATGGGCCCCCAAAGATTTGGGGGCTTGGTGTCATTTTTGCAAAAAAGTGAGCAATTGCTCAGGCTCATATCTTGCAAGCTGTTCGGAATTTTACCCTCTGAAACAGAGTTATAGCCCTTGCTAAAAGAACATTGTGAACATATAAAAAAAACTTCTTCTTCAAGATCAAAATCGCAAAAAACTTTTAAAAATTAGATTTTTTTACCTTTTTCCCCTGTTCAGGTCCATAGGTAGCAAACCGTTCAAAATTCAAGGAAACAACCAACTACAAAATTATACCTAAGAACGGTTTGCATGAGCCTGAGATCACTCACTATTTTGCAAAATTGACACCGAGGCCCCAAATCTTTGGGGGCCCATACAAAAAAGTGAATGACTTTGGGAAAAACTGGGAGACACGGGTCTATTTTTTATCTTTTGTCACGTCGTTTTGTCCGTATATGGTTATTTTTCTAATACAAAATAATCTAATTGCGCCAAACCACCTGAACGGGGTTGGTGTTTATATCAGTAAATTAATTTATCACGGGCTGTGTGACACCATATAACGTTATAACGTTTACCGTCGACTGCAACGTTCTGACCATCGTTATTTGTGGAATGCGTGTTTCTAGATTCAATAGTGTTTCAGTAATGGGTAAAGGATAAGTCATTATCGCTTTTTAAATGTGGCGACTCTGTTCTTTGATGTAGCTTTGATGGACCCGTTTAAGTACTATAAAATGCGCGTAATGACAGACGAGTTATTCGAATTATACAGATGTGGAAAAGATTTATTTAAGCAATATGACCTTATCTCATATAAATATATATATTTTTCATGGAGGAACATAGAGCCACAACAAAGTTTTTTTTTGGTGTTCTGGTACTGGTTGGAGGGATCCGAATGTTTGCATCGCTTTATTTAAACGACATTTGATGTCGTGGTTTGAACCACCGGAGGAAAAAATGATGAGCAAAAACAACTAACGTCTTCAAGTTTGTTTCCATTAATTTCATAATTTCAAAATTACTAGTAATTCGCATTACCTGTGTTTTGGCAAACATGATTTTAAATTCGACGTTTTGTCCATCTCAGCGATCGATCTCATGGTGAATCTTACGCACTGGGTGACAAACAACGCGTTTGCCCACCGCCTCTGTAGCAACCACCCAGGTGGCAATTTAAGTGCAATGTCCGGCAAGATTTCACTCCCCCCTTGTTTAGGATCTGAAGTTATCTAACCTCCGCTGCATTTGGAAATATGCAAGCAGCATCTGTTGAGAAGAGAATCTCAACAGAAAGCATTTCCCACAACAAGCATACATTCGACATCCTCAACCAATAGTCAGTCTGGTGCCGTGCGAGAAGGGGCCACTTACTTCCATAGTACCAGATACGATCTTTGGTCAGCCGCGATCGCAAGATTTAAATAATTTTGGACTTTTGCTGAATGTCTGGTATTAGCTGCACCTGATTTCCCTGTAGGATGCGGCGCCAGAAGGTTTAATTTCCTTAAGATGATCCCTTCCTAAGAGCGCATGTTCTTAGCTTATTCTGGACAGTCGGAGGTTACAAAATTACAAACACTTGTTCTTTACATTGTACCGTAATACTGATGAAGAGTATAGAAAGTATTGCTTTAAAGTTAAAAAAAATGTTTAATTATTTATGTAAATCTAATCAGATAACCAAACTGCTCTCAAATACAGTGAGGGATGTAACGCATATCGGCAGCAGTATCGAACTTTTTTAAATGCTAATTAATCAAGAAATTCAAAAAATAAATTTAAAACTTTCTTTAAAACGAAACTCTGCGCTAGGCTCTCACTTCTCTTGGGCAATTGATTAAATGAATCCTAAAAAAAAAACAAAACCAATATTGATCGTTAACAATACTCAAGTGTGTACACAAGCACTGCTACCATGGATATGTGTCTGAATGGATAAATGCATACCTTCATAAATAAAACATTGCCAATATTAAAGAAACTGCATAACAATATCCAAAAAATAAAATAAAACCCGAATAAAAAACTACAGCAACCAAAAGAATACCTAAGAAGTAGAGGAGGAATAAAACTACTGCTGCATTGCACACAAATTCAAGGAATATCATGCTGTCATATCTCAAATCCAACTCAAACGAGCCATGCATACATTATACATCATCAGCTCCACACCAAACACAGCCATCCAACCAACCAACCAACCAGCCAGCCAAACGTCCAGTCAGACAGCCAGCCAGCTAGTCAGAGAAACAACCACTACTCCACTCCACTGCAATACTATTGCCCGCTTAACTGTGTCCCCAAAGTCGTCCCAAGCTGGCATCATAACATGCTCGTTGCTCATAATCATATGGAGAGCGCGAAGTCTGGTCAGGGAATTTGTGTGTGTTTCTGTTTTGCCCGATTTCAGTTGATGTTCGTTCGTGCCTTTCATGTTCAGGCGAGTAGATGTGATGTTACCGATACAACTTATTGTCGCATAAATCAATCGCTGGAAAAAAGTGCCAATGTGTAGCATGTAGTGGACTTTTTTTGGTTTTACTTCTTTCTTCTTTTTCTCTTTGCCATTTTTGGGTTGACTTTTTTTTATAAAGAAGCATATCTGGCTTGATTCATCACAATGTTGTTTGCAGTCTGAATGCGCAAATGCGAGGCTGGTGAGTTAAATTTAAATCTAATTAAAAAGTAAAAAGACGTGTTTTTTCAATTTTAAAACAAAATACAAGGACTTATTAAGGTCACATACAAATGTATTCTGTAAATCTGAAATTTTAACTTAAACGCAGTCAGTCTTCAAAGGACCAGCGAAATTCCAAAACTTCAGAGTTATTTTTAAAAAAAATTATGCATCTGGTGAAGAAACGACTACAACCAAACCTTCCTGAAGCGTATAGCTCTTCTTCATTAAATCACATAGACTGACGTTTTAAATTGTCAAAGAATTGTAAAGCCAACTTCACTTCTATTTGAGAAATGTCAAAAACAATTTTACAATGATTTTACAAATACAAATTGCTTGTTATTTTTGTAGAAGTTGTAAACGCTGTAGTAACCAGTGCCCATGTTCTGTAACTCTGGCGTCGAGAAACTTTTCGTTTGAAATGTGAAAATGAAACAAAAATGTCATAATTGAAACAAACAACTGTTTTTCTCACTTACTGTACGTCTGTAACATTTTTGGCGAGTATAAGCTGTCACGTAGGGAAATTACTTGGCAATTTACAGAAAAAGTGTGTCCGAAAAATTTCTGTGCGAAAGTTTCCGCTTTGAACTGTCAAATAAACTCACGAATAAGAACGGGGCGAGAAAAAAATTTAATACTAAAAAACATATTAAAAATGCACAATGCAACGAATAAAAATAATAATATTTTGTTCTTGGCTTATTTTTTCTTTTTTTAATTATTTTGCTTTTAAAATTTTTATAAAATATGCGAATGTTTTCAAAGCTCGTTTGCAAACAACGAACACTTAAATCGCACTTTACATTATTTGGTACAGCCGACGGTTATATTTACTGGCGTTCTCAACGTCTGCAATGTCACATCGGCTCTTTTGATTGTTTTCGACAGTTACAGACACTGTTGCCAATTTGACGGATTTACCGCGAATTTAGCGGGTTTTATAGTGTCAAAAGCGGGAAAAAATTCATTTGGAGGTTAGCGGCAAATCTAGCAATTTTTCAAAATTTGGTATCAAATGCGTACGCCCCATGTATTCATAGTTGATAAATTTTGGATTCAAGAACATTTACGCACCGGTTCAAACACGTCAAGTTTGACTCTTCAAGTCTTGATTTTTTAGGAGAGAGGGGAAAAGAAACGGCATTCTCTTTTCCCTTCTCCCCTAAAAGCTCAAGACTTGACGAGCGAAACTTGGCATGTGTGAAACAGCACCAATTTTACAACAACAATTCCTTATAGCAGTTTTGGAAATAAGTCACTAACGTAATTTTACCATGGTAACAAAATATACAAGCAATATAGTTACATATAACGGTTAATAGAAAATATTAAGAAAATAGAAAAGTAAAAAAGTTATGCGTGCAAACCAATGAAAGGTTCTGAAGCAAACAAATTTAAGTTTTAAAAATAAAACAAACTAAAAAATAATAAATTTAGTGAACGTGTGCTGCTGCTTTTAAGAAGTTGTTTGAAAATACAGAGCAGTAAGTTCTAAATATTATACCTACTAAAAGTTTTTAGAAAATGCACGTTTTTTTCTTATGAAAAGGTGATGGCGCCCAAATATGCGCAAAAGTTTACGCTTGAATGGCTGGACCATTTTAAATTAAAGGGATGGCTTGCAAATAATGAAAAATATCCATCAAAAGGTTTTTGTAAATACTGCCGTTGCACATTGGCCGGCAAATTATCCGATATGTTATGGTTCGTCTTGGCGCAAATTACAAACCTTTGGAAAAATTGTATGCCAGATCATTTAGAATTTTTGGTCAATGAAACCCATAACTGGTTTTCCAGAAGCTTTACAAGACAGCAAAGTTATAAGCACAATTATTGATGAACAAGTAAATATATACATACATATGTACATATGTATATATTTTTAACAAGAAACGTATTTGCAATATTTTTATTTCAGGCGCCGCGCCGTTAAAAATAACTAATATTTGTGATACTCGATGGCTGTCAATTCAAACATCTATATAAAGAATAAGTGATTAATAGATTGAACTCAAAACTCACTTTGGAATAACTCGGAATTATGAAAAATGTTTTATGACGGCAGAATTATTTGACTTTTACAGCAATAATTTAAATTACTTGTACCTTTCGTTTTTGAAAACTTTTCTAACAAATCTGCAAATGTTAAACAAAAGTTTTCAAAGCCAAAACGCAGATCCAACTAAACTTTTACAAGATAAAGAAGCAACCATTAATTTTCTTCAACACTTTTCTATAGATCCTACAGCAAATATATGTATGTAGATATTTTTCTACTGAATTAGATAATTACATATCTGTGGCATTTTGACAAAACATCTTATGTCGAGATAAGATAGCAAAAAAGTTTAAAAAAAAACTCGGTGAAAAAATCATATATGTCATATAATAACCTAAACCAAAATTAAAGAATAATTCCGTTTATAATACAAAATTCTAAATACGTAAACACAAGGCCCATCTATCAGGTCTGCTTACTTGTACAAAAACAAAAAAGGATTCTTTTTAGTTGTCAAAAATTTACTACCCCATTTACAAAGCAAAAGGAAAAAACGTGTATGTGTGGCATACCATAAACGTATGCATGCACATGTAAGCAAAATGTAAATAGCTTTTGACAACTAAGAAGAACATAAACAATGATCATCAGGCTTCTTGCGCAGACCTTTTCAATGGGCCTTGCGTAAACAAAAATGATTTTTGAATGAAAATTCGTATTATTGACAAATTTTTTTTCAACTTTTTAAATTTGACTTTAGATGTTTTGTCAAAATGCCACAGATACGCATTTGCTACAACACAAAAACGATTTGAAATTGATGCTAGCATATACTACGTTTATACGCACCTGTTATTCGCAAATAAAAATATTGCAAGTAAAGAAAATTGCCGCATAAACAGTGAATTCAATTTTTATTTGCGAATAGCTAACTCACGAAAATAATTCCTGATTAACGACACTACTTGCAAATAAGATTTAAGGCATTGCCACACTTTTAACCGTTTTAGGTTTTTTGTTCGATGTGGCACATTCATACGACATTAAAAGTAAAATTAATTCAAAATTGTGGAAATAAAATTCACAAAAACACAACAATTTTTAATTTTTTCATTATTCATTAAAAAAATAAAAAGTTTTTATACATACAATGCTACCAAATGAATAAATTTACCATCTGGCATCACATAAAAATAAGAATTTTCAATAACAAAAAAGGACATACATTTAAACAGTAAGTTAGTTAATCGCAAATAATTTTTATTTGCGAATAGTCTACGTATAAACGTAGTAATAGAAAAACAATTAAGGGTAAATTTTGTTATTCATTTAATAATTTAAATGTTAATGTATTAACATTAAACATAAATGTTGTTTTTTTAATTGCCAATATTTTTAATTTTCTAGACTACTTGATAATTTTAAAATGTTAAAAATGGTCAAAAAAAAAGACAAAACAAAGAATGTAAAATTCCACTAATTTCAATGTTTTCAAACAAGAAAGATACAATAGAAGCAATCAATTCGCAATAAAGTAATATTTCTTTTACAAAATTGAAAGAAGTTACATCGACAATATTATTTCAATTGAAAGTTTTTCATTATAAAGACTCCGCAGACGTCGAACGAGTTGTTTTAGCCAGTTGAATTTAGTAAAAACTAAAAGATTGCAAGTAAACGGTTAACATTTCTCCCTACCCTCGCATGTATGTGAATTGCTTTCAGTTCGTAATTTTTCTCAATATTTTGTATTTTAATGTTTGTTGTAGCTGGTTAATGTTACTTGTTGTTGCATGTTTTATTTCTAGTGGGCTGCATTCATGAAATACTTGCAGTTTTCAAAGTTGATTTTTCTTTGGGTCGGCTTCGTTGTTGATTTTCTTTTGAATGTTGGCCCGTTAAACTGGTTGTGTTGTATTCTGTGATTTCTTCTTCTAGTGCTGTGATTTTATAGCTGTTTTTAGTTGTAGATGTTGTGTGCTATAACTTCGGCTTTGGCTCAGACTCTGGCTAAATGCTGCGGCTGCTGTTGGGTGCATGCCACATTCGTATTCGCATTGTTTGGGGACTGGTGTGGAATGGTGTTTGCTGTCTAGGTGGTCGTCAAATGTGCGCCTCTTAAGCATTCTGAGGACTGCGTTGTTGCATTGAGGAGGCGAGTTCATGTTGCCAATGTTAAGACAAACGTCTACATTTATATTTTATAGTTGGATGATTTTGAAGTGGATTTTATTTGTGTTATAATACGTTAAACACTATTTTTGTGAGTGTGTTTCATACTATTCGTAATGCAACAAATGCATCTATGAGTCGCATAAGTACCCCTTGTAGGTTGTTTACCATTCCAGCAAACGGAGTGGGGTGAAGAGGTGGATACGAAACATCACAGATAATTGTACTTGATGTATAGATAAGAGTTAAATTTAAGATCTTGTTAAGATACGATTTGCTGTTTAAGTTGTTTTTTTTTTACTTTTCTGTGAATTTTTTGTTTTGTTGATGTTGTGCAACATTTTCCGAAGGCAGTTAAATAATTAAGTTATGTGACACATAGAGGACGCCACTAATGCAAAATCCATTATAATCGTATGTTCGAGAATTACGTTGTAGCCGTTGTCTGACGTCTGAGATTTTCTTTAGCAGACAGCTGTCAAAGTGTAAAAATCAATTTCATTTTAAATTTTATAAAGGTATTTTTTCTTGGGAAGACAACAACAAAATGTGTCACGCATTGAAAACGACTGTGTTCGCATGTATAATACAATAAGTAAGTGCCCGTATGTGTGTACAAATGTTCGCCCTGAAAAGCTAAAAGAATATTTTCAATTTATTTAAATAAAACATGAAAAGAAATTGTAGATTTTATCTATGATTGAAGGCAAGCACAGCGTAAACTTGTTGTACGCCAAATATTTGAAAATTTTTGATGCATGTGAACGTGAAATGTAGCAGGTTGTTTTTTAAAATTATAAAATTTAAAGTGATCTTCAAACAATTTCTTTGTGACTTTCTATAGTTTTCGAACTGATTTATCTTTGCTTCCTTTAATTTTTTTTAATACATTCAAGCTAGAACACCCATATTGTTCGACAGAAACTTCATTCATTTTAGCAACGGATTAGTTTTGCTTCGTTTTTTTGGTTTCAAACTACAAATTTTGAATTATTTTCAAAGATTATGTGAATGAAATCGATGAAAAAAGTTATCACTCACAATTAAACAAAACAAACAGGGTTTAAAAAACTGCAGTCAAAGTAGGAAAACTGTTATTTCTTCCACATCTTCCTTTTACTCCTGATTGATTAAATGTAAACAGCCGCTGTCAAACCAACTCGAGAAGCGAAAGATGTACACACATTTTCGTTTTTGTTCGACAGTTTTTGGTTTCGACTGCATTTTTTTAAGCCCTGTTCACAAACATTAAACTTGTATTGAAAAATTTAACCTGCTGACAACACAGTTAGTTCTAGCTTGTCTGGTCCAGTGCTACCATCATAATTACCAAATAGAAACTGGGAATTATTTCCTTCCGAAGGTTACTTTATATTATATTCAACATTTTTTATTTTTCGAATTTATTCTATGAGCAAAATTTCAGTCAAATAAAAATTTTATTGGAAAGCAATACAAAATTGTGAGTGTTGGCTAAAATGGAGCGGTCGACCCAATCTGTAGTGTAGAAATATTTTGCTAAAACCAACGATTACGCGCAATGTTCGCTTTGTCCGAAAAGGCTTACATACAAAGGTGGCAGTTCAAGTGGTTTGCTAAGACATTTGTGACAAGTCCACAATGTTACCTTGGAAGCAGATGTTATAGACGTTTCTTGTGCAATTTCTGCAACTACTTCAGGCATTGCAAGGTATTTGCAACCTAAAAAGTCTCTAGAGGAAATTTTATCAAGATTGGCAGCTGTAGATGGATTTTCTATTCATGCAATAACTGAAAGCAGTTTTATAAGAGAATCACTTGAGCAAATAGGTCTAGATTTGCCAAAAAAATAATGCAACTACCGTAAAAAAAAGTATATTATCTTTTATGGAAAAAGTGCACAAATAAATAATATCAGACATTGGGAAGATAGTGGAAAAAAATGGTAGATTTTCAATTGTGTTTGATGAGTGGTCCAGCGTTCAAACATATGTCTGTACGGACCAAATAATAAAATGTTTAACTTAGGGCTTGTGTACATTCCAGGCACACGCAGAGAAAAAATATGGTTGGGCATGGTTAGGGAAACAACACCATGTTTAATATAACAATATATTGTTGTCGTACACAAATAATTGTTACTTTTCTTTAATATCAACAATATTATAGTTACTGTAAACATATCAACGTTTATCGCAACTATAAATTTGAGTATTGTTGAACGTAAAATAATTATTTTTCTAACAACTAAATTATGATAACTTTCAAAACATATTATATTACTCACAACCATATAATGATATTTAATAGCCATAACATGATAACTTTCTATACATTTATCATATTATCTTTAAGATGCAATCAAACCATTTTTACTCTAATAAAATTATGTCAGCGCCATTTATAAAATAATTTTGTATCAGTTGTGTCGTTAATTTTATATGTGAGCGGTTAAACAATTTAAAGATTAATTCCCATAAAAAAATAAGCTTAAAGAATTTAAAAAAATTAAAATATTAGCGGAGTTCATTTATGGCGTTTTCTTTTCTGAGTAAAATTTTGCATTTATTCTGCCTTTTACATTTTTTATGTTCTTTTCTGAAAAATATGTGTTATTTTAAAAGTGTAAAGCGTTCTTTTCTGATGATGTTCCCTTTAAAATTAAAAAAATGCTACATGTTCAACACTCATTTTAATTAAAGGGGCATGAATGCAGCACTTGATCAAGGCGAATTCAGTACAAGGTGGTGGCAAGTTTCGAGCCGTAAACACTAACAATGCAATACAAAAAACATCTGTTGTTTCTGTTGGCTTTGAATTGTTGTAGTCTTGCCACCACCAGCAATTGAATTTACCTTGCGCTTATTGTACTTTATTGTCTTATGCCGAAATTTGTGTTCTTTTGTAAACGTTAAAAATGAAACACTTCTTAAAAATTAGGCAAGAATTTAAAAATGTTGCCAAGTCACATGTAACACTTATGCAACACTTTTTTTTAGAAAAGAAAACGCCATTAGTTTAGTGATTTAATAGTGCAAATGGAAATTATCGTAGTTTTTTTGTAAAATCCAACAACAAAACACATAGAGATTTCGTTATATTTTATAAAAGTGTTTTGATATTTCTGTTGTTTTCTTGGGCAACTGCGTATGTCTTAAAAAAAAATTTTCAGGAATGCCGAAAAACCATTCTAGATTAAACTATGGGGTAGGTATTGTGCACCACGTAAAAAAATCGGAATTAATACATCTTTTTCAAAAGTTTTTAGAAACATGTAAAGAGCAATTAAAATTAGGCAATATGGCATCAACATCTCAAAATCGGAAAAGAAAAATAAGAAAAAATGGACAAACGCGGTTGCCCATGAAAACCACAGATTTTGGATTTTCTCTTTTGCAAGCCTTAAACTGAACTCCGCTATTTGATTTACATTAAGAAAAATTGTAAAAAGCCACAAAATAAAAATCGATGCAAGAAAATTTTAATTTATTTTATATTATTATGACAGTTATGAAAGGTGCTGCATCATAATATGATTGCTTTTAAATTTATTATGATTAGCATGATAATAATATGATTACTTCTTATTATTATTATTATTATTATGATTAACATGACAATAATATGATTGCTTCTTAACTTATTATGATTAACATGACAATAATTTAATTACTTCTTGACTTAGTATGATTAACAGAATAATAATATGATTAAGGGAAAAATATTATGATGTAATATTACGAGTATATTTAGTCATAATAGGTTTCAATAAAAATCATAATATGGTGACTACAATCATTAATCTTATCATAATATGTTGCTCTTAGAATATGTTTTCCACAACCATGTTTTTTCTCTGCGTGCAGATGTGGAGCTCTTGAAATCAAAGCTATGATTGAGGAACATTTACACCTTTTTAACTTAGATTTTCACAAACACATTGTATGTACAAATAGTGACGGGCCAAACGTTATGAAATCTTTTGTTAAAAATAGCCCTGTACCTGGAATTTTTTGTTTAAATCATGCCATACACCTTGCCATAATTGACGTACTTTACAAAAAAAATGAAAATATTGAATTATCCGAAGACTCAGACAATTCCGATTGCAACGAAGAGCTTGAAGTGCCTTATTACACTTTAGTTCCAAAATATTCTGATATTTTAAAAAATACAAGAAATAGAATAAAGCTTTTTAAAATGAGTCCATTGAAAACATCTTCTTTGCAACGGTATGCGAAAGAAGAAACAGGAAAAGAAATTCATTTTGGGGTGCGACATAAGGACTCGCTGGAATTCAATTATTTCTATGCTAGAAAATTTTCTGAAAGCGAAAAATTGCATTAAAAAATGTTTAATAGACTTTAATTTAATTCATATGTGGAATGATGATTATATTCCGATTTTGAATAATTTATACAACGTGCTTCATCCAATTAAAATTGCATTGGAGGCCCTTGGGCGAAGAGATAGCAATTTATTGATGGCAGAAATTATTATCGAAAAGATTTTTGAAGAATTGGGTAACAAAGATAACTTTTTATCAACTAAATTGTTAGCATCTTTAAAATTTCGCATAAATCAAAGACGATAAATAAATATATATTCTTTGCTAAAATTTTTAAATGACTCTGAGAACTTCAAATCTAACTATTTTTCCTACGCTAATAAACCAACAGTCTTTTTAATTGCTGATGAAATGTCTAAAAGGCTTTTTGAAGAAGAAAATGAAAATGATCACGATTCACCATAACCAACACCAGACGATGAACCATCTACTACCTTTAAAGAACACCTTGAAAAGGCAATATCAGATTCTAAAAAAATTCATGTGAAGAAGATTCAAAAGATATTTTTCTGTTGAAATTTTTCTTAGAGCACGGCTTACAAAATCATTTCTTTCTAAATATCTTGATATCATTTCATATAAAGAATTCCATCTAGTCCTTACTTCTTAAAAAAGCCTTTTACCTTCATGGTTGGTTTCCCGTTTATGAATTGCATTAAGGGCGGTGCTAGCTGATTCATATATTTTAAAAAACGAGACTATTTGTGTCAACGTTTTTATAATTCATTCAAGTTCATCCTGAATATCATCATTATCTGAGTCTATATCGACGTATAGCTCTGCACCTGGTCTTATATAATGGAAATCAATGGATCTTGTAACAACAAGATTAAGCGTATGAGCGAAACACGGAATATGTTTTTGTGGGCCAAAAGCCTCTTTACTTGCTCCGACAATGTTCTGACCATTATCGGTAACAATTGCTGCTATTTTGTTTCTAGTAATGTTCAACGACTTGCAGTTTTCTAACAAAGCTTCCCTTTAATTACCAATTGTTTTTCGGTCTGTAATTTGGCTTGCTCCAGTGGCGACGGATTTGATTTCAATGCCTTATAAAAAAAAGTTGCAGAGTTGCAATATAACTTCGAACTGTGATATTAATTTTTAAGCTGTGGTTTTAATTTAGTTTTTTGTGTTAAATGTTCTTTGTTTTTTGTAAAATCTATTTATATTTAGTTTAATGTTACCCTGATGAAGTCAACAAATAATTGACGAAACGTTGGAAAAAATGTAAAGAGAAGTTTTTTATTTACATTAAATAATATAGGCCTAATTAGCCGACTTAATGCAATTTAAACATAAAATAAAAAAGTTTTAATCAAAATAATTTTCGTGGGAATACAAAATTTAATTGAAATGATTTTGTTATTCGTGCTTTATTCCCAATTTTTAGAATTTGATAAAAAACACTGAAATTTATTGTTGCTTAGGCCAGATCATCAGGAAACTTCATCCATAAAGATTTTAGAAAAACTAGAGGTATTAAATCAAAAAAAATTTGTTAAGCATATAAGAATTACAGAAACAGTTCTATTTGTAACAATATCAAAGTTTAAACAAAATCATTTGTTTTGCTGAGCAGTCAATAGGTAGAGAATTTTTTAACAGTTATTCCTTATTATATTGTAAATCTTTGGTTCCAATGTCACCATGTGATCTCAAAAAAACTACCTAGTCAGTAGTGATACAGTCTACTGGTGGATTTGCAATGACAAGCTAATGCTAAATGTCAGTAGAAGATAATGTTGGCTGGGGTCCACTTTGTCAGTAGTACTACTGACAATGTCACTATATATTCATTACAATTTTACTATTGGCATTCCCTGCAGGGCTACTTTAACCTGTATATACATACGAATGTAAACTCAAATAAAAATTTGTTATCGAATTTAAAAGCCTAAAAATCGATTTAAGTATAAAATCGCCGACGCAAATTCGATTGCGAAAAATCATTTTTTTTTTTGACAAAAAACCCGATTTCGATTGAAATCGAAATCGATGCACCATTCCCTACAGTAAAGATATTAAATAAATGTCATCGTTTTATTACTTGCATTGCATTTGTGGTTTACATTTGTATAATTTTATTGTTTGGTAAAAATATGTAGGTACAAAGCGAATTTACTAAAAATATAAATAAATTTGTTGTTTAACGTTTTAAATATGTAAATTAAATGACCCCTGCTGTTGTTGGATATTTGCTGTTTGCAGAAAAAATGAGAAGAAGACTTTTGGGAATTTCCAACAGCCCGCTGCCGGAAACATGCAAAAAATACTATTTTAATAATTTATCAATTTTATTTGCTTTCATCTGTTTAAAAAATCTAACTTACTCACAGAAAAAAATAATAAGAGCTGAAAGCTGCTTGGTTTATTTTCAATAAAAAACCGAAAACATTGGATTCTGTGACACCTAAAACCGTCACTAATTTAAGTTCAAACAAAAACCGATAACATTGGATTTCATGACACCAACGAATTTTTTTTTCTTTTTCAAATCCAAGACCGATAAAATTGGTTTCTATGACACCCCTCATTAAAATAAATCAATTAAGGCAGAGTTTTTTTTTTAAAAATTTGTTTCCTTTTTAAGAAAGAAAGACGTCGAAAAACATATAAAAAAGTTAAGGTTATAGCGCACTTGATCATAAAGAGGGTATTAACTCGAAATTAAAAAATTTTCAGTGCAAGCAAAACAATTCATAATATGAAAAAGAATTTTAAAACCAACGGTTTCGTTACCAAAAAGTGGACAAAATCGCACAATTTTTTACAGGTTGATATGAATACTACGTGTAAATTTTTTCCAAAAAGTGAATTAATAGGTTACTTTTTTTTAAATTCAACATTTTTTTTTTTTTTTTTTTTTTTTTTTCTGAGTATAAAGTCATTCCTAAAAATTAAAGGAATAAGACTATCATAAAAAAAAAAAAAAGATTTATAAAATACATAACTGAAATTTAGCTCATAGAATAAATTCGAAAAAATAAAAAAATAAAAAATTTAACACTAGTTTTGCCAGAAGAAATGTATGAAATTTATCTTTAGTTAAGATTCCTGTACAGTTTATAACTGTTATACAACAACAATGGTGCGAAAATTATTTCTAGGGTGAAAAGTATTATTGCGACAAAAATACTACAGAAAAAATTTAATGTCATGCCTTTAGTTTCAATGATTCTCAAGTGCAACGAAAGTTTTTGATTGGCCAATCAAAGCCTTTAAAATAATTTGAAAAGTCGGGTCGAAAACAGACAAACGAGCAAGGCGGAATGGGATCTATTATGAATGCATTCAATTCGGCATCAGTCGAAATTCCTCTGGGAAACGGCTTCAGACTTCTAGAGTGGTCCTATTTGGATGAAAAATACACTACTCAACTTAAAACCCGCATTACATCAAAGTAACTGGCAGTACTTACGGGACATTTTATGCTAGGCAAGCCGCAAGCCGACTCTGAATTTCCTTCAACGATCACTGCCGCAGCTGCAATGACAGGTAAGAAAAAAAACGCTCTTCCACCTTCTCCGCGAATGCCCGGCTCTAACTTTTTACTACCACGTCTGTCCGTTACGGAAAAAGACTTAAACGTAACAAGAAGAAAATAAATTAGTTTAAAGAGAAATATGAAAACTAGACTTAAAAAACACAAACCGAGTCTTTTTGTTTACCCCTCTTTCTTCTCTTAACCGTTCACCAACAAACAAAAAAAAAGAGACGTTAAAGTCCTCGTCTGAATGGCTCTTAAAGTCAACCAATTTTATTTTTTTTTAATGTAGCAACATAAATTTAAAAAGCAATAATCAAAGCAATTTTCTTCAAAGGCCCGCGAAATATTTTCTTAATGTCTAATTGATCTCAATCACCCCAATAAATATTTGCGCATGAATCGTTTAAAGTCTCCCCAAGAATATCTATTTATGTTGTTTCACTGCATTCAAAATGAGTTAAAATCAATGCCTCAATAAATCAACAAACAACAACAATATGCAAATCATACTATAAAATTAGAATATTGAACATACGAAAACCGCTAAATGTCTGAACTAAATAATTTTATTCTCGTACTTGTAAAGCAAAATACATTGAAATCGAACGCATGAAACCATAATTACGTTTCATTACATTTTAGGTTTAAGTACTGAATTATTCAAATGGAATTTTTCCAAAAATAGATTATCGCAAACTTATTTTAGAATTAACACATTCAAATTCAAATGCGAATGCGAATGTTAAAAACAACAAGGAAAGTATAGTCGGTCAGACCCGACCATATGATACCCTTCACCACAGTATTTACAGACAGGTTTTCGATAGTGTTCTCTATTAATGTTTTGAGGTTAAGATTCATTTCAGAGTTATTTTTTTTTCAAATAATCGCATTATCTAGATAGATAAATACTAACATCTATATGGGTTTTTGTCGTTTTAAAGTAATTCAACCGCCTGAAGGATTGGAGCTAGCAAGTTTGTAAGTATGTTTTTCTGTCGTAGCCCTAGAGGGAAGTGGTAGAGAGCGGTTCTAGTTATAATACTTTATATGAATAAAACCTATCACTTTTACATGGAGTTGTCATTGGAGGAGGACAATTGACACCATTTGACCAGTCACAGGTCTATTCTCAATGAGCGTTCTTTGGATAGATTGTGGTTTCGAAATCTAAAAAGAACTTCGTTAATATTCCTAATTTGCGTTACTTTTTCCCTTTAATAACTGTTGATAGATGGCATATATGGCAGATGTGCTTATATCGCTAAATGGACTATAACGTTAATACGAAACAGATAAAGTGGACTATATCGCTTATGTGACTTTAGCGGTAGTGACTTTAAACGAAAAGTACTGTACCATGATCGCCGATGATAAAAAAAACACAATAGCTTTTTACTCTTTATTTCTGTTCGTTACATATTTAAAAGTTAAACAATAGCAATTTCGATTCGTAATTTTTCATTCAAAAAGGTGGCTTCGATAACGTTTTTCATAATTTTTTCAACGACCAATCGTTTACCATTGCATAGCCGTAGTGGGTTCAAATTCCGAAGTTAGTAGAATAACCGGAGAAAAAAATTTGTCAAAAAAGTACATGAAATTTTTTAGGAGAATCGGTTAATTAACTAAGAAGGTATTGGAGGCGGGTGCTTTTACGTTTTTAGCTTTGTTTTACGCCGTAAGTGTCAAAAATGTATAGCCTTTACGTCCTTCAAGACTTGAAACTATCATCGGATGATTAATTAAGAAGACATGGGTAGAGGGAGGTTTTACACCTTTTGCCAGATTTTACGGCCTAATTGTTGGGATTTCCAAAACATTTATATCTTAAAGTTCCTTTAGATATTACAGTGTCTGCATGCCAAATTTTAAGAAAACCGATTGCTTAGTAAGGAAGATAATGGGAGGGGGAGTGTTTATCCCTCTTGCCCTATTTCATTAATCCAGATGTTGCACGACTTGTCTGCCAAATTTCAAGAAAATCGGATTATTAGTTAAGAAGATATGGGAAGGGGGAGCTTTTGCCCGTTTGCCCTATGTAACGACCTCTAGCGATTTGAAATATACATTACGATCTTTTGTGAACCTTAATGTACAGATAAGACTTTAAGATACGTGGTTTGGTAACTTTTCAATTGACAATAAAAAATATAGTGTGGAAAATGGAGGGCATTTTGTTGATATTTGTATGGGAATAATATATAAGAAAATCTAATTGCCATATCTCCGGAACCGCTGGTCTGATTTCGTGCAAACTTCACTTAAACCATCTACAGGCTATCCCCAACGTACCCTTTTAATTGAAATGAGTCGACCCGTTTTCGCAGTTAGTGGTGACATCGAAGTGTACACTTCTTTTTATATATACAGGTATAGATGGTTAGAAAGGGCTAAACATGATTTTATATTTTTTAACAAAAAAATTATGTTTTAACAAAAAAAAATTATTTTTTAACAAAATTTCGAATTTTTTTTTTTAAATCATAAACAAATGGAAAATGAGCTCTGATTCTTATTCCAAGCAAAACAAGCCACAAATGATTAAAAATCTATCTGAAAAATTTTAATTAAAACTAAGAATTTCAAAAAACGCCATATGTTTTTGGATGCCCCCCCCAGGGGTGGAGATAAAGGCCAAGTGTTTTGTGAAAATGTTAAGGACGAAAACCGGTCATACATTCTATCCCCCTAGGAGCAACTCCTAGGCAGTTATGAGAGTTTTTTTTAAATATGTTTCAATAAACCGTTTTTGAGTTACGCAAATATAAGTTGTGCCACCTCCACCAATTTCGAAATAACGGTATAGTTCGAAAACAAGAGCTAACCTAAAAACGGTAAGCACCACTGGATTCAGCGTACTCGAGTTAGGCAAAGACGCCCGGTGCCCCTCTTGCAAGTTTTTTCAACAAGCACAATGTAATCAATCAAATTGATTTTTTTCTGTTGTAAAATTTATTTGCCTTAACTATTTAAAAAAAACACAACTAATGCTGCCCTTAAAATATTTTTTGGCTTAAAAATGTTTAAAACTTGAAGAAAACTTGTCTAAATACTGGTTAAAAAAATTGCTGACGGCTTAATTGATTTTTGTTTATCGCTAATTGCGTTTTCTTTTCTACAAAAAATGTCACATTTTATTTAAAAAAAATGCAATTTGGTGTTCGTTTCTTAAAAATGCTTTGCTCTCTTAAACTGCAGCGTGTTTTATTCTAAAAAAATTCACCCTTAAATGTCATAAGGCATTGCACTTTACGCCCCGTATAAATCAAGAGTGTTGATAATGCCCTGTAAAAAGATGGCTTCTGTTTATATATGGGGCTACCAGACGAAGTTGGGAAAAAATCGCCTCTAAGCAGGACAGTTAAGTTTTAATAGTTATTTTCTTCTATTATTTTAAAGTAAAAATAAAACAAAAGAAAGCATTACATTGGTAGTGGTAAGTTGTCAGTGGCATAAATTTTAAATGAATTCGGTTTTATTTATTTATTTAATATCAATCTACTAACAAATTTAGGTTTATGAATATATTTTTTCTTATACATATATTGAAGTCACACTTTTTGATTTACGGACATATTTTTTTTTATATTGAAAAAAAAACTTTTTGTCAGCTGTAAAAAACAGGGCAACCAATTTTGTGTTTTGTTCTCGTCAAATAA
Source organism: Pollenia labialis (assembly GCA_949318255.1). Classification (NCBI taxonomy): domain Eukaryota; kingdom Metazoa; phylum Arthropoda; class Insecta; order Diptera; family Polleniidae; genus Pollenia; species Pollenia labialis. The sequence goes on along the minus strand of OX439143.1, from coordinate 5,584,960 downwards.
AAAATTGCAGTATTTCATGTTCGGCAAGACATTTTATACATGCACCTTTTAAAATGTGGTATTGTTTTGAAGTAACACCATAAGCCACATGAAAAATGGCTAAATTGGCAACTCTGCTTGGGACAAACAAACAGTCAGCCGAGCGGAGGAGCGGCCATCGTTAGATATATCCAAAAACTGGTCGATCGGTATACTAAAAGGTGGATATAGAGGCAATATTTGCTGTTACACACATCAGCACAAACGAACAATACCCTCCCCACATTTGGTGGTGTAGCAAGTGTATAAAAACAACCAAACCAACAACAACACCTATCACAACAAAAACAAACTCAAACAGAAACTGAAATGACAAATAATCCACTTAAACGTCTGGTATTAAAATAAACACCTACCAACCACTCATTTCAGAAAAAAAGGCTGGCATTTCGTCTGTCTGTCTACTACTGGAAAAACTTTGAAAACATACGAACAATCTGACACACTACAAACATTTCGGTACCTGCTTGTACCTAATGAAATTCGTATCGGATTTGTATATTAGACGAATACATACAATTGAAATCGATTTGAATTCTATTTAATTAAATTGAACTGCATTGAATTGTATTGAGTTCGATTAGGGGAGATAGGAGGAGGAGGTTCATTAAAATGCGGGTATTTAGTAATTACAACTAGTTTTGTCTCGAGTTGATAATACATGGGCAGCCACTCAAGCGAATGTCGTAAATGTTAGATTTAATCGAAAAGTAATCCAAATGTTTTTATGCATATGCGAGGGGGTTTCCAAAAATGTATTTAATTTAATTGCAAGAACTTTGTATAATTTTAGGAAGAATTTAAACTGCTGTATAGACTTTTCAGACTTATACTCAGGTATCATTTAGTTTTAATGCCCATCACCGAAGTTAAAATATAGGTTTGTCATTCCGTTTGTAATTTCCACAGTAGCGAAGCTGATTTAATAATGTCCGTCCGTCTGTTCGCGTGTCCGTTGAAATAGGTTTTCCGAAAAGCCTAGAAATGATGGGAATCAGGTGTTTATATATATTTATGTCAATATAGGCTGGAACTGTTTGCTAATAAAACTCAGCCTGATCAGTCCACAAATGGACTAATTTTTCCAATAAATCCCTTGTTTTGTATGTATATCTTGAAAACGGCACGAGCTTAGCCATTTAATGCCTAAGAGTGCCTCAAGGCAGGCTTTACACAATTTCCTATTTTTTTACAATTGCTAAAAGATCTAGACAAATATTTGAAGTAGCTTCGAAAGCTCTGTTTTTAAAAAGGCAAACTTCATTTATGCTGACCAAATAATAAAATGGTTTTTTGATTATCACAAACAAATCGTGATTATTTTTAATTTGTTTCATTCCTTTTTCTTTTTATACAAACTAACAAACAAAATTTCCAAAAATTAAATGTGTTTTTATTACAAAATGTCAAATGGTACCTCAAGGTACACTCCTCGATGTTTTCTCACCTGGAACGTAAACAACTCATTGTACGCGTTTAAAAATATTTTTTTTACTCGGATGCCCAAAAATACACTAATAAATTATTTTCATAATATATTCCCATTTATTCTGAAACTTGGCATTAGAGGGTTAAGTTTACAAAATTAGGTATACGCATCTTGTTTGTCAATGCACAACATCCGACAAAATGTGGGTGGGTTTGGGGAAGTGGTCGTGGCACAAAAACGATTTATTCGTATCTAAAGAAAGTTATTTATATAACTTTTTGTTCTTATCGCACCATAGTGAAGGGGTTTCAATCAATCGCGCAAATAATTATTCGTGGTTAAAATTTAATCGAACAATTTAATATTATTCGGCTCATCGAATAATTTTAATTTTGTCAAGTTTAGAAGTTAACAAATAAAACCAAAAAATAATATATTTTTTAAACTAAAAATTCTATTTTTAAAGTCACAGCAATTTATCAAAAGGTACTTCATGTAAAAAATAGCATAAAAAAGTAAGCTTGTCTTCTATACAGTTGAAATATTTATGTTTCAAACGATTTCTTTCTTTTGTTTTGATGAAACTTGATTTAGAAAAGATTATTTCACTAATTGTTGACGTTGGAGAGATTGGAAGGAAGTAAAGCGTTATAAATCATATCCAATGTCTCTGTTACTTTCTAAAAATTAGTAGTCCTTCATTATACTTGGCTTTATTTAAAAAGACACATTTTCGATTAATCGACATGAAATATTCTAATTATTCGTTAATCGAAAAAAGCAATTTTAAATTATGCGAACATTTAATCGACCAAAGTTTATCGAACAACTGTTAGTGTATAAAATAGGGCATAGCCGGATAAGGCACTCATTTTTGTTTGTTTTTTTTTCGTGATCTATTGTCTCAAAGTAGTTATAATGAGTAGTTATATAAAATGTTGCCTACTAGGCACTAGAGGTCTGCAAGAATAAATAAAAAGCAATTTCAACACACTCATTTGTTTTTTAATTACAATGTGTCGATCACCAAATGATAACGAAACAAATGAAAAAATAACCAGAGACAAAACAACAAAAACTCATTCTATTCAGTCAAATCAAGTCAAATGAGTAAATTATTCAAATATAATTGGAATGTAAAATATGTGTACCTACACATTATGTATGTATGTGTAAGCTAAACTCTTATAAATAAAAGAAGCCACAAGCTTACACACATATTATGGCAAGGTATTCAAATAAATGTATGCACATTCAATAATTCAAAAATTATTTGAATATTTTTTGTAAACTTGCTCTCTCTAACGGGTCATTCCAATGTTTTGTTTTTTATGAATTACTCTCATATTCAATTACAGTAAACAAGTTTTTTATTCAATTCATTTATTCTTATTTTTGTATATGGTTTACTCTCTTCTTATCTTTTTGAATGTTTTATAATTGAATAAATGTTGTGCACTTTGAGTAAAGGCAAACAAGTGAGTAATTCAAAGCAGACCTCTACTAGGCACCCTTACGGGGGCTTAGTAAAGCAAAGAAACACAGTGCTTTCATTCGACGAAAGAAATAGATGTACTACAATACTTGTAAGAAGAAGCAGAACGCTGTTCCAAATGCGTTTACAACCTTTACGGGTAAGTTAATCAATAATAATAACTTTTTCTTTCTAATTTCTTTTTTCTGTTTTTTTTTAAAGCACGAATTAAGGATAACATCAACTTTATAATATTTGAATCAAGCGCATTTTGAGATTGATTCAATCTTAGTTTTACTGAAATTAATCTCATTTTCGGATTATTTCAAGTACGAAATCGAGATTGAATATGGATAATTTAAGTATTTTGCGATTGTAAACGAATCTTTCTTTTCTTGATTCAAGAAAATCCGCTTCGGAATGATTTGAGTACGGATGGATTGATTTTTCTTTTGAGCGAATACCATCTTTTTTAATTCATAAGATCAATACCTCCATTCTGTTGTAATAGTGGTGAATAATCAGGGGCCAATCTGTATCTATTTTAGCAGCGTGTCCATGCCTCTTGACCTTGAATATCGCTGTTATGTCAATACAATTTGAGGCGAGGTAGACACCACGATTATCCTTCTAAATGTTAATTGAAATGTTATCTGAAATAAGCCAACTAATGTTCCTCTTTTCATATATTTATCGGACATAAAATTTCTCAGTAGTTCCTTTCTATTATGTACAATGTACAAGGGCTAGATCCGCACGCCATTAGTTTGAAGAATATGCGTTAAGTTCCGGCTTCTTAAAGAAAAACCTTCTTTGTTAGTTCTTTTACGTACACTTTTAACTATCTTATCGTCCACCAATGTTGATAACAAAAAATGTCATTTACTTCAACAGCGTCATTAATTAAAAAATGCAATTTGACGCAAGGAGAATTTATTACAGGTGGTCTTAAAAGCCCTGCTGATAACTTTTTTTTAGCTTTATCATTGTGGGATGTCAAAATATTGTATGTATATTATCTTTGTTTCTGTTTGGTTTTGTTTCTGTTTTTGACATTGTACAATGATTTTACAAAAACAAATTGCTTGTGGCTTTTGTACGAGTTTTACTTGTTGTAGTTCCGAGATTACTTGGAATGAATTCGCCTTGATTCTGTATTGAATTCATCTTTACCGCCCATTTTCATAAACGATTATCAAATTTAACAAACGTTTATTAAGGATAATTTGCACACTAAATTTGTTCTTTAAAAAACTTTATTGAATTTAAAAAATTTTATGAATACATTTATCTTTTACATAATATCTTTTATACTTTCCCCGTTTGAAGACAATACGTCGTTATTTTTTCTAAGTGGTTTGAGCAAATTAAATACTTTAAACGAGTTTTTCTCCAAATGTCATTTTGAGTTATGACACTGTTCAAGTAAATGGGCAATATATCAATATTTTTTTCGAAATTCTTAGCATAAAAGTGGTAAAAAAAAGAGTTTTCGATTTGCTTGAAAAGTTGCTATTTTTTTTTGTATTTCAAGTATAAACGGTGGATGAAAGAGAGCATATGCAAATGTTGTTCTTTTAAATTGTGTTCATTTTTGTTTTGCACTTGCAAACAAACAGGGGAAAATTCTATAAAAGCTTAAAGGTCTTTGTATAATTTTTTTATTGGTTCTCTTAAAATGTATGGAATAACTGCTTAGAAGTCGTTGGTTGTAATCATTATTTTAAATATTTCATGACTTTAAAGCGAAATAAAAGTAGTAAATGAAAGGAAATGTGAAAAGCCATTTATTGGCTTTTTTAAATTTTAGTTGCCCTAATTTGAAGAAAGTATCGCATATAAGTACATTCGTACAGATAATGATTTATTTTAACTGTAAACAAGTATCCAGTTTCTTCCTCACATAAGCACTAAACCTTGGATCCCTATTAGAAATGTCTGTCTTTCATATACAGGGGTGTTCTGTAAATCGAAAAGCAAGAATTTGAAAGTTATTTTTAATACACTTTTAATCGAATTTTTACAATTTTTTTATAAAATTTTGTTTAATAGAGAAATATTTGTATAATATTTGTCATAAAATGTTTTAATTACAGGAATCTTGTTAATAAACGACGTTTCAAATTCTTGCGTTTTCGATTTCCAGAACACCCCTGAATGTCTGATTTACACCACGAAAGATTTCTTTCAGAAAGTCTGAGTTTATTGGTGAGAGGGGAGAGAATCATAGCATGTTCTCTTCCTCTCTAGCCAAAACACAGACTTTCTGTTAGAAATATTTCAAAGTGTGAACTCCGACACACTGTTGCATGACATTATCAGCCCATTTTTTAAATAAAAATAAATATTTTCGTTTGGGAATTAATATTGAAACAAAAATAAAAAAATCTCAAGTTTGTTTTTGTTTTCAATAAAAAATGTTTAAAAGAAAATCAAAAACAGGCAGAATGTCCTGTAAAATTAAATATTTGCATAGTTCTTTAATTTTAATTTAGAGGTTCTAATGTTAAAGTTTTTAACCCACAGACAAACATAAAGCACAGCCTACGATGTCGACCGTTATCGTTCGTTGAATTTTCAACGACAAACTGCTGATTTGGACGACAAGTCGAATGTCAAAATCAGTCAAATGCGTTGTGGTTATGGACAGATGCATTTTTTTAGAATATGTAACGAAATTATTTCATTACACATCAACACTAAATACTTTATTAATAACATGTCGTCGGCTAAACATACAAATCTGCTAAATCCACTTTTAAAGTTAATTGAGATTTTGATGCGGTGTGGTAGAGAAAGATACGCCTCGTCGACCAGCTTGTAGTTTTTCTTCAATTTGTGTCTTAAAGTGTATAAAACAAATAAAATTTTTGGTTTTCCTCCCAAGCTGCAAATATGAAATCTAAGAAGTTTTGCATATTAAGCCGACGATATATTAATTTAAGCAGCACCACTAAAAAAATTAAATAGTTTAAAAAAATATTTTTCACAAAAATTCCATTTTTGTTTTTTGTTTAGACTCGTAAAACCACTCTGAGTGTAGAAGCAGCTCGCGATGTTGTTGACGATCAGGTCGTTCTTGTTTGTCCGCTTTTTGTGAGTTTTGCGTTAATCACATCGCATTGGCTTATGCCTTGGCGTTGTATAACTCTACTAAGTTACATATACATACTTCATATATGCAATCGTTTTTAACCTTAATATTTTAACGTGTTTGTATGGTGGAGAACCAAAAATAACTCAACGTGACTGGTGGAGAACCATATAAAACTCATACGTTTTCTGGCGGAGACCAAAATACTCTGGAGCTAATTCCGAAAGCTCTCGCCTTCCTATACGAAGCTTTGGGTCGAACGAGGACTTCTGGTTGAGGCTCCTAAAATGTGTAAAATCCTGGTTTTATAACTTAAATAGTTAGCCAAAAATTTTAAGTTTAAAGAGAAATAAAAAAAATATTTTTTGTTTTGTTAACTGCTTTGTTTGTAGCAGAATTGTATTTTAATGGCTTAATTTACATGTTTTGCCGATTTTTTTTTTCAAACTAGATTTTAATTTGTGGAATAGTTAATGTGGCAATACAGTCATTTGGCAATGAATAAATGGATTATTTTAGAATCGCTTGTCCTGACGAACGACATGTCGGCAATTAGTGGGCCGCTTAAGAGAACGATAATGAGTGACTTGTTGTCACTGACTTAAGTTTTAAGTAGACCTTGTGGGCCAGGCTGATAATCTTATCCTGTTGCGCCCTATTTAAGCTGCTTAGCAGCCCTCGGTTAAATTACCATTATTTTGTCAAGCTCGAAGCCACCTTAGGAACCAGTGGGGACAGATAGCTACTTGAACACAACTAGAAATTGGTTACCCAAATCGTTTTCTTTTTTAATAGTCATTGGCATACTACACATTACCCGGCCTCGCTTATGTTCGTTGAAGGGTAAAGAATGTCTATTCGGAATCTTGTCCAAATTAAATATTACTTATGTTGAGAAATTGCGCTGCTTTACGTATGAGGAGTTGAAGTTATTATTTTAAGTCTGGGTTCACATTATAAAAGTTTTCTTTCGGAAAGTCAAAGTTTATTGGTGAGAAGGGAGAGAAGAATAACACGTTCTCTTCCACTTCTCACCAATAAACTCAACATTTCTAAAAGAAAACTTTCAAAGTGTGAACCAGACTTATCAATGAAAACTAAGGAAAATTTATAATTTAAAAGAAATTTGTTCAGAACAAGTAAAATAAAAATGATTAGTTGCATATTTAAATTTATTTATAAAGAATTTCCAATTAACTCACTCATAAAGCAGCTTCTGATGGGTACAAGTGAATGGATGGAGGGAGTGAGTAAGTAAATCAGTGGTGTTTACACGATTCAATAATTTAATTACAATTCGGTTCAAGCTGTTTCATTTTTATAATTGTTTGTTGTTGCTTTTGTTGTTTTCGTTATGAACTCTGTCTGATGTTTATTCAGTTTATAAATGATGATGACGACGATGATGCAATTGTTGTTGTTGTTGTTCTGTGTGACTCGACAAAATGGCGTATGACAATACAACAAATAAACAAACAACTATACAATGAGCAAAATATGTACAATATACGTATGTATTTGGATATGGAAACAACAAAAAACTTATTTGTGCTCACTTACGGATAAACATGTGTATTGAGTACGTAACCTTCGAGGCAACATCAAAAATCCAACGATGAAGTACATCTAAATAGTAGATACATTTGTTGTTTATTTGTATGAGAGTTTGTAAATATTTAAAATAATATTTTGTAGGTACCATAAGTTTTTTATTACAGTAGAGGATAAAAGTTTCACATAAACAAGTTGAGACCTCTCATTACGAGACTAACAAATCTATAGGAGACTACAAAAAACAATTTTTTTATAAGAAAAATTTACAAAATCCATTTCTAGGATGGATGTTACGAGTTTTTCGTATGGAAAATAACGATGTTGTTTGAAGAAAGGAATTATATTCATTAACGTGTCCCAGCAGAGCGAAATGTGCTCTCTAAATTAGATGCATTTTTTATGTGGTCACACATTTTATTTTTGTGCATGTGCAGAGGTATCCTTAATATCGTGGGCGTAAATATTTTACTTTAAAATAACACAGCTTAGTAAATTCTCCAATACTATTGTCCTCCACTGTTTTAGCATGTGTGTGTTTATGGGGGATAGTAAAAATAACCATAATGTGTACATTTTTATTCATGCCGAACAAATAATAACAACATCATCAGAATCGTATTGAAAGGAATCGTCTGGCAATACAAGGCAGAGTCAATACCACAACCATACAAACAAATATAACAATTATCATCGTCGGAAACAGCAGTGGCAACTGGCAAAAAACAACAGCTCAAAAGGCCATAACACCGTTGAAACAATCGACCTCAGGTAAGAAAGAACACACAACAAAGTTTCTGAGGGAAATACCACCACATCGCACATTGTCGTTGTTTTTGGTGTTGCTCTTTTATTTTATTTCATTTTTGTATGTTTGTAAGAGTTCAGAAGGTGTTCCATTGTGTTGCTGTTCATTCATTCGTTCGTTTAGTTGTTCATTTAACAATGTTTATTTTAACATGAATTATATGTATGCCCCCAAACAGAAGATACAAACAATTCTAAAGATACACACCCGCAATCTTAATGTCCTCGTGATTGTGTTAAAACCTTAAAGATACAAAAAACACACACGAGTACATTGAGTTAAAACAGGCAGACGGATGAATGGAATATGTTTTCATAAACAAGCAACAATGTCTTGGCGAAAATGTTTTTATTTTGTTCATTTCGCTGTTGTTGTATGTTTTTTGTGCCGAATACATAAAAAGGCTCAAAATCCATAATCACAGCAAGGCCAATAACAGGTATCACCCACTACAACAAACTCGACTTCCATACATCCTCTTCTTCGTCAACAGCTCAGCTCAGTTGGCAGCGGTAACAACACACTCCTTCTTTCATACAGTCAGCCAGCATCCAGCCAGACAGACAGACTGACTGTTTAGAAATGAAATCAAATGAATTGAAAAAAACGAATGTTCGCATGAATGTGGATGATGTCGTTTCACGGTTTTACGACGAGCGTCATTATTAAAACTGAATAACAAGACATCGAATACATAAAACACACATTCAATAAAACTTGTGGGTGGGCTTTAAATGTCTTAATAAAACTATAAAAAAGACCGGTGTTTATTCAATAAAAAAAAGTAATTACAAAAAATGTCTCCTCGCAGTCGGTAGGATTCGAACCTACGCTCCCAGAGGGAATCTGATTTCTAGTCAGACGCCTTAACCGCTCGGCCACGACTGCTCATGGCATTAAAACAGTGGCACAAACATTAAAACTCCAATTTCTAAACGAAACAAAAGTTAATTAAAAAAATTTAACGAAATACTATCAACTCGTAAACAAAAAACTAAAAATATACACAAAATATTTATGTAGTTCTCTTTTTTTTAATTTAAACATTTTGCTGATCTTTCGGAATTCATTAAAATTTTTGTTTTGTTTATTTGTTTATAAATAAACAACAAAAAATTCACAATTCGCCTATTCATTTTCAGAGATTATATTTTTCTTAAAATATGTATACAGAATTAACTTTTGCCTGAAAACCTGTCCGGTCGTTGATATAACAGACTGAGGCAGACGAAAACACACCACCATACAGTTCTTTAAAACTATTCAATCATAACTTACATACTATACACATGCATATCTATCAGCACTAAATTTGTTGTAAAAAGAATTCACTCTGTTTTTTAAAGTTCAAAAAAGGCCTAAAAAGACTTTTCTACAGACAAACGCACGATTTTAAATCGCAAAACGCCAAATATAATTTATGGTCTTCTAAAACTCGTTCGTGTCATAATTTCTTAAAAATATTCAAGTTCTCTTGAGCATACTTTTGCGATTTAAAGTCGCCAAACCTCTTGCGACTGCAATTTATGCAAATTTTAAGCGTTTGCGACTGTCAGAACATGCACGTTTATAAAAAAAAATTGATTTTCGAGCTTAAATAAAATAAAACCTTTTTTAATTAAATAATAAAAAAAAATAAAATTATAAAAACAAAGATTTTGAGGAAAAAACAATGCGATAAGAAATTTTATAAATACCATTCTTTAAACATAAATAACTCATCTTTGAGCTACGCCCACTTGTCCAATCCCAACCACATTTGACCGGGTGTTGCGGTTTAATAGCCGCGATGATTGTGCATAATTTGGAAACTTTGACTCTGGCCGTTCTCTAGATATACAGGAATCTATATACCTTTGTATAGGAAGTGACACGCCCAATTATCCAATCCCACCCACATTTTTAGATTTTGTGTTGTACCTAATTTTGGAAACTTTCTCTTGCAGTTCTCTAGATATGGGCATTTCCATTGTGACTTGACATTCGTACATCAAAATGTTTAAAAAATAAACTGAAGAAATCAAATTTGTAAAAAGGTTTTTTTATATTAATTAAGTAGTAATTAAGTAGCACTATATATTTAGAAAAACAAATACAACAATGGACCCTAAATATTTGAAGATATAAACAAAAATATGCGCCGGCGCGCCTGAAATTCAAAACAAAATTCCAAAACTCTGCAAATTGGGCAACTTTTTTGTGTAAAACCTTTTAAAATAACCTTTGAACTTCTATAAATTTATTTTCCAAGCCATCAAATTTAAAAATCTTTGCTCGTTTTTTTTAATTAGCCTTCATGTCTGCCGTGACGTTATATGACGTTACGTTAATAAAAGTTTCATACAATATTTTTTTGCAGAATTTCAAAGAAATAAAGAAAACCAACTTTTAATATTTTTTTGGTTAAGGGCCATTATTACAACTTGCCAATAGTTAAAAGTCGGATTTTGTTGGACCGATAAATAGCTTTGCATTATTACAACTTCCATTTTTTATTGCTGTTATTTTCAATAATAATAATATTTAATAGATGAAAACATAATAAATGAAGGTTTTATAATGCAAAGCTATTTATCGGTCCGACAAAATCCGACTTTTAACTATTGGCAAGTTGTAATAATGGCCCTAAGAGACATAAGAAATATAAGAATATTTTATAAATAATTAGAATTGTGGTTATTTTGTTGAACTATTTATGGTTTTTAATCCAAATTTTTAATATTTTAATCAGGCTTAAGTTCCTCAAATTTAATTTTCATTAAATTATTTTTCTGAAGAAAGCAATTTTACAACATGAAAATTAATTAAAATTGTTATTGATAATCATTCATTCTTGACTGACCTGAGATTCGAACCCAGGCGGCTGGATACCATGGCATGTTTCGATCGCAACCACTCGATCTCCTCAGATGGATTTGCCGTCTTACACTCGCAGCCATCGACGACTGCTGACGTCAATAGTCAAACATCAATCCTTAAACCAAATTGTATTTTATTTTATTTTATAAATATTTTTTTTATATAATTTTATTTATAACTAGCCGTGACCGCGGTTTGCCCGCCCAGAGCTTATTTTTTGACTTACTATAAAAGAAAATTCAATATCAATGCACATATTTTTTGGAAGGCTCTTGCCCATCTCGCACTTCATATTTCTAGCCTTGAAAAAATAGAAACGCGGTGGGTTTAATTTACGCTGAAATATGTATGATTCAAATTTAAGATTAAGCGAAACAAACGCAAAAGTAATTTTCGCATTCGGTCAGGAGACGGTCGAGCGTACAGATATTCTGAAGGTGGCATGTAGGGTGAACAGCGTACTCAAGATAAAAGGGCGTTTGCTATTGCTATTGCTTTAAATGATTTCTTCCAAAACAATAATAAATAGTTTCTGAGTATATGAGGTTTAGGTCTAATTGACCCTATACTAAGCACTTTAGTGAAACCTTGTATTCATTTTGTTGAAAAAATGCTTAATCTCAGACCGGCAGTTCCAGATATCACCTCTTTACACTTTTTTATGGGCCCCAAAAATTTGGGGCCTTGGTGTAATATTTGAAAAAAAGTGGTGGGGGGCTTTCCAAAATTCTTTCGCCTTTGAAACAATTCCAATGTGATTTGTGGAGACCAAGAGGAAGTGTGAAGGAACAAATTAAACAACATAGACTGAAGAGTTCACCTTAAATTGACAATACTGCAGACATCTTGCTCCCACCGCTCCACATAAAATTAGGTATTGTTAAAAAATTCATCGAAGTGGCCGTTGTAAATTGTCTAAACAGAATCATTCCTAGGAAGTTTGTATGTTCTAAAAAGGTGGTAACTGATATCTTAGGTACATTTTTGTCGTTGATTGTTTCCTTGAATTTTTTACGGTTTGCTACCTAGGGACCTGAACAGGGGATAAAAGGTGAAAAAAATCGAATTTTTTAAAGTTTATTGCGATTTTGATCTTGAAGATGAAGTTTTTTTGATTTTATATGTTCACAGTTTTAGTTCTTTATGACAAGGGCTACAACTTTATATGAGCCTGAGCAATTGCACACATTTTTGCAAAAATGACACCAAGGCCCCAATTCTTTGGGGGCCCATAGAAAAAAGTGCATGACTTTGGACAAAACTGGGAGGCATTGGTCTTTTATTTTTTGGTCTTTTATCACGTAGTGGTGTCCGTATATGGTTATTTTTCCATCACTTATGTCCGTAATTTCTACAAAAAGAAACCAGGTCGTGTTCGTACCTTTTGCCTACGTGTTTTTACCTTTAGTTTTCCTTTAAAATGTTGCAGCTTTTACACCATAGATTTCTATGCATGGCTAGATTTCTTTTTGTAGAAATTACGGGCATTAAAAAATTACACCCAGTGTAACTTAACCAACAGGTTAAAAGTAAAAAATTGTGAGTCCATACTATCTACACTACATTTCCTAGATAAGGAAATAGAAGTTTGGATGCCCAGTAATGAACTTGTGCGAAAATACAAAAAAGGTTAAAAAAAACATAAACCGTTAATGAATATGATTTTTGTCAAGCTAATAGGGCCTAAATTTCTTCAAGTAAATGAAATTCAATTTTTAATTATGTATAATATTTTGTTCCCGACGTTTCGTCGATTGTTTGTCGACTTGTTTAATGGTTTGTCTAATTAAAAATTATTAAACAATAAAACAAGTACAATAAAGTAACACATAAAGTAACACATAAACAATATGGACTTACAATATGAAATTTAATCACATTAAAAAGTTTTAGATGTACCAAGGAGCGTACAAATTTAAAACAAAAATTAATCATATATTAAGAAACACTTTATTAAAAATCAATCAAATGTAAAATTAATACACAAACGTGTATTTAAATACATTTTTAATTAATTATTTCTCAGCTATTTATATCGTTAAATTGTTTATTCCTTTCTGATTTGCGATTTTTTGAGTTTTTTAACGAAAACAATTTGTTCTGTAAGTAAAAATGTCTTTTTGACTGAAGCAAATTTGAGAGAATTATAAAAGAAAAAAACCGAAATTGTCACCTGGGGGGTAATTAAATTAAAGTAATTAAAATGTTAAAAAAGTGCGAGACTTTTTTGTGAGACTTTTTGTGTTAACAACGACTTTTTGTGCTACTTTTTGAAAATTCTCAACGGTAACCCTGCATTGAAAGTTTTTAATGATGTCTAGAATAATAGCCTAACCCAACTTTAACTTTTTGACTTTATTTCGTTCAACAATTCATAAGAGCCTAAGAGCCTTTTTCGATAATTTCTTTTGCCTACGAGAACAAACAACAATTTTTTTAACAACTAAGTAAAGAAATTCGTTTCTTTGGAATCGGTAGCAAAGTTTACCAAAAAAAGTCTACTGATTTTCAGGTTCGATGCCAAACTTTAAGCTGCTGTACTGAAAATATTGAAAAACAGACTTAGGCTGTTATGACTTGTGGCCACAGATATAATAATATTTATATCGTCATTAAACAATCAAATTTTTAGGAGGGATTTAAAACTTAATAAAAAGCCAACTTATGTGATTATAAAAACGATTTTTTCCAATAAGTAACATTAATTAAGTATAATTAATCAGCCCTGTCACAGAGTACAATTTCGTTCTGAAACGGAATTTATTTCATATTTTGGTGCTTCAGAAGATGACGATAAAGATTTTCGGAATGATACCATTTTTGTCTTCATGAACGGAATGGGAGTTTTCTGTATCTGAAAGGCCAAAAAATTATCAAAATACACTTTCTATCAATAAACAAATATGTTTTCTTCAATTTCGAACGGAATTGTAGTCTGTGGCACGGCTGAATAACACTATCCTGAAAAACAGATGTTATTTTAATTTCTGAAATTTTTTTTAAAAAGATTACAGACTCCTTTGCAGTTTATTTGACGATATGTACATAATATATAAAAGTTTTATGTTTTACTTTCAATCGAATAATCTATTTGCAAGAACCATAATTAAATGTATGTTAATTTAAAATAAGCATCTCGCACTTCTTCAACAATACTGTTTTAACTCAAATTTTAAAAATTTTCAGTTGAAGCAAAACTATTTTTAATTTTACATTAAAGGCATACGAAACAGATTTTTTAGCCAACCGTTTCATTACCAAACAGTAGACAAAAAAAGCACGATATTTTTACAGCGGGCAGATATGGATACTACCCGTAGATTTTTTTTCAAATACAAAAAATAAAAGTGGTATGCTAACGATCATTCATAATATGCACTGCAAATATACACATTGCAAAGTTGCACAATAACCATCGTGATTACCCTTTATAATTCTTTATTTCCTCTGCGGCTGGTACGCACAGTTTGGTGTTAATACAAGAATTCGTTTTAAAATAATAATTGATCTGATTTTTATATACAATATACAATTTTACAGCTGGTGAATGGTATCAAAATCAAGTTTTTGTAAAACATATAAATTTTGTGAAATATTAAAAAAAATCGATATAAAAAGCGAGTTTATGTAAATAAATCGAGTTTATATGAAAAATAGTTTCTGTGATAAAATCTAGTAAGTTGAAAAATTTCGAGTTTTTATAAAAATATCGAGTTTTTGAAAATAAATCAAGTATTTGTGAAAATGGAGTTTTCGTAAAAAACCTACTTTTTGTAAATAAAATAAAATGTTTTTGAAAAAAAAGTTTTTGTGATTAAATTAATTTTTTGTAGTAAAAAAAATAGAATAAAACCAAGTTTGTGCAAACATTTAAAATTTTATTGAGTTTTGCTGAAAAAATTGTGTTTGTGTCTTGAATTTTCCTTAAAAAAATCAACTTGTAAATAAAATGGAATATTTATGATAAGATTTAATTTTGTAAACAGAAAATCAAGTTTTTTGTAAGAAAATCGAGTTTTTGTGAGAAGATCAGGCAGGTGTTTATGAATAAACGAGTTTTTGTAAATAAAATCGAGTTGTTATGGAAAAACTTAGTTTTAATGATAAAATTAAATTTTTGTGAAATAATCAAGTAAGAAAATCAGGTATCTTTTGTTGTAAGAAATCAATTTTTTGTGAAAATTCGAGTTTTCATGAAAATAATGGATTTTGAGTAAAAAAAGGAAGTTCATGTGAAAAACTCAAGTTGTTTGCAATAAAATCGTGTTTGTATAAAATTCTCAAGTTTTTGAAAAAATCGAGTTTTGGACTAAAATGTTCAAACTCCTTTAAGTTCTGCGCTCTGTATATTTATGAATGATACCTTCCATTATTAAAAAAAAAAACTTAAAACCACCTCCATCGTTAAGATGAGAGTAAAAGTTGGCTCATAAAAAAAAATATTTTACACTCATTTGTATGTTAAACAATTTAATTTACCCAACAGTTTTTTTGCTTCAGCTTGCTTTCTTTCTATTTTTGTATCTTTCTTTCTTTTTTAATCATTCGCTTTCAGCCCATTAGAAAAAACATATTAACTGATCTCTCATAATGCCAGTTAATTAATGAATGATATTTAATCGTATTAAATGTTGTGACATTATTTTCAATCGTTTATTTTTAATAATTTTTAGAATATAAAAATAAACTTGAAATTTAACGTCCAACCGCTTTGGATTTTTTTTTCAGAATTAACTTGTATATTTTGCTTATATTAAAAAAATGGATTGATTTTGGCACGAAGTAGCATTTGGGTACAAAGTTGAATTGATTTTTAAACAGAAAGTTTAAAAATTAGCGATTAGTTACATAAATTAGATAAGCAAGACTAATTTTTTTTTTCTTTACGAGCTCAATAACCTGGAAAATTATTTTTATATGTATAACCGCAAATAATATTACATTTTTAATTAGATTGTACATCAGTCGCAGACTTCTAGTTGTACTTTGAAAATTTCTCAAATGGTAACAAATAATAAAAAAAATATTCCAAATAAATAAATCGTTAAAAACAAATTACCTAAAATTTTTGTTTCGGTCGTTGTGCTCAAACGCAAAAATTCTAACAATTAAAAAAACCCAAAAATATTACTTTACATAAAGTATCTTTACTTTTTTTTAATTAAGAGTCTTTTGGGTTAGTTATAGAAATGTTTTTCTTTTCGCTTCCCTAATTAAAATAATATAAAAATTTTTTTTTAATACAGATCTCGTGCATTGCTTGCGAAGCTGTTTGTACCAATTTTGACTACTTTTACTGTTACAATTCTCCCGTTATACAGAAATCTGTATGGTATTTGTATTAAAGGTTCCCCGCCTGCGTCTACAAAAAGGACCACTTTTTGAAAGATACGTATTGTGCATTTATTACAAAGCTATTTGTACCAAATTTTTTGTAGCTGCTGCCCTTCTCTAGGTTAACAGAATACTAGTTTGCGCCACGCCCACTTCTCTAATCCCGCTCATTTTTTACTGATGCTGTACTTTGATAACCATTTCATTTGTACGAAAAACAGTATACATGCCACCCAATTCA
This sequence comes from Pollenia labialis, assembly GCA_949318255.1. NCBI lineage: Eukaryota > Metazoa > Arthropoda > Insecta > Diptera > Polleniidae > Pollenia > Pollenia labialis. The sequence continues at coordinate 5,568,131 of OX439143.1, read as the reverse complement.
GAATTAAAAAAAAAACAAAATTAAAATTTAAGGGGCCTGAGGACCCAAAACCACAGGGACACCTGGACCCAAAAACACAGCCCCGCCCACTTAGTGTTATGTTTGGGTACTCAAAGTAAATGTAATGCTTTAAGCCAAACAAGGTAGACATGGTTGTGTTTTTACAAAAAAATCATTTTATCCTGCTGAAGTACAAACATTTAGGCGATAGTAATATCGATAGTATCGATAGTGAAATCTGAACTTTCGATACCAAATTCGATACTTATTTATACCAAATTCGAAAACTGTAGCTGTAACCCTTCCCTAGATGTTCAGAAATTTGTTACCCTTTGTATGTGAGGTGCCACGCCCACTTATCCGCTCCCACCCACTTTATGACAAATATTGTGTATTGATAACCAAGTTATTTGTAACAAATTTGTGAGCTGTAGCTTCTCTAGATATACCGAAACCTATAATGTCTTTTTATGGGAGGTGCCACGCCTACTTCTCCAATCCCAACTATTTTCTAAGAGGTTGTGCATTGTTAACCCAGCTTTGTCTATAAAATTTGGAAAATGTTTCTCCCACTCTTCAGCAGTTAAAAAAATAAATCTGTGTCACGTCTACTTCTCTAATCCCGTCCAAATTTCAGGTGTCGTATATTGATAGGAAACTTTTGCTTTCGCTGTTCTCCTGATATGCAGAAATTTTTCTTTGTATGGAGGTGCCCTACTACCTTAAATTTCGAAGAAGTACATATTAGAGTATCCACTCGATTAATCGTTGTTCGATTAATTGAGTAATTTTTCCGCCATATTTTGATTTCGAATAACGAAGAATTCGAACAATTCGAACAATTTATGTCAATTAATCGATTAATATTAATTTCTTAAAATATTTTACTTTTTTAATACATAATATTTTTTTTAAATTTCTAACTGATTCTGTTTTGCATTTATTTTCATTACATGTGCGACAAATTATGTATATCAAGATAGACGTCAAATTCTAACATAAATATCAATGCTTAGGCAAAACACCAACAATAATCAGTGAGTTTATCTTTTCTTTCCCTACTACAATTGGTTGGGGGTTTTCCGACTCGAAGTAGTAGTTGTAAATTTGATACTTAAATAGCAATTTCAGAAACAAAAAATTGGTTTAAATAAAAAAAGCCGGGACTAAATAGAAAACAATATAATAAATTAATAAAAAGCCGTTTTTGCCTATTTCACTAATATAATAAAAATACAATAAAAGATTCATATCGGTTTCAGCATTCTTATGCGGCAAACCAAAATTTAGAAAGAAGCTTACTAACATAAACCATGAGCTTAGAAAAGATTACAAGATTAAAAGATTACTTTTATAAAATGCTGATTAAGAATTGTTTAATAATTAAAACTGATGCCATGCTATAACATTACTTGTATATATTAGGTATGCCAATCCCGAGATTATTTTACATTTGTAAGTCCCAAATCCCGGGATTTTTTTTTTTTGGGTTTACTAAAAATATGCTGATTTTTTTTTATCAATTACAACTATATTGAAGAAAAAACGTGAGTCACCCTCTTCAAAATAACTTAAAAAATTTAATATCAAATCATACTGGCAATGAAAATAATATTTAACTGGTTACAAAAAGAAGTCACAAGTGAATAAATATTACATGCATTGCATCTTGCCCAATTTTCAGGATAATATTTAAATCTTTATTAAGTTAATTTTCATATAAACTTTAATCGTATTTAAATACAGATTGATTTTTTGATTTTTGTTTAAAAAGTGTTATTTAATTAATGGTTTTTCTTTTCTACAAAAATTTCACATTTTATTTAAAAAAATGCAATTTGGTGTTCTTTTCTTAAAAATGCTTTGCGCTCTAAAAGGGCAGCGTGTTTTATTATAAAAAAAATTAACCCTTTAATGTCATAAGGCATTGCACTTTACGCCCCGTATAAATCAAGAGTGTTGATAATGCCCTGTAAGAGGATGGCTTCCATTTATATATGGGGTTACCAGACGAATTTGGAAAAAAAATCGCCTCTAATCAGGCAGTAAAAACTTTAAGTTTTAATAGTTATTTTTTCTATTATTTTATAGTAAAAACAAAAGAAAGCATTACATTGTCAATGGTAGGTTGTCAGTGAAAAAAAATTTAAGTGGATTCGTTATTATAAAATTATTTTTGAAAAAACGTCAAATCAAGAAATCGTAAAAACTTGGTGTTAATAAATCGGCAATCTGGCAAAGGCATTTTCTTGTTTACATATTTTATGAAAAATAAACTAAAGAAATTGGAATTTCGTCATTCATTTTGTTCATTTATTTATTTATTTAATATCAATCTATTAAATTTGGATTTATGTATATTTTTTTTATATTTTGACGAACACACTTTTTGATTTATGTACATATTTTTTTTATATATTGAAGAACAAACTTTTTGTCAGCTGTTAAAAACAGGGCGATCCAATTTTGTGTTTTGTTCTCGTCAAATAAAAAATTGCAGTAGTACATGTTCGGCAAGACATTTAATACATGCACCTTTTAAAATGTGGTATTTTTTTTTGTAGAAAAGAAAACACCATAAGATAAAAGTGTGGTAGCACTACTTAATAAAAAAAATATTATAAAAAAATTTATTTATTTTCTAGGTGGCCTCAAATAACTGTTGTCTGCTATTGCTTTGTTTTTCTTTTTAATATTGAGACCACCTTGCTATGTTTTTCCAATGGAAACTTAAAATTAATTTAAATGTACCACATCGGTGAATTAAGTTACATTTAAGTGTTTAGTGAAGAAAACAATTTTGTATTAAAAACGATTTTCAACATAAATGTGTTTTAATATCAATCCTAAAAATTTGCCATAAGTTCGGTGTGGTCTTTTTTCTAAGCGAATGATAATAGAACTGCGCACGCAAAATGCAAGTTGTGCAAAAAGGTGTTAAAAACTTTATGGTAATTTCAAAAATTAGCTTTTATATATGTTTTTTGGAATTAAAATCGCGAATCCCGGGTTTCAAAAAACCTGGTCCCTTTTGGAATCCCTTGTATATATATTAGGTCGGGTTCATTTTTTTTAAATCGTATAGCAAAAACATAAACATGAAATTCTAAGAAAATCTAAATAAAATCCTAATCCGCTCCTCTCGACTTGAAAATGTATATGCCCTTTCCAAAAAAAATAAATGTTTGAAAAACAGCTTTATCCGAAAAGAAATCGAATTTTCTGAACAAAATTGTTTAGTAAGGTAGTTTTTTGCACTTTACATTTTTCTACACTCAAAATTTTTTTACATAAAAAAAATGTTCACCCAAGTACATAAAAAAAATTTCAAGTCGAAAGGCGCGGATTAGGGTTTGATTTTAAACGCATTGTTTTTTCGGAGAATTTTCTTAGAATTTTATGAAGATTACGTTTTTGCTATACGAATTTTCCTTTTTTTTCATCCATACAAATCAACCCGCCCTTATATACATATATGTGCATACATATAAAGGGTAACATTCAATATCGGCCCTTAAAACTTAACCACCCCATATATAATGTAAGTTAAAAGTCTAATTATAGAATAAGCTTACAGAAAAAGTTAATTCACTACGAACACTCTGTTAATATTTATAGGGCATAATTAATTTTCTTTACATTTATAATATTCAATTACTTTTTTTTAAATTGCGCACTGTTTAAAACACTTCACTCTTCGAACAAAACAAAAAATTTAGGCACTCGTCAAATAACGGAACATCATTCTCAAAAATACTTACAAAACTATAGCGAGAATAAGTCATTTGCATTCTTATTTGTTGACATTTTGTAGGAATTTCTTATGATAAGCTTATTCTACGACTTATTTACATTTTGCTCTGTTTTGGTTTGTTGGGATAGATAATAATACGAGTATAATCGATGCCATTTTTTATGGAATATGAATTCGTTCAAATATCCGCCGCTAATGTATTAAAATAAGTAAAAACGCTGTACCCGATTTTCCTTGATTCTTACGCACAAAGTTGCCGAAATACCAGGAATTTCGCATTCAATGTTGGCCTGCAGCTCATATAACAACAGTTGTTATAATTGCCAACCTGTTTTGTTGTTTGCACTAACGATTATGTGATTCTGTAAATTGTTGTTAACAGCAGATATAAATTAAAGTCAAGTGGCATCACTGTCAAAAAAGAGGCATTGTAACGGAAAACACAAAGAGGAATAAAACAACATTAAATTATTAAAACTAAACAGAATTTTTTTAGTTTTTTGTTTTTTTTTTAAGAAGATTAGCAAATCATTTTATTATTAAATTAAATGCAAATTATGTTATGGCCATTTTCAAGTTATATTATTTCTTTAAACTAAATTTTAACAATAAATAAGCAACACTATAAAAGTTGTCGTGTACTTAACGAAAACAGCTGACTTTGCGATAACAAGTCGTTGCTAAAGGCTAGATTACACTATCTCACAAACCTTACGTATTCCATAATACTTTGTGAGATAGAAATCTAAAGTGTTTTGTTGCGACTGTCAAAAAATCTAATTTAACATGACAGTTTGTAATCACACCATCACACAAAGTATAAACACTCACACATAAAATAAAATGCAACCCTGATCCAATGAAAAGTACTAGTCATTTTCATCACACATGCATTCATACTATCAGACTTTTACATAATACTTGAGTTTTTGACATGTATTAATACAAAGTATAATAGTGTAAACTAGCCTTAACGATGGTTAATATTTAAATCAATTTAAATTATACGAAAAATTCACAATAAACGATAAACACTTGCCAGAAATTGCGCATTTTAAAATTTTGCAATAAAATAATAAATTTGTTACGTCAAATCTTGTAAATGTCCAGCCAGTGTTACCACTTTGTGGGTAATTACCCGAATTAGGTGTAGTTTTTACTGTCGTATGTTGAGCGTGAGTAGTTTTTAATAGGTGTTTTTTGAAATTCTCTCCTTTTAAACCAAACAATATAAAGATTTGATTTCGGTGAAAAAACTTATGCCATTTGAAATATTGTTGATGCAAAACATGCACTCCGCAACCAAAGCCATAGATAGGTTCTTGTTGAAAAAGAGACTCTGAGATATTGATAAATATTTGCTTCATGATTATTTAGTGCCTGAAGTTTATTGTAAAAAGTTATTCAAACTAAAAAATTACCTGAGGAAAATATGTTTCCAACATTCCAAACAGTGCTACATTTAATTTTTTTGGCTTCTCTCAAATGCTTTAGTTTTCAGAATATTTAACGGCCTTGACAGTTGTAACACTGATTAAAAAAACAGACTGCTGTCTGAACATATAACATGATTTTTTTACTCAATAGGGTTTATAAGTAGTAGATACGTTTCTATCTGGCACAATCTAGTTGGTGCTTATAAGAAGAATGTTAAAACACAATCATTAAGTCAACTATAAGTTCCGCGAAACGATGACGGATTTTCCAAAATAAAAATTTTGTACAATTTGCTAGTGTTGTTCAAGATGAATTAATCTATTCATGATGATATTAAAGAGCACACTGATGATACATGCGAAAGTGTTTGCCAGTTCGTTTCGTAAGTTCTATCGGGATAAGAAAACCAACTCTTTTTTAAGGAACGGCAATGAACATTTTTAACATTCCGATATATACAACCAAATGTAGTTTATTTAATCTTTATGTTATTTTTGTAAATTTATTTCAAATAAGAATAACTGCCTGTGCCACGAATCTTCGTTCGCCTAACTTACATTTTAGACAAAAACTAATTTAAAAAAAAACTGTTTTTGCTTCAAATGAGGGTAAAGCGACCGACGATTTGAGTTCAACTCGATTTCCAGAATTATGATTCTATGACAATATTGGCATTATTTTCATTTCCCCTTTAAAATCTGTTAAATCTTTTTTTAAAGCATTCACCTTGTCTTTAATGGTATAAAACCATAATTTTGTTAAGAAACTGATAATTAAATTGCAAAAAATACATTTTCGCTGCGTTTCAAGTGTATTATGCAAAAACATATTCTTCAAGCTTAAAAACCTGCCGTGATAAAAGCTAATAATAGCAACATGCAGTCTGCTCTCAAAATTGTACGTACAAATGAAAATAATATGTTACCATAATTAGCTTTTAGATTATATTTCTCGATACATTTTAAATCATGAAACATTCCCATTCCACACTTCAATGTGATATTACGCGAAATTACCACCATCATAACCTTAACAAAAGAAAAAAAAAGCCCTCCATACATTGAAGTTAAAAAACATTTTATCACAATCCCTAATGGTCCCCATTGAATTCGAAATGAAATGAAGCATTCCAGCCAGCTCATAGTCAGAGTCATCCATATTAAATACAAAACGCGACAACAAAATGTGTAAACGATGCGAGCTGATTTTATTTTATTTATGCCGTGTTCGTTCTTCTCTATGTCCTTTTTTGTCAAAATACGGTTGACTAGTCAGTCAGTCAGTCGTACGTTGGTTCAATTTAACCCATTTGTTTGGCTTGTGCAAATGACAATTTGCCATTTTGTACTCGAACGTTGTAAGATGTAGGAATTTTTTTTAAGGATTTTATTACAAAAGTTTCTAAGATGTGACTATGAACTCCCCTTTGAAAGGGAATGAGAAAAGTGTTATTGCTCAAGTGCCAGCAGTAGTTCTGTGAAAATGTTTTTACACTAAAAAACGTTAAGAGTGGCAAAAGAAATATAATATTTACACTTTTAACTCGTTAAACGAATCATGTACTCAAAGTGTGGTTTTAACAGTGATTAGAAGATGTTTGCCAACGTTAAATTCAAAGTTCATTAATTTTTATTTCAAAATCTATTCCGAAAATGTTTAAGAAAAGAAAAATTGTATGCCATATTATCTAGGGGAATTTATATACAAGATGGCGGCAATACCACAACAACTTTATTAATACAAAAACAATAGAGTTTTTTTTGCATTGCATTGTTAGTGTTCAAGGCGCGAAATATCAACCACCCAACTAACACGCAGTCAAACCTTTGATATGAAATGACTTAATCATTTGACATCAAAAAGAATTCTCAAACGTTTTTCAATTGCTTGATTTTAACATTTAAATTCAAATTGATAATGATTTGAAAATAAACATTTGACATCAAATGTCTTATCAATACTGAGGCGAAAAATAAATGTAAACATTAAAAATGGCGATTTAAGTTAAATTTTTACTTCGTGGTCAAATGTGTTTCACAAGTGAACGATTTATTTCTTGTGAAAAATAAAAATAATTTGTGAGTAGTTACAATGATTAAGAATACGAATTAAAAAAAAAAATACGGGAATGTGAAGAAGTTATAAGTTTGTCGTATGATCGCGGTGCTACAATCCTCAAAATTAAAGGGGACCAAGTATTTCACCTTTCCAAGAATTAGAGGACGAAAAGAACATTATTTCATCTTTTAGCTATGGTGCCGAATGTTTATCTCACAGTTTATTTAAATGAATAATGAATTTAAACTAAAAACATAAAATATATTTATTTATGTTCCACATTGTATTATCTGCGACTTAAGAAAATCCCCCAAAAAGGGCGTAATGGGGCCAAATTCTAGGTGGGCAGTCACATCTCCCCCATATAAAGTGCCCTTGCAATTACAATTGCTTGTTGGTGCCCATATCATAAAATTTTGGTCAAAAAAAGTTGATTATCATCGGCCTATAGGCCCTGATATACCAATGTCAACGTCGTTCCGTGGGCCTCATCGGCTGCCGTCGAGAAAAATCCACATTAAACAGTGATTTTTTCGGGATGCATTGGAAACACTTGGAACTCATGCGGATTGTTATCGAACCAAATTCGGGAAATTTTGTTTGTTGATGAAGCCACGCATCCATCAATTGAAAATTAGAATCGGTTTCCAAAAAGAGCTATAAAGGGGAAAGGCGTCTTTGAGACCGTAATTTTCTTCAAGTTTAATATTTATCACAAAAAAGCGGACCTAGAAGGTCCTAATCTAAAAAAACCATAAATAATAAAATAAAGGCGCAGTGCAATTTTACAAATACACTGTACGTCCTCCTTTTGCGCATTATAGGGACTTCAAATACACCTCTGCTATAGACATGTTAAAACAGTGTTGGAAAATAAACATTAGAAATAAACGGTAGAAAAACGGAGAACACAAACACTTACAGTGTTTGTATAGTAAATACCTTTAAGAAAACGCATCTCTGTTTGTGATCTTCGTTTACAATGAAAATACTGTACTAATTCAACTAAACATAAAGATGAAAACATTTCATTGCGTTCGGTTTTTCTTAAAAAAAAACACAAACTAGGTTGTGTTCGGTTCAGCACACTAATATTTGTTCGTTTCAGTTTTGCTCAGAAACCTTTTGGTTGGTAACAGCAACAAAAACTTGTTTACAAAAACAAAACATGTCTTCAATACACACACAGGCTATTCGTGCTGTGGCCGTGCAAATCGCCAAGAAACATTAATGTAAAAAAAAACACTTGAGAACATTAAAATAAAATTGTTCTGTTTTATAACGAAAAACAGATCTCCACATAATTTTTTATTTGTAACTTTCGTGCAAATAGTTGTGTACGGTTCTTATACACAAACACTAAAATAAAAAGATAGCATTTCTGGTTTTTGTGTACCGTTCACCAAATTGTGTTCGGCTTATTTTCGAACACTGTGTTAAATTAAATTTCAGTCAAAGATTTATTCCGCCTCAGTGGACCGTTACACAGGTTCTCGGTGTATTGTCGGAAAAACAACAAGTAACATCATCAACAGATACTGAAATAGAATTGGCAAACACTTGAAAGAGTTCATGTGTTATAATCGTGTGTACTTTTTGCCTTTATGGTGGAGACGTGGGGTGGTGTGGAAAACTTGCTACTTTCAACAAATACTTTTTCTTTTTCTCAAAGTCTTTTTCAGTTTTCCTTTTTCTACGCAAAACATACAATATTTCGTTGTAGTCGTTTTTCCTGTTGTTGTTGTAGCTGGTACTATTGCAAGTTTTTGTTTGGATGTGCCATGGATGGTAATGGCATGACATGCCAAATAAATGGCATGCCAACTAGTCATCCAAATAAAAGCAGGCACATAAAACAGCAGCAACAACAACAACAACTAAATCAAATTGTAAATAAAACATGTTCGTACAACAGCAGCATTAGCAGCAGCAACAACTACAACAACGTGTTTTTCGGTATGCCTTTGCCTTTTGGGTTTTCTTGTTTGCTTCGAATGGATGGTTAGATGGGTACATGAGTAGAGCTTTCGCAATCGCAGTGTATTGTTCAGTGTGTTGCAACATTAAGCCAAAGCTAAAAAATTGCTGCCTGTCGTTTTTGATGCGGGGAGACAGACGTAAGAACAGACAAACATTTAGTTCGTTCCTCATACGTACGTGTTTGTATGTTAAATTGTGCAAAATTTTATGTTGTTAAAATGCTGGTGCTGCCGCTGCAGCTCCTGCCTTGCATTTGCCCTCCTTGTACCTGTAGACTGTGCACCAAACAGAAAGGCAAGTGAGTGGCGTTCAGCTGTGTTTTGCCAGGTTTGCGTTTCTGTATCGAACATTTGTTTTGTGTTCGTCATCAACTCCAGCAACGCAAGTTGTCGGTCGGTTGTTCATTCTGTGTGTTTTTCGTTTAGTTTTTTGCCTGGTTCTTTATTAAACAAAATATTTCTTTTTTTTTTTTTTGTTTGTTTTTCACAAACTTGTGTGAGTACCAACTAACGAAGGAACCACTTTGCTTCTCGCCTTGATATGCAAGTCTAAGCACAGGCCGATGGAGGAAACAAAAACACACATTCAGACAGACAATGCCAGACACATGGCCAGGCGACAGGGGCGATATTTGCGTGATTGAGTGTGTGTGTGTGTGTGTCAGAGTATGCAGCATGGATGTGTTGGTTTGGTTGAAAATTGTTCAAGTTCTTTTTTTGTATTGGCTTATTAAACTGTAGATGGACGGGAACGATCTGTGGGCGGAACTCTATATAAAAGTTTAAATTGCCGCTAGAGGGGCATTCAAGTTCGAGTTGTGTTCAAAAGTTGCTGTTATTAATCGTTGTGAACATGGAACACGGCCGTTCTGTTGCATTTATCACACACCAACACATTTACATATGTATGTATGCATGTATGTACATACGTGCCACAAACACACATCCAGACGTTCGTCGGACTCTTTGCCAATTGGCGTGTTTTTTCCTTTTTTTTTATTTGTCTTCTTTTTTTTGCATTTTGCTTTCATTGTTGTTGTCGTCTTTTTCGACATTTTGCATATTGCAACAAGCCAACATGCACAACTTGACTCAACACAGCAGTGGCATTTAATTTCATTTTTTTTTAAATTCGCTTAATGCAACATTTCCTTATTAGTAGAATTTGCATTGTATGCAACTTTTATGTATGTAGGAATGATTGTGCCTCATTTAAGGGATTAAAATGTCTCGTAAATGTTTTATTCTTGCATTCTTCCAATTGAAATTTTATTTTAATTTTCTTCGTATCTTTTCTTTTTTGTTTTCATAGTTTTTACGTTTTATGTTCATTTTCGTTTTCAATGTCATGCTGTGCTTCAGAGTACATTGGTTTTAGTTGAAGTGGCACTTAAACACTTCCGTTGTTGCATCATCTGACATTCAAACACAAAGACGGAAAACCTTGAATGTACATCCGTTGACGCCTTTTTAATAACGGACCCATTTTAGTGCCACACACAACTACACACACAATGAATCAAGACAACAAGCAAATTGAAAACTTCTTAAATTTTCATAGAATTTTATAAATTTTTTATGTTGTGAGATTTTGGTTAAAAGGTGACATTCGCTGTGCATCAAAGTTCAGTGAAATATTTATCTTGCAACAAAATATCTGTTATCCTTAAATATAGAATAGAAGAGCAAATTAAAAAAATTTCCAAAAGTATGCAAAGATATGATTTAAAAGGTCAACTCATAAAGTGGCCTTGAAATTACTTTTTTATCCCTTTTTCCCAGAAAAATTTTTTAAGATTATCTTATAAGTGTGATTGATTTGTAAGTTATTTAAAATTCGGGATACAAATTGCATCGAAAAACTGTTTATTAATAAAAAAAAATTTCAAAATTTGTCACCTTCTGTTCAAAGAAAGTACCAAAATTGCACTAAACGCTTTTTCGAACCACTAAATACTAAAAAAGATGATTTAATGAACAATTAATTTAAATGTATTTTTTAAAGAATCAAGGCGAATACCAACACTCACAATATTATTACAGTAACGGACTGTAGTTTATTTAAGAAATATTCCGTTCAGTAATTTTAAAATAAATAAACATTTAAAATTCCAAGCAATTTTATTTTTAACTGATTCTAACAGTTATTCAAAAAACTAAGTGCATATTACTACGGATTTTCAGTTGCAGTTAATATTGTCCGTTGATTGAGTTAAATTCTTCTTTATGTAAAATTAAATGAAACTGTAATTTAAAGCAACGAAAAGTTCATTTAATTTTTACTGTCAAAAATTAAACACCATATTCAGTAAAAACGATTAAATTTCAGTTATTTATTAAAATTTTACTGTCAAATTGACTTCATATTCAGTAAAAACAATTAAATATTCAGTTATTTTATATAATTTTACTACCAAAAATTAATTTTTACTTATCTATAAAAAATGAATTGCTTGTTTTGTGCAAGCAATACCCATTTTCTATTTGTTAAAATAATTTAGTTAAATACATCAAATTTTAAAAGTAAAATAATTGCGAAGCCATATCGGTCATGCTGCTGGTGTCTTATAATGGAGAGTTCTTCTGTAAACAACGTGGTCTGTACAACAAAAGGAAAACAAACGTGTGTAACTGGGTAAGTAAATAAAAATATTCTCCCTCTCTCGCTTATAAGAAAAACAAGCGGACAGGTGTCTGTCTGGTATTTTTTAGAAATTCGGCTCTTTTGTGGAGTAAACGAAAATTTAATAAAATAACTGAATATTTAATTGTTTTTACTGAATATGGGGTCAATTTGACAGTTAAAAATTGACAGCAAAATTTTAATAAATAACTGAATATTTAATCGTTTTTACTGAATATGGTGTTGAATTTTTGACAGTAAAATTTTACAAAATAACTGAATATTTATTTGAATTTACGGAATATGGTGTTGAATTTTTGACAGTAAAAATTAAATGAACTTTTTGTTAAAAATAAATGAAAAATAGGTAGACCGGTTTTTAATTGAACTTTCATTTATTTTATATTACAATTGTGAGTGTACAGGTGATCGCATCAGATAACCAGAGAGAGAAAGAGCTTTGCTGGCTGTCCCTTTTTTGTATGCTATTATAAAGGCTGGCACACGAAAGCGCACAATGGTAAAAAGTTTTCAGAAAATTATCCAAATATTTGTGTGAAATAAAATGCTCGCCACAGCTTCGGTTGCATACCTCTATCCGATGGTCCATATTTTCAATGACTCTGAGATTGTCCTTAATGTTCCTGGCTTATTTAGGTACACTTTATCTTTTGAATATCACCAAAGAAAGAAATCCAACGGTGTCAAATCACACTATCGTTGCGGCCAATTTACATCTGGCCACAAAAACTTTGTTATCATCTCGCGATAGCGAACAACATTAACGGTAACTGCTTGGCCGACCTCATTTCCGAAGTAGTACGGGCCGATGACACCGCCAGCTCACAATCCGCACCAAACCGTCACTCTTTGTGGATTCACTTGTGGATTCTCATTTGCCCAAATGCAGCAATTCTGCTTGTTAACGAATCCTTTGAGGGAAAGTGTGCCTCACGAAGTGGATGAAATGCATTTTAATTTTAACGCCCATTTTCGAAAAAGGCTTCAACAATATTAACGCGCTGCTCAATTGTGTACCTTTCCATGGTTGAATTTGTCAAACACTGAAACGAAGAAATGCCAAATTAAGTTGGGCAAAAAACTGGATGTTAAGGTGTGACTCAAAATTGAAAATGTGCATTATGGTTGGACCACGCTTTAGTAAACCCTGGAAGTCAAAAAATTTTAGCCCCATTTTTATTTTTGTACTCTTGATAGATGTGTTTACTACGAAACATCTCTGCAAACAATTTCCATCGCCGAATCATCGCTCGCGAATCGCTGGCAAGTTGTCTAACATCGCTGCGATGCATCGCGTGGAAGCTTAATGCGATCCTCTGGCGAATCGCGAAAACGTTCGCATGTGTCAACCACGCAATTCGTGTACCGCGATTCGCGTGAACATCGTGTACCGGGATTCTCTTGAAACCAAATATTTATTTTCCCGTTACCTTTACAAAACAACAAGACAAATAAAAATTCTATCGAAAGTTATAAAAAAATCACTGATAATTGCCGCTACTTGTGTGCGCTCGCATATGCATCGCCTAGTTGTTAGGCGTAGGCGATTGTTAACGATTCGTTTTCCCTGAGAAGGATCGCGTAATCATCGCCAAACAAGCAACCGCTAAAAAATTTCAAAAATGTTTGCAGGGATGTTTGTAAGGGAGAACACAAACAAATAAATTTAACAAAACATTCAGTGTGTAAAGCTGATAGCTACACTCAGCGGTTTCTACATGCGTTGAATGGAGCGATTTTTGTGTCAAAAATTAATTGTTTCTAAGTGGGAACTCACCATGTAAAATGTATCAATTTTTATTGGGGGGATATACTTAATTTTACACGAAAAATGTAACTGCGTACTTGTTTTTTTAACATTTACCTGCTACTTCCATTTCATTAAATTACGTTGCAATTTTCGGGTGTTTCAAGTATGCAGTTTGTGCTGCGGCTAATTTCTAATGTTTATCCTTTTAACTTAAAGAATCACTTTCTGAGTCGATCTAACGATGTCCGTCCGGCTGGTTGTCTGTTCATGTAACCTTGTGCGCAAAGTACAGGTCTCGCAATTTTGAACATAATTTAATGAAATTTGGTTTATAGGTTCTAACTGGCACAAGGGCAAGTCGGTCCATTATTTCATATAGCCCCTATACAAGCTGCTTTCCGCAATAGGGTCCCACTTTCAATCAATTTAAATGAAATATAAAACATTGATACACTGAAAGAAAAATGCTTCACATATTTTATGAATCATTTTCATAAAAAAATTTCATTGGTTTAATGAAAATTTTCATTATCTAAATGGAATTTCATAGTCATAATGAAGTATTTTCGTAAAAATCGCTTCATTGGATTTCGTAATTACGTTAAAAATTTTCATTAGATATATGAAAACTTAAGTTTGTCCAAGTAATAAACAAACATAACTATATTCATAAATTAATACATAATTATAGTTTTCTTAAAAAATGTTTAATTGTTAATTAAAAAATGTCAGATTTAATTATTTCATACATCTAAATTAATATGCCATTAAATTTATGAAATCAAAATTTTTTTTATAAAAGCAACATATTTCAATAATTGAAAAAAAAATATTTTTAACATTCAAATAACTTTATAGTCTCAATAATTAAATGTACAAAAGTATTTCGAAAAAGCATGCCTTTTTAAATTAAAATTTTCATTATGACAATGAAAAATTTAATTTTAGTAATGAAACAAAAACTTTCAACCCATAAATATGTATGTTTTTAGTTTTCTTTAATATGTCCACACGCTAGCAAAAAAATCAACGTTGTTATTGTTGTTATGGACAATTTAATCTTATATTTACGCTCCTAATTGAGTAATGACAAAAAACATAGTTTTTTTTTATTCAAAAACTACACTGCCCCGTTAGGCTAGCTGGTAGTGAGCTAGACTATCAGCGCTGGGGCTGCGGCATCGATTCCCGCCAGAGACTCCCTCTGGTTCCTGCAGACAAGCGTAAGTCTTCGCAGGATTAGCTTAGTGTATTAATATTTTTAATGCAATTTTTCATGGGATTAATGTCAAAATGCATTATTATTGTGAAGAAAATTCTTTCAGTTTATCTACACATAAGGTATGCATTTTTAAAAAAATAGGACCACGAGGGGAGATAGGGGCAATTTCTACCTATCAGAAACTATCAAACCGATTTGAATGAAATTTAAAACATAGATAGACCCCTCCCT
Organism: Pollenia labialis; assembly: GCA_949318255.1. NCBI lineage: Eukaryota > Metazoa > Arthropoda > Insecta > Diptera > Polleniidae > Pollenia > Pollenia labialis. The sequence goes on along the minus strand of OX439143.1, from coordinate 5,553,056 downwards.
ATTCATATAGCCCTACACTCTCGAAAATTTGTTTTGGTGTTGGGTACCATACTTGATTTTTATATTTCTTTGTCTAAGCGGTACTGTAACGTACTTTTGTATTGTTGTATATATTTGTATATGTAGTTTATTTTTTGCTTGTTTAAGTTCTTTTCTCTCGAAAATTCCAAAGCTGTATTCTAACGATCAAATTCCTAAGTCACACAGTCATTTCATGCAATAATATTTTTAACCATGATAGTTTGTAACTTCTTATTTCTTTTTAAATATAAATAGTTTTTGTATAAAGTAAAGGTGCCCTATGCTCAAGTGGGAATTAAAGGAATACACAGTGAACTCGCGATAATGTGAACTAATAAAAACCAAGGTGGTTCACATTATCGAATTTTTTCACATTTTCGATGATAAAAATATGAAGCGTCATACTGTTTTTTTTTTTTTTTTTTGTTTTGCATAAAAAAGTCTAGAGAGTTGCAAACTTAACGATTTGTTATTTAAAATTTTCTTTTTATATTAAATAATTACTTAAAAAATTAAATTAAATATTTCAACTCTTGCTAAGAAGTTTGGTTTTATGGGATCCAGATGCATATGCACAGCAAAGAAATGTAATCGTTCCCTCTCCATGAGGTTGTGCTGAAAGCTTTTCTTTAAAAGTCGGAATCCGTATCTCTGTTTTAATTTTTGAAGCCACCCACCATTGGAAGTTCATATTACCGAAAGTTCACTGTTCATATAAAATAAAGTCTATTAGTTCCTCTTCTCTCTGTTGGTTTAGTAGTTTTTTTTTGCTTTTTTAATATAGTTTTCGCTATTAAGAATTGGAATGAAAGTGATTTGCGGAACCAAATATTGTTAATTTCTGCAAATTTTGGGTTTTTACACGAAGTGGTAAAAAAAATTGGAAAAAGTTATGGACAAAGGAGACAAAGTTAACAAAAAAAAAATTAAATAAGTTTTATTAAAAAATTAAGGATTTTCGGTACGAAAAGATATTGGGGATATTTTCCAATCGTATTAAATATACTTCAGTGCAAATACTCAATTTTAAATATGCTCCCTTAACATCTGTAGACGTAGAAAGGACTTTTTCTAGGTTCAAGAACCTACTTACTCCAAATAGACATAGTTTTCTTTTCAAAAATTTATTGAATCCATTTATAATTTACTCTAACAACTTATTTAACGAATTAATTTTAAATTGCTTTTTTAATTTTAACTGATTATTTTCATGTCTTTAAATGCTTTTTTTAAGAGCTTAAATCTGTTTTTATTGCTTTTTTCTAGTTGTCCTACTTATCAGTATCAAAAACTTACTCACTTTTACAGTCGCGTTCTACAAACAGGCAGTTATACACATATTTTTATTAAGAGTGCGTTTTAAATTGTGGCGTGATTTAAACCAATATTAAACAAATCAAAGTTCCATCCCTGATATTTTCATTAAAAATTAAAATATCTTATTTTTTAGAAAAATCCCAAAAAGTACACATTTGAATTTATTAGATTTTTTTACATGTATAAAATGTATAGCTTCTTTCACTCATTATTTAGTAGCCTTGTTCTACATTATTACTACTTTAACTACTTCTATAACTACTTATTTTTCAGATGTATGTAGGTAAATAATAATGACTTACTTTATGAATACGTTCATTTTGGGACTTCCCTTAAAAAATTCATTGGTTCTTTCAGTAAAATTGGATGTGTTATTTTTACTTTTTCCTGATTACTTAACACATTATTTTGTAGGCGAAGTTTTTACTGGGTATAGTGTAAAATATCCTTGAACAGTATCCAATTTATTTCAACAGCGATTCAAAAATTTAATTTTTCCTTGCCATACAGCACAAAGTTTTCCGTTCCGTTCCGTTCTGTTCCATTTTTCTTATCAATCTTATGTTTAAATGAGTTCTCTTATTTAAACGGGACGTTGCTAATAGACCGAACATGTTATCGACGAATACGACGTTTTCCTTTTGTATTTTTATTTTTTAATACAAAAAGCAAAAATCCTTATAAATTTGGAAAATTTTTTATTTTCTTTAAACCCACATCAGCATTTTTAGTAAATTTTTAGTAAATTCCAACCATTGAAGCCGACCGAAACGTATGAGTAACGAGGCCTTTAAACAGAAATTTAACCTCAATACAAATTCCATCAGGAATTTGCAACATTTAATATTCCACAAAAAAAAAAAAAAACAAGAAATAATAATAAATTGAACGTTTTCATGCCACTTAAATATCATTGACCAAAAAAAGTCAATATAAATATCCCCCAGAATATATAGAAAAATCCTTGGAAATGACCCTTGTGTTAAGGTACTAAAATTTGCTAACTAAACGTTAAATGCTGCAACAAACGAAAAACCACCACCACTTCCAACAACAATAACAATAACAACATTATTGAAAACCTTTTACCACTCGTACTGATTCAAATTGTAAAAATTCTATTGTTGTGTGATTGTCCACATTTAGCACTCAATTTAAAAGGAAGTCAAAGTAACCAAAAACAATAACAACAACAGGAACAGGGCACAGGGAACAAATTTAAAAGATACATTTTGGAAAAAAAATCCTTTGCAGTCGAGAGGGCAATAAACACCAACGTAGCATACAATCACAATGATTTACAGATGCTAATGTCGAAATATGGCTCGTGTCGAGGTTTCTTTTCATTTTCGTTTTCTTTTTCTTCTTGGTTTTTTTTTATTTCCTTAAAATAAAATAAAAGAAATTCGTGTTTGAAAAGAAATTGAGGCGTTAACTCATTTGTATGATGATGATAATAATGAAAATGGTTGGATGAACAATGAGATTCTAAATGAGCACGAACGACCGACCGGCTGTAATTTGATACAGCAGATTGCAACGCCACACCGATCCAAAAAATTTTATTGGATAGATGCAGAATTTTATTAATTTGAAAAATAGAAAAGATTTTTGGTATAAAATTGTTAAGGAAATAAATATTGCTTGAAAGGCTTTCGAGATCATTTCAGCTAAATAATCTTAAAACGAATTAAGTCTTTATTGCTTAAATGCACACCGTTAAGGGAGCGCTTAACTTTTGCAACTTTAGCTTGGTATTTAAAAAAGCCAAAATTGTTTTACGTCCAAGCATATCGCTGATATGCGTATCACGAATTAAAGCATCAAAATAAAACTCTTGTCAATAAGCAAAAAAACTTAAATATTTATCGCTTATTTGCACACTGGTTATAAGCATTTCACGCTTTTATACATCCAAACTTGTGCAATTACAGTTTGTTTCGTGTACAAGTATTTGCTTACATGCGTTTCCCGAATTTATGCATCACAATATTATTTATTTTTAATAAATTGCATTAAAAAAATTCTCATAATAGAAACGCATGAAAATTATAAATTATTGCTAAATGCACTGTGCTAGTTGCAAAAATAGACAAGCCGGGCACATGGCGTTTTACCATAATTCGGGTACGCTGAATCCAATGGTGCTAACCGTTTTTTTTTTTAGGTTAGCTCTTGTTTTCAAAACATATGTTCGCGTAACTCAAAAACGGTTAAGTTTGTTAAAATTAATTTAAAAAAAACCCCAAAATTACGCAATATTTTGTAATTTGCGCAGTCGTTTTAGAAACATAATTTTTTTTTTGGAAATAGTGTGTGAAAATTAAGTTTTGCGAAAAGCTCATTTCATCTTATCCTACACCCTTTTAGGTACCCGAATCCAAGCCCGTTTTTTGACACAGAAGGTCGGAGAAGGTCACTTATAAGGAAACATTAAGGAAGAATCAAATATATACGTTTTTGACGATGTGTGTAATACATACAAATCTGGACCAATCTATAAGAAAACCGATCGATTTAGAATCACTTTTTTAAGTGATCTAACGATAACCATCCGTCCGTATGGCTGGTCGCCTGTCCATGTTATTTTGTGCGCGGAGTACAAGTTGCAATCTTGATCAAATTTGGTAAATATATTTTAATTGTGCTAAGGACGAAGTCTATGTAAGTGGTGAGAATCGGGCTATAATTTTATATATTCCCCATAAAAACTTCTTTCCATATTTGACTCTTTGTGTCCTTAAGCCATCTAATTATGTAGGCATTTAGATTAAATTCGCCCCATAAATATTTTACTGCAAATTAAATTATTTTCGAATCAGTTTACATATGCCCAAAGCTCCCATACAAAAATAGCTTAAAATTCATTTTAATTGTTTACATTAATAAACAATTAAGACAAAAAATCTCATATGGGTGTTAATATCTAGATAATATAACTTTGTTTTTGTGAGCACATGACTGCGCATCGTTTCCAAATAGGGTAAAATCTCGAAATTTGAATTTTTTTGGGGCATATTTTAAGCAATTTTCAGGGCATAGTTTCAAGTTTTTACTGCAAATTTAATGCGCATAAAACGCGTTTTTTAGAGAATATTTCTGATTTCTCTGGACCGATTCCAATAAAAAATCCAAATTTAATCGAAATACGAACGTAATAGGATGGTTTATAGGCACAAACACTATTTCGGAAGTGACTTTCTATGGGAACACGTGATATTATAGACCGTTTCTCACCATTTTAAGAAGGCTTTGTCCTTATGAATTGAAAACTTTGCTCAAAATTTCATTGAATTACCAAGGTTACATGATAGACAGTAGGGTGGGTCAACAAAATGTGTTTTCTCTTATCGACTTCTAATAGCGTAAATATGTTGTATTTTTGTCTGAACTAGATCCCTGTAAAATATTATTTATTTATTTTTAGTGTAAGAGCCCACGCTTTGACCTACAATTTTGTTAAATTTTTAAATTTTGAATATTGTAGCAACAATAGCATTGTATTGCAGAAAAGCATATTCCCAACAAACACGAAGTCAAACCTTTGATATGAAATGACTTTAACATTTGAAATCAAACGCAATTCTCAAACGTTTTTCAATTGTTTGATTTAACATTTAAATTCAAACTGATAATGATTTGAAAATAAACATTTGATATCAAATGTTTTATCAATTTGATGTCAAATGTTTGTCAAATGTTAAAATCAAATCAAAAATAAACTTGGCAATACTAAAGCGAAAAATAAATGTAAGCATTAAAAATAGCGATTAAAGTTACATTTTTTTACTTTGTGGTTGCATGTGTTTTACTATTAAAAATAAATTTTAATATAAAGTGAACAGTTTATTTCTTGTGAATAAAAATAAAAATTATTTGTGAGAAATTACAATAATTAAAAATTCGAAAAAAAAGAAAAATAATAAAACGGGAAAGTGAAGAAAGTTTGTTGAACGATCGCGGTGCTACAATCCTCATAATAAAAGGGAGCCAAGTATTTTGTCTTTCCAAGAATTAGAGGATGGAAAGAACACTATTTCATCTTTTAGCTATGGTACCGAATGTTTATCTCAAAGTTTATTTAAATAAATAATAAATTTAAATTAAAAAAATTAAATTGTTTTATTTAAGCTGCGTTCACAATCTAAAAAACATTTTCACTTGGTGTTCATAATAGAGCAATAATTTCTTTTGTAACTACACACATTTTGCATCAAGAAACCGTTTGCAAATTTAAGCCCCAACAATATTAAGCATTTATTTTTATTTTTGTAAACATTTTGTTAAAATTTTCATTCAAAACTAAATAAAATTATTTTAAACGTCAGAAAAAATTTCATACAAATTGTTGCTGAAGTTCTAGTCAAGTTGAGTCAACTTTAGTTACATTTTTAAAAAAATGTTAGTTACATTTTTGTTCTAAAAATTAAAGGAAAATATATGAAATACTTTGGGAAGAAAATAGATAGAAGAAAAAACGAATTTGTTTTTTTGATTGTGAACGTAGCTTTAAATAAAGGCATTTTTCCCCTTTTTGTTGAAAACGCTATGATTTTCAAATCATTATCAAACGTTTGTCGTTTGAGAAAACGTTTGAATTCAAATCTTTTCAATTTGAAATCAAACCTCCGTGTTTGTTGGGTTACTGTATTTTAACGACTGTTAGGTTCGTGAAAAAAGTGTCAGAAGCATTCATGACTCTTTGCGCTAAAAAAAAGTCAAGAGATGGTTTAATATAGACGAAACTTGAATCAAGACGGATGCGCGGATTTAATGTAAACAAGATTTTGTGACCAAAAATTATTTTATTGTTTAATGTTGTATAAAAACCAAATTTTTATTTTTTTCAAGTTTAACTCAAAATGTTTTTAGTTTTAATTAATAATAATTGATAGTAAATAAAATATTAAAATTTAAAAAATTTACTTTTTTCAAATATGTATGCTTAATTCTTAGGAGCTCCAACGCGGGCTCACGATGAGACTTTTTTTTAAATTTTTTTTTGCAATTTTAATTTGTTTTAAAGTAAGACAAAAAAATTTTGCTATAAGAATATGATTCGATAACTTTTATTTTTTCTCATACATCAGTGACCCACCCTAATAGACAGCCAGCCAGCCGGACGGAGGGACATCGTTAAATAGACTCAGAAAGTATTAATTTATGTGTTACACACAACAGCACAATCGCTGTGGTATGGGTATACAAATTAAGACGAAGCAAAAATTTTCCAGACAAAACTGTAGACGCTTGGTTGACAGTGTCACCAAAACAATCGACAAAAATTACGATTTGGAGACACTTAATCTAGGATTCTACTTATACTTACTTATGTATGTATGTAACTATATACTTTATATGTAAGTATAACATCCGAACATTAATTAACAATAATACAATTTTTTGTAGTTCTGGTCACGGCAGGAGATATTTTATTAAAAATTTTATTATTGAAAAGTCAGTTAATCCATCTCAAAGAAATGATAATTCTTGGTGGATATTTTTTATAACTTGTACCAACAAGGAATGAATTGTATCAGTGTACCAATGAAGTTTTAATTGTACCAAATTTGGTACAATTGTACCACAAATCCCATCAGTGGTATGGATTGAATATTTTGTATGAGAGCCCCCTTTAGGAATGGAAATAGCGGGTAGGTATGTTAGAAATAAATGATTGGGATGAAAAATAAAGTGGGGTTGGTCACACATTTGACCCATCTAGGGGTATTATAGGCGCTGCAGGGGCCAAATTTAAGAATTTCATTAAACGGCCGTATTTGTATGGGAGCCCTCCTAAGGGGATATATTTTAACCTTTCTTAAAGTAAATTTTATTGCGGAATTTCGGATCTATTTTTTTCAATAAGCTAAAACGTTTTTGAGTTACGCGGACGTTTGTTGTGCAACCTCCTCCATTTTCGATGTAACGGTATATCTCGAAAACCAGAGCTAACCTAAAAAAAACGGCTAGCACTACTGGATTCAGCGTACCCGAATTAGGTTAAAACGCCAGGTGCCCAGCTTGTCTAAAAAAGTGTCAATTTCTAGCACAGTGATATTAATCATACTTTGAATGTATTCATGCCCTTTCCATGCAAGTAAAATAGATTTTTTCATTATGCTGATGAAAATAAGCGAGTTTTTTTACGCACAGTATATGCAAATAAGCAAGTTTTCATAAATAAGTTTCTCGTTTAAAAGCACAAAAATTACATGTAAATTATGAAATTCGTATAAGCGCTGAATACCATACAAACACCATTTTCTCATTTTTTTAAACTCTGAATGTTAAGGGCCGATTCTATTCTAGACAACTTTTAACATCAAATTTCAAATCACACTATTTGATACTTATTTGATGTCAATTTAAAGTAAAATATCTATATTTTAAAATAATAATATGATTTTTAAAGACGTAAGCTTAAATATAAATTTTTTGTGCACTTGTGCACTGTGCGCGAACCGAAAATTCATTGCATGTTGCACCCGTCATGGCTTAAAGAGCAAATTTCTTATTAATGGATTATATTTCTCTGCGATGTTTGATTTGATAATCATCGTCTGATATCTCATCTTTCACAATAAAAAAGAATATTAGTCATGCACTTAAAAGCTTTCTCGTGGCTATTTGATCGTTTCATATAAATTCTTGTAAATAGGTAACAAAAGTATATAACAAAATGTTACCCCTTCTAGAAATAACTTGTGTTTCTTTCTATTAGTAAAAGACGTTTAAAGCGTCTAAATGTTGCACCCGTCAGAATAGAATCGCCCTAAATGCAAGTGTGGTGCATATTTTTTATACAACTATCAATAATTTTCCATTTTTTTGATTAAAGTTATCAGTTAAAATAAAAGAATCGGACCTAATTGAACAAATTTTTTTTTTTTTTTTAATTTCCTAAGCTAAGCCCGCGAAGCTCTACGCTTGTCTGCAGGAAAGAAACCAGAGTCTCTGGCGGGAATCGACCCGCAACCCCGGCGCTGTTAGACTAGGTCTCTACCAGCTCGCCTACCGGGGAATGGGGTTATTTTCAAATTTCTGCAAACTACAAAGGAATTTATAATACTAAAGAATTGATATATTGGAACGAATGAATAATGTAACAATATCAAATTTTCAAAATTATTTTTAAATTCTTAAAAATGATTACAGACTCCTAGAAAAGAGGAAATTGAGCCAAAAAGTTTCTGGAAAATACATGCTTTAGCCATTGTGCTTCAAGTTTTTTTTTAATTTGGACCAACAAAATTTATAAATGCTGCTTTAGTTGTCTTGTAAAGTTGACTTTACTTAATTAGCAAGATCAAAACCGATAAGTTGTGTTTTTCGTTAATCCAAGATTTTTCTTATGTTTTTTTTTCTAATTTTAACTAAAAATTAATTTATAGAAACAATATATTCTCCTCTGTGCAATTTCAGTGTAGTAAATAAACTACAATTAATTAGTTTTTAATTAATATTGATGCGTTTTTATACCCACACCACAGTAGGGAAAAAGATATTATGCGTTTGTGCTGATGTTTGTAACTTTTAAAAAGATTTACGTTATTATGAACTAAATTAGATTTTCGATAGTAGTTGAATTAGCTAATCGAACGAATGTTCACAGTAGTATGCACATTTCTATCAGCTGGTTGGCACTTTAAATAAAAAATATTTTTTTAATAATTAGGGGGGAGAAGGGAAACGAGAATGCCATATATTTTCTCCTCTCTCCTAAAAACTAAAGTCTTGACGAGTCAAACTTGATGTGAGTGCACCGGCACTAACAAAACTAATAAAGCAAGTTGTATACAAGGTTGACAGATTGATTTTGAACTTTTGCGCCAAATTCAATGTCAAAAATCGCAACAGCCTTTATTTTCAAATTTTTGACAGTAAAATACATATTTTTAATTTATTAAAAATATTGTTTATAAATCCTTAAAAATTAATTCAATTCATATCGCTAAAATACGCCAAAAATTCAAAAAAAGTCGTAATGATAGGTATATATTTTGCTTAATTTTTATTTAGAACAAAGTAAAAATAGCTAGTGAAGACAAAAAAGGTACGATGTTTACTATAAAATAGTTTAGAGTAATTTTGCAAAAAAAAAAAAAAAAAGAAAAAAAAAAAAAAAAAAAGCACAATAATACAATACTTCGTGGTCCAGCCAGACCAAGAGGGTAATTTAATAGATCTGTGCATAAAAATTGAATTTCTTTCGCATTTACTATTTACTATTTATTTTATTTAAATTTTCCAATTTCAAATATTTTTACATATTTTAGCATTTCATTACTGTCAATCTGCGCCATCTTTAATTTTTGTTGCCAGTATTGATCCATTTTCAAAACATTTTGCGAAAGTGGCACTTAGCTTTCGCATCGAAATTGTTTTCGCATCGCAATAGAGTAGCCCCCCTGGTTTTTTGATTTTTTGTTCCATTGGAAAGAAGTGAAACACAAATTTGATCTGGCCAGAGCAAAATGGTAATCCTAGGGTTAAAATTATTGTCAGCATCGGAAGTAAAATTGTTTTCGTAAAAAAAAACGACGCGTAACACAGTTTTTGATGGTGTTGTCAACTCATTAAACAAATATTACATTCGATAGCCACGAAACTCGTTTGTCGAACATGGCTGCCAGGTACTTTTTTCCATTTTTAACGGATATCCATTTAATTATCCGTTTTTTAACTGATAATTAAAAAATGCATTTGAGTTAAACAAGAGATAATTTTTATCGTATGGAAACGCGTAGTTGTATTTTAAATAAATATATTCTATATGCATGTACATACAGTCGAACTTCCCTATAGTGAAGAATTTGCATGGGCCCATAAAATTGATTTATTTTTAAGAAACTTCATTATACAGAAATAATTTTATTTCCCCTTTTGTCAGGCAGATTTAGTTTGGATTACACTCCCACGTGCAGCGGTTATCCATTTAAGAATTGCTTTATTAATTTCCCTTAAAATACAGGATAAAAGCCTTTTGCGTTTAGTGATAAAATGCTTGCATTCTACATATTAAAAATTAAGGTTACTTTAGCCGACCGTAAATGTACTTACTGCATTTTCTGTAATTGGTAATTAATATCTAACAACTTTTAGTCTTTCAAATAAAAAATTATGTTGCACAAATCAATTTCAAAAATGTTTAAGGTGTGTGCTCGCATTTCGTAGTCAAGTAATAATTGGCACATTAGTGTGCTGGGGTATTCTTTATTACTGGGCTAGTTCTTAACTATTTTTGAGTTGTTATACTTTTTTGTTTAATATATCATTTAGAATAAAAACTTTAAGGACATTTAAAAAATTTGACAAAAGCTAAAATGTGATTTTTGGAGTTGAATCGTTTTCTTTACCCAATCCTCACGAAACTTCAAACAAAGAAACCAAATTAGCCCATTCATAAAATTAACTACTAAAATTAAAATTTTCGATTAGAAATTTATATTGAAAATAAAAATAATTTTGAGTTGTCTTATTGTTATTTGAATATAAATTCCCAAAATGTATTAACAAAGTGACCTCAGTACTACAACAATGAAACAATAGAAAAAACAACAGGCATTTTGTTGCTAGAATTGAGACGGCAAATGTCAAAATGCCTTTATAAAAAATGTAAATAAACAAAAAAAATGACGCCAAACGTCACACACGAAGAAAATCACTGCAAACAGCTGCGCTTGTGAGGCCACTTTATTAGTACATTCTGATAAATTCCCAAGCGAAAATTTTTATTTTAATAGTTGTATTTTATGGTAAACTAAAACTCGTTTTTTTGTTTCCCCAAAAAATCCAATTTTTTTTTTATTATTCCCAATGCAAACCCCAAATAAAATTTGTTGTCCCTTTTAGCAACAAAGAAACCCCTAATTTGGGATCAAAACCCCAAAACTGGCTGCCCTGTCGTCGAATGCAGCTCACAATAGGGGTCATTCTAGAACCACATTTTAGTATACCGATCGATCCAGAATCACTTTTTCCATCTAACGATGTCCGCTCGTTCGGCTGGCAGGCTGGCTGTCCATGTAAGCCTTGTGCCCAACGTACAGGTCGAAATTTTTTAGACAATTTTACGAAATTTGGTACTTGCTAATTGGCACAAGGGCCAACCCCATTGAAAATGGTGACAATCGGTCCATAATTTCACATAGACCCCATACAAGAATTTTTCCGTAATGGGGTCTTTGTGATCCTAACCCATCTTATAATGTTTGCATTTAGATTTAATTTGGTCCAACCTTATTCTATTGAAATCGAAATCGTCTTACCAAACTTTATTGGAATCGGTCCATATTTGACCGCAGCTATACAAATACCACTACCGAACATGGTTTTAATCCAATAACTTCCTTGTAAATGTAGGTATTGCCGTCCAAAATTGAGCATAAATCGTATATGAATGAATCCCCTCCCTAAAATCAATTTAAGACAAAAAAATCTATCTGTGTAGATATCAAATATTCGAAGAAATCTAAAAATATAATAATACCTTAAAACATTATTTTGTTCTAGCGGGTTCCATTAGTCTCAAATACGCAATACTCTTGAAAATTTGTCTTTAAATTCTTTGGTTTAGGGTATTGTCCGGCTATACTTTTTACTTGTTTGCAATTTTATGTATTTGTAATATTCAATAAAAATAAAAAAGTCTACATCCAGATAAGAACTGTAAATTTTCCCGTCTTTGCATTTAAAGATAACAAATATTAATTTGGCATTAAAAATCGCAAATAAAAAATTATAGAAATAAAAACAGGGTCGTAGCACAAGACAATGTGGTAAGAATACAATGGTGCAGGTTATTATATACATAAGAGACATCTTGGACAACAGATTCAACTAGATTTACCATCTTCTTCCTTCCTCACTTTATTTTTTTCACCCAATACAAACCTTTGAAATCGCTGAAATATTTGTTCATGACATAAACAATTAAAATCAGAGTCAAATCTTTTTTAATGAAAACAACAACAATTTTTTAATTTAATTTTTTGTTTTATTTTTGTGTTGTTAAATATTGGTAACTGTAGTTTTTTTTTAAAAAAAGAATAACATTTGAAATGATGTCATTCATACTTTTTAGCTTTGTTTGTTATTAAATTTAAACATCTAAATTTTTTATGAGTTTTTTATTAAATATTTTTGTTTTTTTTTTGCAAGTTTTAAGTCTACAGATTTACTAAGTTGTTTTATTTTGATATTAATTTATTTTTGTTACAGTTTTTGTTTTTTTCCTTCATTTTGTTTCATTTTAGAGACATACAACATAAAAATTGTGCTTAAAAAGTTTAAAACTGTGAGTTGTTTGTTATTTAATTATTGTTTTTTTTAATAGCCTTGTGCTAAACATTAATTATTTATTCATTTATTTTTTTATTATTAAATATTTATATTTAGTATGTTTGTTTAGTTAGTTATGTGTGTTAACTAAAAAAAAATTATTTTAAAACTTAAACAATAAAATATTTACAAAATGGATTTTAAAGTAAAAACTGTTTTTATTTCAAAAGTAATTCAAGAACATTTTTAGGTTAAATTTTAAAACTAAATATTTTATTTCTATAGATTTTGGTCTAAAATTTAAGAGTTTGAAACCAACAGAATTGCAACTTTCCAGATTCATTAAGAAGAGGCAAATTTAATTTAAATCAAAATGAAATTTGCTCTAATTAAACATTATGAATAAATATTTAGTTTAACTACATATTTTAAAATGTTATTAAGTTTATTTACAAAAACGTGTTTGTTTTGATTTTACATTTAGGGGAACAACATCAAATTCATAAGTCGTATGATTTTTATTTATATCTATGTAGTTTTCATTATGTTTATGAATATCTTAATGAAATTCTATTTCATTTATTGTATTTTCCTTATAGTACTAAATAATTTTACTTCTCCTCTTCTTCTTTATCGTCTTATTTCACTATCTTTTTTTTTTTTTTGTTTCTTTCATTTCAAACAAAATAAATAAACTCTTGAATTCATAACAAACAAAAAATAAATAAATATTAAAAATAACGTAAAAAAAGTTAAGGAAATAAAAAAAAACGAGAAATGTTAAGAAAACAACCTAAAAACGGGTGGAAACCACGTCACGCACATCACGAAACGTCACGTCATTTCATTTATTCTGCTTTTTTATTTCTCTCCAACCATTTCTGTTCACTTCCCTTCTACTGTTCTCTAACACGCTCTCTTCTTCAATTGCTTAACAAAGATTTACACAAATACAAAATATGTGTATGAATGTGTGTAAAAGTGTAAAAACAAAATTTTAAAGCAACAAAATAAAGTAAAAAAAAAAAACAAAAAAAAAGCAATAATGTTCATCTGTATCTACACCACAAGTGGCTGTGACGACAGCTTCGTAGATGGATATCAAATCAACAACATTTTGCCAGTAGTGATGACGGTAGTGGAACTTTTATTTTCTTTTACATATTGGTGGCGTTGAAATATTTGTTGCTGCTGCTTCATTGCTTTGCTGTTAATGAAGATTTGAAAGCCGATGATGATCAACATCATCATGACAAAGTTATGTGGTGATGAGGGCGAACGGGGATAATTTTGCTTGATAAGTATCTCAAAAATATTTCCATAGTTCTTCTAATTTGTTTGTCTTTTATTTGGGAAATAATTTAAATCAGTGTTTGTAAACAAATCAATCGCATAAATATGCTAATTAATTTTTTCAACATTTCAAGCTCAAAATCCATTAGCACAATGGGCCGAGATGGCAACAAATTCAGTCAAAATTAAATATGTTATCGGTTCTTTTTTAAAATATTTTATTTGTATTTCTAAATGTTTTAATCTCGTTTGCAAAATTTTTAGAGTTTAAAGGCATTATTCCTCAAAAACATTTAAGCTTTTTAAAACAAATTTTCATTGGCACTAAAACTTCACGAGCCTTAAAATTATGTTATTTATGTCGCAGATCTATCCAAAACTTCAAATTTATTAAAGAAATTTCAAGTTTTAAATTACTTAAGCATAAACCAAAAAGCAATCACGTTTATTTTAAATAAAAAGTGAACAGTTTTTTCCCCTCAAATTGTCATGTCTCCCCATATGTTTTCTAGGAAAAAGGAAACAAATATCGAGCAGAATTTTTTTCACTATAAGGATGAATATATTCCTAAAATTTTAAAAAAAGAACTTTTGGCAAACCCAGATAAGTTTTAAACATTCTATTTGTTTTGCCCAGCTGATCGTTTTTTTATATACAAACTTTTAGGTCAAAAACGGATGACAACCTAACCTAGGTTTCGTAAAAGGTTGCCAAATACGTATTGCGTATGACTATTGACAACTTACAGCCATATTAGCAACTACAAGTTATGGGTGTCTGCTAATATTTTTTAAAGGTAAAAAAATATATTTAATTCGAAATGTTAGAATTTTATTTAAATAACATCATATCGCTCATTTGCTGCACATCGTCATAACTCAAAAATATTAGTTTCACATAAAACGACTATAAATTTGTAAATTTACACACAACATAATGGAAAAAGCAATTTGTATTCTTCTGTCAAGAGTTGAGTTTTCAATCAGGAATGTTCTGAAATTCACTTCATTTAAAATCACGTGATTTCCAATCACATGTGCCTTTTAAAATCAAACGTGTGATATTGTAGTCTTCCGTTTTGTGTTTTTCGGTGTGATTTTCAATTACCGAAAAACACAAAAACAAAACCATAATCTTACACAAAAAAAGCACGTGATTTTCAGAACAGATAATTTAAAATGTCTTCATAAGAATGATTTACTATACATTACCGAGCTACCTAAACAAGAGCGGCAAGCGTTTTTCATATATAAAAATTCTATTGTCAATAGATTTTAAACTTGTTTTAACAAGCCGACATAGCAATCTGTTAAATAAGCTTTTTCTAGCCGGGTGGTGTTGAAATCTCATTCCAAAGGTTTGTTTCGTATAAACTGTGAGAGAATAAGAAGTTTTGACAAAGAAAAAAACGCTTGCCGCTCTTATTTGCTCAGTTATTACTGATATTAAGTCAAAATTTGCGATTTTTAACTTATGACGTTGTTGCATCAAATGAGCGATATACGTGTGAAAGTGGTCGAACGTACGCTTTTTACAGCGCAGCTGAAGTTAGTTTGCCATCCAAAAACGACGTAGCGATTACTTTAAGGCCCGTTTTCACAACTTACCGATAGCTAAAGGTAGGATGTTATCGGCAGTATAAAAAGTGCTCCGTTATTGCAACTTACGAAAACGAAGCCTTTTACATTCATTAATTTTCTTCTAGACCTAATATTTTAATCCGGAGAATTTAAATGAATGCGATTAAAATCAGGGTTCACTGTCCTACACAATCGTACCATTCATTTACACGAAAATCTAATGGAATTCTATCCGACATAAAAAATGTCTTCAAAATCTGTTGCCAATGCCACACTATGCATAGATGCAAACTCAAATGATTCAGCTACTTTACTAGAAAATTCAACTCTGATCGCATAGAAACTATCATTTTATGAAAATTTTCATAAACACATGGAAGTCGGACAGATTTGTCAAAAAAATCTGTCACTTAATTCATATTTAAGCCACACTATCCTCCTTTATGAGCACACACGATTTTTTTGACAAATCGTAGGAATAAATAGGATAATACCTTATCCTTACCGGCTTAAAGAATATTTGAGAGAGAAATACTCAGGGTTACATCTTAAAAATGTAAATTCAACGTTTTGAATTTTCGAACTCACATGACTGTTTTTTAATTCGTTAATTTATTTTCAGTTTTTCATATCGCACTTGTTCAACAATGGAGTATTAACAAAAAATGTTTAGTTTTTTCTTATTGGAAAAAATCGACACGTAATATTCATACCTAACCGCTGTAAAAATATCGTGTAATTTTGTCAACTTTTTGGTAATTAAACAGTTGGCTTTAAAATTCTTATCATATGCCTTTAATATAAAAATCGGTTGGCTTTTTTTAATCATTTTTAAATTTTGAGTTAGTACAGTATTGCTGAACAAGTGCGAGCGAGATGTATTTGAGGTTTATATTACATCTGAGGAAATTTAAAGCCGACGGCTTTTTTTTAATGAACACGTACTCGATTTGTTTGACTTCGGATTTTACGGCATAGCAACCGAATCAAAGTTCGTATACAATTTAACGAAGTGCTGTAATTGCTTTTTTAAATTCTCAGTAGCAAATAAATTTTACAACAGCAGCAACAACAAAATTTATTTCCCACAAGAGAAAATGCACAAACACCCACTACTAGAAATTTGTATGTATGTTTGTAGCTATAAATATGTACATGTATATTAACATGTATGTATGTATGTGGTATGTACATTTATGTATTCGTCACTGTCTCCAGATTAGAAGGTTGTCCCAAAACTGGGATTTTAACATTAACTTTGGGTTTATTTACTAAATGGCGGGATTTTTCTTTTTAAATAAAAATTTTTAATTCCCAACTATTTCAGCAATTTTATATTGGGAAAATGTGAAAAAGTATTTAACATTTTGGTTTGAAAGGCATGCTCTCTAAGAGGCTTCTGTGTGTTTTGAGATTTGTAAACGAATTAGAGCGGTTTATTCTATGACCGTTTTAAGAGAAAATTTATAATTTTCGTTTCTTAATTCTACATTTCATTCTATTTTTAAAGATGTCAAATAAATTACTGATTTATTATTATTATTTTTTTTTTTTTTGGAACTATTGAGTACTGTTTTCTTTCACTTTTTATTACCGCATTTAATTATATACACAGAAAAAATTCTCGCCATTTTTTTTTTCATTTACACCATTAATAAGAAATAAAAAGTTATAATTAAAAATTTAATCAAGTGAATTAAACGTTTACTTATATCCACAACATATACATATGTACATAACTGCAGAACATGTTGTTTAATTCCAGAAGTTGAGTTGCCAGAGGCGAAAGTAGGCAACGCCGCTCATGTTAAAATTTACTTAATTGTGTTTTATTTAATTTAGTCATCATCCGCAATCGACCCATTTATTACAATTACAACTTTTTGAAATCAATTTGTTACTGTGTACATATCCAAAAGTCGATAATGTCAAAATGTTTTAAGAAAAGTTTTTAAATTAAAAAAAAAACAAAACTAGAAATAGATTAAATTAATTTAAAGTTCATAAATACAAACAAAATGTAGACGGAATGGGGAACTAAAATTTTCAGATAAGTATGTTTAGGGGGCTTAAAACTTTAAAGTGGGGACATGAACCAAGAGTTTTCTGGCAACACTACCTGCAAAAGTTTTTCCTTTTAATTTTTTTTTTTTTTTCAATTTATTGGATTAACTGCATTTTAAAATTTACTCTACAGCATTTAATCTTCATTTACATAAAGTTTAATTTTTGTTTTAGATTTTGATTTTTAAATGTATCTAGTGTGTTTTTTTATGTGTGTGGGTTTGATTAATGTGTATGTGTGTGTGTGTGTGTTTGTATGAATGAATTAATGTGTCTGCACATTAATATTGCTTGTTTTATTATTATTAGTTACTACTGCATTTACAAATTCAACGAGGGCAATTCAAAAAGTATATTATTGTTAATTTTTTGTATTAATTTAAAAAGAAACAAATTTTAAGACCAAAAAATTAATATATTATTTTTTTTTCAATTAAAAACTTCATCAAAATAAAACATTAGTATCAGTATTGGAAAATTAATTAATATTTTTTTTTAATAGAAAAACAAAATGAATTTATTTTATTTTACAATTTGAATTACTCTATCAAAGAAGAAAAAGATAACCCTCGTACATATTTTTTATAGAGGTTTGTTGACAATTTAACAAATTTATTTACATTTACTGATACGACTGAGTATTTGTTTATTCACTATTTAAATGTACGATTAAATGGGGGCATGATTATGAATGAGTATTGGTTTTTTTTTAAATATAAATATTTATAAATGATTCAAATTATTTTCTATTGCACATACACAATGACAAATTTCAATTAAGTTTTTTTTTTATAATTCGCATTTAATTTTACAATGATCAATGAAATTTTAATGAATTTTTTTTAGCATTTCTTTTAAAATTTTTCTTACCGCTGTATTTTATGTCTAATTTCAGGTCTGCTGTCTGTCTATTAAGAAAAATACTGTGCTTCGCTAAACCATCCGTTAAATATAATTTTTTTCATTATTCACAATTTCATCGTAATTAGATTTTTTTCTTATTTTCTTCACCATCACTCAACTCTAAACACAGTTCGCTGTTCTTTCCTCTTTTTGGTGTTGTTAAAAACAAAAGATATAACAAATCTTAAGATGAGCACTGCTTTTTTATGTTTCACTTTTTACATTTCGTCTTCATTCCCATAATTTTCCTGATTATTATTGCTTATTTTAGCACATCGTCTGATGTCAATATGCCGTGGGAAACTATTTGAAAATTATCGGTCCATGTTTATTGTTGTTGTATTGTACCTAGTTTTATTTTTATTTTTTTATTTTACAGCACATCATGCATGATTGTTTTTGCACACAGTTACATTCAACATTGAAAAGGCATTTCAACATCGATTGGTGGCCACAGAAGAAATCCGAGTCAAAGTACTAAAAACAAAAGAAAGATAAAAAGAAGAGAATAGAGAAAGCATAAGAAACTGATATTAAACGAAATTGACAAACCATGAATCGACATGATCAAAGTGATTAAACTTGTACAAGTCACGCCCATGGACAAATTACACAAGTTAAATCAATGGCTTATGAAATAAAAAATAGGGGGATTCATTTAAGTAAATCAAATGCAGTCAATTTATGAAGCAGATCTCTTTAGTATACACTTAAAAAATATATCTCAAATTTCTTTGCGCAAGGTGTGCCCGGATTAACTAACCATCTCTATTTACATACATACATACATACATACATACATACATACATACATACATACATACATACATACATACATACATACATACATACATACATACATACATACATACATACTTTGTATGGCAGCACAATAAGTCCTAATTTCGTCTCGTATAACCGTCTTTCGAGTGTAACGCTGACAAAACTCATATGCAAAAAAAACTTGTTCGAAATACATATGTATGTATGTATGTATGAAATAATGTTAAAAGAGTTGTACTCTGTTCATTATTTGAAAAAGTTAAGAAATGTTTCTGGCAACATTTTTTTACAATTGCGAAATAATAAAAGCTGTACTTATTTCGCGCAAAATTTTCAGAAAATGGAAAAAAGTATAATTTTACGATTAAATAAGGGAAAAACTTTAAAACTTTAACTTTAATTTTTTTTAAAAAACACATGTGGGTTTTTTTCAATTCCCTAAGCTAATCCCCGCGAAGCTGTACGCTTGTCTGCAGGAAAGAAACCAGAGTCTCTGGCGGGAATCGAACCCGCAACCCCGGGGCTGATAGACTAGCTCACTACTAGCTAGCCTACCGGGACATACGTATACTTTCGAGGAATAAAAACGTCAACTTGTGCAAATTCGCGTGATAGGTAACATTGATAAATGCCAAATTTTTCGTAGAAATAATAACTGTTGCTCAACAATTTTGACCAATTTGAACAGAGTACTAGGCTTTAAGCTCAGACTTGCTAGAACTTTCTTACAAGTTAAAGTCGCCAATAATATACGGAGTTTTAAATTTACCGAGATTCTTTTAAGGTCTATTAGATTTAATAATAAACTAGATCCTTTAAAAAAATATTTGCCATCGTTTGCAATTTTGAATTCATACGAAATGCCCTACTTAGGACTTTAGGGATCGCATTTATATATTTAGTTACATACTTACGTAGAATACGTTCGAAAATTCATAACTTTAATTCGACTATACCTCCGCTATTCACATGAAAAAGTTTAATCAAACTAAAAAAAAATCCACTTTAAAACTACTGATTTATCTATTGTAAATAGTATATGGTCGACTAGTTTCTACACTAAGGCCCGTTTTCACAGCTTGCCGATAGCTAAAGGTAGGATTTTATCGGTAGTTTTAGAAGTGTTCCATTATTACAACTTAACTTTAACTTATCAGGTAACGCACCATGTAAAGTCAAGTTGTAATAATGGAACTTTTTTTTTATACGGCTGATAAAAGCCTACCTTTAGCTATCGATAAGTTGTGGAAAGGAGCCTAAATGTATTTTTGTCAGGGGTAGTCTTTTAAACTCGGTTTAGCCAAAGTTGTGTTTTTTGATAAAACTATTATAAAATTATCTATAATTGTGGTGTGTTCCACTTTTGTCCACCTGTGTTGTTATGTGATTATTTATATATTATCTATAATAATGAAAGTTGTTCGTTATTCGAATCGTTAGTCTACAAGCCCAAGTCTCTATAACAGTCCAACTCAGTGGAAACAAAAGTCTCAGCTTACCTTTTCTTAAAATCCAGCAGCCGTGGTTGCAGTCAGCATCTTAGATGTTGGTGTTGTTACATTAATCACTGATGTCACTAAATTTTCCACCATTGATGATTTTTTGGTGGTGGCATTAATAAATGCTGGTGGTTTAACTTCAGGCACTTCCTCCACTTTGTCTTCGGGCTCCTTTTTAATGTCGAGCACGTTGACGAGAGGACATGTATTATTAACAGTGGATGATGGCTGGGCAGAAGTAGCCTCATTTTGTGACACCATCTCCGTACTTTCCAGTTTTATTTCTTTCCTCTCCATTTTGTCCATAAGCGAAGAGGATGTGGATGATACCAGGGCCGTTTCATCTGTGTGTTTTGAATTGGCTTTGGCGAAGGCTTGTGCTGCAGCCGAGGCCCGCTGGTTTAAACTTGCTGCTACTTGATCGATTGAGGGATGTTTCTTGATGGCGGTACGTGAAGGCGAACTAGAAGAGGTAGTGCAGTTGGGTGAGTGAGGCGATTTAGGTGGTGAAGGCGTTTTAAGTAGTAAGGGTTTGTCCAGGTCAGTTAGTGTTGTTGCCAAGCCGGCAGCTATGGTGACCATGGGTGGAATGATTGTTGCTGGTTGTTGATTGCGGAACGCCAGAGCTGAAGGATTTGGTATATTACGCACTGAGGCGTTTTGTTGCCTGACCAAGGAGTTTTGTGTTATTTTCGCTTTTTCATACAATGAGGTTGAGGGAGACGTTGAAGATGATGTAGATGTACTAATTGCGATTTTTTCCCTGGCTGTAGCCGACTCTGAAAGCAAGTGCAGGTTCTGCAAGTCATCGGATATGGGTGAAAGCAGTTCTTGTTTTTTAATTCCATTATTTATAGCACTGGAACTGGCGTTGTTAGAGGTGGTTGTAGTAGTGGTAGTCATATTTTGTTTGATTTTATTTAAAGCCATTTCGAGTGAATTGCCAGCTGAAGTGATTATGTGGCTATTTGTTGTGGGAGTGGCGGTTGTTGATGGTTTCGTTTGTTGCATTTCCGCCATACAATTTGTAGGTAGTTTTGATGATGTTAAATCCAGTATATCTTGGCCAGATTCCCTAGAGGGTAGTCTAAATTGTCTTAGGCTGCTTTTAGGTTTTTCTGTTGCCAACCCATTTGTTGTTACTGCTGATGATTTTGTTGTAGTGATTGCTGTTGTTGTTGTTGATGCTACTGTTGCTGCGTTTGTAGTGGAGGTCGTTTTTTCAATTTTCATTTCTGGTAAATTCGTTGGTTTGACATGAGCTAAGAGAACTTTACTCTGTCTATAATTCACCATAGAGAGTGGTGAAGAGAGGTATGACGTATTCAACACAGGCGTATGTTGGGCTGTTAAAGGAGTTGAGTTCAATGTTGAGGTGGTGGCAAATGGCAGGACACTACTAAGGGGAGGTGATTTTATTTTTGTGGGCTCCGCAGTTAAACTAGCGTTGAACTTATGCATTGACATAGGTGGGCCCATTAAAGTTTTTATTGTTGTTGTCGCTGTTGCTGTTGCTGTTGCTGATGTTTTGTTGTTAGTGTTGGCCGTGGTGTTCGCCGATACGAAAGGTGGGGTGGCGGGAAGAGGTTTAATATCATTAGTTGTGGCCTTTTTAACGTCCACATCATTGGTTTTGTTAGTTGCCACAGCATTTGTGGTGACTGTATGTTTGGCTGTTGGAGCTGGTATTGCACTGGAGGTCATTGTGTTTTGTAACATAGCCTTTGTACTTTTAACAGCTGTGGTCGCGGAGTTTACGCTAAACGAACATTTCGGATTGTAGGAGGCGGAAAGTGGAGAGTATAGTGGAATATCGTATGTGGCTTTTGCCGTAGATGACGTTGGTGTGGCTGGTATTTCAACTTTGGTTATGTGTAAGTTACTGCCATATGCACTAACTGTAATTTGATTGGGCTTTTCTAATTTCTGTTGTTTGTTTAAAGGTCCCGAGTTTTTGTTGTCATCCAGTGAGATGGACCTTTTGAGTAGATTGCCCATGTGCTTGTTAGCCGCACTTGCGATTGAGGTTGGTGTTGAAAGGAACTTTGTTGTGTTTGACGACATAAAACGTGGAGGATTAGGAACTGCAAAGTGTGGAGCTTGGAACGACGATGCTGATGCTGATGATTGTGATCCTGTTTTTGGACCTATGGGTTTAGGAGCTATGGGTTTCATATGAGGAGTTTTTGGTTTATCTTTAGAATCTTTTGGCATTGCCACAGGTTTTGGCTTGGCCACAGTCGTTACGTTGGGTGAAAAAGTGGAAAATGTTAGAGGAGTAGTTTTAAACAAACTTGGCGGCAATGGGGGAGAGTGTGGTAACATTGTTTCCTTCATAGATGCTATTGATTTGCTTAAACCTAACGATGTTGAATCTGGTATTATCAAATCCTCGTCATCATCGAATTCTTTTGATATAGTTTTGCTCGAGTTGTTACTTGCAGATATTTTAACTTCTAATGGTTTAGATTTCTCTAGATCTTTTGATTTTTTAGTATCTGGGAAAAATTTTCTATCTGGAGATTTCGATTTTTTGCTTTCAGATGAGCGGGATTTTGATTTTTCTTTAGTTCGTTCGTGATGTTTACCTTCAGGTGATATGGGCTTTTCAAAATCTTTTCCCTTCATTTTTTTGCTAGAAAATCTTGACTTCTCAAATGACAAAGGATCTGTTACTTTGTCCATGCAAAAATGTGGAGACTTTTTGCTTTCCAGTTTCAAAGATTTTAAATTTATTGGAGGTGTAAGTTTAACTTTCATTTTTAAACTTTCCTCTGCCGAATGGGAAGAAATTTCGGCATGCATCTTCTTTCTTTTCGAATCTTTCGATTCGCGAGAGTCTTTGGAATGTTTTTTCTTTCGTTTCTTATGAAAAGAAGATGATGAGCATGTTAAATCTGAACTGCAGTTGAAATTGAAGTTACTTGTGGAAGAAGAAGTGGTAGAAGAACTTGAGGACATTGGCGAGGCATTTGGCGTATATTTTTCCGAAGTTTCCGTTTTATTTGTTGTTTGTACTTCTATAGGCTTCAGGCCTATATTTTTAACATACGTCTCCAAGTCAACTTTATCCATAACTGGCTGAGGCTCCTCCAAAGAAAACTTGCGCGGCCTATGATGATGATGATGTTTATTAATCATTAACGTGTCTAACCGTATGTCAGCCGATTTCGGTTTCTCTATGAGTTTCGTTTTTAAACTGTTCAACTCTATTTTGAGTTTTGGAACATTTCTAATTTTCTTGGCGAGTGGTGCGGCAACTGCCACTTCTGCACACGAGGAATTTGGTGATTTCTTGCTGGCCGTTTTCAACTGAGATAATGGTTTAGATTCCCATTCTTCTTGCATTTGATTGTGTGGAATGCTTACCACAATGTCACATTTCGCATGTTTTTCCTCTTTGATAGCCAGGGGCTTTTCCTTTTTATAAGAGGGTTGTGCTGTGCTATTGGCCAAAGTGGTGTGAGTATTGGCGTTAATTGTATTGGTGGTGGATGATGTTATAGTATAATCGCAAAATCGTATATCATTGCTACGTAAACTTTTAAAATCGTTGGTAGTAGTGGGTATTGCAAAATCATCCGTTGATGATGATTTTCTTGAAACCGATTTTTTGCTTTCCGATGGTTTTCTCGAAATTGTTACTTTTACAGGTACTTCTTGATTTAAAGATGTGGTATGTAACGATGAATGATTGCTCGAAAAAGATTTCGAGGATTTTACTTTAATTGCCTGGGGAGGAGGAGGAGGAGAAGCGGTAGGTGATAATTGAACAGATGCCTTCACTTTTACCTTATCCCCATTTAAAGATATTTTTGTTTTTTCAGCGACATATGAAACCGTTTCACTTAAAGTAGAACCCGTCGATACCGATTTTTCTTCATTTGATTTGCAAGATTTTTTAGAAACCTTTTCATCTAATACGTAACTATTATCGGATTTGGGCAGCAAGTCGTCGTTATATATCAAAATTCTATAAGTTAATTTTAAGGGTGCGTGCTATTGATACATAGGAAATGAATAATAAGGCGATGTTTAAAGTTACTTAAATACTTTTCTATTTAATTTTTTATAAAAAGCTGAAATGAGTTGGAACTTACCCTTTGCCATTTGTAGCAGTAAGCAACATCCATTAACGCAAAATCACTGGGCAATATTTCATCTTCGTAAATTATATCAATGCCGACTCGACTATTATAAGGATCTATTTCGAATTTCGAACATAGAAATCGTTTTAAATGTTGCACTTTAACACTTGCCGGACATTGTAAATATCGCACTGGAGGCACCGACCCTTCGGGACATTGTTCCGCTAGCACGGGATGAAATTCCAGCGATACGCTAATGGGATCTGTGGGTGAAAATAAATCATCGTCGGTATCGAGTAATTCTTTTAAACTCTGTTCTGTGGCCCCAATAAGTTTTCCCTCATTTTTGGTATTATTTACAAATTGCACTAAGCGCTCCCGTTCTTTTTGATAGAGACCAGGTACCAGTTTGAAAATAATCGAACGCAAAATATCATCAGACTGAAGATTGGAAATAGTAATTGCTTTGCCACACTGGGGACAATAACAATCCACAGCTAAATGTCGCGCTATGCAGCTGCGACAATCTATTGGATTATATTGAAAAAGGAGAAGTTTTCAAAATATTGATGTGGTAAAGTGTTTAATTTGTTTTTTAAGTGTGTGCGTGTGTTTTTATCAAGTTAAAAATTAGAAATACTACTTACATGTGTGCGTACAAACATCTATTGTTGTTGGATTTATTATGTATCCTTGACACAAATAACAAGTGAACAACTCGTTAAATGAGTTGATTTTCGGTTTTGGCGGATAAAATTTATCCATTTTCTGTTGTGGCGATTGTGGCTGCTGTTTATCTTGTGTCACATTAGTTTGTTGTTGTTGTGTAGTTTCTTTATCTTTACATTCATCTTCTAAAAGTTGCATTTTAGTTTTGTACGATTATTTGTTTTTCTGTTTAGAATATTAAACTAAAGCCTCTATAGGAATTGCACGACCCGTTTAGAAACGGTTTGTTTTATTTTATAGAAATCTAAAAATTTAAAAATTTTGTTTTTTATTTAAGTGAACTTTTTTTTATTTTTTTGTTCTACATTTAAAACGCATATTTTTTTATATTTTGATATTTTTTTAAAGTTTTTAGGTTTCTATTGGCAATAATTTTTCACTCGTTTATAATTTGTAATTTATTCTATTTTATATAATATTAAAAATATAACTGTTTAATTTGCATATTAACCCATAAGAGGACGATTCAAAAAGTTTCTTAAATAAAAAAGTTTCCAACAGTTTAATAAATAAATATTTGAGCCTGGACAAAAACATTGCTAAAGGTAAGATTTTTTTAAAAAAGTTTTTCGCGTTTTTTAAACATCAGCAGCAAATTTAACTGAAATACAAACAGTATCTTAAGAATTAAAAATGTAATTAATTACTTTTTTTATATGGCTGATGTTGATTTTGAGTAAAACACAAATTATTAAGGAAATTATTGTCATTTCTTTTTATTATGAAAATCGTATGGTTCAATTATGTATGGAACAATATATCGGCCAAATTTTCTATGACGCTGCGGCATAATTGAGGTTTTATGCCGTTAATGTGCCGAATTATCTCATACTTTAACTCTTGAATTGTTGATGGCTTATCGAAGTACACCATTTCTTTCAAATAACTCCAAAGAAAGAAGTTCAACGGTGTCAAATCACACGACCTTGGCGGCCAATTGAAATCGCCACCACGTGAGATAATACGGCCATTCAGCCAAACTATCGCGAACAACTGCAGTACGAGCATGCACTGGTGTTTTCACATCTCCTACAGACCTGGTTTGCTCAAATTTTTGCACGATTTTTCTGATTGTACGCACATTTGGACGGTTAAATTGACCGAAAAAATAACGAAGTGCACGATGTGCATTTTGATTTGAACGCACATTTTCATAATGAGCCTGAATAACTTTAACGCGTTGCTCGATTTTGTATATTTCCATGGTTCAAATTGAGTTGGTCTGAAATTGAGAAATGTCAAATCGAAACCAGAAATAAACGACGTTTTGGTGTGGTTCACATTCAACGTCGACCCTTAAAATTTAACATATGTACAATTAAAAACAGCAAAAATCGGAATCGTTTTTGATTCGTATTCCATATGAACTAATATATCAAAATCGTTATTTGCCATGATACAGAAAAATCGCGAAATGTTGCAAGCGAAATTTATTTTTTCGAATAATAAATCAAGATTTCTCAAAAATAACAAGAAAACTTAGATTTAATTTGTTCCGGCTGGCTTTAAGTTCACAATTCCCCCTGAACTATAATGCAACCAATATATTAAAAATCAAAGGAGCTACATCCGACGCAAAGTTAGCAAATTCTGGAGAATACAATTTAATAAAAAAAAAATACCAATAGATTTGGGTTAAGGAGTCCAAAATATTGCCAAATTTCGTTGCAAATCTGTACAGAAAAAAAGTTTTATGGAAAACTTTAGTTTTCATTAAATTTTACACAAAATCTGCAACCTTGGGTCAGAAAAAATGTTCTGGAGGCTTTTCTTTTCACAAATCATCACTATTTTTTTAATTATATTTTTATACAAATTTTGACATTTCATTATTGTCAATATTTTAATTTTTATTGCAAGGCCCATCTATCAGGTCTGCTTACTTGTACAAAAACAAAATACGATTCTTTTTAGTTGTCAAAAATTTACTACCACATATACAAAGCAAAAGGAAAAAACGTGTATGTGTGGAATACCATAAACGTATACATGCACATATAAGCAAAATGTAAACAACTTTCGACAACTAAAAAGAACATAAACAATGATCATCAGGCTTCTTGCACAGACATTTTCAATGGGCCTTGTTTTATTGCTAGTATTGCATTATTTTTTATAGAGTACCAAATTGACATTTATCTTTCGTATTATTCGAAGCCTGACATATAAATGGGGTTTAGGGAGTGAAAGAGAATTCAGGCTGCGAAATAGTGCAATATTTCTTTGACATGTTTTGACGGAAAGGAGTTTTGCTCTATTAAGTAGGAAATGAACGGGCAGTTGAGACTTTTAGAAAAATTAAACATTTCTAAGAGACACAATAGCTTATAATTAACATAAACGCAGGTCGACATTTTAAAAGTTTTAAAACATTTTTAACCTCTCTAACTTTCAGCCGTTATCAAGAGTCATCTGGATTAATTACCATGAGTTATATCTTGAATACTAGATTTCGAGTCGAATATTTGCTAATTTTATTCCAAGTGCAATATTTTTTTTCAAATTCTTTGCTTATTCGAAAGTCAAACACATTACAGCAATAATAATTTTAAAGGTAAATTTTTGTATTCAAAATTATCTAAGCGGGAAATATCAATAAGAGAATTACTCTACTGAGTTGCTGACATTTTTAATTTATTACGCAATACACAACTGAAAAATTGCAATGCTTACGACTGTCTAAATCTCTTGTATTGCAAAAAAGATGATCATAGGATTTGCAGATGAAAGTAGAAAAAAAATCCGTAAATAACACATTTTTAAAAGTGGCCAAACTGAGATTTTTAATGATCGAAAAAATTCATATGCTCAGAATAGTTAACTGAGTATTAACTTTTAGAAGCGGCTTATGGACGCAGAAATTCTGTTAACTTTATCGTGAAATTTACAAATAAGCGAGTTAAAGCCAGTTTAAAGATCGGCGTTTAAATTTAAATTTAGTTCTGGAACTCGTTTTTGAGCAGTCGATTATTAATTTTATTTGCTAGTTAAATGCCCAAAGTTGCCAGATTAAACTTGTGACTAAACTGAGTAAGCACAACTGATAAAAAGGAATTGTTACTTATGAATGTGTAAAAGTAAAAACTATTGTAGAAAATTATAGCCTTCATTACAGCTCATTTGCGCCCCACTTAAAATTTTCAACACGACTAGTCGAACGACTAAGCAAGTTTTCATACAAATGCGTTTATGGCAGATTTCGAAAATAAACGGTACATTATTAAGCTTTTGTCTCACACAGCCAAGAACGATATACATATATTGTTTTAGTGTTTGTGTAGACGAACACAACCCTTAATACCGTTCGTACTATTTTTAATAAAGATCCGAACATTATATAGTGTTCTGTTCTTCGTTAAAAAAAATAGATCAATTGTAGTGATACTGTAGACAAACGTTACATTTTAATGTTCTATAGTCTTTCTTTTTTACATTGATAAAGAAATGAACAAACAAAAAATTTTAGCAACGACCGCAGCACGAACAGCTGTGTTATATTGTATATATGTTTTGTTTGTGTACAATTATTTTGCTGGCTTTTTGTTTTTTTTTCGTATGTGAATTCTGTTTTTGTAATAAATTTTTGGTTTTTTACCAGCCAATAGCGACGAACATTAATGAACCGAACCGAACACAATGAAGTTTGTATTTTTTAAAAAAAACCCGAACGGAATTAGATGTTCTCATCTTTTGTTGAGATAGATAAAAACAGTTTTATTTTTGTGTTCGAAAGGTGACAAACAGGGAAACGTTATTTTTTTAATGATGTTCTACACAAACACTATTATTTTTTGTGTTTTCCACAAATCTAACGAACCGAACACTAAGAAGCGATATTTAGTGTTTATCTTCGAAAACTGGTTTATGGCTTAATTTACATGTTCTGCCGATTTGTATTGCCAAACTAGCGTTTAAATTGTGGAAAAGTTGATGTGGCAATACAGCCATTTGACAATGAATAAAATGGATTACGTTGTTAATGGGGCGCTGACGATTACGATAATAAGTGACGTTGTCGCTCTCTTAAATTGTCGATGTTGTACGCATTTGGACTTTTCAAGTGGGAAGGAATATTTTAAAATTTTTGAGCATAAATAAGATTTTGTTTTGGAATTCCCAATTTTCATTCTTGATAAATACACTTAAATGTATTGCCGGGGGATCCTATGAGCATTTCACTGGTTGCTTAGGCAGGAAACCTTTCCCGAAGACCTTAGAACAACGATATCAAAGCTTAGACAAAACACCAACAATAATTCTCTCCTTTTCTTCTTCGTTTTTTCGTAACGAGCAATAATTGTATGATATTTGCTTAAAACTGCCATACTTTTACATACAAATTAAATAAATTTTATGATACAATTTATTGATCTAACTATTAACCCTGGGGGCTTATTCTGTGTTGCGATGTAAAAGTCAATGCGGTACATAAATGAAATGCGATGCGAAATAAAGTTGGCATTATAGGAGATACATTTTTGTGTTTTTGAATAAATTTTGCGATTTTGACACTTGTTTTCGCACAACAGAACACCGACTTGTCACTTTTTCGTATTTTAAATAAAACACGACCAGCGTAACACAAAGTAGAAATTGTTCGCATTTATATATTTTCAAGTTCCATTGACTTTCGCATCGCTATAGAGATTAAGCCCCCAGCTTACAATTTAAAATTAAAAACTAACTCTTAGAGCCACTTTTTGGGTTTGAGATTAAAGTTAATTTAAGTCAATAATTAGATAATCGGAGAATTAAGTTAATCTAGCATAAATTGAATTTGATATTTTTGGGTTGTGGCTTAAACCATGTAGTGTTACCATACTGAGCACAAATAAATGGCATTATTTTTTTGCAAATGTAAACTTTTTATCAAAGCAAGATGGATGTTTTCAAAGAAGAAGATGAAAATATGCGAATTTAATACTGTTTACAAGGTAGAAATTTTTAACGTTTTAAGAAAAAATATATTAATGAAAAAAATATAGAAAGGAAAAATTATATAAAAGTGCTTAGCAAAATATTTTATTTTAAAATTATTTCTTATTTATATTTTTGCATTAATTTGTTTATGTTAGACATGTGTATGTTGACAGTTTAAGTTAAGGTTTTAACCACCACCATTGGCCGCTTAAACTAGCAAAAAAAATTTAAACAAATACAACTCAAGAAGTAAATACGGAGATTAAAGTAATTTAATCGCTAATCCCTAATCCAAAAAGTGGCTCTTAATGTTTTCAAGATTCTACTGTATTTTCCTATGGCCTGAAGCTCTTTGATCTTTTCGTTTACTATTCAGGGTAACAGTTTTCCTTTAAAATTACTGAGGCAAATTAAAGTACATACTAAAAAAAAATAAAACATTTTGTCGTAACCTATTTAAAGTTATATTTTCCCACCAACTTAAAGTTAAAAGAACAAGTTAACAAAGTTTTAATTAACTCATAAAATAAAAACAACAAGATGATGTCAAAAATGTCATTATTTTAACATCAACCTTTATGACATACGAATTTTAACAGAAAATAAGCAAATTTGAGAAAGAAACTATAAAAGACAGGGAAAAAAGAAATTAAAGTATAAATAGCGAAAAGATAAATTTAACAAAAAAGTAAGCAAATTTTAACTATTCAAATACAAAAGAAAATATGTAATAATTTCCATCAAAACAACAAAACATAAAAAGGTTTCACAATTTTCTAATTTGAATTTAACATTAACAGCAGCACACCACCTTTTTCCAACTTCATATGAATGTATGTGTAAGTGTGGATGTGCGAATGCCTACAGTATTCTCATTTAATTTGAATTCTTAGTTAAGAAAATAACTATGTAAATATTGATGGTAGGTACGTATTGTACAAACATACATACGTAACACTTTAAAATTTTAGATATTTTCTAAGCTTCCAAAACATCTCTGGTGAGATTTTATTTTTCGCAATTTCAGGTTTCACTTAAATCAACACAAAAATAAGTTGAAGTGAAATTAAATAAAATACAAAAAAAACCCTTTTTGCTGCCCCATAAACTTAATGCATTTTTACAACAATCACACACACTCACTCTGCCAGTTTAACATCCAACATACTCTTGCACAAACTTCAAAAGTCTATGTTTTTGGAGTGAGTTAAAGTGAGTGTTTGTGGGTTTTTCGGTGATGAGCACCATAAATCTACCAAATATAAAAGAGAATCCAATAAACTGTAACGGAGAGAGAGCGTGTAACATTTAAAGGTAAAACGTGATTTGAAAAATATATAATTTCTACAGTTTTGCTCAAAAATAATTTTTTTCATTTTAATTTTAACTGCCGTCTTGGGCTTCCTCTCGACTTCTGTCACGATTTTAAGTTGCTGGTTTTTGGGCATGAAATATTTTGGACATTTGTTATGCTGAAAACAGATTCGCTAGTGAACGAAATGAAAAAAAATAAACAAATAAAGAGACTCAATGTACACAGTACATTATTTAAACTCTTTATGGATATCAGCTGTAGATACACGCTACAGTGGTCATTTCAATAGTCCTGTTCACAAAATTGTGCAAATGGTGTTGCATCATAGCATTTGCAAAATGGTATGGTATCTACATATATTTTTACTCTACATCAACAAAATATACAGCATTGTACTTGGTCCTCTCCTTCAAATATGCAACACTTGAAACCAAAAGGTTTTATTTGCTCCACTTATACAAAACAACGGATAGCAAGCCTGCAGCTAACACGCAGTAAACCAAATCGATCGGTTTGCATTCAGTGGCTTAATGCCGTCGCTTACCTCTCACTCATGCCCGCCAAAGCTGACTTTGTTTTGCTCAAAAGTTAAAACGGCTTAAAATACGCTTTTACGTCACCGCCGCCGATGATAATGTATCGGTTACGTTTAATTCGCTGACAATAACAAAACACAAATTAAAAAGAACAAGTAAACATGAACATATCGCACCGGTTTCTCTAAAGGGGGTTAACTCAAAATTTATAAATTTTCAGTAGAGACAAAAAACTTTTTTTTTATGTGTACTCTTATATCACTTAGAGGGATACAATTGTAGTTTTTGGGAAAATTCCAGAAAAATTTACCTAAAATTTGAGTTGACTCTCTTTAGCGGAACCTGTGCGATAAAGTTACATGAAAAATCAAAAAACGATGAACCGGGAAAGTAAAAGTAATAATTATGGATTAATATTTTGTATTGCTGGATCAAATTATATTAATTGAGCTTTTATGTTGTATTGCCTCTTTAAAAGTAATAATATTTATCAAGCAGCTGTGAGTTTCGTTTTTTGCAACAAGCGTTGAAAGTTGAACTAAAGAGGTTATTCATAACTCATAGAAAATTTTAACAATTGCATTAATTTGCAATCTCAATTGCACAAGATCTTGAATTGGTCTAATAGTTTGTATTTACTCGACGTATGTAGCACCTAATTGCAAACCGACAGCTAACACTCAGTGAGTTTTACGTTTTAATAACAAACTACTTGTGTTTTTATAGAATTTATGTGATTTTTGGAGAAGTATGATGTATGAGATCGTTCACAATTGATAGAAAATATTAACGATTGCATAAATTTGCGATCCCATATGCACAAGATTGTGTAGGTTATACTTTATTGGCTATCGATAAGAAAAAAAAACTTTTGAAAAAGTAAAAAATGGGAGTCTAGGACAAGTACAATAATTTTAAAACTTCCCTTTTTAAAAACTATTTAGTTGTCATCTGTTAAAAGACAAAAGCAAATTTTACGTAATATCAACTTTTTGTCTTTGTAATAAAAAGGGGATGATCATATCCACTTTGATATTTGATAGCTGTACTCTCTACAAAACCGTCATTATGTTATGACATATAAATGTCTGATATTGACTTAGTTATTGAATGGCTATCTCACTGCAACCGGATAATAAAATAAACTTTATTACAAGTTTCGATCTTCTTACTGTGATATAAGATTTCAAACGTCCATTGCATTAGTAAGCTGACTAATTCCCGATTTCCTATACCATCAGGTAGGGGAATAAACTAGCCAGATACGAACCTACTACACAACTTCTTTAAAATACCCTGTCATTGTGTTTGGAATCATGTTCTCTTTATCCGGTTAATACTGACTGTGATATTTGATCTTTATTCTTAGGGATGGGCTTAAAGCTTTTTACTCTCATTTCATTTTATTGGTGAACCGTATGATCACTGATTGTCAGTCATTTTGGTCACCCTGCAGCAACTGTTGAGCTTATAAAAAGTCTATTCTTCTGATTCTACATTTTTGAGCCCAATATAAGTTATTGAAATTATTACAACACGGACACGTTTTTAATCAAAACTGTAATCTTCACAGTAGTAGAAAGAAAAAAAAATAACCTTCAACAAAATTTTCAAAAGCTTAAAAAATTCCACCAAAGTTCTAAAAAAAAATCGATCAATATCAAGAGGTTCTGAAAGATATATGTACAGCCCGATTATGGATAAAAATTCCCCGGGAGTTTTTCCAATTTAATTTAAAATAGGAAAAGTGGGAGAAGAAAAAAACTCCCGGGGAAATAATTTTCATAATTAGATTCATGGTAGAATAAGTACAAGGTATAGTCATTAGAAATTTTGTTCTCAATTTCAAAACCCGTATAACGTCAATCAAAAGAAAATATGGAAAAAATAAAAACAAGCGTCAAAAATCAAATGAAATAAATTAATTTGACATTACATGGGTAAATAATGAAAATACCTGGTACTTATTATACTATGATTAGATTGATGGTTACAGCTAAAAAAGAACTTGCAACCCGTTCGATAAAACAAAAATATTTGTATTCCAAAGAGTAGCGCAAGTTTTTCCATGTACAGTGCACTCGGGAAAACGTCAACACTCGTTTACGTCAACATCCCAAAACGTCAACCCTTTTTTTTTTACATTGCCTACTCTAAAACGTCAACCCAACCATAAAGCTCTAAAACGTCAACTCTGAATAAAATAAAATTTCGAATTTAGCAGCAGTTAAAATACACACATTTGTACACACACACATTTATTTTATGAAATCAATTCAGAAATTGGGGATCCGCCTGGATAATGTTTCTAATTCGTGTAAAATTGAGGAGTTGGAAGTGATCGATGATGAGGAGAACGATTTAGATACAAATGTGCAGACAATAAAACATAGAGAAGCCGTCGAAATATTTAACAGGGCTTTGGATTGGGTTCAATGCGAGAATGTTGAGCAAAATGACTTAAATGTATTAGGACGTTTAAGAGAGAAGGCTCTCTTCCAAGTGTTGGATAGAAAAAAACAGCAGAAAAAAATAACAGATTTTTTTAAAATTCATATGTGTGCATGTAAAATTAAAAATATGATCTCATTTAAAATGTATTCTTTTAGTTCCAGTTGTCTTCTATGGTTTTAGTCAGGTTGAATGCCTTTTTTATTTCCTTTTTGAATTTGTTTATGTTTGGATTTAGTTTATAATTAATAAAAACGTTTAAAAGCACATTATCGATATGTTTTTTATTTACAAATTTTACATTTGTAAACGTCAACAATTTGTTAAACGTCAACACCCGCGGTTTTAATTAGTTGACGTTTTCCAGAGTGCACTGTATTAATGTTTTGTTTGTTGTTGTATTTTTGATTGTAAGTATTTTATGGTTGGCGCTGCAACACAAAGCAATTGCGATAAATTTTGACTTATAAAAACGTCAATTAAGTGTTGGGTGAGAGATACAATTATATTGTTTGTTGTTTTTGTACTTCAGTACTCTCACCCATAAACAACATGATACAAACGTTTTATGAGACCGAATTCGACCATATAGAAAACGTGTATGGACAACTCGTTACACGCACACACACTGACTCACTCACTCACTAGCCACAACCCAACGGGAAAACTCAGGAGACCTTCTTACTTGAGGCCTTTTTAAAAGGCTGCTTAAACATTTTTTGATTCAATACCAATTCTTATCTAAATGCTTAAGAATGCCTGATCGAAGGCCTCGGCTCTTTGGTACTCGCTTCTATCAAAAGGGAGTAGCGAAAGAGTATTATTTTTTGTATTGTTTTTTTTTTTTGCACAAGCAAAAGCAAAATAATGTTTTTTGATCCCGTTACCATTCTTATGTACCTGCTTATAAAGCGAGGCCTACTTTGCAATGACAACGTGTGTAAAAAAGATATGAGTATAGAATTGAGCGAGCAGGCCTTGTACATCCAAAAGAAGGTGTACAGAGGCCTTCTAGAAGGCATCCGAACTCCTTCTTTTTCCCGCTGGGAACGTGTTCAATGTCGTGCGCTACGCGATATTCCGTACTGCGAGTATAATTTTGTGTTTTACTTTTTTCTCATTGTATTAAGTATTTGTTAAGTTGCTGGACAGACATACACACATCCACTAGACCAGATAGACAGACACACTGGCATGAATTTTGTTATTGTTGACTTTCGGTTTAACACACGCACGCACGCACACATACGCACAAACTTATTTAAACGACAATACGATATTAAGTATGTTTGTATTTGTATATCTAGACGACGTTTACACCGGCTTTTGTGGCCTCTTCTTGGGTTGCTTAATTCAACTTGTACCCGCACACAATAAATAGTGCGGATAAAGAGCAAAAGAAAAACAAAAACAAAAACCGCGAGTCAGTCAAAACAGTGGCAAGAAAATCCACTTTGTACAAATGCCGACCGACCAGAAACAACAGCATCAACTAAAACAGAATATAAACGGACCGAACAAATGAACGGCCAACCATTCTGTAGCAGTGTTTGTATCTGTATCTTCAGCTCGAGGTAGTGAATTTGTGCGGCAGGCTGGTTGAATGAATGAATGCCAGGCAGACAAGTCAAGTGTATTTTGTTTTGTTTGTTACATTTCGTTCGCTTCGTTTTAGTTTGTTTTGTTTTTATCGTAATTTTCTTAAATGAATATTTTACATAAATATCGTTTTACATTTTACATACTCGTTTAGATTTTGCATCCCTTTAAATTTTTGTTTATTTTTTTTTTTTTTTTTTTCATTTGAAATTTTCCCGTACCGATGTCAGTTACAATTTACTGAATACACATTTAATCAGTAGAGAGTTTTTCCATTTTCCTTTTTTGCTATGCAACTTTATGTGTTCTCTTGCAATCTCTTTTGCATGTAATACTTGTTAATTTATTTTTTTTTAACATTCAAAAAACACCTCAAAGGTTCATCTCTTTTTTTTTGTTCCGAGTTTAATGTATTGTGGATGTCGACTACGGCAGCCACCAAAATTCAACTGAATTGGACGAAACTTAAAGTTTGCCAAAAAAGCGATTTTAGTCACTTATATATACACACGCTACATGCATCACACTCCGAACAATACCATCGACACAACCTCTATTTTTATTTTACACATACACTTACACAAAACCTATCCATCCATCCATCCATCGAAACAGTTTCTGTGTATCTATTGTAGATTTTTGTATCTATCTGTATTTACGTTTTTTTTCTATATGGCAAACTAAACAATACGCGCGCGATTTTTCCTCTAAATTGAGTACTTGCTCCCTCAATTGTTGTATGGAAGCACTAAGAGATACCAGAGTTTATGTAGAAAAGAGAATGTAATAAAAACATATTTGAAAAGTAGAAAAGAGAGACAGACAATCCGAGAGATACATACAATATATAATTCGTTAATGCCAGAAAACTTTCTTCTCTATAAAAGGTTCGACGCACGATGTACTTAATGTGGAGTATTAAGAGTTGCCGGTTATTTGAAGAACAATTGTAATGATTGTAATCATATCTCAGGCAAATTCCTAAAATATCAGGCCATGTGTTGTATTAACAATCACTAAGTTAAAATATCTTTACGATTTCTTTTAGAGTTCAGTCATCTTCTAAATACCAAAAACCATAAATTTTTGTGTCTCATTTAAATATTCAATAAACCCGATTAAAAATTTCAATATACACAAAATAATCCCGTTCTAGCTTTTTCGTAACAATCACATGCTTATGGTCAATTTCACAAATTCTATTTAAATATCAATTAATATTTTAATGTATTTGACATTAATAACGTATTTAAAACATAAATTAATAATAAAATAAATTGGTGAAATCGGCCATTGAAACAAGGTGTTTTTAGAGCTATTTTTAATATAAACTTAACGGACTTTATTGGATAAATAATTTAATGCTAATAATGTTAAAATATGATTTGTACCACGTGTATGCCACGGCTGGCGCGTATTTGGCACATGTGGAATTAAACTTTTCATCCACTTTTTGCTGAATTTGCGGTCGTATTTCGCTTAATGTTAATTTTTAAGTATTCAATCCAATTAGGTTAAATCCTTCAATCTTAGTGACAAATTAACAGGAATATCGAATGAGATTATTCGTTTATCAAAAAGTTTCTTTAATTAAATTAATTGTGACTCCGTCTTGTAAAAGCCAAATGTCAGCAAGATTATTGCCAGCTAATTCAGGTACGAAAAAGTAAGAAAGCATGTCTCTAAACCGCTCAACGCTGTGAAGTTAAAACTCACCAAGCATCGAGTTTTCAGAGATGTTCTGGTATTTTGACAATAGCTTGACAGTTATCATCGCTTCAAATGCTGCAATTCGGATTATTGGCATAGCCGCTTAATCAAATTTTATTAATTTGCAAGCGCTGTTTTGGCGTGAGGTTTTTCTGAGAGTTTTCAAACCAAACTAATCTCAAAACAACAAAAAACTGTCAAATCAGCTGTTACAAAAGACAGTGCTGCCAATTTTAAACTAATCGCCTCTTCAAAAAGCGCCCGCTTATATTTTAAAGCTCTTTTATTATGTCAAAATTGTTGCTACCCTGAAAAATTCGACCATTACTTTTTCATATGTATACTGACCACTTGTTGTTGTTGTTTTATACTGATAAAACCCATGACTTCGATAGCGGATAAAGCCATACGCTTTAAGATTAAAGAACCGCACTGGATTATGTGTCGTTCACTGAAATGCTGTTATCCCTTTATTCCCTTGGAATTGAAAATTCGGAATATCGTTGATTTGATAGTTTTATTTTCTTAAAAGAACACTTTTGAAGTTCGAATTCTTTTTTCGCTCAAAATGTTACGGCAAAATATTTTTCGGCTTCTTAGATTCTTAGAATTTATGCTCTGAAGTCTGCACTGTTAATGGGTCTAGTGATCAAGTATAACAAACCTTAAAATAATTAAGCTTAATGTTCTAGCAGTTCGACTGGAAATGTTCGGTTTACCATTGAAGAATAATGCACATGCATATGAATATGAATATGGGCATTTGCACAGAAAACTTTCTTTTGGCACGTTACGCCACGAAACAATTAAGCTTGTCCTCTCTTTCCACTAACAGCCTGGCCCAAAATGTCGATCGACAAACTTATCGGTCATGTTCTGACAATCGCACGATTTGAAATCGCAAAACGTTTAATATTCACACAAAATGCCTCTGCAACCACAACACAAGTGACTGATTTTGACATTTGTGGTCTCATAATCAGCCTTATTGTGGTTGTCGTTTTCGTAAACAAACGTGTCGTTTTTTGTAGTAGATTAAAGAACACATGTTGTGTATTACTTTAATCTATTACACAGTCGTATACGACAACGACAACCACAATAAGGCCGAATATTTCTTAGTGGGGCGCAAATTTGTATGAAAACTATTACGTTATCGTTCGTTTGCATTGTCGATATACTTTTCGTGCTGAAAATAGTTATTGGCGCTAATCAGCTATTTGACGTTGTAAATACAAACGAAAAATAGGGATCGACATCGTGGATCATGCTGTAAATATTAATCTAGATGCGCTTAACACCAAAATACAGTAAAGTAATGTTACAAAAATGGACTTTTGTGTGGAAATGCCCATATAGTTTTTTGTTTTGCAGTTCACAGTATCGGAAAATTAAAAAGTATTTAATTTAATTTCGTCCTAAATTGTTCTGCATAGCATATGTGAGTTCCCAATCCAAAATGCCGGTTATAGCAAGCTCTTGAATGTCCAGAAATTGAATTTATCTGGTAACTCTGCAAATTTTTAAAGTTTAAATTCCAATACGACTTGCCAAGCTACAACGAAATAGTCAAACACTAATACACCATCAAACACTTATGTCACGTGTCTCTGTAATACGAGTACAAGTCTTCTAACTCGACTCTCATTTAAAACAATAAAAAGAAGAGGACGATGACGACAACGAAAACAGAAAATAGAAAACAAAAACAACCACCCCAATCCTCCATTGTAAACAAGGCGAAAAACACTATTTTAACTCTCGCAATAGATATATAAATAAAAACAAAGTGAAATTTTAGATAATTTGCTGCTCTCACTTTTCGTTTTTGTTGTTTTTCGAAGCAAAATAACCACAAATAGAAGTAAAAAATGAATACTTTAAATATATTTTAACTTTTTCAGCAATATTGGAATGAATTTAATTTTTTCTTTAATTTTCGCTGTGACAAGATTAGTTAAATTTAAGAATGGAAATTTTAAATTAAAGCTTAAAATTTTTCTCTAGTAACATATTTGAACTTTTTACCGGCTTTTGGGTTAAATTTAACGTGAATTTTGGGTGTTTGTTTTGGAATTTGATAATACATACGAACTTTTTGATTTATTGATTTTTAACAAAATTCCATTCTTTATTGTTGTTGATTTTTTTCTGAAAGCTTTTGGTTTTTTTTATTTAGTATGTGTTATTTATTTCAAATTAGTATTTTTGCTCACTTTACTCTTTTCGATGTCACAGAAAAAGTACGCAAAAAATCGATTGGAGAACCACTATTTAAGTTTGAAACAACAAAACAACTGAGATTTTTGTCAAGTGACAAAAATAACCGAACGCTAAAAATACCGACCATCGACCGTACTTTAGCAGCACTAGTTAAAGACTAACGGACACTTTGTGCTTTTTCGTCAGTATGCCTCAATTCTTATAAGACTCTTTTTCTCTTTGTGTAATTTTTACTGTCTTTGTTTCATTTGCTCTGTAACGTTTACGAGTCTCACCTTCTCTTTCACTCGTATTTCGTTAATTTACGTTTTCTTTGGACATTTTACTCTTGCAAAGAGCGTATTGTGGGCAAAATCAAACATGCACACACGGACGCACGGACGCACTTACCCATGCTCATAATCACTGCCATACACACACACACACAAACACAACCACAGTTTGTAGTAAACGAACAAAAGTAATAAAAGTGGTGCCTCCCGCCATATCTTAAGCTACTAAGCCTACCCCTTGACATAAATCTAAAGTATGATTGGCTGTTTACACACATGCCTTTAACAATCGTGTGTCGCCGAAGTCAAAACGAATCAACACGAAATCATTTAGTGCGATTGTTCTTGTTGTTTTCAGCTTCTTCAGGGTGTTGTCAGTCAGCCGTCGTCATTTAGTATAGTTACTTTTCATTAAGTTCGTGTGTTTGTTGATTTGTTTTAAAAGAACGACGAAGTTGCGTGTTTGTTTTTCGTATTTTGTTTTCTTCTGTTATCTGGCGTTTGATTTTTCTGTGTTTTTCTTCTTTTGATACTGATTGCCGGAGAGTGAGAGAGAGAGAGGTGTGGTGTTTATTCAAAACAAAATAATGTTCATACGTACCAGTGTCTGGCTGGTCAGACTTGTTTAATTTTTCATTGTGTTTTGTTTTGCATTGTTTTGGTGTATATGCCTGATTGTTTTAGTTGTTAATCATAATAGGTCTTTAAAAATTGACTACATACAAATGAGGCACCCGTCCGTCGTAATAGCAGCCCCTTTTTCATCTATTGTTGGATAGAATTTTAAATAAAGCATTTAATAAGAGTAATCATTCTTTTAAGCACACTCCTCTTCTCTTAACATTTGACTAATTTAATCGTTAGCTCTCTACTCTATTCCACTTTCTCTCTCCCATTCGCTCTAAAATTTTCTGAA
The DNA here is from genome assembly GCA_949318255.1 of Pollenia labialis. Taxonomy (NCBI): domain Eukaryota; kingdom Metazoa; phylum Arthropoda; class Insecta; order Diptera; family Polleniidae; genus Pollenia; species Pollenia labialis. The sequence goes on along the minus strand of OX439143.1, from coordinate 5,511,553 downwards.
AAACTATAGTGTATTGAATTGAAAAGCGAATTTGTGTTTTTGTTTATTGAAATTCATCGGACGCCTTTTCAGAATTTGCATTTTCTATAACGTAAATAATTGTTGTACGTCGTCTGTTGTCTGGTATTGGCCTTGGCGTTAATTAAAAATATCAGTTTTTATTGCTGCTGCTGTTGTTTTTCTCTTTTTTGCTTTAAAGCTTGTATACCTATGTAGTTGTTTAGCAGTTTCGCTCACTAGCAGACTGTTAAGATTTTTTTTAGCTCGTGCCAACGCATACAGAAACATTTCTTCATGTCGACTTATTATAGTTTTGATTAATGGATCAATGAATGGTCTAATGAATAGATGAGTGTCCAACTAATTTGATTCATTTACAAGTTTGTCCATACGTCTATCTTATAAAGTTTTTTTTTTGCCAGACTTGTTCCATTGGAAACATTAATTGAAAAGGTGCGGTTGTTGTCTAAAGCATGCACTATTATCGCTGGTGGTTTTTTCTGAATATTTTGCTTATAATTTTAAAAAAATGTACCTATGTATGTATGTATGTATGTATATTGAAATAAAATTGTGATCTGAATATTAAAATAAGAATGTAGGTATGCAATTTTTTGTTTTTTGCAGCACGTGGATATAGATTTACACATTAAGTTAATTCAAAATATGTTCGTCGTAGTGACAATACAAAATCTAACTAAAAAAATTGGCTTGAAAAACAAGTACCTGTGTTGTAACAAAATACCTACATACTTTTAAGTTCATTATCTAAATGTCTGGTTATAGCTTATCGTAACGATAATATGAGTGTTAAAACAATTTTCGTAAGAAAACTGTCAACAAGTAAAATATAGAAGTAGGCATGTAGGTAGAAGGCTTTTGTTTCAAATGTTTTATAAGCTAAAATGAACTGTACGATTCAAATAACACTAAAGTAACTACATGTTATAATTGGCTTAATAATCGGGCGTAGTTACCAAATTTTAAAAAAATTCAACTTGTGATAATGTTCCACATTTGCCAAAGCACTCAAAATATTCAAATTTGTATTTGTATTAATTTTGAATATGTATGAGTTTCTAATACAACAAGACATAATATCTTATAATTTAAAGTATTGGAATCAGACAAGTTACATAATGTGATAATAATTGGACAATGATTATAAAAATTTAAAAATTTAGACAATTTGAATAAAAAATAAAAATTAGTTGAAAATATTAATAAAAATTAAATAGAAATAAAAACAAAACTTCTAATAATAATAATATTTGTGAAATTTTGAATTTTTGATAGTTTTTTTAAGTTAAAAGATTGAAAAAGTTACAGTATTGCAGTACCTTGCAATTGTATGCAAGAGTAAATGTTTAAATTTAATTGCGTTGCTAGTATTTTGAAAATAAGCAGGTAGTTGGTTCCAGAGACGAATTGTTAAGATAAAAAACTTCTTTTCAGATGCCGTATCATTATGCCGAAATTGGATGATGGCATTACCTCTCGATGATCTAGTGAACTGTAGACGGTCATAAAGGTATTTCGGCATTAAAGTCATAATAATTTTGTGTAGCAGAACAAGGGTTTTCAGCATTAAATAGTTTTTAAATGTTATACTGAAAATACGAATAGAATACTGAGATATGTGATCAAATTTGTTAAGGCCGTAAACGTAGCGTACAACGTTATTAATTCTTTATAATTAAAAATAACTATATAGATCTCTTAGCTTAAGGAAACAAAGTTTAATAAATTGACTGACATCAGCGGAATACTGTCTCTTATGGTGTTTTCTTTTCTACAAAAAATATACCACATTTTGAAAGGTGCATGTATAAAATGTCTTGCGGGACATGTACTACTGCAATTTTTTATTTGACGAGAGCAAAACACAAAATTGGATCGCCCTGTTTTTAACAGCTGACAAAAAGTTTGTTCTTCAATAATAAAAAAATATGTACCTACATAAATCAAAAAGTGTGTTTGTCAAAATAAAAAAAAATATACATAAACCTTAATTTGTTAATAGATTGATATTAAATAAATAAATAAATATATGTACATTATATGTAAGAATTTACATGTTTCGAGCATTTGTTTATCGATTTGGCGATGGACCAACCTTCTGTTTGTATGTTATCTTCCACTCAAGTTTTGTAAGTTCAATAATATAAAAAATAATTAGAAAGTACCAATTGAAAAACAAAAAAGTATTAAAAACTATCCTCTTATAGTTTCTTAATCACTCTGGACTCTGCATATAAAAGTTTATGTTTCTTGATCCAATTCTAACGCAATTTCAAAAAGTACCAGTTGAACAAAGTACCAAAAAGTTTCCTATTATAGTTTATTATCTACTCAGAATATTGTATGCTTAATTTACTGTTTCTCGGTCCAATATTAACGAAAATTCAAAAAGTACCAGCTTATAAACAAAACCGTTCAAAAAGTTCTCTCTTACATATTTAAACCCACTCAGAACATTGAAACTAAAAGAGTATCAGTTGTAGATCGAAAAATTACCAAAATGCTCCCTTTTACAGATTATTATTTACTAAGGCATTTTTAATTTTATAATTCTTGGTTCAATATTAACGAAAATTCAAAAAGTACCAGTTGAAGAACGAAAAAGTACTAACAATTTTCATCTTATAGGCTCTTAATCGCTTAGGATCCTGCACCTATTTTTTTATGTTTCTAAGTTCAATATTATATAAAATTCAAAAATTACCAATTGCATCACGGAAAAAAGTAAAAGATAAAAATTAAATTTCCCGTATTTGCATTTTTTGATACTTTTTTCGTCCCGTTGATGCATCAAAAATGTCAATACTGTTAAACTACAGCCCATAATTTAGTACGTATATGTCAATGAATGGAAAAAAGTTTTTCTTTTAAGAAAGTACCAAAAATAGGTACTAAATAAACTTTAAAATAGTAAATATGAAGCAAAATTAATGCTTATTTTCTCAGAAACAATAAAAAAAATTGGTGAAACACGTTTTGGATTCAGAAAGGGGGTATTTAACATATTTACACCCCATTCCTAACTCAATTTTTTTTTAAATGGTCGGTAGGTCAAACCAATAATGAGCTGACGACTTGTCTGCTTTTTTTTTAAATAACGTTTTAAATTTTAAAACACAAATTTTAATAAAATTCTCATGTGTGTGATGCACTTTTATTAGTAAATATGTACTTTTTAAATGGTGTATTTTTTGTTCAAGTCGGTTGGCAAGCAGAGGAGGAAAGTGTTCTTAACTGTTTTGCATTTTCCGATTTATATAAAGATAACTTACACCACTTTTGCTTGTACGTCGTACTTTTATTTAGTAGATGGTCATTTGTAGTCTCAAATTTATTCCAATATTTAGCAGCCCAAAATTAACTTCAGGCTACTAATATGATCACCCGCTACAAGCTATTTAACCAACGCTGAGTTCTTTTAAAAGCGTACTTTCACTGTTACAATGTGCGAATAAAGAACATATTCACAATGCACACAAGACAATAGAAAACGTAGGCTTTTTTACGCTCGGATCGGTAGTTGATTGTTTCTTGATTCATACCGAATCCGTATGGCTCATTTGATCGATTCGGTAAACAAACGTCCAATATCCGCGCGTCAATACAACGCCGAATCACACGAGAATTTATCCGCTGTATTTAAATACAAATGTTGGTAACTGTTTTAGGAAGCTCTTAACAGCTTACTCGGCATATTTTATAAAGTCTTAAGTTCTCTGCAGGGATACAAGAACTTCTATTAAGTTTTTTGCCGAAGAACTGATTCAACTCCAAGCTTTTATAAACAAGTAAGAAACTATACTCATTCAAGCAAGACACTATGATACCATACACCTCAGTATTTGAAAATAAATATTCGGCAATGCGCCCTATTTTAGGCCTATGCGCAATTATGGACCTGCCAGAACAAAATTATGTTATAAGGTTAAGATTCACGTAAAAGTACTTTGTGCCAAAAATAATTAAGATATCTTCATCTGTATGCGATTTGTTTGCCTTTAAGTGGTTTTAGGAAGGCGGTTGTTTAAATGGGATCGATGGTTAATTTTGGGCCTACCAGAGCAACATTTTGAGATGGCATAGCAGTTATTGTAAATTTTATTGTCACCAATTTTAATATCAATACCAACATTTTAAAGAAAATTATGGCATTAAAAGATATTATTGGGAGTAGCATTTGTATGGGAGTTATGTTCAATCAGATTGCAATCAAGTAATTTTGAAACAAATTTCATCTAAGTACCAACATAATGAGATGGTTTATGAGCACAAAGGCTTTATTCCGGAAAGAATCTTGTGGGGGGCTTAGCAATTGCGAAATGTTCACTATGCTTGGTCCTCGTAACATTTTTACTAGGCTTGTTCCTTGTGATATTAGAACCTTTGTACCAAATTTCATCAAAATATCTCAAAAATTCAGACGTGTAATCTGCGTACAAGGTTTACATAGACAGCCAGCTGGACGGACGGACGGACGTCGTTAGATCGCCTCAACGTGATTCTGAGTAGATCGGTATACTTAAAGGTGGGTCTAGGACCAATGTTTTAAGATGTTGCAAACATCAGCACAAACGCATAATATCATCTACAATATTGTAGAGTTGGTATAAAAATATAAAAAAAAGTTTTCCGTTTCCTTCTTATGCCATCGTTTGATATCAAACTTCTGTGTTTGCTGGGTACATTAGTTTAAACTTTTAAAATATTTCCATATTAAATATTGAAATATCAAAAAAAAAACAAATCACATGGTTAAAGAAAAAAAATCCTCCTCCCTTTAAAGTTTTTTTTTTCTTTTTTAATTTATTTGCAAATTGTTTCATTTCCAATGAGGAATTTAAAATTAAGTGGCTGTTAAAAGTATTGCACACCAACAAAAAAAGTTTTGTTTATTTTTTTTTTGTTTGTTAATTTATTGCCATTTTTTCAAGGGACCCCTCCTTAAAACGCGCACAGCCAGACAAACGGCAAAACAACCAGCAAACAAAAAAACTCTGCCAGTCCGTTGTTTCCCGTTCATTTCAAATTCATTAAGTTCAGTCATTTTGCTAATGAGGGTGAGTTGTTGTTGCCGTCGTTGCTGTTGTTGGCTTTGGATTATTTCTTTCTTTTTTTCGTATAGAGAATGGCGTCAACAGAAAATGCCTCAACTTTATTATTCAATTATCCCTTAACGGGCTTTTTTTTCTTTTTTAACTTTTTTGTGCTTTTTTCAGTGTTTTTCCACAACTTTTCGCAAATTTGTTTAAGTGTCATTAATGAAGCAATTTGAACACCCGGTTTTTTATTAAAAACAATTTTTCGTTTCACAAAATTTATTGCTGCAGTTGCAAGTTGTTTTTCATTTCAAATTTATTTGTGCACAGTTCTTGCTGCTGTTGATGTCTTTAAGTATTTTTTTTCAAACTTATTAGATTTTCATCTTGTAATTTGTTGCTCAAGTTTACAGAGAGTGTTGTCTGTCGTCTGTACGCGCGAGTGTATTTGTGTTTGTGTGTTTGTAGCTGTGTTTGGATTGCGCTGATTACTAAGTGTGCTGTAGAACTTTTTCTATAATTTATGCAAAATTTTTTATTTACGAGAACGTTCGTGAGTGTAAAAAATTGGCAAATAGAATATTTAAATCATAAAAAATAGACATAAATAAATTTTAAACTAAATTCTATTTTTTCTTCAATTGCCTGTTTCACAATTTCGAATGTTAACGATCGCATAAGTGTTCATATAGAAAATCCCAGTAAAAAATTAATGGATTAATCCATAATCGAGCAATTAAGGAGTAATGACTTGTTCATCCAGTTGGAGTAATAAGCGAGCTATCAAACCTTCTTTTTTTGTTTTGTTGTTTATGCCTCGCTTAATACTCCAAGTGGATCAATGAGGGATGTATCAGTTCGTTTTTGATTTTTTTTCTTTGACAGAACTGTTAATTGTTGAAGTTTTCGTTTCGTTTTTCTTTTTAGTCAGTTTAGTTTTAAAAAGTGAAAGACGTGTTATTAAAAAAGCGAAAAGGACGGGTAAAGTAACAAATTGTTAAAAATGTGTCAAAATTTAGTTTCTAAGCGTCATTTAAGACGACTAGTTCAAAAAGAAATTTAAAAATTATTAAATTGTAATCGAAACAAAAACAATTACTCCCTCTGTCATCATTTTCAAGATCAAAGGGAGTACTCCATAAGGAGCTTAAAAGGAGTACTCGTGTCTGCGGACATGCTGTGTAAAAAATCCTATGAGGTCCGGAGTTTAATGGAGTAATCCATTACTCGCAAAGGAGCGCTCCAAGATTACTCTTTGGATGATCCTATTTTTTACTGGGATATTAAAAATTTTGAAAAATATTCAACATTTTTTTATTTTTTCCAATTTATTCTATGAGCTAAATTTCAGTTTTTTTTTTTATAAAGCTTTTTTGTAATAGTCCTATTCCTTTAATTTTTTAGGAATGACATTATACACTACCAGACTATTATATTTGTTACATTTCCCGGATAGCAATGAAGTATATTGTACTATGTACAGAAAAATTAACAATTATTAGACACCAGCAGAATGTAATGCATTTTTTGCCCCGCTACGGCCTTCGTCAGCATCCTTTGTGTCACACTGGATAGTGATACTTTATAAATTGAATGTACCTATTTAACTCAACAATTTTAACAAATAGAAATTGGGAATTATTTCCTTTCATATAATGCATTCTGGTCGGACATCGTACGATCGGCTCAGAAAGTGATTGTAAATCGATAATAATAACATATAATACCCTGTCTACTATTGTGGTGTGACGATAATAAATTATTTCTTTCTTTCCAAAAATTTTTTTTTTTTTCTAAAATTTTTATATATAATTTTTCTAATATTTTTCTTTTATTTAGTTAGGGATAAACTTTAAAAAAAAATATAGCACTATAGCTTGTGTTAAGCGTCACTTTGGATTCGATTCAACCCACAGTGCGTCGGTCTGAGAAATTAACCCCCTATTTACACGCTTTTATCCGAGCCAGAAGTGTTTTTTGTAGGGGAGCCATGTTAAGATATCGTGGTAGAGGTTTTGCATCCAGAAGGAAATTTATTAAGATAATGAGGGCACCAGGTACATTTGTGCTGTTTTTAAGTTACTCGACGAAAAGTGCCGATTTAACCCAAGTTACTGATTTTGATGGCTTGGCTAACCACCATTAATGCTCCGATTGGCCTGAAACTTTCATTCCAGATTTTTTTTTTTCTCAAAAACCAAAAAAAAATTGGTGGGTGAGACTTCAACATTTCCAATTTCAAATTTCTTAAATATTTTTTTTCAAGATGAGATTGCAATAGGGTGGCATATGTTATTTTCCTACCATAAAAACCAAAAAAGTCAATTTCGAAAACATCATTTTAATTTAAGAAAAAAAAAACGCGACAATATGTGTACATATCAAAATAATTTGATTTTTAAACTTTATTAAGCAAAGGGGACCAGGCGCGGATCCAGCCTGAGTCTTAGGGGGGGGGAATTTTTTTTTTATACAAAAAAGTAAAAAATTTTAAAAAAACTCAACAATAAGGTTAAATGAAAAATAAGATCAGTTCAATATAAATTAATTTTTTTAAATAAGCAATTTATGATTTTCTTGTGAGGCAAATTTAGATAGTACAGTCTTTCTTCTGTCACTGTTGATTTGAGCCATGTTTTTATTAGACGACGGGTAGGAAATGAGCATTCTCTCGTAGCATTACTGACAAGTAGGACAAGTTTTTTATTGCATATGCAATTTTTGCAATTTCTTCAATTATTTTTTTAAAAAGCAATTTTTGGTCCAGCTTGCCAAAGAAAACCTTTTTGCAACCTAGAAAAAAATGTTTAAATTAGCTTAGCGAATATGAGGCATAATCTATTCGAAATGCTTACTGAATAATGCAAAAATCGGACGTAAAAAGTACTTTCAATGCATCTGCTCAAGCCTCTTGAAGTTACAAACGAAAGGGATTTCTATGAATGAAAGCTTTGGCTTAATTGACAGTGCTAAGGAAAATAATACAAGATGTCAGTAAAAAAGATTTTGTTGAAAAGTTTTAAAAACGTTTTAGATCGTAATACGTGTGGTAAATTATCCAATACTCCTGAAAAATATATACGATAATATTGAGAATTAATACAGGGTGGCCCAAAATTAACGAAGGAGTTTGAATTCGGTTTAACTTTTTATTTAAGTAATAATTATTAATTTTTTTTTTTAGTACAGTATAAATGGGGAATATTTTTAGTTTAGTTATGAAAAATAATATATTGCAAGTGGTGGGCATTTTCGTCACATTTTCCATAACCTTTCGCAAAACTTCAGCTGTTATGCTGTAACTTCAGGTGTTATGTTGTTTATTTCTTCGCGTGTATTGCTTTTTAATTGCTGCATGGTGCTAGGCTTATTAATGTAGACTTTTCCTTCCAAATAACCCCAAAGAAAACAGTCTGGGGCGGTTAAATCCAGCAAACGCGGAGGCCAATTAAAATCACTGAGTAACAATCACGCTGAGTCAAAACAATGGATCGTTGATTTATAAAATAAAGCTCAACAATTCGGGCACGTTGTTCAACTGAGTACTGCTTCATTTTAAATTCCCCAAGTCTTCTTTACAAAATACTGAAAAGAAAAGACAAAAGAAAATTATAAAAAAAAAGTTATAGGCAATTCAAACCCCTTCGGTAATTTTAGGCCACCCTGTATTTGTGTAAAGCTTAAAAAAGCACTTCACCGGAAAAAATAAAAAACATTTTATAGCAAAAATGAAAAATTATTTTTATTTAAGTATCAAAAGAAAAAAAATAGTACTTTATGGGTCCCTTCTAGGTACTAAATATGATGGAAGTGTTGCCAAACTTAGGGGACAATTTTTGAAATGTAGATGTTTCAATGTATTACCCTACGTTGACACAAGCAAGTAATTACTTACAAGTAGTATGTACGTAATAAATACGAATATCAGCAGAAATAAAAAAAAAAAACACAAAAATTTTTTGAGCGGCTACACAGGACAGTGCATGTTCTTTTTAAAATGTCGGCATCAACTAAACTTCTAGCTTTTATTTTCAAATCGTTGCATCTATAGACTCTCCTCATGGCTACGATATAAATTTATTAACTTAATCATTTCTTCTTTGTTTTTCTTTTATTAAATCTTTATAAAAAGTTATGTTTATTTTTAAAAATATGTGAATACAGTATTGCCGTGCTTCCGATATCAAAAAAATTATGAAAAGGATATTTTGATTTAAATTTTTTTTTCTAAATGCCTGAAATTTTGTGCGTTGTTTTATAGTTGTGTTCTTTTTCATTTGAAATTTTTTTTATAAATACACAGAAATCAGCTATAAATATAAATTTTATTTTGCGAAATACTAGTTAATTGATACAAAACTCTTCCGCGGTAACACTGTTTTTCCATTTGTCATTTTACTTGCGACAAGTGTCAAAAATTAACTTGCAAGCAATTTCTCTTGCAAATTGAGCTGCAAGTGCTTAAAATGTGATGGAGTTAGTAACGTTAGTGAGTGTATTGAGTTTTTCGAACTTGCACTTGCATGTAGCAAATGGGGAGGTTAAAGAGCATCGAAGAAAAAAGTCAGCCAAGTTTTTTTTCAATTCTGGTAAGACTGCCAGGTTTCCATATACGTGTCAGCGCACAAAGGTCTTTCAGTGCATAAATAGTACTTTTTAACGCAAAAAAGTTGCATCGTAACCACTTGTCCATCTCTGGCTCGTATTTTTTTGGAAACGGTCATAAAATCCAACTAGAATTTCTTATTTTTAAAACTAAATCTTAATAAATTTACATTTGCTGCTCAAGTCGCACAAAACTTACACGCCACCGTCTTATCGATCCATTTGTTATGGGTGTACAAGAATAAAACGTTATCAGATGTACCGACATAATCAGTGTTGCCAATTTAGCCATTTAGTGGCTAGATTTTGCCATTTTTCACCCTGCTTAGCCATTAGCCATTTTTTTGCCGTCTTTCTTTTAAAAGAATAATTTTTATTTTATTATAAAAATTTATAAAAGTAAAATAAACATTTTGAACAATTAAAACGCCTTTAATTTAAATCACAACTTTTACAAATGTTGAAAATCGCTAAAAACTATGATGCTGAAATTTGTTTCAAAATAAAGGAACAGTTTTCCATTATTAAATTTATAAAAAGGATCAACACAAACATTGCTGTTTCCTACTGGTTGCAAGTATTTCAATAAAGGGATGCAGACAGCAACAAAATTGTTTACGAAATTTCAGAATTGACTATAAAGTTGCTCTCACTTCCATTGTCTAATGCTGAAGAAGAGAGACTTTTTAGCCAAGTAAACCTCGTTTAAAGTCATTTGAGAAAAAGGTTACATTTAGCAACCGTTAATTCGATTTTATCAATTAGGTAAATATTTTTACCATAATAAATAGCGGAGAGGGTACTATGCGTTTGTGCTGATGTTTGTAAATCCTTAAAATATTGGTCCTTAGCCCACATTTACGTATGTATACCGATTGACTCAGAATCACTTTCTGAGTCGAATTTACGATGTTTGTTCGGCTGGCTGGCTGTCCATGTAAACCTTTTGCGCAAAGTACAGGTCGCAATTTTGGAGATTATTTGATAAAATTTGGTACAAAGGTTCTAATGTGGTGTAGGGGATCATGTAGTCGGGGTTGACCGACTATACTTTCACACATGTTTTTAATTGTAGATCAGGACTCAGAAGGTTGGTTAAATGTTGTCGTGATTATGATTGACCTCCAAATTATTTAAAACTAATAGGAACGAGTGATTTCTATGAGATGAACAATAACGACGTCGAATTTTTCGATGATTTTATTGTTTTAATGTCTATCAAAATATTATTCTTATTTAAAAGATTGACCTTAACTCGCAATTTCATCGTAAACAACTTTAAATGAATTATTTCTGTTTGGTTATTGAATTTTAATGTGTTTTTATTAAAAAAAGCTTTTAGCCATTTTTTAGCCCATTTTGAGCCATTTTTAAGCAATTTTTGGTCACCAAGTTTTGGCATCACTGGACATACCGAACCCTATTCATGTACGGGAAATATCTATGGCACGGCAACTGAAAGAACAAGGAACAAGAACAATCAAGATGGCGTTTATTTATTTATATGGCAAAACACAGAGATCGTTGTGCGACAAGATGTTTGGACAAGTCTGTTTAAAGAAAAATAAAACATCAACTACAGCAGTCCTTACGATTCAAATTCATGTGTGCACATAAAATTATCTTCTGTTTTAACATAGCGATAACTAGACATTTCATAATTATGTATTTTGTTGAAAGGGAGAAGATGAAAAAGTGGCGGTAGTTTAGGTTGTGTGCAAATGACAGCCAGTATCCGTCTTACACACTAAGACCCAATGCAAAACAAATTCTTAAACATTTGTTTTTGTATTTCAGCTGTAGAAAGCGTTCTGTCGACAACGTGTAATTGGCAGTAATTGCATAACTTTTACCAGGGCTGTGGAGTCGTCAGAAAATCCAACTACTGAAATTTTTGAGTGCGACACCGTCTCCTACCTTTACATTGATGCAGAATGCATATGAGACTGGTCCTTTAAAACATTTTATTATGCAGTGCATTTTAAATGGTTAAATATAGCATAAAAATTATTCTGTAAAAATTTTAAATCGATATTTTAAATATTGCATCATGAATTTCGAATAATTTTTATTTTGGAAAAACTTGGAATAAATTGTTTGCCGAAAAATTTTGGAGTGGGAGTCGCGAGTTTTAAAGGGTACTTTTACTCCGACTCCCCAGCCCTGACTTTTACGGCAAATTTCACCAAGTTCAGCTATAATTTAATATATATCTGGCAGTTATAGTAATACTAGTTAATTATAACAGAATTTGGTTAAATGGGCCGTTAGTCTATTTTAATTCTGATTTCAATGTTGGAACCTTTTTTCACAGGTACTAAAATTTTATGATGCGCATGGTCAGAGCTTTTGATATTCAATTCTACGCCAATTAGAGTTCATGTTCGTGAAAGGTTTTCCAAAAAAAAATTTTATTCTCGAATATTTTTTGGACGGGAAATTTCGGGAATTTTCATGACAAAGTCTTAGCAAATTTATAATATTGTGACATTGAATAGAAGCAAATGGTAGCTAAATAAGCTTAATTGGAAGCACGTTTCCATTTTTTAGAATTTGATTTAGTTTTATTAGCGTAAAAAGGAAAGCTCTTGAGTTTGGTGAAACTGAAACATTTTCAAAACACTTTCTGGCCAAAAAATGTATGTTGGACTTAAGGCCCAGTTAGGCGAACGTTGTTGTACCCGTAATGTACCGCACCGTACTGTAAGCACGTTGGTGCACTTATACAACATTTAAAAACGTGTCATATGTTTTTCCCATACATAAACAAAAAGCAATAGTATACATAAAACAATACACACAGTGATGGGAATCAAAAATGTTTAAATGGTGACCGCTGTGCAGAAAAAGTACCAAGTGATTTAAATGGTATTAAAACATTAGGGCGGTCTGTCTACTCTCAGTTGAAATGGTTGGCCACATTCCATTAATTGTGGCAAAATATACTTTGATATAAATATCATCATATACATACTAAAAATATTTCTTCCACAAAAAAAAATCAAACAAAAACAAACAGTATTTTAATAATAATTATATTATTGATTTACCATAAGCAAATTTGTATTTTAGCATATAAATTTTAAGCATACATTTATTGTAAATGTGCATACACCAAACAAGGTTTTGATACCATTTAAAGCCTTTTATACGTTTCACATTTCCATTATACATATGTGTGCATACATACATATCTTAACATTTGTATATTTGTATATACATATAAAGAAATGTTGTACTGTAAGTTGTTTTGTCACAATTCCATAGCTTTACTGAAAAAAGTACCAAAAAAAAAAGATCAAAAATACCCGCATTCCAAGAAACATACAAGCCGCCCATCACTGTTTTACAAATGTCACGTAACAACGGTATGAAATTCTATTTTATACAGAATGGTACGTTGCAACTACGGTACATTACATTTCGGTAAGCTTTTGTATTGCATTTCATATAACAAAAAGCGAACAGCTGATTGATACGGTACAGCAACGTTCGCCTAGCTGAGCCTTTATGCACATACATAGTTTTTGAATTATGAAAAAGTAACTTTATAAAAGTTTTAAACATCAGTACGGTGGTTGTAAAGTAACTAAATTGTTCTGAAGCGCATATACATTTTTCTATAAGATAAAGTCCATTATTGTAAATCAATTGTCATTTTAAGCTGGCTGTGCAAATTTTCTTTGTGTTGTAACCAAGGCGAATTCATAAAGGTGAACGCATCATGAGATGGAGTTATGCTAGCTATCCCTTTTTATTGAAAAAGACTATGTATTTTGTTTTTGTAAAAAGTTATTTGTTGAAAATATAAAAAGGAAATTTTTTTGCTTATGAAATATACAAAATTGCTTTAGAAAGTAAATCTTATTTCGCTATTGGAAATTAATTGTGACTCCACTTATGCCTTATGCATTTTTAATTTCTTCTGTTTATATTTTATATTCACTTTTTTATTTTATAAAATTTAAATAAGTTTTTTTTCATGTATTTAAATTTTTATTGAATAATTAATTTGAATTAATTTTTCACAAAATGTAAAAAACTTGACATTCAGTATACACACAAATAAATAAACAATAAACAGATGACTCGAAAATGTCACCTGTATGAATTCGCCTTGGTTGTAACAATTGATCGTTCAAAATCATAATTAAATTGAAAAATTTTTACTTGTTCTTGCATTGAGAATGATGACATTATAAAATTTTATAAATTTTTTTATTACCTGCACAAAAAATAAAATTAAAAGCTGTAAAAATAAAAACAGTTTTTTTTTTGTATTTTCTATTTATTTAAAGAATTTCAGTTTTGCACTTACGCCTCTGCGCCGAATAGGCATTTTAGATAAAATATCGAAAAATGTAAATATGTAATTAAACAATTGAATAAAGATGAATTTTAAAAATTAAAAAAATAGGCATTTTACAGGCAAGTTGCTAAATATGTATTTAAATAAAAATAATCAAGAAAAAAAAAGTAATAAGAAGTTACTAAAAATTAATATTTGTACATTTCAGATCAACAAATTCAATTATTTGCTTAGTTGTTTCTAACCAGCACCGAGCTCCCATTAACTTCATTTTATTTCTGGTGTTTACTGTATATTGGTTTCTCGGAAATTTAATTGTATGATATCCAATATTATGAACGCATAAAAAAAATAAAAGTTTAATTTTGTAAATTCGATAAACTGTTTTGAAATTCTTGGCATCGCCCTTTAATCAGTAAATTAACTTCTTCCAGCTCTTACTTAAACAAGGAAGATTTGTCAAATATCCCCCAAGAATCATTCATATATCGACGGCCTATAATCAAAACCTGCTACCAATCAAACAGACAATTCTGTCAGGAAAGGCAAAAAACTAAAAAAAAAGAAAATACACAAACAAGCAAAACGTTGTTTACCTTCTTTTGTAGAATTGTTGTTGTTTTCTACAACAAACTCGCGTGTGCACGAATATTGGGTTTCGAAAATCATCCCATTTTTGATTGTTAAAAGTACCTACTTTTTGTGTTATTCGTAATTTCAGTTGTAAGTACGACTCGTACTAAAATTAATTAGAAAAAAACTTGATTTTATTACGAGTTTTTTCTTTCTGTGTATTGCATTATTAAAGAAAAACTGAAATGGTTGATGGACAATTAATAGGGTTTAAAAAAGTACCAAATTTGATTTTTTTTTCTAACTGTTTTTGTTTTTTGATCAATGTTTATTTAATACCTGTTATTATTAGTTCTCTGTGAAATTTTAAATTTTTATTAAATATATTTTTGCCAAAGTTAGACGTTTCTTTTTCTTTAAACATTAATTATTGATAAATTTCTTAAATTAAATTGAATTAGTAAAACTTACGGCCAATGTCACCAAGTTCAATTAAACCTAACTATTGCTTTAACTTGTAGTTAACAATATGTTTTTGACAGTTATAACTGAACCAGGTGAAATTGGCTGTAAATGTTAAAAAACTGAAAATTATTTTAAAATCTTTTCAAACATTTCCCAGAAATTCCAAATATGTACATATGTAAATATTTTGTGTTAATTCCCCGAATAGGAATACTATTCAATTTTTCAAGTCCGCAAACTTCTACATATTTAGGTGACTTTTATCAACATGTTTCCTAAAAACGGAAAACCTCCCATTTTGACATTCGAATCTAAAATATTGATTCAACTGATTAGGGATATTTTTTTTGTTTAGTTAAAATACAAAATTTATGTCCAGTTCCTTCAATCAAATTGAAACTGGAAAATAATCTTTACTTATTTCTTTAAATAACAAAAAAGAAAATAATAAAACATAAATTATAATAAAAAAAATATATAAAAATAATATCTGTTAAATACAAGATCCATTAAAAACTCATAGTCAGCATAAAAGTTTTTTATAAAAAAAAAACAAATAAAAATCAACAGCATACAATTTTGCTTTTAAATTTCTGTTCAGAGCCATGTTCAGCTCCATCCATCAGTAAAACGAAAAAAGAAAAAACAAACTTCAAACACACTCGACTCGAGTTCACTTGTTCTACTCTTCAACCCAAAGGGGGAGGAAGGGGACTGGAACCATGCAAACTGACGAACAAACAGACGAATGAAACTGGCAGTATAAAGACACAAGTTTGGCTCCAAAGAACTTAAACCATTTTTACAAAAAAAAAATATTTCTATGTAGAAATATTGTATATGTGTGTGTAATTATGTATGTATGCATATGTTTATAGGTAAAAAAAAACTAAAGTGTATTTGTGCCTGGCTAAATCTGTGTGAATATGCTGAAAGTATGAAATCCAACCACTGGCAAAGCACAACTAGATGAACGAACAAAAAATGTAAAGAAGAAAAAAAAACAAAACAAAAGCGCCAAGAGAAATAATTGAGATTAAAGCCACGAAAACAACAAACAAACCTCCAAACAACGAAATCAAATTACCGACCGACCCAGTTTGGTAAATTATGCGAGATTTTCTTACTTAAAAAAATACAGCCAAGTTTAGATTTCCAATGGGGTATTTTTGCTGTATCAAGAGTTTAAGGTTTAGCTACAAAAAATATGTTAACCGAACGTATATACTGAAACAAGTATCATGAATGCACAGTGGGCCTTGTTGTACAATAACTTATCGAGAGCTGCTCATTTATTGGATCAGTTTCAGTAGTTTTTTTATTTTTATTTTATTTTAACTCGAACAACGCAAATGTATCTCGAAAAATATTAAAAATAAAAAAAGTACCGGAACGAAAAAATCAAATTTGTTAGAAAAATATTAAAATAAATCTTGAAAAAATAAAAAAGTCGAATCAGCATAACACAATGGACATCCAGCTTTATACTATGTCCCAGTGTTGCCACTTTGTGGGTAATTACCCGTATTGGGTATAATTTTACTGTCGCGGGTAGAGCGCGGGTAATTTCTTATAGATATATTTCAGGTGTAATTGAAAATTCTTTCGTTTCAAAACAAATAATGTATAAATTTGATTTCAAAAAAAAATGTTTATCTTATGTAAAATATTGTTGATTCAAAAAATGCACAGTCTTTTCAATCAAAGTTACGGTTTCTTATAAAGAAAGATTTCCATCGTTCAATATAGATTTTAAAATGCTTGATAATGAAGATTTTGATATTTATACTAAAAGGTATTGTAATGTGAGCACCCCTTCTACTAATAACAATAGTTATTAACATTTTTATTGTTTATAACAATATTATGCTGGCATAAACAAGACTTTTTAATAAGAACTTGAAATATATTTTATATAAAAAAGAAAGGATTGATGATTCAATAAAGTAACCTTGAAGAGACACAACAGGTATGCAACTTTCAAATGCTTTAATAAGGGCGCTAACTTGCAGTTGCAAAATGAAAAAAATGTCAGTAACTAGTAAAATTTTACTGATGCAGTAATCCTGAGACAAATTACAAAAATAATTTACTGAGACAAATTACATATAAATTGTCTTAAATTTATCACAATAGTAACTTTAGTTTTATTAAAATTGTCTTAAAAAATAATACTTATTTTTTTAAGAATCAGTAAAATTTAGAATACTGCAATTTGTTCATTAAGCAGTAAAATTTTACTGGTAACTTCATTTTTTTTCAGTAAACAGTAAAAATTTAAATAATTAAATAAAATAAATAAATAAATGTCAGGAATACTACGCCATCAAGACCAGTAACTTTACATAGTCCCAAAGGAAATAATCGAGAGGTGTTGAAAAGCACCACTTTGTATGCTAATTAACAGGCTCTTTTCTCAAAATCAACCTTTTGGGTTTATTTTTTAAAAAAGGTCTGATTATGACACCAGCGTGTAAGCTGCATCAATCGGTGCATTTTTCTACATGTTATGGAGCCTGCTATGGATTGTTCTCCCTTCATATGCGGATATGCAGCTTGTGTGCGCTATAACAATCATAAAGTCGCCTTTAAGCTGCGCGAATCAATGACTGACTTTTTAAATTAAATTTGCGTAATTTGGTGATAGCATTTTTAATACACAAAATGTTAAAAATCAAAGTATTTTCTCGTCCTAAACGTCCAACGATCCCTTAATCACAAAACGTCTTTTTACTTCGCTCGTCAGACCAATTTTGGAATACGGCAGCATTATTTGGGACCCGATCTATAATATTCATAATGATCGTATCGAATCAGTTCAAAAACAATTTCTTATTTTCTGCTTAAGAAGTGATTATAGAGGATGCCTGGTGTTACCTTCATATTCAACAAGACTAGCTGAAATAAATTTACCAACGTTAAAAAGCCAGCGAATGATGCTAAATATATCTTTTATGTTTAATCTTATAAATGGTAGTACACATTCCGAATTTTTATTGAGTAACGTTACTTTTAATATTCCTCAACGTTCACTTCGTTTTTTCAACCCTCTATATGTCAGGACATGCCGAACAAACTTTGCGATGTCAGATCCAATAAGAAAATTATGCAGCTGTTTCAATGAAATGTATAACTTTATCGACTATTCTCTGAACATAAATATCATAAAAAGCAATATCATATTATATTTAAATCAATAATGTTTATACTAATTGTTCTTTCTTTGCTTAAAAAAATAAATTATTATGTTAATACATTAAGATAGTCTGTAAGGAATTTGTCCATAGACTTAAATTAAATAAATAAATGGTTCTGTGCACCTTTAAAAATTTTATAAAAAAAAATCTTTCGCATTTCAAATATTTTTAACCATAGTGCAGTTTTTATTCATTGTTGCTGTTTTGCCCTCTCTTTTACCCACTCAATGCCTTCTCTCTTCCTGACTCTTTACCAGCCCCCCCTTCTCTCATTCGACAGTAACAGAATTAACTGTAAATGTGTGTTTTTTCATATTCTTTATTGGAAAAATAGTACCCAGTGCTGCTATCAGAGCGCATAAGCCCCACTTCTCAACTGGGGAGCCAAAATTTACAAACACACTAGCATTAATTTGCAATCTCAGATACACACACACACATACTAAGATTATGTATGAATGTGTGTGTATAAGTACTACTCGTATTGTAAGTCTGTAAGTAGTACAAGTAGTCTGCTCAACCATTCGAAAAAAGGGGGTTCAGTGGGGGGTTTCAGCAAAGTTTGAGGACAAGTATTTGCAAGAGCAAATCGTTGCCACAATCGTTTGACCCAAGAGAGGGAGAGAAATATGTGTAAAGAAAGAGCAAGAGTTTATTTTTACATTTTTCACAAAATATTTAGTTCAATTTAGTTTTGCTTTTTTTTATCTGTTATGCTTCTGCTTCTATTTGTTTAAAATGTTGTTGCCTTTTTTTGCAACAAAAAGAGTAGACAAGCACGGAAACGGGAACACACACTAATGAGTTCGTATAAAATAAAAATAACAATTACAAAACAAAAAATTGTTTATGGAAAAAATGCTTTGCGTGGGTCAGCAGTAAAAAGTAATTTATTTTCGTTTTATTTTTTTTAAATAGGTATAAACAATTTAATCTTTAATAAAATTATAGAAAAAAAATAATAAAGGTTTTTATTCCAAAAAAGTTTTACTACGCAGCGGTAAATATTGAAAGGATCGCAAGTGGGAGGAATCCTTTCTAAAAGATTCGATTCTGATGACATCCAGCCTTCAGCGAAAACTTTGCAGAGTGAAACCTGATCATATTAAAAATGTTCTCCGTGTTTATTTATTTTTATGTTGGATTATCTCAGACTTAGTTTACAGGATTAAGAGCGATAAACGAACATTCCATAGACGTACATGACGGTTTTATATATTTTTACATAAAACTCACAAATAACAAAAGCTTAAATTGATTAATTGTATAAATTAAGACGAATTTGCTGTTTTAAGAGCGAATTATCTCATTTGTACGTAATTCAATTTTTTTACCCTGTGGATTACTTTTAAATCAATCTCTAATTTGTATCGATTTTTTTCCATCACCAGCTGTCAAAGCTATAAAAAACAAACTAAATATAACTTAAACAAAGAAAAGAAAAGTAAAGGAAGTAATTTTATGTTAAAAAATTAACATTAATATTTTATATGTATGTAGGTATGTACATATTTCTTTGAAATAATAAAATAAATACTTACTTTTTCTTTCCATTCTAAATTCAAGTAACCGCAAACAAACAATTAAATTTAGCAATAAACAAAATTATTAAAAAAAAGAAGAAGAAGAACTGTAAAAACCGATAAGGAAGATGCAGCGGGAACATGGTAATTCAAATAGGTAATAAAAACAGAGAGCGAAGTAATCCAAAGCACCGTGCAAACATGGCATAACTTTAAAAAGTGTAAAAAACTTAATGTATGCCTAATTTTGTCGAAGAAACACTTCAGGCTCATAAACACTATTTTCGGCACTAATAAAATATTAAAAAAAAAAAAAACTAAAAAGCACTGAGAAACAGAATAGTCGTTCTAGTACAACAAAAAGCTGGAGGATCGCCTCCATGCATTACATGTCCCAATAAAAAATTTAGCTTCTAACGAAGCAGGTTTGTAAGCGAGAAATGTTAGAGTTTCGCTTATCATCTCGCTTACGGAATGCAAAATTTTTATATGGTTACTTCCCACTTTGAAGCAATACATTTTTTATACAAAAAGCGCTTTATTCAACGCATATAAAAACTGGTGAACGTAGATATCAGCTTTACACGCTAAATGTTTTTACAGTTATTTCTCAGGTATTCTCCCTTACAAGCCTGCTTCGTAACAAGGGAATGCCGTGGCATTTGAAATGTTATTTTTTATAAAATTTGCTACGAATTCGTTCACTTTCTTTACTGCATCTTTGTATGTCTTATTGCGTAGCGCATAATTATGCGCTTATTTTCAAATGTTCCATTAGTGCTTCGCAAAATGGTTGAATTTTTTATTGGGTTATTTTATGCCTTTCTTGTGTACTAATTTTCAAGCTGCATGCAACGCTTTTTTAGCAGGAATACCACAGTTATAAATAAAATTTCATTTGTCAAAGTTAGCTGATTTGTTCGAACGTTGGTTGTGATGCTTACAAAAGTAAACCTTCTTTTCGTTTTCAACGCCTCAATGAATCCTACGCTTTTGTTCAAATAACTTGTAACATATAACTACACAGATTGTACTTTTTCGACAGCTGCGTAGGCAGCGAAAAGGAGTGTAACGAGTTTTGTGGACCTCCAGCTTAACGAGTAGCGCTGCAAGCTGTCAAAAGTTAAAAACAGCAGTTTTAAAGTAGAGTCAACAGAATTTGTTGTAGTCACTACAGTAGAAGTTGAAGCGCAGAATTCGAAGAACTGAACTTTGAAGCGCGACAGTGCATACATAG